>JALIGW010000076.1:584630-1184630 GCA_023053685.1 Diadophis punctatus similis
AACACTTCTGTTGTTAAGTGAGACATCCACCCCATTCTATGACCTTTCTTGGGGGGGGGCATTGTTAAGCGAGCCACTGCGGTCACTCAGCAAGTCACGTGGTCATTTGAAGCGAATCTGGCTTCCTGCTGGTCACAAAGGGGGAATCACGTGAAGCCGGGACGCTGCAACTGTCGTAAATACGAGGACTGTCGCCGAGGCTCTGAATTCCCGTCGCGCAACCACAGGGACACCAATGGTCATTAAGGGTGAAACTACGGCCCTAAGTCCCTTTTTTCCAGGGCCGTTGTAACTTTGAACCATCGCTAAACCATCATAAATCGAGGACTGCCTGTACAGGTAGCTGGGATTGGAGTTCAAATTAGCTGGGGTATATGTGTCAGGCTTGGACTACATCTCACATCTCCCTCCTGGCCATGCTGGCCAGACTGGGCATGAAGGGAGAGGTTGTCCAGCCGACCTGGAAGCAGTGGCTGGGGATAATGGGGCCTGCAGTACAGAGTATGACTCCCACGCCCTGTCCCCCAGCTTTAACTGGCTAGGGGGCTGATGGGATATGTATTCCAACATATGTAGGGAAAGCGGTTGGACTACAACTCCCATCTCCCCCTAGCTAGTTAAAGCAAGAGGGGATGATGGGAGATGTATTCCAACAACCTCTTCAACAGATTCTTTGGCTCAGTCTTTGTAAACAGCAACGGCTCATGTCCAAAATTCCCTAGTCGTACCACAAATACTCACAACAATTTAACACAAATAGACTTCACTGAATACAACGTTGAGAAAGCACTACGTGACCTAAAACCTTCTCTGTCAATCGGACCAGATGGACTATGTGCATACTTCCTAAAAAAGATCTCCACAGCCATTGCTGAACCAATACGCATAATCTTTGAAAAATCCTACAGGACCAGTTCCCTACCAAACCTATGGTCATTAGCCACGGTCATCCCCATTTCAAAAAGGGAGATCCGACTTCCGGTTTGGCTCTGACGGCGTCGCTGGCGCTCCTTGCTGGGCGTCTTTCCTTTTTCCTGTAAAAGCCGCCAGAACAGCTGTCTGGCGGCTTGAAAATCTCTTCCCCGGGCAAAGGGGAGAGATGAGAGTGGGACAGGTGGGGTAGAGCCCCCCCTAGTGCCCTAGGAGCCAACTTAGGGCGCAAAGGGTGAGGGCTCCCCAGGCAGCCTGTCTGTTTCTCCGGGAAGCTGGAAACCTCCGCTTAAAAAGCGGAGCAAGATGCCGCGACCACCGCTGCTTTGACAATGGAAGGTATAATTATTTTAACTTCAAAGAAAGCAGCCAGAGAAAGGCAGGAGTTCTGAAGGGCAAGTATCGAATTTGTGACTTTAATTCCACCGCTGACTTTCACTTCGGAAAGTAACAAAGTGGCTTAACAAGCAATTAGCAACAATATGGCGATCGGAGATTTGGGTGTGGAAGTGAAAGTGAGTTTTGTTTTGTTACCAGCTTTTCTTTTTTCTATGGAAACTTCTGATCCTGAGAATTGATTTCTTCTCTTTTTTATTCCTGATCTTGGATTAAAATAACAATTTATATTTTTATAAAAAATAAAAGATTAACTGGCTTTGGATTTGGAAATAACTTTGCTAAGTAGAGATCTGGTTTTTTCTTTGTACTCCTCTGGAAATACTGAAATGGCTTCTAAACCTGGAAAGACTGTTTTGCAAAAAAGAACTGAGTATTCCTCTGGCCATATCTCAAAAATGCAATTTACCTCTGACTTAACACCCTCACAGTCTTTAACACCTGAAAATTTATTTAATACTTTGAAAATTATGAAAAATGAACTGGTTTTGGAATTTAATTTAAAAATCAAAGAAATAGATGAAAAATGCAGGCTGCTTTAAAGAAGATGGATCTACAAACGAGGGCGGATGTGTTGGCAGTTTGTAAAGGACTAGCAGTAAATATGGAAGTTTTGGAGAATGATTTGGAAAAAAATAAACAAGCCCTGATAACTTCAGGGGAATACATAGACAAGATTCAAAAGGACATTGCAAATTTTGAAACAGAGGTGTTAATGTCTCAATTCAGAAATATGGAATTCGCTATAAGAGTGCGGGGCTTGAAAGAGGGAAGATATGAAAATTTGAAAGGAAGGATGGTGGAGGCCCTGGAGCAGGTGTCTGGAATGTCAAAAGAGGAACTGGCTATGCAAATTGATAAGATATATAGAGTTAATTCTTGGTACGCAAAACAAAAACATTTGCCAAGGGATATTGTAATATATTTTACCACAAGAGCTTTACGGAATAAAATTACACAGGCGACTTTCAAGAACAATCTTCAGGTAAATGGCCAGGAAATAATGATATGGAAAGAAATTCCTTCTAAAATGCTTAAAGCCAGGAAAGATTATGCCTTCTTGATTGATGAGTTTAAAAAACGAAATTTACAATATAAATTGGATGCTCCAACAGGAGTAGTTGTGAAATTTTTGGGAAAAAGATACCGGCTTAACACGATAAAGAAAGCTATTGATTTTTATGTCAACGTTTTAAAGGCTGATGCATCCAAAATTCCAGAGGAAAGAAGCATGAAAGAAATAGAGGAGGAGAAGAAAAAGCCATTTATTTTTGTTCAAACCGAAACAGCTTCAGAGATCCAAAGTGATTGGCAGAGCCAGATAGATGTTTACGACGTGGAAAAGGAGACGGAGGATTGGGGTCAGATGGGAGGCGAACCGACAAATCCAAAATTGTCAAGTGACAGAAGGAGGCAGTGCTGAAATCTATAGGATGGATGGAAAGACTAACAGGATTGTATTTTTTTTTCTTTCTCTATATTTTCTCTTTTTTATTATTATTATTATTATTATTATTATTATTATTATTATTATTATTATTATTATTATTATTATTATTATTATTATTATTATTATTATTATTATTATTATTATTATTATTATTATTATTATTATTATTATTATTATTAATATTTTTTGATGGTAGTTCTCTTTTTGACTATTTTTCACTTTTATTATATATATATATATATATATATATATATATATATATATATATATATATATATATATATATATATATATATATATATATATATATATATATATATATATATATATATATATATATATATATATATATATATGTTTTCTGAGGTTTTCGCGGGTGTTTGTATGTAGGTCTTTGGTTATTCGGGTTTTCTCCCGCGTGAAATTGGAAGTATCTTTGCAACGTTTCGACGAAGTCCCATTCGTCATCATCAGGCTGGAGTCTTCAGCTTGCTGCTTCTAGGAGCAGCAAGCTGAAGACTCCAGCCTGATGATGACGAATGGGACTTCGTCGAAACGTTGCAAAGATACTTCCAATTTCACGCGGGAGAAAACCCGAATAACCAAAGACCTATATATATATATATATATATATATATATATATATATATATATATATATATATATATATATATATATATATATATATATATATATATATATATATATATATATATATATATATATATATATATATATTGAAGCCAATAATTTGATATATTGTAATATTACGTTACTAATATTTTGTTTGATTTTAGGACCAAGTCTAAGGTCTTTGAGGTATAAGGGGTTAGTTCTTACTTTCTTCTTTTTTTATTATTATTAATATATATATTATATATCTTGAAGCTAATACTTTGACATATTGTAATATTATGTTATTAATATTGTGTTTGATTCTATGATTAAGTTTAAGGTTTTTGAGGTATAAGGGGTTACTTTTTAAAATATGGGAATAAACAATTTGACAGAATATTTTAAATATTTGCGGTAGGTATTTTGATTAGGTATAAATATTTAATGTTTAGTTATTGTTTATGTAATATTTACTTAAGTTTTACTTTGTTTGGAAGAAATGTTGTGCGTTGTAATTGATTGAAAGGGGGAGGAAAGGTTTACCTTTGCTTCTCTTTTATTTTTATTTTTTCTTTCTTTTTTTTCTATTATTATTAGTTTATACATAGATTATATAAAAGATGGAGGTTTAGAGATGTAAATTATAGTATGAGATGTTGTATGATGCATTAATATAATGTTTTCTCTTTCTTTTTATTTGTTTATCTTTCTTTTTAATTTCTTATTTCCTTTATTTTTTATTATTTTTATCCTTCTTCTGATTACGTTTTGAACAGTTTTGAAAAATTCGGAGTTAAAGGTTTTTTAAAAATGTGGAAATTAAGAACTTGTTTTAACTTAATTTAAATTTATTTTATTGAATATTATGCCCTGTACTTTCTCTGGGAAGTCCCGGGGGGGAGGGGGGGAAGGGAAGGGAGTGGGTTGGGGTTTGGGGGGAAGGGGGGGAGAAAAATGAAAAATGTTTGTACTTTGTACTTATAAAACTTTTTGAAATTTTTTAAAAAAGGGGAGATCCCAGTCTAGTAGAAAACTACCAACCAATCTCTCTATGCTGCGTCACATGCAGAGTCATGGAAACAATCATAAACCAATCCATTACCCTCCACCTAGAAACTAACAACCTACTTTCAAACAAACAATTCGGTTTCAGGAAAAAACTATCCTGCAATTTACAACTACTACACTGCAAAAACATATGGACCACAAAACTGGACCAGGGCAAAACAATAGACGCAGTTTACATAGACTTCTGTAAAGCCTTCGACTCAGTGGTTCACGATAAACTACTTCTGAAACTGAAATCCTACGTCATCTCTGGACCCCTACATGACTGGATAACTGCATTCCTGTCAAACAGACAACAAATGGTCAAAATAGGGAGCACCCTATCAAATCCCGTTCCTGTTAACAGCGGTGTACCCCAAGGCAGTGTACTAGGACCCACACTCTTCATACTCTATATAAATGACCTTTGCGATCACATTACAAGCGACTGCGTTCTCTTCGCCGATGATGTAAAACTCTTCAACACCACCGACAACACTGCTAGCCTCCAAAAAGACCTAGACTTTGTGTCACAATGGTCAAACATCTGGCAACTCCAAATCTCAACCAACAAATGCTCTGTCCTACACATTGGCAAAAAAAATCAGAACATTAAATACAAGCTGAAAAGTCAAGACCTTACAGACGACCCTCACTCTGTCAAAGACCTTGGAATACTCATATCAAATGACCTAAGTGCCAAAGCCCACTGCAACAACATCGCCAAAAAGGCTTCAAGAGTTGTTAACCTAATCTTACATAGCTTCTTCTCCGGTAATATCACACTACTAACCAGAGCATACAAAACATTCGCCAGACCATAAATACATGGACATAAATACATTAGAAAGTGTCCAGAGATACTTTACAAGAAGAGTCCTCCACTCCTCTACTCGCAACAGAATACCTTACGCAACCAGACTTGAATTCCTGGGCTTAGAAAGCTTAGAACTACGTCGCCTTCGGCACGACCTAAGCATAACTCATAAAATTATCTGCTACAACGTCCTTCCTGTCAATGACTACTTCAGCTTCAACCACAACAATACACGAGCACATAACAGATACAAACTCAAAGTGAACCGCTCCAAACTTGACTGTAGAAAATATGACTTTAGCAACAGAGTGGTAAATGCCTGGAACTCACTACCTGACTCTGTGGTTTCATCACCAAACCCCCAAAACTTTACCCTTAGACTGTCTACTGTTGACCTCACCTGATTCCTAAGAGGTCAGTAAGGGGCGTGCATAAGTGCACCAGCGTGCCTACCGTCCCTGTCCTAATGTTCCCGCTTATCAGTACCCATCTTATGTATATAAACAACGTTTTATCTATGTATATTACCAACATGTACTTGACAAATAAAAAAAATAAAAATAAAAATAAAATGGTTGGACTACAACTCTCATCTCCCCCCAAGGCATGAAGGTTGTAAGACTTTGGGCAGGGATGAGGGGAGATGTTACCCAGCAGGCCTGCAAGCCATGGCTGGGGATGATGGCCTCTGCAGTACAAGGTATCTCCCCCATGCCCTCCCCCCCAGCCCGTTCAAGGAACGGGGATGATGGGAGATGTATTCCAACTGGGGGGAAAAGGCTTGAACTACAACTCCCATTACTCTCCAGCCGGAAAGTTTTTACAATACACCAGTGGCGGGGGATAATGGGTCCTGGGGGTACAACACCACCCACACCCTACAGCCCCATTAAAAGAAACAGCAAGGCCATCATGGGCTATGTAGTCCAAAGTGTGGGTGGGGATGATGGGATCTGGAGGACTCCATAGGACTCCCACATCCTCTCTTCCCCCCAGCCAGTTAAAGCAATGGGGATGATGGGTGGGGGGGCTTGGACTACAACTCCCATCTCCCCCCAAACAAGTTTTGATAACAAAGCAGTGGCTGGGAATAATGGGTCCCGGGGTACAACACTACCCACACCCTACAGCCCCCACCTTTTTTAAAAAATGAAAAGGAATGGCGAGGCCACCATGGGCTATGTAGTCCAAAGCCTGGGTGGGGAGGATGGGATCTGAAGTAACCCACATCCTCCTCCCCCCCAGCGAGTCAAAGCAACGGGGATGATGGGGGGAGGTTTGGACTACAACTCCCATCTCTCCCCCCTCCCCGCAGCCAGGGAAGGATACCATACACGCAGCACAAGGCACGATGGGAAATGTAGTCAAACCAGCCCCGAGAAAGTTGATTGATTGGAGGCTGGGGATGATGGGATCGGTGGTGCCAGCCCGGGCAGATGGGGTTTGTAGTCCTACCCACCTGCAACAAAAGGACTCACTGGGGAGGAGGGACCGTCAGAGGCCTCGTCTGGTCCTCCAAAACGGCAGCCCTGAGCGCATTTCCCGAGCGGCGGAGAGCGGAAGGGAAGGAACATGCGGTGGCAACACTCGCCTTGGCCCAGTCCGGCTTCCATAGCCGCGGACACGTCCCCCTGGTGACATACGCATGTGCAAGGGAGTGCCCCCCTCTCTCTCTCCCCTCTAGTGAAAGCCACGCCCCTCTCCCAGCAGGAGTCGAGTCGAGTCCCCACCCCCAGGTCCTAGTGCCGGGCTGCTACGCAAATGCGCTTCTCGCCCTCAGCCAAAACGGGCGTTGATAAAGGGAGGGGGTCACCAAAGAGAGGATCACCCCACATCCCACGACTTACTTTACCCATCCGGGAGAGAGAGGAAGGGAGGGAAGGAAGTGTAAGAAGTTTGCACCCACCCCTCTCCTAGAAGAATGAAATATTCTAGGAAACATTAAAGAGGCACAATATTATACCTCCCTGGATGAGAAATGGAGAAACATGGTTTTTTTAGGCAGGAAGCACTCACTCTTAATAGCCCTCACCCTCCTCAATAGCCCACAGCATATGTCAGCACTTAAGAGATGGCTAGGTCTATTCATAAGCAAATACCCTCACCCAAGATCCAACTGTAGGAAGCTAAAACCCACCCCTCTCCTAGATGTTTTAGGAAATATTAAAAGGGCAGTGTTGTGTTCTGACTGACCTCTAACTGAACCCTAAACTTATTATGACTAGACGACCTCTGACTGAACTGTAAGTTGTTATGTTTTTAGTTGAACTCTACCTGAACTGTTGTTGCCACCCAGGTCATGTGTTTGAATGCTCATACGCTATTGGTTGTTGTGTCTGACAGCCCTCTATAAAAGAGCTAGCTGTCAGACCATGTTTTGCTGGTTACTTGAGTGAGCTGAGTAAAAGAGCTGTTATGAAGTCTGTCTCCTGTGATCCTTGCCCACAATCTAACAGTGGCGATGAGGGTTTGGGACCAGGAGAACGAAGACTAGCCCTCAAGTGCTGCAACCAGCCAGGCAGCACTAGCCACGTCTGCCTTCTCTCATCGGGATGTCTACCTTCCACCCACCAGCGCCTTTCAACCCTGCCCGGGAAAAATGGGACTCCTACATGCGGCGTTTTGAGTGCTTCCTCGAAGCCAATGATCTGCTGGGGTTGGCTGACAACAGAAAAAGAGCTTTATTTCTGAGTCACTGCGGGCCAGAGGTGTTTGACACCGCAGAATTGTTGTCTGACCCAACCCCAGTCCACACCGTGACCTGGCAGGTACTCCAGCCAACGCTGAAGACACACTACGCACCCACCCCATCCAAGGTTGTCCGGTGCTACGGGTTCCACCAGCGGATGCAGCAGGAGGGCGAGACCATCAACCAATACATTGCCACTCTCCATAAAGCCTCCAGCCACTGCGAGTTCCGCGACCTGGATGACATCCTGCTTGACCAGCTCATCTGTGGTGTGCAGGACATTCGCCTGCAACGCCGGCTCCTGGCTCGGCCCAACCTCACGCTGGCCGCTGCCCTGGTCGAAGCCAGAGCTGCTGAGTCCTCAAACAAAGCAGCCGAATCTCTGCACCGTTTTGCCTCCTCTAAAAAGGACACTAAGCCTCCTTCTGCGGTCCACAAGGGCTCTGTCGAGGAGCCTGTAAGCAGCGACGACGAGGTCTGCCGCACCGACCAGAAGCGCCCTCCACCCCCCAAAGAATCCCTGACTGCTTGTGTCAGCTGTGTGGGGCGACACCCGAGGATATCATGCAGATTTAGGCACGTTATCTGCCAACGTTGTGAAAGGAGAGGACATTTGGCGCGAGTTTGCCGTGCCATTCTGCCTCCGAAAGATACGCATGCGCAGGACTTCCCTAGAGGCGAATTGTCAAATAGATTCTTGCGTGAAAACTAAAGGCCGCGCCAGAGAGCCTTCGCCATGCAGCCGGAAACCAACCAAACGCGGGTTGCCAGGGCCAGCTGCCCCTTCAAAAGGAAGATCATGGTCACCGTCTCCATCAACGGAGCACCAGTCCAAATGGAGGTTGTCACCGGGTCTGCAGTGTCTATCGTCGCCTGGGAGACGCTCAAGCTCGCCCTTCCGAGTCTCCGGTCTACCCGCCTGCAGGAATCCTCAATCCGCCTCTCTGACTACCAGGGAAACCGGATCCCTGTCCTTGGAAAAGCCCGGGTCCACGTCAGATTCAACAATTTCAACGGACCTCTCCAGCTCACCATAGTCAACGGCAGCCTTCCGAGCCTCCTAGGATGCAATTGGTTCGAATTGCTCGGCCTAGGAGTGACAGGCATCAACACCATCGGAGCCGCGAACCTGGACGACCTTTTTGATGAGTTCCAGGATGTTTTCAGTGACGGCTTGGGCAAGTATCTGGGGACTCATATTTCATTTAGCCTTGACCCTAATGTCGCCCCCATTCGCCTTAAGCCTCGACGGGTCCCTCTCCCACTATGGGACAAAATTGACAAAGAGCTGGACAACCTCATCAAACAAGGCATTTTGGAGCCGGTCGACCATGCTAAATGGGAGACCCCCATAGTGACCCCCGTTAAAGGGGACGGCAGTATTAGAATTTGTGCCGACTACAAATGTACAATCAATAAGGCTTTGCAGCAGAGCACCTATCCGGTGCCGATTGTGCATCATCTACTCCACTCCCTAGGTCCTGGACGCCTGTTTGCTAAACTAGACCTTGTGCAGGCGTACCAGCAGCTGCCGGTAGATCGCGCTACTGCAGAAGCACAGACCATTGTAACTCACAGGGGAGCTTTTAAATGTCGAAGGCTGCAGTTTGGAGTCAGCGTAGCCCCGGGGTTGTTCCAGAGTGTAATGGAACGTCTGTTGCAGAACATCCCCGGGGTCGTACCATTTTTTTTTAATTCAAAAAGTTTTATTGGTACAAAGTACAAACATTTTTTTTATTTTTCTCCCCCCTTCCCCCCAACCCCCTTCCTCCCCTCCCCCCCCCCCCGACTTCCCAGAAAGAACACAGGATGTAATCTTCAAAGAAACATAAACTTAAAATATCCTAACAAATTATAAATTCAAAAATTCCTCTAGTTTTTTAAAACTCCACATTGTTTAGAATCTATTAAACCATTCTAAAATTCTAACCATATATCGTTATTAAACTATATATATCTTCTTAATCTGATACTTTTTTTGAATATAATCAGTCCATCTACTCCATTCCAATATGTATCTTTCATTTGAATGTTCTTTTAGGTATGATGAAATTCTTGCCATTTCTGCCAGATGTGTAACTTTTATTGTCCATTCCTCAATAGTAGGTATATCTTCTTTCTTCCAGTATTGTGCTACCAGCAATCTGGCAGCCGTTATCAAGTTCAAAATCAATTTAGTCTCTATTACAGTACAGTCCATAGTTATTCCCAGCAAGAAAAACTGTGGTGTAAACTTAATTTTTTTCTTTAAAATATTCTGAATAATCCACCATATTTTAATCCAAAAAGCCTTAATTTTCTTACAAGTCCACCAAATATGAAAATAAGTAGCATCTTCACATTCACATCTCCAACATTTAGGTTGTAAATTTGGATACATACGAGCTAGTTTTTCTTGGATCCAAATGCCATCTATAAAACATTTTATAAAAAGTTTCTCTTAGATTTTGAGCTTGTGTAAATTTTACATTTCTAACCCATATATTCTCCCATGTTTCCATCATTATAGGTTCACCAATATTTTGCACCCATTTAATCATACAATCCTTAACTAGCTCTGTTTCGGAATCTAATTCCACTAATACATTATATAATCTCTTTATATGCATTGGTCCTTTATTCTTTATTTGAGTTATCAAGTTATCATCTTGCTGCGAAATACCTACTTTTGAATCCTCTTTCCATCTGGTCTGCAATTGCCCATATTGAAACCAAGACTTAATTATTCCTACTTCTCTTAATTGCTCCATTGGTTTTAGTTGTACTCTCACTCCTTCATCATAAAGAAATTCTTTATATGTAGTTTTATCTATCTTTTGCTCTATATTTATATTCTCTATCGCGTGTTTGGGCACTGTCCAAATAGGTAACTTATCATTCAATTTACATTGATATTTCTTCCAGACACGCAATAAAGCATTCCTTAAAATGTGACTCTTAAAGGCTTTATCTACTTTTTTATTATACACTAAATAAGCATGCCATCCATAAATCAATCCATACCCTTCTATATTTAATATCCTATCTTCCGTCAGGTTAATCCAATCAGTAATTACTGAAAGTGTGGCTGCTTCATAGTACAATCTCAAGTTGGGTATTTTTAATCCTCCCCTCTCTCGTGAATCTTGCATTATTTTCTGATTTACTCTCGGTTTTTTCCCTGCCCAAATGAATTTGTTGATACCCTTTTGCCACTCTTTTAAGTTATCATCTTTTTTGAGTATAGGAATCATTTGGAAAAGAAATAAAAACCTTGGTAAAACATTCATTTTTACTGCAGCTATCCTACCCAACAAGGACAGCTGTAGTTTTTTCCAATTTTCCAAATCTTTCTGTATTTTTTGCCATAATGGTTCATAATTGTGTTGATATAATTTCATGTTTGTTGACATAATGTAAACCCCCAAATATTTAACCTTTTTAACTGTTTCAAATCCCGTAACCCTTTCTATTTCTTCCTCCTGTCTTCTAGTCATATTTTTAGCTATTATTTTAGTCTTATTTATATTTATTTTGAAACCAGATACTTGTCCATAAAAATCAATAATTTCCATCAGCCCTATAATTGATTGACATGGTTGAGTTAAAGTAACTACTAAATCATCTGCAAATGCTCGTAATTTGTATTCATCCTGTCTTATTTTAATTCCCTTAATTCTCTCAGACTCCCTTATTTTACTAAGTAGGATTTCCATAGACAGAACAAACAATAGTGGTGATAAGGGACATCCTTGTCTTGTTCCTTTTTCTATATTAAAGTTATCTGTTAATCCACCATTAACTATAATTTGAGCTGTCTGTTTTTGATATATTGCCTTAATAGATTGTGTAAAGTATTCTCCAAGCTGCATTTTCTCTATTAATTTTAATAAAAATATCCAGTTCAATCTATCAAAGGCTTTCTCGGCATCCAAGAACACCAGTGCAGCTGGTACCTGGTTATTCCTTCCCAAATATTCTAATAAATTAATTATTTGTCTCACATTACTCTTCATTTGTCTACCTACTATAAAACCAGTTTGATCTTGGTGAATCAGTTGTTGCATAAGTATCATTAGTCTATTTGCTAATATTTTAGCAAAAATTTTGTAATCTATATTTAAAAGTGAAATTGGCCTGTAATTTTTAGCGTCTGTGTGGTCTTGACCCTCTTTTGGGATCAGAGAGATAAAAGCAGTCTTCCAAGTCAGGGGTACATCTCCGCCTTGTTGTATATTATTAAATAACACCTTCAGAAGTTCCACCATTACATCCTGTAGATTTTTGTAGTAAACCGCAGTTAAACCATCTGTTCCTGGAGCCTTACCCATTTTTAACTGTTTAATAACCGCCAAGATTTCCTCTGAAGTTATCAATTGATTCAAAATTTCAGTTTGCTCCTTAGAGGCTATATGTATATGCCCATTTTGCAAATATCTGTCTATATCTTCCTCTTTGACCTTATCCCCCTTATACAACGCTGAGTAAAACTCTAAGAAGGATTTTTTAATCACTTCATAATAAAAAACTTCTTTCCCCTTATACTTAATTTTTTCTACAGTTCTTGATTTTTGCTTTTTTCTTAACATGTAAGCCAGCCACCTGCCCGGTTTATTTGCATTACAAAAAGAATTGTGTTTAGCATACTGTAAATTCGTTGCTACTTGGTCTGCTATTAACATGTTAAATTGAGCTTTTAATAAATTGATTGTTTCTTTAATTTTCTTATCTGATGGTTTGTAAATTAAAGCCCTCTCTTGTTTTTTAATTTCTTCCTCTAATTCTTTTCTTTTAAGTTCCTTCTTCCTTCTATATTTATTATTCAGATATATTAAAACACCTCTCATGTAAGCTTTACTTGCATCCCAAACCATCTGTATTGATGTACCCCTCTGCATATTCAAAGCAAAAAATTCATTCATAAATCTTTTACATTCTTTTACATTATCCTCATATCTAAACAAATTATCATTTAACCTCCAAGACCTTCTAGATCCATAACCAATATCCATTTCCAGCCAAACGGGGCTATGGTCTGACAATACCCTCGTGCAAATCTTCGTTCTCTTCACCCTAGAAAAAAGATCATTAGTAATTAAAATAAAATCAATCCTTGAGAATGATTGGTGTCTATCTGAATAAAAAGTAAAGTCCTTTTCTGCAGGGTTTTTTTCACGCCATATATCTCTCAGCTCCCAATCTTCCATCATCTCAAAGAAGGATTTAGGCAATCTTGCTCTTGAAAAAATATTTTGCTTAAGACCCTTCTTATCTTTCTTAACATCCAAGACACCATTCCAATCTCCTAAAAAAATACAGGTTTTATAGTCCCATTGTGTTAGCTTAGAGTGCAAAAGATCATAAAATCTTTCTTGTTGTTGATTCGGAGCATATATGCCAATCGCAAGTATTTTCTGTCCTTTTATTAAAAGTTCAACTGCTAAAAATCTTCCTTGATCGTCTGCTTCAATTAATTTGGCAATCAAGTCTTTTTTCACATATATAACAATACCATTTTTCTTTTCTGAAGCTGTCGCAACAAAATGTGTACCTAATCTTGTATTCCTCAAATATTTTTGGTCTTGTGTCCTTATATGAGTCTCTTGTAGACATATCAGGTCATTCTTAAATTGCTTTAAGTAATGAAATATTTTCCTCCTTTTCTGTGGAGAATTCAAACCGTTAACATTCCAGGTAAGAAATTTAGTTCCCATCTCTGGGCTTGTGAAGCGTTTGGAGCATATCCCGAAGATCAATCTTAGATTTTTCTTTTGGTCTTGCTCCTCCCACCGCTTCTGATTTAGGAGTATCTTGAAGTGCCATCTGTTGTCTTTGTTGTCTCAGTCCTTTTCTCTGTTTGGCAGCACTGGTCTGTCTTTGTTCTTTAATCATTTCCTGTCTGTTGAGTACCTCTAGACTTTGTTCCATTTCAATGGCCAGCGAAGCGGCTCCCTCTTGTACCACTTTCAACAGTTCTTCTCTTTCTTGTTGTGTACCATCCCCCTTTCCTTTTCCTTCTGGAGGTCTTGATGTGCCAGCCATTAAAACATCTTCATAAAAATCTCTGGCTTTCTGGACCGTGTTAAGTCGGTATCTCGCGCCCAGGTGCGTGACCACCAAGCCATTTGGAATTTCCCACCTGTATTGTATTTGTTGTCTTCTCAACTCTTCCACCAGGAAGGAATAATCCTTCCTGGCTTTTAGCATTTTGGGGGGAATTTCCTTCATTGTCATCACTTCCTGTCCCTCCACTTGGAGCTTGTTTACATAAGTTGCTTGTAGAATATCATTGCGTAGTGTTCTTGTGGTAAAATAAATCACAATATCTCTTGGTAGATTTTTATTTTTAGCCACCCATGAATTAACTCGATAAATTTTATCAATCTGCCATGCCAAATCTTCCTTCTTCGCTCCAAGTGCTTGCTCAAATGCATCCAGCATAATTTCCTTCAGATCCTCCTGCTTATTTTCTTTGACACCTCTTACTCTTATTGCAAACTCCATGGCTCTGTATTGCATAATTACTATCTCTGCCTCCTCCCTCTCAACTTTATTTTCCACTTGTCTTACTGTAGCTCCCAATACTGCAGTAGTTTGTTTGATTTACGATTTTCGTCGTACCATATTTTGATGACGTCCTAATCTCTGCCTGTGACCAGGACCAGCTCCGCTGTCAAGTTAGAATGGTCCTGTCAAAAATGCGTGCTGCTGGGCTTAAAGCCAAATGCAGCAAATGCTTGTTGGGGGTGCCTGAGGTCAAATTTTTAGGGTACCGAGTCAACGGCCAAGGCATCCACCCCACAGAAAATAAGCTAAGGGCAATCCATGAGGCTCCTACCCCAAAAAACCAAACAGAGCTCCAAGCCTTCCTTGGGCTCCTAAATTTTTACAGCCTTTTCCTAAAAGACAAAGCCACCGTAGCCGAGCCTCTCCACAGGCTGCTGGCCAAAAACACTCCTTGGAAATGGGGGTCCAGGGAGGTGTCAGCTTTTGTAGTCAAACGACTACTAACCAGTGACAGTTTCTTAATTCAATACAATACCTTGCCATTGGTCCTGGTGTGCGACGCTTCCCCTGTGGTAGTCGGTGCTGTGCTCAACCACAAGCTTCCAAATGGGTCAGAGGCCCCTGTGGCCTATTTCTCAAGGACTCTGTCCAGTGCAGAGCGGAACTACAGCCAGCTGGACAGGGAGGCCTTGGCCTTAGTTGCTGGTGTCAAAAAAGTCCACAAATATTTATTTGGGAGGGATTTTGTTTTGGTTACGGACCACAAGCCTCTTCTGGGGCTTCTTGCAGGGGACCGCCCCTCTCCGGCTGCCCTATCCCCCCGTTTCGGCCGGTGGCCCATCTTTCTCTCGGCCTACTCCTATCGCCTGGTACATTGGCCAGGAAAAGACATGGGCAATGTGGACGCTTTGAGCAGGTGCCCATTGCCCGACCTCCTTACGGACATTGTCCCAGAAGCTCCAGTCCTTTTGATTGACTTGGCTGATTCCGGACTGGTTACTTCTGCTGAGGTGGCTAAACACATGGCCAAGGACCCCTCACTCAGAACTGTGTTGAACTGGGTGTGGAGGGGATGACCAAAGGACCTGGTCAAGCCTGACCTTAAACCATACGAACAGAGACAGCATGAACAATCAGAACAAGGGGGTTGCCTCCTTTGGGGCAACCCTGTGGTCATACCAACCAGCCTGCGAGCTGGAATACTCAGGACTTTACATGAAGGCTGTTAGAACCCTGTTCAAACAATTGGGTGTGTTAATATATGATTAAGCCACAAATCATTGTTATGTGTATATTGCTTTAAATGCATTGTGGATGATTACTATATAAGCAAGCAAGAGAGCATGCTCAATATGGTTGATGGTTTATGGTTGGTGACTGTGTTTGACGGTGTGTTCTGGATTGAAGACTCTCTGTGCTGCTTTACTGATGAGTAGGTTACTTTATGGCTGTGTGAAATTGCTGTGAAGAGAAGAAGTAACTATCTGTGATAGTATAGAATTAAGTGATAGCTGTAATCTTTGTTTGTGAGTTAAAACAAAGATAGGCAAGAAGAAGAAACTTCGCATTGACTGAATTACTGTGTATGACTTGGACTTCCTATTTAACTTTGCTACTATTCAAGTAAAAGCTATTTTGTACATACTAAAGATATTCTGTTTATTGACTGAATAGCATTCATATCAAACTGCAACACCATTACTACAACACATTTCACTGTGTATGTGCTTAACAGCACAATAAATCCTTAACAAAGGCCATCCGGGGATTGTCCGGATGAAAGCCTTGGCTAGGGGGTACGTTTGGTGGCCAAATATGGATGCAGAAATCCAAAATTGGGTTGGGTTATGCAAACCTTGTCAAGAGTCGTGGCCTGCTCCGCCCAAAGCACCAGTCCATGACTGGGAACAACCAAAAAGCCCCTGGTCACGGCTACACGCTGATTTCGCAGGCCCCTGCCACGGCCAAATGTTTTTAATAATTGTCGATGCCTACTCAAAGTGGCTCAAAATATTTCCAATGGGTTCTACCACCGCTGAGGCAGTTATTAAGGTGCTCAGACACCTTTTGCCACACACGGCCTCCCGGACGTCCTTGTAACGGACAATGGTCCCCAATTTACGGCCACCAATTTCAAGGGGTACCTTGCTCACCTGGGAATTCGCCGTGCCCTGTCCTCGCCATTCCATCCGGCGACCAATGGACTGGCTGAATGATTCGTAAGGTCAGCAAAGGAAGCATTAGGTAGACTAGGCCCAGGGGACTGGCAGGCCCGCATCGATAAATTTCTGAGTACACAGCACATAACCCCAAGTGCTACCACTGGCCGCAGCCCGGCCGAGCTCCTTATGGGTCACAGGCTTAGATCCGTCCTGGACCGTTTACACCCAAACTACGCCACTAAGGCAAAACCAGAGGTCACACAAAAAACCAGGGCCTTCTCCCTGGAAGATTCGGTATTTGCCCAAAATTATGCCGAGGGCCCCCTGTGGCTACCTGGAGTCATACAAACAATCTTGGGTCCACTAACATATGAAGTCCACCTCCAGGACGGACACCTCTGGAAGAGGCACATAGATCAGCTACGCAACCGAGTAAAAGGGAAATCTAACGAACCACAAAAGGTAACACCCTGTGTTCTTCCCCTAGCTACCTTAAGCCCGAGTGTCTCGGAAGGCCTACCTGAGGAAGTTGAAGTCCAGCGGCGTCCTCAATTAGAACCGGTTCCACCAGTCGCAGAGGCCACGCCCGATACATTCCAGGAGCTTCCATGCTCCAACCCAAGAGCGACAGCAGACCTGTCCGAACAGGCTGCTGCCTCACCTGAGACTGAGCTGCGCAGGTCAGGGAGAGTTCCCAAACGCCCCGCCTACCTGCACGACTATGTCTGTCAGACTGCTCCATCTAGAAGGTGAGGGGTGTTGTGCTCTGACTGACCTCTAACTGAACCCTAAACTTGTTTTGACTAGACGACCTCTGACTGAACTGTAAGTTGTTATGTTTTTAGTTGAACTCTACCTGAACTGTTGTTGCCACCCAGGTCATGTGTTTGAATGCTCATACGCTATTGGTTGTTGTGTCTGACAGCCCTCTATAAAAGAGCTAGCTGTCAGACCATGTTTTGCTGGTTACTTGAGTGAGCTGAGTAAAAGAGCTGTTATGTAGTCTGTCTCCTGTGATCCTTGCCCACAATCTAACAGGCAGAATATTTCCCCCTAAAAGGGAGGCAGAAACTCACCCCCCACCTTTGTCAATGGGCCATTAATGCCTGAGCCAGCTCTTCTGCAACACAAAAGACATGGCCTCCAGGACATAATAGGACCCATCAAGCAACAGAAACTCACCACATGGCACCTGGGAAGTTTACATCTCCCAGCAAGGCTCAGCCAAGCCTGGGACTCAGGACAGCCTACAGAGTTGCCCCTGCATGGCCCCCTGGGAGTCTGAGCACCAATCAGAGTGCATTTCTTACACAGGAACAGGAAGGTCTAGGGTGGAACCCAAGAGAGGGCATAAAACCAAGGCACTCTCAGCATCTCTGAAGCGGGGGTGGGTGGGGCTCAGTTACCCTTTCTTGCAAGAATGGTATGTATGGCCTGCAGGGAGGGAGGGAGACCAGCGGGGGGGAGGGGGTTTCTGGTGGGGATGAGAGCCGGAACATCTCAGTCATAATGGGAAGAGGCAGATATGGCGGGAGCAGAGGGGCGGGCCGCTCTTGGGGAATAAGACCTCGCTGCTTACAAGCGATCCCTTGTTCCGGCCCCTCCGATGTGGTTCCATCTTGCTCAACCCGAGTACCTGGCAACCAGGGTTTTCAGGGCCCTGGGCTCAAGATGTTGCTGCTTAACGCCAGGTCAATCGCCAACAAAGCCCCCCTGATATGTGATTTAATCACAGAAGACGGGGCAGACCTGGTGTGTATAACTGAGACCTGGATGGGTCAGGAGGGGGGAGTAGCTCTCTCCGAGATATGCCCAGACGGGTTCTCGGTGCAGCATCATTCACGACCCCAGGGAAGAGGGGGAGGAGTGGCAACGATAACGCGCCAAAATCTGCATCCTCGTAGGAGCCCTGCCCCGGAGATTGTTGGGTGTGAGACGCTCGTTCTAAAGTTGGACTTAGGGGTTCAGGTGGGCCTTTGTCTAGTGTACCTGCCTCCCAGCTGTGTTGGCAAGGCCCTGCCTGAGCTGCTCGAGGCAGTAGCCGGCTTGGCGGTTGAGTTCCCTAGGCTTATGGTGCTGGGGGACTTTAACCTGCCTTCGGCTGGCGAAACCTCTGGGGTAGCCCAGGAGTTCATGGATTCCATGACAACCATGGACCTGACCCAAGTAATCCAGGGTCCGACTCATGAGGGAGGTCACACGCTCGACCTAGTGTTTCTTTCGGGGCAGTGGAGAGATGATCTGAAGATAGGGGACATAGTCACCACCCCACTGTCATGGTCAGATCATTTCCTACTGAGGTTGGATTTCGCAGCCCCACTCCTCCCCCGCAGGGAGGCGGGACCGACTAGGTGGTTCCGCCCCAGGCGCCTAATGGAGCCAGAAGGATTCCAGAGGGAACTTGGGGAAATACCTGAAACCCTGGTACACAATTTGGCTGATTCCCTGGTGTCTGCATGGAGCACCGCAGCATCAGCGGCATTAGACCGGATTGCGCCTTTGCGACCTCTCTGCGGCAGTGGATCCCGGAAAGCCCCCTGGTTTACCGAGGAGCTCCGGGAGATGAAACTCCAAAAGAGACGTCTAGAGCGCCGCTGGAGAGCCAGCAAAACCGAGTCTGATCGAACACTATTAAGAACCTACATCAAGTCTTATTTAGTGGCGATAAGGGCGGCAAAACTATCTCATTTTTCCACTCTTATTGCGTCCGCAGATTCTTGCCCAGCCACCTTGTTTAGGGTGACACGCTCCCTCCTTGCCAAAGGGGGGAGTGAGGAACACTTGCAAGGTAGAGCTGAGGAATTCGCGCAGTTTCTGTCGGATAAAGTTGCTCAGATCCGGTCAAACCTGGACTCCGGCTGGGCAGAGTCCATTGAGATGACAGGGGCAAGTCTTAGTCCACTGTTGTGGGAGGAGTTTGGGCCTGTTTCTCCGGAAGACGTGGACATAGCCGTGGGTGCGATGAGTGCCTCCACCTGTTTATTGGACCCGTGCCCCTCCTGACTGGTTTCCGCCAGCAGGGAGGTGGCACGAGGCTGGATCCAGGCGGTGGTCATCGCTTCTTTGACGGAGGGATCCGTACCGCAGCCGTTAAAAGTTGCGGTGGTGAGACCCCTCCTTAAGAAGCCTTCCCTGGACCCAGCGGACTTGAAGAACTTTCGTCCAGTCTCCAACTTACCCTTTTTAGGGAAAGTTGTTGAGAAGGTGGTGGCTGCTCAGCTTCTGCGACTATTGGAGGAAACGGACCATCTAGATTCCTATCAGTCGGGTTTCAGGCGCGGCTTCAGTACAGAAACTGCCTTGGTCGCCCTGATGGATGATCTCTGGCGAGCCCGGGATGGTGGAAATTCCTCCATCCTGGTGCTACTTGACCTCTCAGCGGCTTTCGATACCATCGACCATGGTATCCTTCTGCATCGTCTCGGCGAGTTGGGAGTGGGAGGCACCGTTTTGCGGTGGTTCTCCTGTTATCTCACCGATAGGATGCAGTCGGTGTTAACAGGAGGGCAGAGATCGTCCCCTAGGCCCCTGTCATGCGGGGTGCCTCAGGGTTCGGTCCTCTTGCCCATCTTGTTCAACATCTACATGAAACCGCTGGGGGAGATCATCTGGAGACATGGGGTGAGTTTTCATCAGTATGCTGACGACACCCAGCTGTACATCACCACCCCGTCTCAATTCAGTGAGGCAGCTGATGTAATGTGCCGATGCCTGGACGACGTTAGGATCTGGATGGGGAGGAACAGGCTCAGACTCAACCCCGACAAGACTGAGTGGCTTTGGATATTGCCTCCTAAGGACTATGACAACTGTCCCTCCTTGGTTCTTGAGGGAGTGAAATTAACCCCCTCGGAACAGGTCCGCAATTTGGGGGTCCTCCTAGACCCACAGCTAAAATTAGAGCAACACCTTACAGCTGTGGCTAGGGGACCTATGCACAGGTTCGCCTGGTGCACCAATTGCGGCCATACTTGGAGAAGGAGGCTCTACTCACGGTCACTCATGCCCTTGTCACCTCTAGACTGGACTACTGCAATGCGCTCTACATGGGGCTACCCTTGAAGAGTATTCGGAGACTTCAGTTGGTGCAAAATGCAGCTGCACGTGCTGTGGTGGGTGTGCCAAGGTACACCCACGTTACACCTATACTCCGCCAGCTGCATTGGTTGCCCATCGGTCTCCGGGTACAATTCAAGGTGTTGATCATCATCTTTAAAGCCCTACATGGCTTAGGACCAGGTTACCTTCGGGACCGCATTCTGCCTCATACTTCCCTTCGACCGGTTAGGGCCCACAGAGTGGGCCTCCTCCAGGTCCCGTCAGCCAAACAATGCCAGCTGGCGGGCCCTAGGGGGAGGGCCTTCTCTGTGGGGGGGGGCGCTCTGGAACCAACTTCCCCCAGAGACCCGAACCATCCCCACCCTGCTGGCCTTCCGAAAAGCTGTCAAGACATGGCTCTTCCTGCAGGCAGGGGGAGAGACTAAATCCATCTGAGCTCCCCCCGGTACGGCTGATTGTGAATATTTTTTAACTTTTGTAAATTTTTAACTATTGTTTTAACTGTTGTTTATTATTAGTGTTCTCATAAAATTGCTGTACGCCGCCCTGAGTCCCTTGGGAGTAGGGCGGCATAGAAGAACCAATAATAAATAAATAAATAAATAAATAAAATCTCTGCCTTTTTCTGTCCAGGACCTCAAACCATGTGATCCTGTCCACTATTAAACCATCTTTCCAAACAGTCTCCATGTTTCCAGTGTCTTTCTCCCCACTTGGAACTGAACCCAGATGGACATTTCTTCCAACGGAAGGAAGGAAGGAAGGAAGGAAGGAAGGAAGGAAGGAAGGAAGGAAGGAAGGAAGGAAGGAAGGAAGGAAGGAAGGAAGGAAGGAAGGAAAAAAGGAGGGAGGGAGGAAAAGAGGGAGGGAGGGAGGAAGAAAGGAAGGAAGGAAAAGGGAGGAAAAGAAGGGAGGGAGGAAAGGAGGGTGGAAAGAAGGAAATTTGGAGGAAGGGAGGAAAGAGGGAGGGAGAAAAGGAAGGAAGGAAGGATAAACAAAAGGAGGGAGGGAGGGAGGATGAACAAAAGGAGGGAGGGAGGGAGGATAAACAAAAGGAGGGAGGGAGGGAGGGAGGGAGAAAAGGGGAGGGAGGAGGAAAAGAAGAGGGAGGAAATGAGGGAGGGAAGAAAGAAGGAAATTGGGAGGAAGGAAGAAAAGAGGGAGGGAGGAGTAATGATTAATGGAGAACAAGAAGGAGGGAGGGAGGGAGGGAGGAAGTGAGGAAGGAAGGAAGGAAAAAGTAAAATGAGAAATGGAAAAGAAGGAAGGAAGGCTGTGAGGGAAGGAAGGAAGGAGGGAGGGAGGGAGGGAGGGAGGGAGAGAGGGAGGAAGGAAGGAAGGAAGGAAGGAAGGAAGGAAGGAAGGAAGGAAGGAAGGAAGGAAGGAAGGAAGGAAGGAAGGAAGGAAAAGGGGGGAAGAGGAATTTAATTCAGCAACCTGATGAACTGATTGGAACCGAGGATCACGACAGCTGATGGAATCCCCTTGGCTTCATGTGTGTGTGTGTGTGTGTGTGTGTGTGTGTGTGTGTGTGTGTGTGTGTATGCCTCTATGTCTTTGTGTGTGTGCGCGCTTTCCCTCGGCTCTCTGCCCCAGAGCCTCTCTCTCCATCCCCATCTCCCCATCTCTCCATCTCAGTCGCTCTCTTTTAAGCCGTTGGACTGTGGCTGCCAGACTCCCCCAGCCCACCAGGGGAATTCTGGGAGTTGAAGTCCCAACGTCAAAAGAGACCCAGATTGCAAAACAACAGAGCCCATCGTGGTTTGCGTGAAAGCAGACACAAGCCTTGGGTTTGATCACAATCACACCTCCTTTATTACATCACAATCTCTTCCCTTCTTTCTTCTGGTCGCCATCAACCAGAATTCAACGCTGGAGCCACACCCCAGATCCAATCCAATCCCTCAGAGATCACAGATCCTCCTGGATCTCCCTGGATCCCATCCAATCCCTTTCTGGGACGACGGGTCACAACACAGCCGCCGACATCCCTCGGGTGAAGAACACGACGTTCTTCTCCTGGATCTGATACTGGAAAACCCGCCGGGGATCTCTGGCCACGTCGGATTCACGGGAATACTTTTCCAGGATGGTCAGCTGTGGGAAGGAGAGATTCTTTTGAGTTTTAGATCCACCGACGTGATAATCCTGAACGTAAGTTCAGAATTAAGAGCAGATGTCATGTTCCGGGTTTTAGCAAGGACTTCAGACAGAGCCAAAGATGCTTAACTGACAAACTTTATCCAAAATGCTGTAAACAACTGGCACAGAGTGACAAACAGGAAATAGGCAAAGTCAGTGCTAACGTGGTTAATCCCTCCACCTTTTCAATAGCATCTGCTCCACTCCCCAAGGCTCCACCAACAGGGTTTTGAAAGCCTGTTGACACGCCAGGTCCCACTGTAGTGAGTGGCTAGGCCGCAGTTTTCCGGCTAGGCGCTTGGTTTTCAGAAGATTTGTCAAGGGAAGGGCTACTTTGGTAAATGACGGAACGAACTGGTGGTAGAAGTTTGCAAAGCCTAGGAAGCTTTGCAGTTGTTTACAGGTCTTTGGGGCCTGCCAGTCCAGAACCGCCTGCACCTTAGCCGGGTCCATCTTCACCCCCTCTCGGGATACCCAGTAACCCAGGTAGTCCAACCGTGTCTTGTGGAATTCACACTTTGTTAACTTGACATACAGTTTGGCCTCGAGTAACTTGCGTAGGACCTGGCGTACCAACTGGATGTGCTCGTCCATGGACTTAGAATAAATCAAGATGTCATCCAAATAGACTAGCACTCCGTTGTATCGGTGTTCATGCAGGACTTAGTTGATAAACTGCATGAACACTGCCAGGGCCCCTTGTAACCCGAAAGACATGACCCTGAATTGGTAGCTCCCCAAGGGGCAGTTGAAGGCTGTTTTCCACTTGTCCCCTTCTTTGATGCGGACCCGATAGTAGGCCTCCCTTAGGTCCAGCTTGGTGAAGAACCGTCCTTCTGCCAAGCGGGCCAGCATATCCTTCATGAGGGGGAGAGGGTACATGTGCTCCACGCATACCCTGTTAATGCCTTGGAAGTCCACACATAAGCGCAGGCCCCCATCCTTCTTTTCCCTGAACAGGACCAGGGCCGCTATATGGGACCTAGCTGGTTGTATGAACCCTCTGGCTAGGTTTTTTTCTATGTACCATCGCATTTCGTCCAACTCCTTAGGGGTCATAGAGTACATTTTCGGTTTGGGTAACTGAGCCCCTGGCAGTATCTCAATGGCACAGTCAGTTGGACGGTGGGGAGGAAGGATGTCACACTCTTTCTTGCTGAACACTTCGGCCAGATCTTTATATATGGGATTTGAATGTATGGGTTTATGAATGGTGGTGATGAATGTAGAACTAGAACGACTGATATGAGTAGAATGAATGAGCCGGGGACTGAGATGCGAGCCCCTTCTGCTGAGTGTGGAAACAGAAGCGGAGGGGGGCTCAATTTAAACCCCCGGCCCAGTGTGAATGGTATGTATGGCCTGCAGGAAGAGAGGGGGACCAGCGGGGAGGGGGAGGGGATTTCTGGGGGAGTGGAGAATATTCCGGTCTTGATGGGAAGAGGTAGGTATAGCGGGAGCAGAGGGGGGGACGCTCTCGGGGAACGAGACCTCGCTGTGTTCAAGCGATCCCTTGTTCCGGCCCCTACGATGTGGTTCCATCTTGCTCAACCCGAGGACCTGATGATCGAGGTTTTCAGGGCCCTGGACTCAAGCTGATGCTGTTGAATGCCAGGTCAATTGTCAACAAAGCCCCCTTGATACGTGATTTAATCACAAGTGAGGGGGTGGACCTGGCATGCATAACTGAGACCTGGCTGGGCCTGGAGGGGGGAGTAGCCCTCTCTGATATATGCCCAGACGGGTACTCAGTGATGTATCAGCCGCGACTCCAGGGAAGGGGGGGGAGGTGTGGCTATTATAACGCGCCGGAATCTGCATCCTCGTAGGAGCCCTGCCCCGGAGATTGTCGGGTGTGAGACACTCCTTCTGAAGTTGGACGTAGGGGTTCAGGTGGGCCTTCTGTTGACGTACCTGCCTCCCAGCTGCGTGAACAAGGCCCTGCCTGAGCTGCTTGAGGCAGTAGCTAGCCTGGCGGTGGAGTTCCCCAGGCTTATGGTTCTGGGGGACTTTAACCTGCCCGCGGCGGGCGAAACCTCTGGTGCAGCTCATGAGTTCATGGATTCCATGACAACCATGGACCTGACCCAAGTAATCCAGAGTCCGACTCATGAGGGAGGTCACATGCTTGACCTAGTGTTTCTCTCGGGGCAGTGGAGAGATGATCTGAAACTTGGGGATATAGTCATCACCCCGTTGTCATGGTCAGATCATTTCCTACTGAGGCTAGATTTCACAGCCCCACTCCTCCCCTGCAGGGAGGCGGGACCGACTAGGTGGTTCCGCCCCAGGCGCCTAATGGAGCCGGAAGGATTCCAGAGGGAACTTGGGGAAATACCTGAAACCCTAATCCACAATTCATCTGAGTCCCTGGTGGCTGCCTGGAACATCGCAGCAACAGGGGCATTAGATCGGATTGCGCCTTTGCGACCTCTCCGTGGCAGTGGATCCCAGAAAGCTCCTTGGTTTACCGAGGCGCTCCGGGAGATGAAATGCCACAAGAGACGTCTGGAGCGACGCTGGAGAGCCAGTAAATCTGAATCTGATCGAACACTTCTAAGAACGTTTAGTAAGTCTTATTTAGTGGCGATAAGGGCGGCAAAACGTGTTCATTTTTCCGCTCTGATTGCATCCGCAGATTCTCGCCCAGCCGCCTTGTTTAGGGTGACACGCTCCCTCCTTGCTAAAGGGGGGAGCAAGGAACACTTGCAAGGTAGAGCTGAGGAATTCGCGCAGTTTCTGACGGATAAAGTCACTCAGATTCGGTCGAACCTGGACTCCGGCTGGACAGAGCCAAGTGAGTTGACAGGGGCAAGTCTTAGTCCACCGTTGTGGGAAGAGTTTGAGCCAGCCACTCCTGATGACGTGGACAAGGCCGTGGGGGCGATGAGCTCTTCCACCTGTTTATTGGACCCATGCCCCTCCTGGCTGGTTTCGGCCAGCAGGGAGGTGGCACGCAGCTGGATCCAGGCGGTGATCAACGCTTCTTTTAGGGAGGGATCCGTACCGCAGCCTTTAAAGGTTGCGGTGGTGAGACCCCCTCCTTAAGAAGCCTTCCCTTGACCCGGCGGATTTGAAAAACTTTCCGCCTGTCTCCAACTTACCTTTCATAGGGAAAGTTGTTGAGAAGGTGGTAGCTTTTATTTATTTATTTATTTATTTATTTGGTATTCTTATATGCCGCCCAACTCCCGGAGGACTCCGGGCGGCGTACAACAGAAAAAATACAAGAAACCAATTTATAAATATGCATTTAAAAACAAATATAAAAATTAAAACCGTAATATTAAAAACATCCAATATCCATTCAACAGTCATACATACTTGTGGTGAGCTCACTGGATTACGCTCTACCCTCAGCCTGCAGGAAAAGCCATGTCTTAACAGCCTTCCAGAAGGCCAGCAGAGTGGGGATAGTTCGGGTCTCTGGGGGAAGTTGGTTCCAGAGCACGGGGCCTGCCACAGAGAAGGCTCTCCCCCTAGGGAGGGCATGAGTGACCGTGAGTAGAGCCTCCTTCTCCAAGTATGGCCGCAACTGGTGCACCAGGCGAACCTGTGCAAAGGCCCCCCTAGCCACAGTGGAAAGATGGTGCTCCAATTGAAGCTGTGGATCTAGGAGGACCCCCAAGTTGCGGACCTGATCCGAGGGGGTCAGTTTCGCTCCCTCGAACGTCAAGGAGGGACAGTTGTCATGGTCCTTAGGGGGCAATATCCAAAGCCACTCAGTCTTGTCGGGATTAAGTCTGAGTCTGTTCCTCCCCATCCAGATCCTAATGTCGCCCAGGCATCGGCACATTACATCAACTGCCTCCCTGAAGTCAGACGGGGTGGTGATGTACAGCTGGGTGTCATCAGCGTACTGGTGGTAACGCACCCCATGTCTGTGGATGATCTCCCCCAGCGGTTTCATGTAAATGTTAAACAGATGGGCAAGAGAACCGACCCCTGAGGCACCCCACATGATAGGGGCCTAGGGGACGATCTCTGTCCTCCTGTCAACACCGACTGCATCCTGTCGGCGAGATAAGAGGAGAACCACCGTAAAACGGTGCCTCCCACCCCCAACTCGCCGAGACGATGCAGAAGGATACCATGGTCGATGGTATCGAACGCTGCTGAGAGGTCAAGTAGCACCAGGATGGAGGAATTACCCCCATCCCGGGCCCGCCAGAGATCATCCATCAGAGCGACCAAGGCAGTTTCTGTACTGTAGCCGCGCCTGAAACCCGACTGATAAGGATCTAGATGATCTGTTTCATCCTGAAGCTGCAGAAGCTGAGTAACCACCACCTTCTCCACAACTTTCCCCAGAAAGGGCAAGTTGGAGACCGGACGATAGTTCTTCAAATCAGCTGGATCCAGGGAAGGCTTCTTCAGGAGGGGTCTCACCACCGCAGCTTTTAACGACTGCGGTACGGATCCCTCCCTCAAAGAAGCGGTGACCACCGCCTGGATCCAGCCGCATGCCACCTCTCTGCTGGCCGAGACCAACCAGGAGGGACACGGGTCCAATAAACAGGTGGAGGTGCCCATCGCCCCCACAGCTCTGTCCACATCTTCGGGAGAAACAGGCCCAAACTCTTCCCATAATGGTGGACTAAGACTAGCCCCTGTCAACTCTATGGACTCTGCCCAGCTAGAGTCCAGGTTTGACCGAATCTGAGCGACTTTATCCGACAGAAACTCAGCGAATTCCTCAGCTCTGCCTTGTAAGTGTTCCTTGCTCCCCCGTTTGGCAAGGAGGGAGCGAGTCACCCTAAACAAGGCGGCTGGGCGAGAATCTGCGGACGCAATAAGAGCGGAAAAATAAGATCGTTTTGCCGCCCTTATCGCCACTAAATAAGATCTGATGTAAATTCTTAATAGTGTTCGGTCAGACTCGGTTTTGCTGGCTCTCCAGCGGCGCTCTAGACGTCTCTTCTGGCGTTTCATCTCCCGGAGCTCCTCGGTAAACCAGGGACCATAAGCCTAGGGAACTCAACTGCCAAGCCGGCTACTGCCTCAAGTAGCTCAGGCAGGGCCTTACTTACGCAGCTGGGAGGCAGGTACGTTAAGAAAAGGCCCACCTGTACCCCTAAGTCCAACTTCAAAAGGAGCGTCTCACACCCAACAATCTTTTCAGCTTCTTCGGTTATTGGAGGAAACCGATTATCTAGATTCCTTTCAATCGGGTTTCAGGCGCGGCTACAGTACAGAAACTGCCTTGGTCGCCCTGATGGATGATCTCTGGTGAGCCCGGGATGGGGGTTATTCTTCCATCCTGGTGCTACTTGACCTCTCAGCGGCTTTCGATACCATCGACCATGGTATCCTTCTGCATCGTCTCGGCGAGGTGGGAGTGGGAGGCACCGTTTTGCGGTGGTTCTCCTCTTACCTCGCTGATAGGATGCAGTCGGTGTTAACAGGAGGGCAGAGGTCGTCTCCTAGGCCCCTGACTTGTGGGGTGCCGCAGGGTTCGGTCCTCTTGCCCATCCTGTTTAACATTTACATGAAACCGCTGGGGGAGATCATCCGTCGACACGGGGTGAGTTTTCAACAGTACGCTGATGACACCCAGCTGTACATTTCCACCCTGTGTCAATTCAGGGAGGCAGTGGACATAATGTGCCGATGCCTGGACGATGTCAGGATCTAGATGGGGAGGAACAGGCTCAAGCTTAACCCCGACAAGACTGAGTGGCTCTGGATATTGCCCCCTAAGGACTATTCCGACTGTCCCTCCTTGGTTCTTGGGGGAGAAAAACTAACTCCCTCAGAACGGGTCCGCAATTTGGGAGTTCTTCTAGATCCACAGCTAAAATTAGATCAACACCTTACAGCTGTGGCTAGGGGAGCCTTTGCACAGGTTCTCCTGGTGCACCAATTGCGACCATACTTAGAGAAGGAGGCTCTACTCACGGTCAGTCATGCCCTTGTCACCTCTAGACTGGACTACTGCAATGCGCTCTACATGGGGCTACCCTTGAAGAGTATCCGGATGTTGTAGAATGAATCAGGACACTAAGCAAGCACTTGTACAGAAGGAAAGGTTTATTGATATGCGCAGGTTCAAAGCAAATGCAAAGGCCTGAACCCTGAACACTAGACAAGACCAGATTCTTATACCCTGGTTTACGTATGTATTTCCTATGCCCATTTATGGTATACAATGAGGCAAACTTATCTTAAAATAAAAGAAGGAACTGGGAACAGACAGTTAAGCATATAAGACATGTTAGCACAGATGTTTCCCAACTGTGGTTTATCCTTGACATTTGTTTTTAAGGAACAATACAACGGCTCACACAATACTGTAGACATAGCAAAAGCTCTTTCTCATGGTCAGCATATCTAAAAAGGATACATATATTAATTAGGGCTGACAGGGCAGTTCCTTTCTGCAGAACTAATGGATATTAAGATACGTGTTTACTTGGCTTGCCTTGTAACATTGTCCGAACTTTGTCAGGCCTGGTTTTGGGGCATAATTGATTGTAGCCCCTACTTTAGTCCCCCCTTTGTAACTCTGAATCACTAGACAGAAGAGTTACATACTCAGGTTCCTGATGAGGTGATTGGCGTAAGCCTTCATATTCCCACATAGCCATTACCTGGGCAGTTGCCTTTCGTTCGGCTAAGAGAGATAAACTGTTAGTAATAGCTTTGACTAATATTGGCAAAACACAGGGAAGAATAATACAACCAGCAGCTATAAGTCCTATCAAGGCTACAATTGCTTGTAGGCCAGGGAGCTTAGGAAACCACTGGCCAAAAATGTCTTTCAAATTCAGGCCTTTCCAGGTTTGAACTGGAACATGAGCAATTTTAACCATTTTATTAGTAATTTCCTGGATAACATGTCCACTGTCATCTATTTCAACACAACAGTTAGAAAGATTAAATTTTCCACATACACCTCCTTCTTTGGCTAATAGGTAATCTAAAGCTAAGCGATTTTGCATGATATACGTGCGGGATTTAACTCCCTCCACAGCTAATTTTGTTAAGCCTAACACCGTTTCATTAGTAATTATTTCAATAACAGCCTGCAATCTAATTAGACGATTCAGCATATATATAGGGGTTCTATAACCATAGGTACCATCTTCGGCCCAAGTAGCGGGACCATAGACTTGAATAATTCTCTCTGGGGGCCATTCATCATCTTTCCAGGTACCTATTTTTAGGTTGTCAATTATGGAAGTATCTATGGCCCTTTCAGTTCGAATGTTTCCCACTTCATCATATACAGGGATACCCAATACCTGTCGATGGCGAAGGGGCAAAAGGAAAAAGCCAGGTCTGATAAGACCCAAAACACAGGAACCACACCAATTAGAAGGTAATTGGCTATATGCATATTTACCACAAATCCAATACATACCATCTGGAGCTAACCATTTCTTGGAATAATTCTGAGGATCCAAAATATAATGTTTTAATAAGTTTACGGATTCCAGGGCTTTTGCTTCCCAGGGTGGTATTTGACCCTTACCTGACCACCATTGACCATTATTCCAGGTGGATAGACATCTGAGAGCTCCTACCTGTTGGCATCCAGTGGTATGGTTCCGGGTATAGCATACCGACCCAACTAAATTGGAAGTTAAAGCCCAATTCCCATCTTTACCTAGTGTAGCAGTAAGGTTACCTACTTTCTCCATTTCAAGCACTGTAGTATAGTTCAGCTCCTGGGCTTCCCAAGGCCATTTTTCTCCCATATTGGTTCCTCCACATACAAAGCAACTGCTTACGTTTAAAATGTTTGCTACATTTCCAGCTAGCTCCACAAAGGTATTTACCACCTTTGAGGGTAATTCCTGAATGTTAAGTTTTTCTATCTCTTGATAATAGGACCAAAACAGACTTTTCTTACGTCCTATGGAGGTAGTTTTGGTGGTGACTTCTAATTCTAGCAGCGTCCCGGGATCTGTTCCCTTCCCGTCTATTTGAAGTCCCATAACCATGGGCTGAAAAGTGCTTTTCGGGGTGAGGGATAGCAAAACAGGATTACATTCTCCTTTGTTACAGTTAGTATTAGTGGTTCCTTTTGTTAAGGCTATTTGATGGGGCCCTGTAGGTCCTTTTATCCAGGTTGCAAAAGCAACACAAGTCCAATAGGGACAATAATTGAATTCTATATTTTGACATTCAGCACTACGAGGACCATTTTTTTCTAGACACATATATTTATCATTGAACGTATAGGTACGCTCCCAAGCTAAACCTCCACAACCTCCTCTGGGAAAGCAAGCTCTGTTTATGATTGCGCAGACATCAAATTTTAAGGTAACCTGCTGATTTAGAGTGGGAGTTACTAGTCTAGTAATTTCTTCCTTTCTTCCACAAGTTTTGTGTCGGAGAATAACTTGGTAATTTGTTACTCTCGTAGCTTGTTTTGGATCATAACATTGGATTCCTTGGGAACCATTACATTGCTTATATGATGTCCCATTAAGTGTACAATCCAAAAGGTCAAATTGTGTACAGGTGGGAGGAACTGAGGTATGATACACCAAAGTATGAGTAATAATGTTCCCTGTCATAGTAACATGGATGCATTGTTGACATTGTATGTGATTGACAATTTCTCCTAGGATTCGTTTGCGCCTTATTCGTGTCAGGGAAGTGGTTATAGAAGAGTTAGAGGCATAAGGTAGGGTATTAGTTTCACGACCAGTTCTGCGCTTACCTTTTTTACGTCTGGGTTTTGATTCTTTTATTGTATGACCAAATTCTAAGTCCATCTCAGGGATAGAGCGGATAAGACAAATTCCTTCCCAACCTGGTTTTAACTGGTTAATATATGTTACACGTTTCCAACCCCAAAATAAAGGATTACCACAATCCAATCTAACAGGGGGTGGTAGACCTCTATATGGGGCTTGTGCACACATGCCTTTTCGCAAGATGTATCCTACAAATTGACATACCTCTGGATTCACTGACTGCCTAGTAAGGCATGTTTCCTTAACAATTGTATCAAAAGCTTGAGGGAATTGACAGGGATGTGGTAATATTCCTATCCAACATTCAGGTTGTAATGTAAGAGGAGGGTGGCCTTCACATTCCTGTCCTTGTCCTACAGTGTAAGATTGGCTGATGTGAGGCCTGTCACCTGGGAGACTCCATTGTCCCAAATTGCTAATACATACACTATTTCCTAACACATGATTGTTGCTTATAAAAAACAGTACAATTATGGTCATCCAAAGAGGATCCATCTTCATCCTTTCTTCACCCGTGCGTAAAGAGCCAGCTTCCAGGAGTGGCCCAGCAGGGGTATATGTTCACCACTGTACGAAGAAAACCTATTGCCGGTAAGGTTTTTGCAGAGTGGCCTTGTAATAAAAGAAAGTTCCTATGTTAGAGAAAGTTCTGTCTGTGGTGGAGATTAACACATATAACGTTACCTGCAGCAAAGCATCAAAGCGGAAAGTCCTGATCGTCTTAGTTTCTTGGTCTGAGTTTCATAGGATGGGTTCTCTGCAGGATAAGTCTCTGCTCATCTGCGGCCTTCTTGACTCGTGTCCAATGGATCCACGATTTAGATTCAGCAATCTTGATAGCTAGTGGAGATGACATGATTACAACATAGGGCCCCTTCCACCGCCCCACTAATTGTTCCTTCTTCCAATGTTTAACCCATACCCGATCCCCTGGCATGAAGCTATGACATTTAGTAACTAATCTTGGAGGGGATTGTTCCAGTACATAGTTTTTCAGTTTCTCAACTTGTTTGTTTAGTTCCTGTACCATTTCCATAGTCCATACTCCCCCCTTGTGGCCTAAATCGGGCCATCCTGCTAGATGTCGTCTGAGTAAAGTAGGAGGTCGCCCAAACATGAGTTCATATGGTGATAAGTTATGTTTCCTCTTTGGAGCACTTCTAATGGCATATAGAGCAAGAGGAAGAGCATCAGGCCATTTCAAGTGTGTTTCTGTACATATTTTGGTAATCCTCTCCTTTAGGGTGCGGTTCAATCTTTCACATGGGGCCGCGGATTGGGGGTGAAATGCTGAATGAAACCGCCAATGTACCCCAAGTGCCTTTGCCAAGGCCTGATTAATATGATGCACGAATTCAGGACCATTGTCAGATGAAATATAGGAAGGGCAACCATAACGTGGGATGAGGTCTTTCAATAACACCCTAGTTACCTCACGAGCCTTCTTAGTTTTTGTGGGATAGGCCTCCGGCCATCCAGTATATAAATCAACAATAACTAACATTGCATTGTAAAATCCACATCGAGGCATATCCGTAAAGTCCACCATCACAGTATCCATTGGATAATATGAGACAGGTATTGTTCCAGGGGGCAATAGAGGTCCTTGCCTGGGGTTCACTTTAGCACAGGTAACACATTGTGAGACTACCTTAGCAACAATTCCAGCTAGACCATCAATATAATAATCACGAGCTAATGCTGTTTCAAGCGCCGACTTCCCCATATGTGTTGCAGTATGTGAGGATTGCACTAATTGCCAAGTCACTGAATAAGGGACATAAATTCGCTTGTCTGGAAGAATATACCACCCCTCTCTTACTATAGCTTTAAGGTCATTCACTGCCTTTGCACATTCAGATCGAGAATATGACGGTTTAATACTTGGTGGCATAACCCCCAAATCCATAGCTACATGAATAGAAAGATCTGGTAATGGTTTATCAAATCTAAGTGCTGCAGCTCGTGCTTCAGAGTCGGCAGCCCTATTTCCTAGGACAACTCTATCATCTCCACGTTGATGTCCTTTGCAATGCATCACAGCTACTTTCTTTGGTTTCTGAACTGCATCTATTAAACGTTGAATTAAATGTCCATGCTGGATATATTTCCCTGCAGAGTCTCTGAAACCTCGTTCTTTATATACTGCACCATGTGCATGCAATGTCAAGAAAGCATATTTACTATCTGTCCACACGTTCAACTTCTCCCCAGAAGCCCTTTCCAGGGCCCTAAGTAATGCCCATAATTCAGCCACTTGGGCGCTGACACCTTTGCCAAGGGATCCACTTTCTATGACTTTATCATCATCCACAATTGCATATCCAGCTACTCGCATCCCATTATGAATGTAACTAGAACCATCTGTGTACCAATAATAATCTGCATTCGATAAAGGCATATCTGTCAAATCTGGTCGAGTGGAATACACACTTTCTAGTACTTGCAAACAATCATGCTGCAAATCCACATCTATGGGTAAAAGGGTAGCAGGATTCAGTTTATTTGACACAGTTAAGGTAACGTGAGGATTTTCTATCAACATTGCCTGATATTTCACCAATCGCTGGCTGCTAATCCACAAATGTCCTTTCTGATCTAAAATAGCTTGGACAGCATGAGGAGTATGTACATTAACAGGGCAAGAAAAGGTAAGCTTGTTACAATCCTGCAACAATTCAGCAATAGCAGCTAGAGCTTTGAGACAATGTGGCCAGCCTTGAGCTACCCCATCAAGCTGTTTAGAGAGGTAGGCAACAGGTTGCTGCCATTTACCAAGCTGCTGAGTCAAAACCCCTAAAGCCATATTCAATTTTGTGTCCACATACAAATTAAAAGGTTTGTCTAAATTCGGCAGAGCTAAGGCTGGTGCTTGTATTAAAGCTTTTTTAATCTCTACAAATGCATGCTGCTGCTCCTTCGTCCACACAAAAGGATCTGCATTGCCCCCCTTCGTAGAAGCATATAAGGGGGCAGCCATCAAGGCAAAATTGGGAATCCATATGCGACAAAAGCCAGCCAAGCCTAAAAATCCTCTGAGCTGTCTCCTGTTAGTAGGTGCTGCAATGGCTAAGACTGCCTCTTTCCGCTCAGGTCCTAAAGCCCTCCTTCCGTGTTCAATATCATATCCTAAATATCGCACACATTTCTGCACCAATTGTGCCTTCTTTTTAGAGACACGATATCCACACTCTAACAACAATACAAACAGTGCCTTTGTATTCTCCCAACAAGTGTCTTCTGTCTGTCCAGTTACTAACACATCATCTACATATTGCAGCAAAGTATCCCCTTGCTGTATAGGTACATAGTATAATAAATCTCGACCTAGGGCCGTCCCAAACAATGTTGGTGAATTTTTAAAACCTTGTGGAAGGCGGGTCCAGGTATATTGCATTTTTGTACCAGTAATTGGACTTTCCCATTCAAATGCGAACAAAGGTTGGCTCACTGGATGTATTGGAATAGTAAAGAAGGCATCTTTTAAGTCAATTACTGAAAACCACTTTGCCTGTGGTGGGATTAAGCTCAGGAGGGTGTATGGATTGGGCACTGCTGGATGTATTGTCACTGTCATGTTATTAACTACTCTAAGGTCTTGAACTGGTCGATATGAACCATCAGGCTTTTTAATTGGCAAAATAGGTGTATTCCATGGCGATTGTATAGGTACCAATATTCCTGCCTTCAGGTATTTCTGAATACACTCATAAATGGCAGCAATTGCTTCCCTAGAACATGGGCGCTGTCTAATGTGCACTGGGGTGGCTGAAGGTTTTACCTCTACTATGATGGGGGGGTGATGTGCTGCATACCCAGGGGGATTGTCCTCTGACCATAATCCTGGCACACCAAATTCCTTCCATTTGTCATCAAGAGGTTCCACTGGTCTGACTACCATTAATCTCCACATGGTATCTGGCTTGTGCTTAACTGTAATTGATTGTTGACCCTCATCAAAAGAAATGGTGGCCCCAAGTTTACTGAGCAAGTCCCTTCCCATAAGGGGTATTGGGCACTCAGGGATATATAAGAATTCATGTTGGATTTCTGACCCTTTGAATATGCAGGTTACAGGTTTGAGGACTTGCCGCCCTATAACCTGGCCAGAGACCCCTTGTACTTGTATTTGATGTGGTCCTGGGGCAGTAATAAGATTATTCACCACCGATCTACCTGCCCCTGTATCAACCAGAAACGAAGTATTATGACCCCCAATATTCAGGGTAACCATAGGCTCAGGGGGGGTCTGTTCCAAGCCAGGTCCCCGTCAGTCCGTCCATCCAGTGCCAGCCAATCCAATACCTGCTACCTCAGACTCTCTCTCAGAGCTGGGCATCCCCCTTCCAGCCTGTGCATATTGTGGATTCCATCCCCTAGCTAAATGCCTGGGTGGACCCCCTCTTCCTATAAAACCTCGACCAAAAGAGGGCCGGCCCCGCACAAATCGTCCTCTCATTAATCTGCGTGGGCATTCCCTCTGCCAATGACCCTCAGAGCCACAATGGGCACATTGATTGAATCCTAAAGTCTGTGTCCTCCCTTGCAATGCTACTGCTAACAATTCTGTTTTCTTCTGCATACGGGCATCTCTCTCCTTTTTCTCCACCTTATCCCTATTCACAAAAACTTTTCTTGCTACTTCCAGCAACTCCGTGGTATTCTTCCCTAATGCCCCCTCCAACTTCTGTAATTTCTTACGAATATCATCATAGCTCTGGGCAATAAATCTTTCATTCAACATCCTCACATTATCAGGTGCTCTTGGATCAACCTGCGTATACAATTCATAGGCTTCAATCAACCTTTGGAGGAAGCTTTCCGGACTCTCATCTGCCCCTTGGGTAATTAGAGCCGGTTTCGACATGTTCACCGGTGGTCTTCCTGCTTTCCTTAAAGCCTCTACTGTCAAATTCTGGTATTCACGCAGCCTTGTCATTTGGGGCTGAATCTTAGGGTCCCATCCAGGATCCTGCTCAGGAGCCCTTTCTGCCAACTCCTGACCCAGATCCTGGATATTCGGAAATCTATCTCTTATGCATCCCCTTACAGCTGCCTTCCACTTTTCCCTTTCTTCTGGCGTCAACAAAGCATTCATTAACTGTTGTATATCCTGCCAATTAGGATTATGCGTCTGCATAATTGTCTGAAAAAGATCTGCCATTTCAGTCGGCTTAGCTGATAAAGGTCCGTAATGCTGCTTCCAATTCAAAAGATCAGTAGTTGAGAAGGGGACATACTGAAAACAAGGTCTGTACTCTAACACTCCCTGTGGATTCACAACTTGTTGATCCATTTGCCTTAAAGGAGCTACAAAACTGGGTCCGGTGGCCACATCTTCCTCTTCTCTTTCAGCCGCAACCCTTTCAGCTTCTGCTGCTGCCCTAGCTGCAGCCCTAGTTACTGGTCTCCCTGAAACATTCTCCCCCCTAGCTTCTTCATATTCCTCTTCACTAAAAGCACTCTCCTCTCTCCATTCCTCACGTTTTGCATTGCCATGTTTTTGCTTTGTCTGCTTTCTCCGAACAGCCGAATCAACATCACCCCCTCCCTGCTTTCCCCCATCGGCTACACCACCAGCTGCTCCTGGGTGCCCTAGGGGGAGTGCAGGAGGGATCAAAGGTATCGGCGCATACGGCGGGGGGTGTAAAATCTCTTCATCTCCCTGAACCAACACCTTCTTCCGAGTGGCAGAGACTCTAACTTCTGACACCTTCAAATCCTTAGTCTTTCCTACCGGCACCTTTAGCTTTTTTCCCCTTGGTCTAGCCACACATAAACGAACCATTTCAGCCTGACATTGCAACAGATCATCCGCTTTCTCACTTACAGCATCTCCCCACTGATCTATATATGGAAATTGATTAGGGTATTTTTCCTCATTAGCTGCTATCACCGAAGTAAGATCATCAATAACTTGGTTTTTAAAGGTACCCTCCGATGGCCACCCAACACCCATATGTGGCCATTGCTGTTCACACAAATAACGTAACCTATCCTTTGTCACTTTTGGATAGGGAACCCTATACTGAGCATGGTTGAAATAATCATCAAAGCCCTTAATCATGCATTCCAACGGAGTGCTGGGAATGCTGCTACCACCTCCCATCCTAGCACACAGTCACCGGCCGCCAGCCCCGGAATATCACGGTCACTGGACGGAACCTCGGCAACGACCCTTCCCACACAACCTAACACGGCTTCGTTAGGACTTCAGTCCCGAGCCGAAGGGAGAGATCAGGTCCCTTCTTCTATCTTCAAATGAGATAGGTAAACACATTTACATATACTCGCCTGAGATGTCTCGTCCTGGCCAGGAATCAGTTCAGACCCCTTTCCTTCCCTCAAGGGTTCTTGGACTTGCCTTCAGCACCGTCGGCCCCCTGGAGGTGTCACTGCCGTCTCCCGGAGGTAGAACCCCCGTGGCGCCTGGAGAATGTTCAGAAGTGGCCCCTCCCAGGGTCCAAGGGGATCAGGCAGCCCTCAGCGCAATAGCGCCTCGCTTAACGTCCCATCTGGGGTGCCAAAACTGTTGTAGAATGAATCAGGACACTAAGCAAGCACTTGTACAGAAGGAAAGGTTTATTGATATGCGCAGGTTCAAAGCAAATGCAAAGGCCTGAACCCTGAACACTAGACAAGACCAGATTCTTATACCCTGGTTTACGTATGTATTTCCTATGCCCATTTATGGTATACAATGAGGCAAACTTATCTTAAAATAAAAGAAGGAACTGGGAACAGACAGTTAAGCATATAAGACATGTTAGCACAGATGTTTCCCAACTGTGGTTTATCCTTGACATTTGTTTTTAAGGAACAATACAACGGCTCACACAATACTGTAGACATAGCAAAAGCTCTTTCTCATGGTCAGCATATCTAAAAAGGATACATATATTAATTAGGGCTGACAGGGCAGTTCCTTTCTGCAGAACTAATGGATATTAAGATACGTGTTTACTTGGCTTGCCTTGTAACATTGTCCGAACTTTGTCAGGCCTGGTTTTGGGGCATAATTGATTGTAGCCCCTACTTTACGGAGACTTCAACTGGTGCAAAATGCGGCTGCGCATGCTGTGGTGGGTGTTTCAAGATACACCCACGTAACACCTATACTCCGCCAGCTGCATTGGCTGCCCATTGGTCTCCGGGTGCAATTCAAGGTGCTGATCATCATCTTTAAAGCCGTACATGGCTTAGGACCAGACTACCTGCGGGACCGCATCCTACCTCATACTTCCCTTCGACCGGTGAGGTCCCACAGAGTGGGCCTCCTCCGGGTCCCGTCAGCCAAACAATGCCGACTGGCGGGGCCTAGGGGGAGGGCCTTCTCTGTAGGGGCCCCTGTTCTCTGGAACCAACTCCCCCCAGAGATCCGAATTATCCCCACCTTGCTGGCCTTCCGAAAAGCCATTAATACATGGCTCTTCCTGCAGGCGGGGTGATTCTGAGACAACATTACATCTGATGTCTCCCCCATGTATGTATGGTGTTATATGTGTTTTTAATTGTTTTTTAAATTGTTTTTAATGATTTGTTTGGTTGTTTTCTTAAAATGTTGTACGCCGCCCTGAATCCTTAGGGAGTAGGGCGGCATAGAAGAACCTCCAAATAAATAAATAAATATACTGCCAGGAAGGTTGGGCCCTCTCCCGCTGCTTTGGCCTCTACCACCCCAGTTCTTGGGCTAATATCTGTGCTGCTAACCCCTGGCTGCAGTTGTTCATGCGGTGGTGGCTCAGGGCCAACCCCTATATGCAGGTGCTGAAAACCACCCCCTCACCAGATGGTTGGGCCCCACTTATCCAGCCAAGCCAGCCCTAGGATTACTTTCTCCGTCATCTTTGGGACTACTACAAAGCGGATCAGCTCCCAATGCTGTCCAAATTCTAGTTTCACCCGTTCTGTGATGTGTGTAGCTGGGGGCCCACCCAATAGCGACCTATCCACCTGCTCAAAGTGCATAGGCCTGGACAATTTCCTCACCCTGACCCCCAACCCGGCCGCCGTAGCTAGGCTCATCAAGCACCGGGTATAGCCCGAATCAATGAGCGCATCACAAGACCGACACCTCCGGGCTGTTAGTACCACCGGTAGGCAGAAGGGCTGTACAGCCATACTCACCATGGGGTCGTTCTCTCCATCGTCATCACTGTCACAGCTATCCAGCTGGGGGTTGTTAAGGTATTGAGATTTAAGAGCTGACCAGCTGTAAAGCTGATGCAACTGTAAAGCTGATGCAGCTGTAAAGCTGATGCAACTGTAAAGCTGATGCAATGAAGATGAATCAGCATTGGTATTGCCAGTTGTAGACTACGAAGGGGTCCACAAAGGTTTTTACCACTTTAAGAGGTGTTTATATAAAGCAGCCAGGAGAGGGCGTATTCTCCCCTCCTCATGTATTCTCACTCTCTCCTTGTGTTCGGTATCTATTGCTGTGTTCTCTGTGTAGAGTTAAGAATAAGATTGATTGCTTGTCAGGTATTTGCCTACCATGTATATGTCTGTATACTGTATATCTTGCATATAAACCACTGTTAAATGTCTAAGGCTCTGTGTGCTGTATTTTGCTCCTGGGTTGTCTCCTAATAGTAGTCACGCTGCAAACGCTCTGACATCACTCTTGACTCATCCGCGGTCGCCGTCGGGGTCCCCGCCTCCACCTGGTGAGCACCGTGTGACTTGTCTGGGGTTTTCCTGGTGATTTTCCGTGCGGTGCCAAGCCCTGTCCCTGGCTGGCCGGTCTTTGCTCTTGGTGTAAGGGAATTGCTCTCCGCTGCTCGATTGCTCGGTTTCCTGCAGTGGAAACACAACATCGGTGGCTTGGCGGGTGCTGTCTTCTCAGGTGGGACCACTCGAGGGGTCAGAGGGGCCGGGGTGCTACCGGCAGTGCGGTCTAGGAACCGTTGTGGCTGCATGGCCACCTCGTCTTTCAGCCTACAGTCACATAGCTCTGCCTCCAGTTTGATAGCTGCTTGATACCAAGCACCCAAGCGGGGAGGCAAGCCCCGGTAGACACAGGCCTGGCGTATCGTGCGGTCAAGGCTGGATTTAAACCGCGCAAGTTACCCTACAGTTGTCGGAAGTCCCGAATGTAGTCCCCCACTGGCCTGCCTCTCTGTTGTAGCACCAGCAGCTCTCCCTCTGCCCTCTGGGCCCTGGTGTGGTATTCAAAGCATTCCCACAGTGACTCCAGGAGCAGGCCGCAATGTCTTAATTCCCGACTGTGTTCGCTATAGAGGTCAGCCACCCAGTCAGCAGCTTCATCCTCCAACACCATCACTATGGCCATCACCATGGCCCACTGTGAGGTGTAAAGGTGCATGTACCTATCCATGTGGTCGATCACCTGGCCTAAGAAGAGGGCCACCTTGTCCAGATTGCCGTCGAATGTCACACGCAACAATGGGGGCTCCCATGGTGGTATGGCCGCTTGTCCCTGCCCGGACCCAGCTGGCCAAACATACGCCGGTAGTGGGCTAGCAACCGCGGAAGGCATCCAATGATGGCACCTGTCCCCCCTCGGCGGCTCTCTCAGGTGGTAACTTGTGTGTCCGGGAGGGGATCAGGCTCCTGCCACCGTTTCCTACTGTCAGGACTATGTCTAACCAGATTGGGTTTCCTAATATAAAAGTAAACTGTTAATCCAAGTTTGTAAAATATGACAGTGGTGCTTTAAATGAATCCAGGTTTGTTTGCTAATGAATATAAAGAGAGAGCAAGAGAGTGCATACGCAGCTGGACAGAGAGAAAGAGACTAATTGATGATTGATTGCTCACTGTGTGTGAGGGACTGCTTACTCCTGAATCTACAGCGTACAAGATTTTCAAGGTCTTCTATTGATGTTTGGAAGAACATTATCTACTAGAGATAAGTAAGAGAGCTGAATTTATTGCTTGTTAGCATTTATCCAAGAATGGACTATTTATGTTATAATTGTGCTATTTATTTCAAGTAAAGATTATTTTCTTCAACATGTTGAAGACAATCCATTATTGACTCTATTATCAAACCACAACCACACATTCCGCTGCATAAACCCTGGACTCTGAATTAATTCCTTAACATTGGTTATGGGCCCAGTGCCAGAGCAGTAGCCAGGGCCAGAGCAGTAGCCAGGGCCAGAACAGTAACCATATCTATACATGGTGTGTTGTTGGCAAGATATTGAGTTCTAATTATTCCAGTGCAGTGACGTGTAAGAAGAACTAATAATGGCACAAGGAAGGTCTACATATTTATCGATGATAACACAGCTTGATGGTACAAACTACGTATCCTGGTCTACAAAATGCAAAATGTTATTGAGAAATGAGGGACTGTGGAACATAGTAAATAATCCTCCTGATATATCGACTTTGGATCCTGCTGACGATGATGAAGCAAAGAAGATTGAAGATTTCAACCGTGACAACGAGAGAGCTTTGAGTATAATCATTCTAACACTGAAAGATCAGCAACTTGTCCATGTTAGGCAAGAAGAATCGGCTGCTAGGTGTTGGAATAAATTACAACAGATTTATGTGCGTGATAGTGTTGGAGCACATATCCATCTTACTCGTAAATTGTTTAGAGCTCGTTTATCCAAGGGAGAAAGCATGTTAGCTCATATAGAAGATATGCAGAAAACATTACAGGAGCTTCATGAAAAGGAGCTGATATTTTCAGAGCTACATCAAGTATATATTATTTTGTCCTCGTTAGATGAAAGCTTCGACGACTACGTATCTTCCTTTGAAGTGTTACCCAGAGAGGAACTAACATTAACTGGGATAACAGGGAGATTGCTTGAAGAGTCAAGACGACGGGAGGACAGAAGGGTAATGAGATCAGGAGTGCAGAAGCATAAAGATGAAGAAAGAAGATCTTCAGATGCATATTATGTTAAGAAATGTTATAATTGCGGGGCTAAAGGGCATATAGCTCATTATTGTAGAAAAATTAACAAACAAAATGTAGGATTTATTATGCATACAGTTATAGATACAGCAAGAAATGATAAATGGGTAATAGATAGTGGAGCTACCCAATGTATCACTAACGATAGGAAATTGTTTGTAAAAATGTTCAAAAGCAGACAATATGTAGCTTTGGCTAATGGAGAAGGGAAAGCTCATTGTGTGGGAATTAATGAAATATTGCCTATGTTATATATGCCAAAACTAACTTATAATTTACTTTCTGTTAGAGAGCCGGAGTTTGGCACTCGTACTCGTTTAGGAGCGAAGGGAGTCTCTGGTCGGAGCCTGCGAGGGGAAGGTTCTTCGACATCGGCTGAGAATGCCTTCACCCCTGCGTTTCTTCCCCATCAGCGTGTTATGAGCAACTCTGAAAAGCGATTGCCAGCTGAACGAGAGTGCTACCACTTTAAATCCCCTGCTGTGAAGCCCTTTACCAGCTGCTAAAGCCACGCTGCTGCTGCGATCCAAGCACCCCCCCCCCACCGGAGGCAAACACCGAGGAGAGCTGAAGCTAAAGGCAACTCTGAATAGCGATTGCCAGCTGAATGAGAGAGCTACCACTTTAAATCCCCTGCTGTGAAGCCCAAGAGAATAGCAGCAAAGCCCCGTGTATAGCCAGTCTGGAGAGGTGGTGAGTTCCTGCTGCAAACTTCCTGCTTCTCTCCAGCACCACCAAGATCCTTCCTGCACTCCTAGACTCACTTCCTACTTCTCTCCAGAATACAGAGATAATCAACTCTCCAGGATACAGAGTTACTTCCTGCTTCTCTCTATACTTCCTGCTTCTCTCCAAAATACAGAGATATTCAGACTCTCTAATTGAAAAACTCTTAACTCCCATCAGATCTACAGTATACTTAATCTACACTTCAATACCAAGTTAAACAGAAAAGAAGTCTGCTACAAGCCGAACTTTGCCTTTCAAAAAGCCCTTTTCTCTCTTACTAACACCCTACCTTACATACTTTTACTTTTGATATAAATACAGATTGATTATATTACTGGGTAACTGTTATTATTAATTAGACTACCATAGAGATAAATTGTTTAATTGTCACTATTGATTTAGCTAGCTGATTATCATTATTAAGCTTTGTTAATTGTATTATTAACCAGACTATCATAGTAATCAATTGTCACTACCAATTTTTGATATATTTTGATATAATTCTTGATATATTAATCAAAGATCAAGTGATATATTAATCAAAATTCAAAGAATACATAACAAAGATAAAGAATTACACAACATCTAAACAATTCTATCATGCCAAGTAAAAAGAAAGTAACCCCTACAAGCAATGTCAACAACGAACCATACATATGCTTCAAATGTACCGAATCCATCAAGAAAAATGAGGATAACACTAAATGTCACCTATGTGACAATCATGTCCACCTTTCCTGTTTAAATATTACCAAGGACATAATCGACACACTACAATCAACAGCTGTAATTCTATGTCCATCTTGCTTACCTAAGCTTGACAAATTAACAGTCCTCTCTGATAAGGTTGAAACCATAGAATCATCCCTTGAAACTCGCTTAATATCCCTAGAAAATCGATTAGTAGCACAATTTGAAGCACGTCTTCAAGCAACACATAAAAATGAACACCAGACAACAAAACATCCTAGTTCAACTCATCATCCACCACCTAAACCTCATCCAACTTCCACAAACCAGCAACCCAATAACATCAAACCAACGAATAACATCAACCAAATTAACGACATCTCCCTAATGATAAAAGATGCTATTGAACGTGAGCAGAAACGTCCAAACGCAATTTTATTTGGACTTGAAAACAACAGTGTAACTGATGACATCACTACAGTTCGAAACATCATCATCAACTCTCAGAAAACTTCATTCTCTCCTTATGATATCACTGAAATATCTAGAGATGGCCCAGAACTCAAATACAGTGATGGCTCAGTGGCCCCACAATTCTGCAGAGTCATCTGCAAAAACGAAACCAGTAAACGTAATTTTATTCACACAATGAACTCCATCGCCAAATCTGATACTAACTACAGTAAACTCCGATCCAGACCAGACCTATCCTTCCTACAAAGAATCCGCTCCCGTGAACTCCGCCATGAACTAAAAATGCGACAAGACAATGGTGAAACTGACCTATATATAGACTACCGTGCAGACTGCATCAAAACTAAATCTCCCAACCTACGTCCCAACATTCAACCTCCCACCATTCAAGACTAGGAACGCACGCCCCAAACTACCTCTCTACCTGCAACTTCTACAACCACTAATGACCTTATCTACCTCGCTACTACCACTGACCAAACTTCCTCACCACCTACCAATACTAACAACTCTACTATAGACCTCAATTGCCCTAACCTTAACTACCTTAACCTCAACTACCTCACTTCTACTACTAACTTAACTACCCAACTACCTACCACTCCCTCTACCTCTCCAACTAATAATGACCTTAAATGCAAGCTACTTAATGCAAGAAGTCTTGTAAATAAAATACCTGAATTCCTCCTCCTATTAAATACAACCAATTTCAACATCATATTTGTCTGCGAAACGTGGCTAAACTCATCCCTCCCTGACTCAATTATTATAGAAAGAAACTATCATGTTTTTCAATCTGATCGCGAACTCCGTAGAGGAGGCGGTGTTGCCATAATAATAATAATAATAATAATAATAATAATAATAATAATAATAATAATAATAATAATAATAATAATAATAATAATAATAATAACAGAGTTGGAAGGGACCTTGGAGGTCTTCTAGTCCAACCCCCTGCTTACGCAGGAAACCCTACACTACTTCAGACAGATGGTTATCCAACATCTTCTTAAAAATGTCTAGTGTTGGAGCATTCACAACTTCTGGAGGTAAGCTGTTCCACTGATTAATTGTTCTAACTGTCAGGAAATTTCTCCTTAGTTCTAAGTTGCTTCTCTCCTTGATTAGTTTCCACCCATTGCTTCTTGTTCTACCCCCAGGTGCCTTGGAGAAAAGTTTGGCTCCCTCTTCTTTGTGGCGACCCCTGAGATATTGGAACACTGCTATCATGTCACCCCTGGTCCTTCTTTTCATTAAACTAGACATACCCAGTTCCTGCAACCGTTCTTCATATGTTTTAGCCTCCAGTCCCCTAATCATTTTTGTTGCTCTTCTCTGCAATCTTTCTAGAGTCTCAACATCCTTTTTACATCGTGGCGACCAAAACTGTATGCAGTATTCCAAGTGTGGCCTTACCAAGGCATTATAAAGTGGTATTAACACTTCGCGTGATCTTGATTCTATCCCTCTGTTAATGCAGCCTAGAACTGTGTTGGCTTTTTTGGCAGCTGCTGCACACTGCTGGCTCATATTTAAATGGTTGTCCACTAGGACTCCAAGATCCCTCTCACAGTTACTACTGTTGAGCAAGGTACCACATATACTGTACCTGTGCATTTTGTTTTTCTTGCCTAAATGTAGAACCTTACTTTTTTCACCATTGAATTTCATTTTGTTTGATAGCGCCCAATGCTCAAGTCTGTCAAGATCCTTCTGTATCTTGAGCCTATCTTCTGGAGAGTTGGCTATTCCTGCCAGTTTGGTGTCATCTGCAAATTTGATGAGTTCCCCGTCTATCCCCTCGTCCAAGTCATTGATGAAGATGTTGAAGAGTACTGGGCCTAAAACAGAGCCTTGGGGTACTCCACTGCATACTTCCCTCCATGTAGATGCAGTTCCATTGAGCACTACACGTTGAGTGCGGTTGGTTAGCCAATTTCGAATCCATCTGGTGGTGATGCTGTCTAACCCACATTTTTCTACTTTATCTAGTAGTAGGTTATGATCTACTTTGTCAAATGCCTTACTGAAGTCCAAGTAGACCACATCGACAGCATTCCTCTGGTCCACTAATTTTGTCACTTTATCAAAGAATGCAATAAGATTAGTCTGGCATGATCTGTTTTTGACAAACCCATCTTTTACAAAAAGTCTTTAAATCTCAAAAACATCCAAGTAACACATGATCTTGCTCTTCCTGAGGCGATCTTCTGTGAACTATCTTTAAACACCACTTTACGATTTCTACTATGCTACAGAGCTCCAGACTACGACATTGAACATGCGAATAAGTTATCTTCACTCCTTACATGGGCAGCCTCCAGCCCACACCCTCTCATCTTTCTTGGCGACCTAAATCTACCTCTTATCAAATGGTCCCTCAACGAATGTTCCACAGAACCTATACACTCAACCCTGTACAATGCTGTAACCAATCTGGGGCTGGATCAACTAGTATCCAACAACACTAGACTCAATAACTGCCTTGATCTCATCTTCTGCAACAGTTCTAACTCAATATATGGATTACAAACAATAGAACCCTTCTCCAACAGTGATCACAGTATGATTGACTTCAATCTCAATATACACCCTTACAAAAATCAACAATATAACAAGATCCCCAGTTACAATTTCAAAAAAGCAAACTTTGATCTCATAATCAATGACCTCTCTTCTCTTGATTGGCAAACCCTATTCATGGACTGCAACACTGCTGATGACCACTACAACATTTTCCTACATCAAGTCCTAAGAGTCATAAAACTATATGTACCACTATTCATTCCCAATAACAGGAAGAACAAACTACCCACAACAATAAGGAAGCTCCAATTTAAAAATATATATATCTGGCGTAAAAACAAAACGGGCCACATTTATTTATTTATTTATTTATTTTGCTGGATTTCTATGCCGCCCAATCCCTAGGGACTCAGGGCGGCTCACAACATATTCGATCCATTACAAAATAAAGACTATCATTAAAATATAAAAACCGTACAAATGCAATCATTAAAAATACAGAAATTACAAAAGTTAAAAGAGTATCTCATTTACTCCGCCTGCCGGAAGAGCCAGGTTTTTATCGCTTTCCGGAAGGCCAGCAGGGTGGGGATGGTCCTGATCTCTGGAGGGAGTTGGTTCCACAGGGAGGGAGCTCCCACAGAGAAGGCCCTCCCCCTTGGTCCCGCCAGCCGACATTGTTTGGTCGACGGGACCTGGAGGAGGCCGACTCTGTGGGCTCTAACCGGTCGTAGGGAGGTATGCGGCAGGATGCGGTCCCAAAGATAACCTGGCCCTGAGCCATGTAGGGCTTTAAAGGTAACGACCAATACCTTAAATTGGATCCGGAGACTAATGGGTAACCAATGCAGCTGGCGGAGAATAGGTGTTACGTGGGTGCATCTAGGTACACCCACCACAGCTCGTGCAGCTGCATTTTGCACCAATTGTAGTCGCCGGACACATAACCAACTATAAAAGCCGATACAAAAACTTATGCAAACAAATAAAGACTGAATGCACAAATTATCATATCAATCAAGAGGAAAACCTCCTGCGCACAAATTCCAACCGAGCATTCTACAAGTTCGTAAACAACAAACTCAAAGTGATGAGAACTATCCCACCCCTTAAAGGCCCCAACAATAAAGACTGTAATGATTAATCCGACAAAGCCAACCTCTTCAACACATTCTTCGGCTCAGTCTTTATAAACAGCAACAACTCATGTCCTATATTCCCTAGTCGAACCACAAACAATGACAATGATCTAATACAAACTGACTTTACAGAAGACAAGGTTAGAAAGGCTCTACACAACCTGAAACCATCCCTATCCATAGGACCAGATGGACTTTGTGCTTACTTCTTAAAAAAACTTTCCACCATCCTATCAGAACCTCTAAGCATTATTTTTGACATATCTCTCAGAACCAGCACCCTACCCAACCTATGGTCACTAGCCACGGTTATCCCTGTCTTCAAAAAGGGAGACCCCAACCTAGTTGAAAATTATAGACCAATCTCCTTATGTTGCGCCACCTGCAGAGTCATGGAATCAATCATCAACCAATCCATTACCCTCCACTTAGAGACAAACAACCTACTCTCTCACAAACAATTTGGTTTCAGAAAAATGTTATCCTGCAACCTACAACTTCTACATTGTAAAAACATATGGACTACAAAACTCAACCAGGGCAAAGCAATAGACGCAATCTACATAGACTTTTGTAAAGCCTTTGACTCCGTAGTACACGACAAACTACTCCTAAAACTAAAATCTTATGGCATCTCTGGCCCCCTACATAAATGGATAACTGCATTCCTGTCAAACAGACAACAAGTGGTTAAAATAGGATCATCTCTATCAAACCCTGTACCTGTTAACAGCGGTGTTCCCCAAGGAAGCGTTTTAGGACCTACTCTCTTCATTCTTTACATAAATGACATTTGTGATATTATACAAAGCAACTGCGTCCTCTTCGCAGATGACGTAAAACTATTCAACACCACAGACAATACTACAACCCTTCAAAAAGACCTTGACTATATTTCTGAATGGTCAAACAAGTGGCAACTACCAATCTCTATCAACAAATGCTCAGTTTTACACATTGGCAAAAATAATCAAAACACCAAATACAAACTTGATGATCATGACCTTGATGATGATCCTCACTCAGTAATGGACCTCGGAGTACTCATCTCTAACGATCTAAGTGCCAGAGCCCACTGCAACTACATAGCAAAGAAGGCATTAAGAGTGGTTAACCTAATCTTGCGCAGCTTCTTCTCTGGTAACATTGTACTCTTAACCAGAGCATACAAAACATTTGCTAGACCGATCCTTGAATACAGCTCATCAGTCTGGAACCCACACTACATATCAGACATTAACACAATTGAGAATGTCCAGCGATACTTCACAAGAAGAGTATTACATTCCTCTGTTCACAACAGAATTCCTTATGAAACCAGACTTGAAATTTTGGGACTTCAAAATTTAGAACTCCGCTGCCTTCGATCTGACCTAAGTGTAGCTCACAAAATTATCCGCCTCAGTGTCCTACCCGTTAACGACTATTTCAGCTTCAACCGCAATAATACACGAGCTCATAATAGATACAAACTTAATGTAAACTGCTCCAGACTTGATTGTAAAAAATTCGACTTCAACAACAGAGTTGTCAACGCCTGGAACACTTTACCTGATTCAATAGTTTCTTCCCCAAACCCCAAAAACTTCAACCTCTTATTATCTACCATTGACCTCACCCCATTCCTAAGAGGTCAGTAAGGGGCGTGCATAAGCGCACAATCGTGCCTACCGTTCCTGTCCTAATGTACCCATATATTCATACCTCTTTTACTCTTATTCATGCTTGTAATATTACATATATATTCAATCATGTTTTACTGTTTGTACTTTGCTTATAATCATATATGCTTGACAAATAAACAAATACAAATACAAATACAAATGTGTTAGTGAAGGCTGGCTACACTGTAACTTTTAGAAGTAATACTTGTCTGATAGAAAAACAGGGCAAAGTGATTACAGTGAAATCAGAAGGTGGTTTATTTGTGCTACATAACAAGCAAGGCAATACAGCCAATACTGTATATGGTAATAAGAAACCACATAATAATTGTATTCATCTATTACATAGAAGGATGGGACATTTAAATTATAAATTATTGAAAAGAACAGCAGAGTTGGCTAATGGAATAAGATTACAGCCATGTTCCAAATATGTAGAATGTAAAGTGTGTAATCAGGAGAAGAGCAAAGTAACTCCTGCAAATAGAATTAATGGGTTTAAGACTACAAAACCTCTAGAAGCTGTATTTGTTGATTTGATTGGGTCAAAGACACCTAGTATGGGAGGAGCCTGTTATATTTTGAACATAGTAGATCATTATTCCAGATTTGGTTTTTGTTATTTATTGAAAACTAAAACAGAAACTTATGATTGTTTTTTGAGCTGGTTAAATATGGTTGATAGGAAACAGAACAAGAAAGTTATAAGTGTGATCACTGATAATGGTACTGAATTTACAAACCATAGATTTGTTAATTTATTAAGAAATGCTGACTAGAACATAGAAAGTCAGCACCTTACTGACCTCAACATAACGCCTATGTAGAACGAAGAGGTCAAACGTTACAAGCAATGGTGAGAACGATGTTGAATGATTCTGGTTTACCAAACATGTTATGGGGTGAAGCAGGTTCACCCGGCCCAACAATCCCCAGTGGTGGGTTCCTACCAGTGCGGTCCACTCTATAGCACCGGTAGCGGCCTGCTGGTGACATCACAGTACCGGTGCGGTCGGTTGCCGGTGCCTGGGTGCTGCCATTTTTTTAAAAAAAAAATTATTTTATTTTTTTTAAATTTTCTTCTGCACATGCCCAGAAGCCAAGTTTCCAGCACTGCTCATGCACTGCCTTCGTACCCCACAGTGAGTCCAAGCAGGGGAGGATGGCTGAGGGAGCGCGTGAGACGCTGAAAGAACGGGCGGCAGGAGCTATCTCCATTCCCCTCCCTTCAGCAGTCCGAGAAGCCATGAGCGCGCGGTGATGATCCCAGGCATTTTCGCACATTTGAGGCTTCTCGAGCTGCTGAGGGGAGGGGGAATGGGCGGCAGGACCTATCTCAGTTCCCCTCCCTTCAGCAGTCTGAGAAGCCACGCCCACCCAGACACATGGCTGGAAAGCCCCACCCACAAAATAAGCCACGCCCACAGAGTGGTAGTAAAAAAATTAGGAACCCGCCCCTGGTGAAGCTGTTATGTGTGCCATTCACATAATTAACAATGCTGTCAATGCTACTACAGGTGAAATTCCATTCACAAGATGGTACAACAGAAAACCTGAACTTAGTTACCTTCATACTTTTGGAACCCCTGCATGGGTTCATATACCATCAGAATTAAGAAGAAAAGGTCAGCATAGAACCCGATTACTGTATTTTGTAGGTTATGATAGAAACCATAGATCGTACAGATTCTGGGATAAAGGCACTAGAAATACCTATAGAAGTGCTAGTGCTAAGTTTCTGGAAAATACAGGTTGGAGCAATGTAGAGCAGGAAGAGAAGAAAGATGGTATTGTAATTGAAACCCCTCTATTCAGTGATAATACTACTAGGAGATATATAGATAAGAATATTATTAAAGAGGAAGAAATATTGGAAGAGGAATCTTCATTAGAAGAAGAAGAACCTTCGATAGGGCAGATTAAAACAGAATTGGATAGTAGTAATAGTCCACCGACCAGTGGCAGAGTATTACCAAGAAGAGGAAGTAGAGTTAGAAGAGAACCAGATAGGTATCAAGCCAATATAGTTTGTCCAGTTGGATTAGCACCTTCTAGCTATTTTGATATTAAGCAATATAATGAAAAAGAGCAAGTATTATGGAAAGAGGCAATGAATAAAGAGTTAAAATATTTAGAAGAGTTAGGTGTGTATGAAGAGGTTGCATTGCCGAAAGGAGAAAGAACTATTGGGTGTAAGTGGGTGTATAAGATAAAAACTGCCAGTGATGGTAATGTAACTTATAAAGCTAGGCTAGTGGCTCAAGGATTTGGGCAGACTCCAAGTGATTATGATGAAGTGTTTGCGCCAAGCTTAAAAGCTAGCACTTTAAGAGCTGCATTAGTATGGGCAGGCAAAAATAGATGTATTGTTCACCATATAGATGTTGAAACGGCCTATTTGCATGCAGATTTGCAGCATAAGATTTTTATGAGGAAACCAGATGGGTTGAATAGTAGAAGTAACACAGGTTATTGGAGACTGAAGAAAAGTCTATATGGATTTTAACAATCTGGATACGAATGGAACCAGTGTATCGTAAAAGAATTATTGAAGATGGGATTTAGTGCTGGATTAGGAGATCCATGTTTATTTAGAAAGCAAATTAATGGTAAAATTGTTTTGTTATTACTTTTTACAGACGATATAGCAATTATTGCTAAAACTCAGGATGAGGTAAAAGAAGTTATAAAGAAGTTAAAAGAAAAATTTAGAATTAGAGAATTAGGAGAAATACAAAATTATTTAGGTCTCGATATAAAGAAGACAGATATGGGATTTAAAATATCTCAAGTGAAAAAGATAAATGATTTATTAAAAAGATACAATATGGAAGATTGTAAAGGTACAAATACACCAATGAGTACAGAGTTTAAACCTAGCGAGATACAGGAAACAAAAATAGATAAACAACTGTATCAGGGACTAATAGGAAGTCTTTCATATTTAGCTAACTGGTCCAGACCAGATATTAGTTATAGCGTTAATCAACTAGCAAAACATAATGCGGAACCCAATGAACATCATTGGAAAGCTGCTAAAAGAATTCTGCGGTATTTGAAATATACAAGTAATTATGCTTTATATTTAGAACCGAAAGAAGAGTTAAATCTCACAGCATATGCAGATGCAAATTTTGCTACAGATCATATTACTAGAAAATCAACTTCAGGTATTGTTGTGCTACTAGGAAATGTATTAATAGGATGGAAATCAATTCGACAGCAGCATATTAGCTTATCCACAATGGAGGCAGAATTTTCAAGTTTATCTTTATTATGTACAGAGTTGATATGTTTTAAACAAGTATGTAAAGATATTGGTATTGCTGTAAAAGAACCAATTGTAGTTTATGAGGATAATCAGGCTGCTATCAATATGGCTACGAATATAGGAGTAAAAACTAGATCGAAACATACTGATCTAAGGTATTTAAATTAATGGAATGATTAAATTGGTATACTGTGAAAATGAACATAATATAGCAGACCAATTTACGAAAGGTTAAAGCATAGAACAACATAAAGAAAGTTGTGACAAACTAAATGTAAAAATGTAAAGGATTGAATTGTGAATTAGAAAACCCAAAGGGGAGAATGTCAAGACTATGTCTAACCAGATTGGGTTTCCTAATATAAAAGTAAACTGTTAATCCAAGTTTGTAAAATATGACAGTGGTGCTTTAAATGAATCCAGGTTTGTTTGCTAACGAATATAAAGAGAGAGCAAGAGAGCGCATACGTAGCTGGACAGAGAGAAAGAGACTAATTGATGATTGATTGCTCACTGTGTGTGAGGGACTGCTTACTCCTGCATACAAGATTTTCAAGGTCTTCTATTGATGTTTGGAAGAACATTATCTACTAGAGATAAGTAAGAGAGCTGAATTTATTGCTTGTTAGCATTTATCCAAGAACGGACTATTTATGTTATAATTGTGCTGTTTATTTCAAGTAAAGATTATTTTCTTCAACACATTGAAGACAATCCATTATTGACTCTATTATCAAACCACAACCACACATTCTGCTGCGTAAACCCTGGACTCTGAATTAATTCCTTAACACCTACCAGAGTCTGTAGCGCGGTCTTGAACCGCCTCCAGTCGCAGCTTCGGGCTGGCGAGGCAGAAGTGAGCAGGTGGCTGTCGAGTTTACCTCGATGGTCCCTGGCTAGCCGGCCGGACCTCACCTGTCCAGTCCCCACTGTACCCAGACCCGCTATCATGAAAGCTGGCTTCCCCAAATCACTCTTGTAGGCAGTCCATGGTTTGGCTGCCCAATGCGGTGGAGTAGCTCCATTCCCCTTCCTCATCCTCTGTCAGGCCCCTCTCCCTCCAACGTGTTAAGTGGTTACCTTGCGGGGTTGGCGTAGGCAACGGAACCCCAGAACTGGTGGCCAGTGCCGGACGCTTCCACCACTCCTCTACCGGAGCCACTTTCTGACCTGCATGCCCCACAGAGGTAGCAGGCTGCTGGCTGGCTGTGGGCTGGGTTGCACTGACCCACTCCTTGGGACGCACATCCACTGCAGCAGTATCCTGTGTTGCTGCGGGCCCGGCTTCCAGTGGCCCTGGTTCCTCCTGTACAGCTACCTCTGCCTCCATTCCCTCCAACATCCTCTGCTGCTCTTTCCCCTCCTGGTAACCTCAGAGGGGCAGTGCTGGCTAGGCCAGTATAGAAAGGTAAAGGAGCACTGACTTAATGTCAAGTTCCGGCTTTTAGCAAGGACTTCAGACAGAGCCAAAGATGGTTAACTGACAAACTTTATCCAAAATGCTGTAAACAACTGGCACAGAGTGACAAACAGGAAATAGGCAAACTGGCCAAGCACTGGTGGCTCCCAGTGCAGCGTTCGGTGGGCCTTCGATGTAGCATGGTCCCCTTGTGATTGGCAGAATTTTTTAAAGCTTTTTTGACATGATCATTAAGTGAATCGCGGTGGTCAATAAGTGAATTGGGCAGTCAGTAAGCGAATCCACCTTCCCCCCCCATTGAATGTGCTTGTCGGAAGCCAGCTGGGAAGGTTGAAGACAGGGATCATGTGAGCCTTGGAAAATTGTAGCCATCATAAGTACAGGCAGTCCTCAACTTATGACCAGAATGGAGCCCGACGTTTCGGTGGCTAAGTGAAACATTTGCTATGTGGCTTTTGCCCCATTTTGAGACCTTTCTGGCCATGGTTCTTAAGTGAATCACTGCAGTTGTTAAGCTAGTCACACGGTCGTTAAGTGAATCTGGCTTCCCCCCATTGACTTGGCTTGTCAGAATGTCGCAAAAGGGAATCACGTAACCCCAGGACACTGCGACCGTCATAAATAAGAGTCACTTTCCAAGCATCTGAATTTTTATCACGTGACCTTCTGACAAGGGATGCAATAATGGTCGTAACGGTGAAAAACGGGTATAATTCCCTTTTTTTCAGAGCCGTTGTAACTTTCAGTGGTCACTAAATGAACTGTTGTAAGTTGAGGACTACCTGTGAGCGGAAGGAAGGAAGGAAGGAAAGAAAGAAAGAAGGAGGGAGGGAGGGAGGGAGGGAGAAGGAAAGGAAGGAAAGAAGGAGGGGAAGGAGGGAGGGAGGAGGGAGGGAGAAGGGAGGAAGGGACGGAGGAAGGGACGGAGGAAGGGACGGAGGGAAGAGGGAGGGAGAAGGGAAGGAAGGAAGGAAGAGGGAGGGAGGGAGGGAGGGAGAAGGAAAGGAAGGAGGGAGGGAGAAGGAAGGAAGGAGGGAGGGGGAAGGAAGGGACAGGGGGAGGGAGAAGGAAAGGAAGGAGGGAGAAGGAAGGAAGGAAGGAAGGAAGGAAGGAAGGAAGGAAGGAAGGAAGGAAGGAAGGAAGGAGAAGGGAGGGAGGGAGGGAGAAGGAAAGGAAGGAAGAAAGGAGTGAGGGAAGGAGGGAGAAGGGAGAAGGGAGGGAAGGAAGGAAGGAAAAGAAGGAAGGAGGGAGGGAGGGAGGAGGGAGGGAGGGAGAAGGGAAGGAAAGAATGAAGAAGGGAGCGAGGGAGAAGGAAGGAAGGAAGGAAGGAAGGAAGGAAGGAAGAGACAGAGGAAGGGACGGAGGGAAGAGGAAGGGAGAAGGGAAGGAAGGAAGGAAGAAGGGAGGGAGGGAGGGAGAAGGAAAGGAAGGAGGGAGGGAAGGAAAAGGAAGAAAGGAAGGAGGGAGGGGGAAGGAAGGAAGGAGAAGGAAGGAAGGAGGGACGGAGGAAGCGAGAAGGAAAAGAAGGAGGGAGAAGGAAGGAAGGAAGGAAGGAGAAGGGAGGGAGGGAGAAGGAAAGGAAGGAAGGAAGGAAGGAGGGAGAAGGAAAGGAAGGAAGGAAGGAGTCCTTCGGGAGTTGGGCGGCATATAAGAACACCATAATAAATAAATAAATAAATAAATAAATAAGGAGAAGGGAGGGAGGGAGGGAGAAGGAAGGGAGGGAGGGAGGGAGGGAGGAGAGAGGGAGAAGGGAAGGAAGGAATGAAGAAGGGAGGGAGGGAGAAGGAAGGAAGGGACGGAGGAAGGGACGGAGGGAAGAGGGAGGGAGAATGGAAGGAAGGAAGGAAGAGGGAGGGAGGGAGGGAGGGAGAAGGGAAGGAAGGAGGGAGAAAGAAGGAAGGGAGGGAGGGAGGGAGGGAGGAGAAGGGAGGGAGGGAGGGAAGGAGAGAGAAGGGAAGGAAGGATGGAGGGAAGGGAAGGGAGGAAAGAGAAAGGAAGGAGGGAGGGAGGGGGGAAAGAAGAGAGAAGGAAACCAAGGACAGAAGAAAGGAAGGAAAAACAAGGAAAGAAGGAAAGACAAGGGAGGGAGGGAGGGAGGGAGGGAGGGAGGGAGGAAGGCTCTGCTTGAAACCCTCCCCCAAGAAGTCTAGGGATAGGAGACAGGTAGACTCACCTGTCCGTAAACCTACTTGCAGTAGCTGCTGGCCAGACCTTCAGCCCACAGGATTCTGTTGGCCTGATGACAAAGGGCCTTCACCAGAAGTTCATTCTCCTCGTTTTCCGACTCTTCACTGCTGTGCACCAAGAAAACCAAGTTCCCCTAAAACACAAACCATCATTGTTAACTTTGTTCACGCTTGGAGCACAACCTAGACACAACAATACAGGTAGTCCTTGACTTACGACAGCAACGGAGCCCCCAATTTCCATCACAAAGTGAAACAATCAGCAAAGCGACCTTTCTCCCCATGTGATAACATTTCTGGCCACCGTTGCTAAGTTAATCCCTGCAGTTCTTAACTTCGCCATATGGTTGTTCAGCGAATCTGACTGATTTTACTCATTGGACGGTCGCGAAACAGATCACCTGACCCCAGGACGTTGAGACCGTTGTAAGGATGAGTCGGTTGCCGAGCAGCTGAATTTGGATCACGTGACCGGGGGGACGATGCAACAGGTCGTACATGTGAAAAATGATCCTAAGTCCCTTTTTCCGGTGCCGTCGGGAATTTGACCGGTCACTAAACAAACTGTTGTAAGTTGAGGTCTCAGAGGTCCAAGCTCCGGACCTAAACCAGTATGAAAACGCCACATGCTTGTAGGCTAACTGGCTTTATTCAGCCGGACTCTGGCACACAATGAGTTCTAGCAGCAGCAAAACAGCAGTCTGTAAAGATGCAAAGTCAGTGCTGGGAGCTTCCGCCTCCCAGCACGATTTAGTTAGGCGAGCCACGCCTTCCCCCCCCAGCTGGCCTCGCCCCGTCGTCAGTCATGCGTTAGCCTGCCCGGCGGGGCTCCACCCAGCCTTTCCTTGACCTGGAACAGCTTATTGTTGGGCCGGAACAGCTGGTTGTTGCTTGGAGCTTCTGATCCCTGCCAGTGGTTTTCCTCGCTTCGCCACACCTCCCCGCTTCACAGCTGAGCCCCGTCACTGTCTCTGTTGCTGCTGCAGCCTTCCCTACAACCCCCATCACTGGTGCTCCATTGCTTCCATCGCTACGGTTCCAACACCCCCCTTCACCAGTGCTCCGTCCCGCCCCGTCATGGCAAACCCCGGACTTCAGGGTTTGACAGGCAGCTCCCCTCTACCAGGGCCGCACCTGGAAGACAGTAAGCAGAGTCCATGAGTTATCACATTATCACATTCGATCTCCCCCATCCCCACCCGGTTTGCGGGGATGCTTCTTATGAAACTTGGTAATCAGTCTGTCTGTCTGCATATCCCTACTCGCCACCCATGAGGCTTCTATGAGGGGATAGCCCTTCCATCGAACAAGATACTGCAACTGACCCCGATGTAGTCGGGAATCCAACACCTTGTCTATCTCGTAATGGGTCTCCCCCCCCACCTCCATTGGTTCAGGTAGTGCGACCGCTGGTAGATGAGTGTGGGCTTCCCTTACTGGCTTCAGCAAACTGCTGTGAAATATTGGGTGCCCTTTACCCAGCAATCGGGGTAACTTGAGCTCCACCATTACAGGATTAATTACCCGCACAATAGGGAATGGGCCCAGGAACTTCGGGCCCAGTTTTCAACAGGGGACCTTTAGTTTTAAATACTTGGTCAGCAGATACACCTTCTCCCCCACCTGGAACGGCTTCTGTGGGACCTGTTTTTTATCTGCCTGTACCTTCTGGGTCTCTGCGACTTTCTGCAGGGCCATTTTCATCACTCCCCACACCCCCGGTAGGGCCCATTCTTGTGGCCCAATTGGAGTAGGGGTCTCTCGAGGATATTCCAGTATGGGAACGAAGTCTCGTCCGTGCACCACCCAGAAGAGGGTAAACCCTGTACTGCTATGGACCGCATTATTGTTGTTGTTGTTGTTTAATAGTTTTTAATTGAAATTTTCCAAATTAAGAACAAAACAACATAAAACACAAACATATAAAATACACATACATAAAATATAATTCCACTAATTTTACAGCATCGGAATTTTCCTTCTCAATTCTACATTTTTCCCAATTATGGCTATTGTTTTATACTTAAACTTTTTTTATCTTTATCTATTTATTTTATACACTATTAATTAAGAATTATACACTGTTACATACATTATCTTACAACCATTTAGATTTAAAGTTACATCTATCACATTTCCCCCCTATTATAACATTTCTTTTTTATCCTGGTTTACACATTGATTTTACTTTTCTTTTCGAGCCAATCATACCATCTGTCCCATATTTTATAGTACCCTGTTTCCTCACTCTCTCTCTCTCTCAATTCCATTGTTAGTTTACTCATCTCTGCACATTCTAACACCTTTTTTATAATCATTGCGTTCGAAGCGTTCTTTTCTTTCTTCCAATTTTGTGCAAATGTGATTCTCGCTGCCGTTATTATATGTTGTGTGATATAGTAAATTTCTTTTCTGATATTTTATTTTATTATTCCCAAAAGAAATAATTATGGTCTCATTTCAATCTTTTGCTTCGTTATTTCCACGATCCAATTTTTAATTTTCCTCCAATATTTCTTTTTTTAAAAAAAAATAATCTTTATTAATTATGTTAAAAAAACAAACAAACATACAAACAAACATAAAAACATGTGTAAACATATGTATATACAAATAAAGTATCAAATATCTTTGAAAATAGAAAACATTGAACATACATGTCAACCATCCTGTCGACACTATCCTTTTACAGCCTAGTGATAAAAAAACATGTTTATTCTATATAGTTATTGTTTACATCATTATCTTCCTTATATCTTCCAATATTTTCCTTATTCTTTTCTATTATTATATTATATTCAGTCTATTATCATTACAATAAAACAATTTTTCCTTTTTCAACAACGGTTCTTTTGTTCAACTTGATTAATATTTAAGACCTTGTAAAATTGTATATATCCCCATAGTTTGTTCTGGTCTATGCGGAAAAGTAGACATTTGTTATTGTTTATACTGTCTTAGTTTATGACATATAATTATAACAGTTTTTGATATTTGTTTTGATTAAGCCAATTATACCACCTGTCCCAAGTTTTATAGAATTCAGAGTCATCTTTATCTTGCATTTCCAATGACATCCTATTGAGTTCTGCGCACTCAAATACTTTATTAACGAGATTTAACGTAGTTGGGATTTGTTCGGTTTTCCAGATTTGCGCGTATATAATTCTTGCGGCTGTTGTAATGTGTAGAATTATATACCTATCTTCATTCGTCATTTTTTCTCTGAAAATACCTAATAAGAAAAGCTCCGGCTTTAAGGGCATCGTTTTTGAGGTAATTTGTTCAAGGCAGTTTTTGATCTTAATCCAAAAGTTCTTCACCTTGGGGCAGGTCCACCATAGATGGTAGTATGTTCCTTGTATATGATTACATTTCCAACAGTTAGGTGATGTGGATGGATACATTTTGGCCAATCTCGCTGGTGGTAGATGTCATCTATAAAACTATAAAACATTTTAAATATGTTCTCTTTATATGCGGCCGACATTGTCATTTTATAATTTCCCCCCCAAATTTGTTCCCAGTACTCTAATTCGATATTGTACCCAAAAAATTTTACCCACACAATCATTGTTTCTTTTACGATTTCATCCTCCATTTTACATTTTAGCAAACAATTGTAAAACTTAGTAATCATTTTTTCATCCGTACCTGTTAGAATTTTATCAATTTCTTGCTGTTCATTTTAAAAGCCATATTGCTCTAAGTCCTTTTTATACTTTCTTTGGATCTGTATGTAGGGCCACCAGTCTATTTTGATTCCTTGTATTTGTAATTCTTGATTTGATTTTAACCTTCCTTGTTCATTTAGTAATTCCTCATATGTAACTATTTTGTCTAAATTTATGACATTTGGATAGACCAATGCTTCCATTGTTGAGATCCATCGTGGCATCTTTATATAAAAATTTTGCTTAATTTTCTTCCAGATCCCAATTAGTGCATCTCTTATTTGATGTCTTTGGATGTGTGGTTTGGTCCTTCCCTCCCATAAAAATTCATGCCAGCCTCGTTGTAGGTCATGTCCTTCAACTGCTAAAATTCTTTTGTTTTTTAAAACTATCCATTCTTTTATTCATGTTGCCGCAGCTGCCTGATAATACAGTTCCCAATCCGGTAGGCCCATACCCCCTCTCAATCTAGAGTCCTGTAAAAGTTTACATTTAATTCTGGCCTTTTTCCCTTGCCAAATGAATTTTAACGTTATTTTATTTAGTTCTTCAAAAAAAATTGTTTAATTTTATTGGGATTGTTTGAAATAGGTATAAAAATATTCATTTTAATGGTTGAGATTCTTCCTATTAACGATAATTGTAACTTTGTCCAATTTTCCAAGTCTTTCCGAGTCTGTGCTAATAATTTCATATAATTATCTTCTTTTATAGAAGAGCATTTTGCGGTTAACCAAATCCCTAAATATTTTACTTTTTTAACTATTTGAAATTCTAATATCCTTTCTAATTTTGTGTTTTGATCTTGAGTAAGATTTTTAGTTATCATTTTTGTTTTGTTTTTATTTATTTTCAATCCAGCAACCTTTCCAAATTCTTGTAATTCTCGGACCAATACACTTCCTGTTTCCAAAGGGTCTTCAACTATAAACACCATATCGTCAGCGAATGCCTGCAGTTTGTATTCTTCTTTTCTAGTTCTCAACCCTTTTATGTCTCGGTTTTCTCTAACTTGGTTCAGTAAAACTTCTAATGAAAGTATGAATAATAACGGTGATAAAGGGCACCCTTGTCTGACCCCTTTATTTATATTCACTTTTTCCGTTGTTTCTCCATTTAGTAATATCTTCGCTGTTTGATTTGAATATATTGTCCTAATCATTTTATTAAATTTTCCTCCATATTTCATCATATCCAATTGTGTATTAAGAAATTGCCAATTTAAATTATCAAAAGCTTTTTGTGCATCAACCAAAATTAAAGCAAATTGTTTATCTGGGTGGGCTTCATAGTATTCTAGTGCGTTTAACATAATTCTCGTATTGTGTTTTACTTGCCGATTGGGAAGGAATCCATCTTGGTCTATATGGATGATTTTGTTTAGTATTTTTTTTAAGTCGTTCCACCATAATTGTTGCAAATATTTTATAGTCTACATTCAACAGCGAGATTGGCCTAAAATTTTGAATTTTTTGGATATCTGTTTCTTCTTTTGGGATTAATGTGATAAGTGCCTCTGTCCAGGAATTTGGTATTTTTGCTTTTTCTAGTGTTTTATTATATATATATATATATATATATATATATATATATATATATATATATATATATATATATATATATATATATATATATATATATATATATATATATATATATATATATATATATATATATATATATATATACATATATATATATACATATATATATATACATATATATATATATATATATATATATATACATATATATATATACATATATATATATACATATACATATATATATATATATACATACATACATACATACATACATACATACATACATACATACATACATACATACATACATACATATATATATATATATATATATATATATATATATATATATATATATATATATATAAAACATAATTTATTCCAATGGTTCCTGTATGGTTTTGTATATCTCAGTGGGAATACCATCCGGTCCTGGCGTTTTATTATTTTTTTGTTTTCTGATAGCCTCTTTCATTTCAACTAATGTTATCTTTCCATTTAGGATTTATCTATCTTCATCTGTTATGTTGGGTAGGTTTCTATTTTGTAGATATTTTTTAACCTCTTCTTCTCTAATGTTTTCTTGTTTATACAGTGTTTGAAAAAAGTTTTGCACTATCTTTTTCTTTTCTTCTTTCTTGTGGCATATATTCCCCTGTTCATCTTGCAGTTGTTGTATTAATCCTTTTGTTTTTTCATTTCTTAATTTATGGGCCAACCACCTCCCGGGCTTATTTGCCATTTCAAAATAATTTTGTTTTGCCCTTGTTATGTTTCTTATCATTTCTTCTTGTTGGGTTAAATTAATTTTGTGTTTTGTTAACTCTCGTTCTTGTATAATTTTATTGTTCTGTGGTTCTTTTGTAACCTCTTCTCTAATTCTATTAGCTTATCCTGTAGTTGGTTTTGTTTTTCCCATCTCTCGTTTCTTTTCTTTATTTATTTAAAAAGTTTTATAAGTACAAAGTACAAACATTTTTCATTTTTCTCCCCCCCTTCCCCCCTTCCCCCAACCCACCCCCTTCCCTTCCCCCCTCCCCCCCCAGACTTCCCAGAGAAAGTACAGGGCATAATATTCAATAAAATAAATTTAAATTAAATCAAAGCAAGTTCTTAATTTCCACTTTTTTTAAAAAAAATCTTTAACTCCAAATTTTTAAAAAAAAACTATTCAAAAAATAATCAGAAGGATAAAAATAATAATAAAAAACAAAGAAAATAAAAAATTAAAAGGAAAGATTAACGAATATAAAAGAAGAAAAAACATTATATTAATACATCATACCTCATCTCAAACTATACTTTACATATCTAAACCTCCATCTTTTATATAATCTACCTATAAACTAATAATACTAAAAAGGAAAGAAATAAAAGAAAAAATAAGAAATAAAAATAAAAGAGGAACAAAAGTAAACCTTTCCTCCCCTTTCAGTCAACACAACATTTCTTCCAAACAAAACAAAACTTAAGTAAATATTACATAAGCATTAACTAAACATTAAATGTTTATACCTAGTCACAATACCTCAGTATTTAAAATATTCTATCAAATTGTTTATTCCCATATTTAAAAAAAGATAACCCCTTATACCTCTAAAACTCTAGACTTAATCATAAAATCATAGAATCAAACACAATATTGATAACAATATTACTATATATTAAAGTATCAACTTCAGAATATATAATATATATAATAATAATAATAATCAAAATGTATAATATATATAGTAATAATAATAAAAAAGAGTAAAAACCGACCCCTTATACCTCAAAAACCTTAAACTTAATCCCAAAATCCCTCAAAATATTAATAACATAGTATTACACTATATCAAATTTATAACTTCAAAATGTATGATATATATATAAAATAATCTAAAAAGGAACTACCATCAAAAAAATTTTTATAATAATAATTTATAATAATAATAAGAAAAGAAATGATTACAGTCTTGTTAATCTTTCCAACCATCCTATAGATTTCAACACCATCTGTCACTTGGCAATTTCGAATCTATCGATTCACCTCCTCTCTGATCCCAATCCTCCATCTCCTTTTCCACGTCGCAAACATCTATCTGGCTCTGCCAATCACTTTGAATCTTTGGAATTATTTCCTCTTGACCAAGTATGTCTGGATTTTTCTTCTCCTCCTCTATTATTTCCATGCTTCTTTCCACTGGAATTTTAGAAATATCAGCCTTTAAAACGTTGATGTAGAATTCTGTAGCTTTCTTTATTGTATTAAGCCCATACATGGCTTTTCCTGCAGGCAGGGGGTAGAGACTAATCCATCTGAGCTCTCCCCCGGGTATGTCTGGTTGATGGATGTTTGTTTTAATATTGAATTTTTAATTTTTGTATTGGTTTTAATTAATGTTTATTTGTTGGTTTCTTGTATTTTTTTCTGCTGTACGCCACCCTGAGTCCCTCGGGAGTAGGGCGGCATATAAGAAAACCAAAATAAAATAAAATAAAATAATAAATAAAATATCTTTTTCCCAAAAATTTCATGATCACTCCTGTTGGTGCATTCCATTTATATTGTAGATTTCATTTTTTTAATTCCTCAACCAAGAAAGAATATTCTTTTCTAGCTTTAAGCATCTTGGAAGGAATTTCTTTCCATATCCTTATTTCTTGACCATTTACATGAAGATTATTCTTAAAGGTCGCCTGTGTAATTCTGTTCCGCAGAGCTCTTGTAGTGAAATATATTACAATGTCCCTTGGCAAGTGGTTTTGTTTTGCATACCAAGAATTGACTCTGTATATCTTATCAATTTGCATAGCCAGTTCCTCTTTAGACATTCCAGACACCTGCTCCAGTGTCTCTGCCATCCTTCCTTTCAAATTTTCAAATTTTCCCTCCTTCAGGCCCCTCACTCTTATAGCAAATTTCATCTCTCTAAATTGAGACATCAGCACCTCTGTTTCCAAATTTACTATGTCATTTTGAACCTTGGCTATGTATTCCTCTGAAATTGTCAGAATTCTCCAAAATCTCCATATTTACTGCTAGTCCTTTACAAACTTTCAACACGTCCGCTCTCAGTTGTAAATTCATCTTCTCCAAAGCACCCTGCATTTTTTATCTATTTCATTAATTTTTGAATTGAATTCTGTAATCAGCTCATTTTTCATGACTTTCAAAGTATTAAATAAACTCTCAGGTGTTAAAGACTTTAATGATGTTAAATCAGGCGTAAATTGCATCTTTAAAATATGATCAGAAGAGTACTCAGTTCTTTTATTCACTACAGTCTTTCCAGGTTTAGAAGCCATTGCAGTATTTTCAAAAAAGAAAGACAAAGAAGAGGAAAAAAAAGCCCAGAACTATACTTAAAAATTCTTTCCAACTCCAAAGCCAGTTAATCTTTTATCTTTTATAAAGCTGTAAGTTAATTCAGGAGACAAAAGAAGAAGAAATCATTTCTCCAGATGAAAGGTTTCCATCGGAAAAAGCTGGTAACAAAGCAAAAATAACTTTCTCTTCCATGCCCAAATCTCCAATCGCCATATTGTTACTTCTTCCTTATTAAGCTACTTTGTTGCTTCCGAAGTAAAATCCAGCAGTGGAGTTAAAGTCAAAACTAATGCCCTTCTAGACTCCTGCCTTTCTCTGGCTGCTCTCTTTAATTTTAAAATAATTATACTTTCCTTTGTCACAGCAGCGGTGGTTGCGGCATCTTGCTCTGCTTTAAGCAGAGGCTTCCGACTTCCCGGAGCAACAGACAGGCTACCTGGGGAGCCCTCACCCTTCGCGCCCTAAGTTGGCTTCTAGGGCACTAGGGGGGCTCTACCCCACCTGTCTTGCTCTCATCTCTCCCCTTCGCCCGGGGAGAGATTTTCAAGCCGCCAGACAGCTGTTCTGGTGGCTTTTACGGGGAATCGGAAAAAACGCCCAACGAGGAGCGCCAGCGATGCCGTCGGAGCCAAAACCGGAAGTCTCTCCTTGTTTCTTCTTGCTACATACGCTATTGTAATCCCTCTCATGTACGCCTTGGTAGTATCCCAAAACTTTTGTAATGTCATGTGTTCTTTTTTGTTTACCTTATAAAAATTGCGCAATTCCTTTTCCATCATTTCTACATAAGATTTTTCCTTTACAATTCTTTGGTTTAATGTCCATCGTCCCTTTTTCCTCTGACCTTTCCATTTGATTGTCAACGGGTTGTGGTCTGCCCATGTATTTGGTAGTATTTCTATGTCTTCAATATTGTTAATCAAGTCCGGATTCATCCATGCCATATCTATGCGAGACCACGAATTATGTGGGCATGAGAAGGTGTATTTTTTTTTGCAGGGTGTAACTGTCTCCATGCATCTTTTATGTTCAATTCTTGCACCATATCATAAAACGTATTCGGTAATTTTCGTCTTTCCTTCTTATTCTTCTTCGCTCCCTTATAGTCTTTTTTATTGTCTACCACTGCATTGTAATCTCCTACCACACAGACATCCGGGGGCGGTGCCATGGCGGAGCGAAGATGAGAAGCAAACCGCTGCAACTTAGCTCGACTTTCTCCGATTAGCTTGCTTGAAATCCGCAACGTGGAGCCTTGAAGGGGCTAGCGTAAGGAAGGGGAACATCGTGCGAGGACGGGAGGAGGTGCAAACCCCCGCCGAAGCAGATGGAAGCCCTATAGCTGAACGGAGAAGAAACCAACAGTTTATGCTGGTCCAGAGGTATGGCGGCCCGAGCATACAGCGAGGAAGGAAAAAATAGAGAAACAGCAATATATTGACAAAACTATCGGAATTACCCAAATCAAAGTGGATTACAACTTTTCCTGGAGAGAACTCCTATTGAAATACGAATGATTGCCACTACCGAAGGAGAAGTGAGTCGCCAAAAAGGACCAAGCGGCGCCTTAGCGGAAAGGAGCGAAAGGCGAAACAAAATCAGAAACGGATTGCTCTAAGGGGACACATTGGACTGGAAAGAACTATCAAAGAAAGAAATAATTGACAGCAGAAAGGGAATCTACGTTACATTTATATCAAAAATATCTTGAAACTTAAAGACATTGACTTACGACTTTGAGCCAAGGGAAAGGAGAAAAAAAAGACGGTGACAAAGCTTTCTTTTGGAACGCAGACATTTTGAATGGACAGTGAAATTGAAACAGAAGAGAGATGACTTCCTTTAAAAGACATTTGTAAGATATACAGAGCTTACTATATTGATTAAACATTTTGAAATTAAAAATTCTAAACTATATATTTACTATATATTTACAGTCCTATATATATTAAGTTGTAATTAGAAGTATTTTGATATTTAGATAACTGATTCTCATTACTATTATACTCTATAAAAAGCAAGAAGTAAGACTCTTTAAGTGCTGATAATAATTTAATTTAAGTGATTGAATTGAAATATCTATTACTGAAGAGATTAAGTTGTGAATAATTTGAAATACTAATAACTTAAAACGATCGCTTAATTAATTAATAATTATTGAAATTACCACTGAAAATATTTTGGATATATATATTGAGTAGATTAGTTTATAGCAATATTAGTAATTTCTTAATTAACATATATTAAGTAGAAAACTTAAGTTTAAATGATTAAAAACTAACTTTTCTTTCCTATCTCCTTCTCTCAAACTATGAAATAATATTCTTTACATTAGAGATATAAGATATAATAGAAGTATAACATACCTTTCTATCTCTTTCTTTCTTTCTTCCTCTTCTCCTCTTTTTCTTTTTTACTATTATTACTATTGATCCTTTGTTACAATAAATTAGACTGCGAAACTTTAAAATAAGAATAGTAAAATATAATAGAAAACAGTAAGGATAAGAAAAGAAATTTATGAAAGTGTGGAACAATTTCTTTAGCAGAATAAAAATGTCAACATCAACAACTGTGACTAAAACGATTAAAAAAACAACTCCTGCAACACCCTCATCGACAGGACAAAAGCTTATTACAGAAATTGCATCTACAGAGAAACAAGGACAAACACCCACATTACACACTATGCAGGCCACTTTAGTCAAAATTCAATAATTCATGATGACACAACAAGAAACAATGATTAAAACACAGCAAACAATTTTTTATAATCATGAAGAGACAAAAGAAAACTTTGAAGAGGTTAAGGGGAATATTAAAAAATTAGATAATAGAATGGAAGTCATTCAGGAAGTGGTTGCTAAACATGAACAAAAAATTAAGATCATAGAGGAAAAAACTGAACTAACAAAAAATAGAAGAAACAGAGGAAACATTAAGGGCAAAAAACAAGGAATTGGAAGGGGCCATTGCACATCTCGAGCTGGAGAAATCAGCATTTTATCTGAGATTTCAAAATATACCAGAAGTAAAAGAGGAGGATTTATGTGGACTGGTAGTAGAGATATTGTTCGAAGCCCTGCAGATAGAAAAAGAAGAATTAAACAGACATATTGATGAGGTCTATAGGGTACAAACAAATTTTGCAAAAAGACATAAACTCCCTAGGGAGGTGCATGTACGATTCACTAAAAAAACATTACGCGATGAGATATATAAAACCACAAGAACTGAACAAATACTATATAAAGAAAGAGAAATTAATGTACTAAAACAAATCCCAAAACGAATAAGAGAAAAGAGAAGGGACCTACAGTATTTCACCGCAAAATTAATAAGACAGGAAATACCCTTCAGATGGTTGATTCCTGAAGGAATTCTACTAACATGGAAGGGGAAAAAAATAAGGATAGAAACGATGGAAGAAGCAGATCAATTTATTGAACGATATTTAGAAAAAGATGGAGAAAGTAGTGCGTAGGGAGAGGGACGAAGTCAGGAAGAAAAAGAAATGGTAGAAGATATAGAACGAATGAAAAGACAAGAGAGAGAAGGAGATAGGACGACAAAGTCAAAAGAAATAAGAAGTATGAGAGTAACAAGAGCAACGAGTAGACAATAAAATGCAAAATCAAATCAATATTTTCTCAGTAAACATAAATGGAATTAACTCACCAATAAAAAGAAGGCAAATATTTAACAGACTACAAAAACAAGAATCAGACATCACATGTATTCAGGAAGTACATATAAAAAAAGAAGAATACAAAATATTAGAACAACCCAAAATAGGTAAACTCTTTGCATCGCTAGCCGAGTCAAAAAAAAAGAGGAATAGCATTATATATAAAAAATTGGCTAAGTCCTAAGCAAATATATGTAGACATGGAAGGAAGAATACTTATAGTAGAAATTACTATTGATAAAATAAAAATATTACTTGTGGTCATTAATGCCCCAAATAGTGGACAAAAAGAATATTATGCAAAACTATATCAACAAATTATTAAATTAGAGAGAGAAAATATATGCATAATTGGAGATTTCAATGCAGTGGTAGACGCTAAAAAGGATTATAAATCGGGAAGTAAGAAAAACTCTGAGAGAAGAATTCTACCAAAAATTTTTTTTGATATGGCGAATGAATATAAAATAAGAGATATATGGAGGGAAAGACACCCGAAACAAAATCAATTCACATACTTCTCAAGTTCACAGAAATCTTGGTCCAGACTCGATATGATCTGGACCAATATAGAACCAAATATAAAAATAGAAAGCGTAGAAATTGAACCAAACACATGGGTGGACCACAATCCCTTATCAATTGTAATAAGAGTAAGGTGACCAGACGTCCCGATTTTGGCGGGACAGACCCGCTTTTTAATGCTTTGTCCCGCGTCCCGCCCGCCCTCTTAAAAAGTCCCGATTTTTGAGCCCCCGCTTCTTCCTCCAGCCAGACGCGCGCCCGAGCGACAGGCTTCCGATTCAGTCCCCTCTATTCACAGGGTGGCGCGGGGCGGGGCAGAGCGAACCCTGGGGGGGGAGCGCCACTTTGCACTTGTCCCATGAGGCCATGCTAAGTGTGCCGCGGCAAAAGGGGCGGGGCAGGGCGGGGCGCGCGTCCTACCTGAGACTTTTCCCGGTAGCAGCTTCAGTCGCGTTCCTTGCTAATAGCGTCCAGAGCAGAGCAGCCCCTCCCAGAAGATCGCGAGACGTTATCTTCTGGGAGGGGCTGCTTTGCTCTGGGCGCTATTAGCAAGGAACGCGACTGAAGCTACCGGGAAAAGTCCCAGGTAGGACGCGCGTCTCGCGCTGGGGGTTGGGGGGGGGGGGCGGGGCAGGACTGGCGGACGGGACGGGGCGCGCGTCCGACCTGAGACTTTTCCCGGTAGCTTCAGTCGCGTTCCTTGCTAATTGGCGCCCAGAGCAGAGCAGCCTCTTCCAAAAGATAACGTCTCGCGATCTTCTGGGAGGGGCTGCTCTGCTCTGGGCGCTATTAGCAAGGAACGCGACTGAAGCTACCGGGAAAAGTCCCAGGTAGGTAGGACGTACAGTGGCCTCCCGCGTCCCCCCTCCCCCCCTCCCCCCCTCCCCCCACCCCCACCTCACCTGGACGCCGACATTTGCTGTTTTGCCCTCTGCGCATGCGCAGCGTTCTGCGCATGCGCAGAGGGCAAAACTCAAATGGAGAAACCCACCCCCGTCAATGGTGTCCCGCTTGAAGAAAAAAAAATCTGGTCACTTTAAATAAGAGGGACAAAAAAGGGAAGAAGAAGATGGATGATGAATCAGAAGATAATAAAAGAAAAAGAATTTAAACAATATATGGAGAAAGAATTAGCTTTCTTCTTAAAAGAAAATTGGAATAAAGATACAACTGCACAAAATATATGGGATACTATGAAAGCTTATATAAGAGGACTAACTATTGCCTATACTAGTAAAAGAAATAAGAATAAAAATAAACAAATCAATGAATTGCAAAATAAGATAGGGGAATTAGAACGCAAACTGCAGGAGAAACCACAAAATGATGAAATTAAAGAAGAAAAGGAATTAATTAAACACAAAATAAATCTGATATCCCAAGAGGAAATAGCATTAAAAATTAAGACAACTAAACAGAATTACTTCGAACACGCCAATAAACCAGGCAGGTGGCTGGCCTACAAATTAAGAAAAGAAAAAGAAAAAAAATTTATACAACAATTAGAAGATTCAAAAGGGAGAATGCAATTCACAATAGGAAAAAAAAAGGAAATAGCAAGAGAATATTATAGTGAGTTATATAGTAAGGACAACATACAACAAAAAGATATACAAGATTATTTACAACATTCTAACATTTTACAAATACCAGACATTATAAAAGATATAATGTACGAAGAAATAATTTCAACAGAGATAGAAAGAGCAATTAAGAACCAAAAAAATAACAAAACTCCTGGACCTGATGGAATCCCAGCAGAATATTATAAAGAATTACAAACAATCCTGAAAAATATACTTCTAACAACATATAACAAAGTTTTAACTAAAGGGGAAATCCCAGACTCATGGACAGAGGCATTGATAACCATAATTCCAAAAGACGCTACTATGAAACATAAGATCCAGAACTACAGGCCAATCTCGCTGTTAAACTCTGACTACAAAATATTTGCTTCAATAATGGCCGAAAGAATGAAAAAAACACTTACTGAAATTATACACCCGGATCAAAATGGTTTTTTACCAAACAGATACATTAAAAATAACATAAGAACAGTTTTGAACATTCTGGAATATTACGAGACACACCCAGGGGAATCCGTGGCACTCATATTTTTAGACGCCCAAAAAGCATTCAATAATTTAAATTGGGATTTCATAACAAATCAACTAAATAAAATGAATTTCGGAGAAAAATATATAAGAACAATTAAAACAATATACTCAAAGCAAACTGCCAAAATTCTTATTAACGGAGAAATGACTGATAGTTTCAATATAGAAAAAGGAGTCAGACAAGGCTGTCCACTGTCCCCCCTACTATTTATATTATCATTAGAATCATTACTACAGAGGGTAAGGGAAAATAAGGAAATAAAAGGACTTAAGATAAGAGAACAAGAATACAAACTCCAGGCATTCGCTGACGATTTGATTTTTAATATAGAAGAACCATTAGAAGTAGGACCAATTCTGTTAAAAGAAATAAATAAATTTGGAAAAGTAGCCGGTCTAAAAATTAATAAACAGAAAACCAAAATAATAACTAAAAACTTGACGGCTACACAAAATAAAGAATTAGAAGAGAAATTGGAAATGCAAATTGTAAAGAAAATAAAATATTTAGGAATAAATTTATCAGCGAAATGCACTACAATAAAAGAAGAAAACTATACGGAACTATTAAAACAAATTGAAAAGAAATTAGAGAAATTGAATAAATTACAAATTTCCCTTATTGGCAGAATTGCAGCAATCAAAATGACTATACTACCACAAATCCTGTATCTCTTCCAAACTATACCAATTAAATTAGAGAAAAAATACTTTGAACAGTTAAATAAAATATTAGTTAAATTCATATGGGTAGGGAAGAAACCCAGAATCAAATTAAAATACTTACAAGAGAATAGAAACCAGGGGGGCTTTGGACTACCAGACTTTGAATTGTACTATCAAGCAGCTGCTTTAACATGGTTAAAAGACTGGATACAGATTAAAAATAGACGATTATTGACACTAGAGGGTTACGACCTACATTTAGGTTGGCACGGATTCCTCTGGGATGATGAACACAAAACCCACTCATACTTTAGAAGACCTAAAATCAGAGATTCATTATTTGGAATTTGGCTTAAGATTAAAAAACAGCACTATACAAAAATACCAATTTGGTTTTCTGGTATGGAAGCCATCACCCACCCCAATACAACAAATCTGAATAAAATGGTCACCTATGAAGAAATATTAGAGGAAGGAGGAGCCTTGAAATCCATACAAAAATTAGAACAAGAAGGAATCAGAATTGATTGGTGCCCATATTTCCAAATTAAAAATAGATTAGAAAGTGACAAGAGAAATTATGGAATACAAAGAGAAAAATTAGAATTGGATAAAATCTTATTGGGCCAAGAAAAGAAAAAAATAACTAAAATATACAAATTCCTGCTAAAATATAAAATGCAAAAAGAAACAATAAAAGGAAATATGATAAGTTGGACTAAAAATTTTGGACATAACATACATTTGAATCAATGGGAAAAAATTTGGAACCAGAATTATAAAATGACCAAATCAGTTTCATATAAAGAAAATTTTTATAAATTATATTATAGATGGCACCTTCCTCCGGCGAGATTGGCCAAAATGTATAAAAACCTAAGACCCAATTGTTGGAAATGTCAATACAAAGTAGGATCTTACTATCATATATGGTAGACCTGTCCAAAAATAAAAAACTTTTGGAATATAATTAAAACCTGGCTAACAGAAATTAGGAAACAGGAAATAGATATAAAACCAGAAACATTTCTGCTGGGAATCATCAATCAGAAAATGGAGAAGAAATACCATTATATTATGCTACACATATTAACAGCAGCAAGAATAACTGTTGCACAACACTGGAAACAGAACGATGTCCCAAATGAAAGTATTGTAATTAGAAAAAGTTTGGAATGTGCAGAGGCAGATAAACTGACGATGGAATTAAAAGGAAAGGAGGACTCTGAGTACTATGAAATCTGGAACACATTTTATGAATGGTACGAAAAACGAAAACAAAAACAAATATAAGAAATATAAGAAATACAAATATAACTTATATGAGACTACGTATAATTATGCCTAAGAAATATATGAAAAAATCAGGTTACTATACTATACATATGTATGTATATATATATATATGTTTTCTGAGGTTTTCGCGGGTGTTTGTATGTAGGTCTTTGGCTATTCGGGTTTTCTCCCGCGTGAAATTGGAAGTGTCTTGGCGACGTTTCAATGAAGTCTCATTCATCATCTTCAGGCTGGTGTCTTCTGCTTCCTTGCTCCTAGAAGCAGGAAGCAGAAGACACCAGCCTGAAGATGATGAATGAGACTTCATCGAAACGTCGCCAAGACACTTCCAATTTCACGCGGGAGAAAACCCGAATACCCAAAGACCTACATATATATATATATATATATATATATATATATATATATATATATATATATATATATATATATATATATATATATATATATATATATATATATATATATATATATAATGATGTTACAATACTAAAAAGAATATCTTATTATTATTATTATTATTATTATTATTATTATTATTATTATTATTATTATTATTATTATTATTATTATTATTATTATTATTATTATTATTATTATTATTATTATTATTATTAATTAATATATTAATATTAATATTATTTATCAATATTCATTATACAATATATGTTATACAAATATATATATAGACCTTGTAAAATTGTATATATCCCCATAGTTTGTTCTGGTCTATGCGGAAAAGTAGACATTTGTTATTGTTTACACTGTCTTAGTTTATGACATATAATTATAGCAGTTTTTGATATTTGTTTTGATTAAGCCAATTATACCACCTGTCCCAAGTTTTATAGAATTCAGAGTCATCTTTATCTTGCATTTCCAATGACATCCTACTGAGTTCTGCACACTCAAATACTTTATTAACGAGATTTAACGTAGTTGGGATTTGTTCGGTTTTCCAGATTTGCGCGTATATAATTCTTGCGGCTGTTGTAATGTGTAGAATTATATACCTATCTTCATTCGTCATTTTTTCTCTGAAAATACCTAATAAGAAAAGCTCCGGCTTTAAGGGCATCGTTTTTGAGGTAATTTGTTCAAGGCAGTTTTTGATCTTAATCCAAAAATTCTTCACCTTGGGGCAGGTCCACCATAGATGGTAGTATGTTCCTATACCTTCTTTGCATTTCCAGCACTTTGGATAAAGTTTCGGGAACATTTTTGCCAATCGTGCTGGAGGAAGGTGCCACCGGTAAAACATTTTATATATGTTTTCTTTGTATGGTATCGCCAGTGTTAATTTATAATTTATAATTTTTTTCCATTCGTTTAAATTAATTGGATAACCAAAGTTTTGTGCCCATGCGATCATTGAACCTTTTACCACCTCTTCGAATAGATTATATTGGAGTAGGAAATTATATAGTTTAGAAATCATTTTTTTGTCATTGCCCATTAATATCCTATCTAAATCACAATTTTTTGGAAATCCATATTTTGTTTTGTCTTTGTTGTATTTCGATTTGACCTGTAGGTAGTGCCACCAATCAAGGTCTATTCCTTTTTCTTTGAGTTCTTGTTTCGAGAACATCTCATTGTGTTCGTCTAGGAGTTGTTGATATGTTACAATCTTATTTACATCTAAGAGGTTCGGGTATATAATTGCTTCAGTTGGTGATATCCATTTTGGAACACTTCTATAATGATCCTTCCTTATTGTTAACCATGTATCTAATAAGTTCTTTCTTATATAATGTCGCCGGAAATATGTGTGTGTTTTATAGGTGTCCCCCCATAAGAAGGCATGCCAACCAATCTGCAAATCGAAACCCTCTAGGGTTAATATCCTTCTGTTTTTAAGTATGATCCATTCCCTCATCCAATTGAGTGTAGCAGATTGGTGGCATAGCTCCCAGTTGGGGAGACCAAATCCTCCTCTCCTCCTATGGTCTTGAAGAAGTTTCAGTTTGATCCTCGCTTTTCTTTTGGCCCATATGAATTTATGAATCATTTTATTTAAATTTGAAAAAACTGTTTTATTCAATTTTATTGGGATTACCTGAAATAGGAATAAGATCTTGGGTAGGACGTTCATTTTAATTGTCGCAATTTTACCCATAAATGATAATTGAAGTTTTGACCATCCATCGAGGTCCTTACTGATTTTCTGTATTAGTTTTGTATAATTGTCCTCCTTTAATGAGCTACATCTCGCAGTGAGCCATATCATATTTAACTCTTTTAACTATTTTCATACCTAATAAATTTTCCAATTCAATATTTTGTTTCGGTGTCATGTTTTTAGTTATTATTTTTGTTTTTTCCTTATTAATTTTTAGGCCTGCCGCCTTTCCAAATTTTTCAATTTCATTGATTAGAATCGGGCCAGTCTCTAAAGGTTCTTCAACTATAAATGTCATATCATCAGCAAAGGTTTGAAATTTGAATTCCTCCTTCCTGATTTTTAGGCCTTTTATCTCTTGCATGCTTCTTACTTTCCTCAGTAGGCTTTCCAATGCTAGTATGAAAATTAATGGGGCTAATGGGCATCCCTGACGTACTCCTTTTTTAATATCTATTTTCCCTGTTATATCATTATTTACTATTATTTTTGCTGTTTGATTACTATATATAGCTCTGATCAACCTTATAAATTTTTCGCCAAATTTCATTTTTTCTAATTGTATAATAAAAAATTGCCAGTAAAGGTTGTAGAACGCTTTTTGGGCGTCGACAAATATAAGCGCTAATTGTTTGTCTGTGTGTATGTCGTAGTACTCTAGTGTATTGAGTATTATTCTAGTGTTGTTCCTTATCTGTCTGTGAGGTAAAAAATCGTTTTGATCTGAGTGGATAATCTGATTTTAAAAATTTTTAAATCGTTCAGCCATTATTGTTGCTAGTATTTTGTAATCCGTATTTAGTAATGAAATCGGTCTGTAATTTTGGATCTGTTGTTTATTCGAATCTTCCTTGGGTATCAGAGTTATATATGCTCCTTTCCAGGACTCGGGTAATTCCCCTTTTTCCATTGTTTCATTAAATAAGTCTAACATTACTAATTCTAATGAGCTTTGTAGATTTTTGTACATTTCAAAGGGGATACCATCCAGACCTGGTGATTTATTATTCTTTTGTTTACCGATGGCATTTCTTAATTCCGTTAGAGTAATCTTATCATTTAGCATATTCCTGTCCTCCTCCAGCACGATTGGCAAATTGCTTTCATTGAGATATTCTTTAATTACTTCTTCTTTTGGGTCTTCCTGTTTGTAAAGATCGGTATAAAAATTTTGAATTATATTTTTTTTCTCAGTGATTCTGGTGTGTATTTCCCCGTTTTGGTCTTATAGAATGTCAATTGTTCTATCTGCTTTTTCTTTTGCAAGTTTATAAGCGAGCCATCTTCCTGGTTTGTTGGCTGATTCAAAATAGTTTTGTTTTGCTAATTTAAGTTTCCTGGCCAATTCCTCCTGCATTATCAAGTTAATTTTATGCCTGGTTATATTTAAGTCGTCTAATGTTTTGAAATCTTTGGAGTCTTCTTGCAATGTTTTCTCTAATTTGTGTAATTTAATTGTTAATGTATTTAGTTTGTTGTTTCTCTCTTTATTACGTTTAGCCAAGTAAGCTATGGACAGCCCCCTTTTGTATGCCTTCGTTGTATCCCATAGAGTTCTTAGGGATGTTTGTTCTTTAGTATTAATCCGAAAAAAGATGTCTAATTCTTTCTGCATCATTTTGATATAATCTTTTTCCTTTGTTATTGTTTGGTTTAACGTCCATCTTACTCTTATTTTACTATTTGGCTCTTTCCATTTTATCCATAGAGGATTATGGTCGGCCCAGGCGTTTGGGAGAATTTCAGACTCAGCCAAATCATTTAAAAATTCCCCATTTGCCCAGGCCATGTCAATCCTTGACCATGATTTGTGTGGAAATGAAAAGAAGGTATACTGCCTGCTGCCTGGATTTTGATATCGCCAACTGTCTCTTAAATTAAATTCTGTTGCCAATTGATCAAATGATGCCGGTAGTAGTCTTCTTGCTTTTTTCTTATTGGTACCTTTATAGTCCTTTTTCCTATCAACGACTGCGTTGAAGTCCCCTATTATCACGTCAAGGGTTAGGGTTAGGGTGCCTGGCCTCTCCTTGCCTCAAAGGCCTCAACGAGATACAATTTCCCTGTCTATTTACTACTACTGAACATCCAAAATATACTATTTAATCCTATGTATATACAGTATATGCCATATGTGTACATACATATTACACACAGGCACACAAAAAGATACATTATCTACTATATATACTGTATGTGTATGTACACACACACACACACACACACAAACACACAGCTCTTCTAAAACTACACATTCAACCTCACTTACTGCATTTGGAAAAACACACCCAGAGTCCACTTTCTGCCACACATTTAACCATAACTTCTGTACATTAGAACATTACACATGCCTTCAGATGTTCTTCCCTAGCTTGCACATCACTGTTAGAGCCAGGAACACTGTTCCCTCTAAGGTGCGCGGCCGCGCAGCCGAGCACCCAACAACAAACTTCAGCACAGCAGTTTTCAACCGCAGCGCAGTCAAATCCACCCCTCCTCCCCTCCTCCTTTTCACACTCAGCACACTCTCTTTCTCGGCAGCTTCTAATTTTTTGTCTCTAGCTCTACGGGAGGGGAGAGGGTGGAGAGGGAAGAGGAAGTATTTCTCTATGCAAATAAACAGAGTCACCCTGTTAAGGAGGAACGGACACGGGCAGCTCTAGTTGGTTGCTGAAACCTGCCGTTGCTTCCTGGAATATAAATTACTGTGCTGATTAAGCTATGCATCTGTGTGTAGAAAGAATATCTAGTTGCAATTCATTGTATCCTCGTTTCAGCACTCCTCCTCTTACGGAGAAGTTGCTCTGCAGTTGGACTTAGAGTATGGGGAAGAGTATTTCCTATTGTTGGAAGTAATATCCTTCTGGGTTCAGTTCCAAGTGGGGAAAAAGAACACTGGATTGATGGAAGTTGCTTGGAAAGAAGGTTTAATGGAGAACAAAGGAACAGGAGCACATGGCATGAGTTCCTGAACAGAAAAGGTGGATCACATGTTTCCAGGTGTTGGGTCCAGAAAAGGAAGGAGCAAGATGCTTGGAGTTCCTTGCTTTATACTCTCTCTTGGGGTCCCTCCCCAACTGTTTCCTCTTCCTATACAGAAATCTATCCTATTGGCTGTCAAGATTCACAGGGCATTCTGGGGCATCTCTTGTGGGCTGTCCTGAATCCCAGGGTGGTTGGGATGGAATCTTACCAGGTCCCATGTGGTGAAGGGCTTTGGGACTCCCATTATGATTCTTCCTGTAGGTGTTTGTTATGTAAAAATACTGTTTCAGGCTGGGTGGGGGGAATGAGCTGGGCTAGGCCATTCCTTGATGGCCCATTGGCAAGGGTGGGAGGAATGGGTGAGGTGGCACATGAATCTTTTGTCTGCTTAGAAGCATGTTTCCAGGGATATTCTACTGTATATAATATTCTGCCTTTTAATATTTCCCAGGGTATTTCACCCTTCCAGGAGGGGGTGGGTATTAACTTCCTACACTATGATACCTTAAAAAAAAGAGCTCAGGACAGATTTCAGAGGTATTCTGGTTGCAACTTTTGATAATATAATGGCTCTTGGCAGGCTGTAGTTTTGGGTTATGGCTATTGAATTGTAAGATAAAGGGGAGCTCAGATGGATGATTCACCCATCAGTACAGTATCTTGTGGGATTAAAACTAATAGTTTTAACTTTGTGGAGAGCAGAAAGTTTTCTGATGAGTAATGTCCTTTTTGCTTGCATCGTTGTGATTACTATCCTTTTGATAATGGAATTGCTGCAGCCTTTCTTTATGTCAAACACCCGGCTCCTTTAATCAAGTTTAAGGCCCGGAAATTGTTTTGTGCTTTCAAGAGAGTCATACAAAAAAATACTTCCACTCTTGTTGATCCACTAAGAAGGATTTTTAAAAATTATTTGTATCCTTGAGAAAAAAATGTGTAACATTGCTTCACATGCCTTATTTTCCTGTTGTGGAGACAGCATGCTGGCTAGGAAGCTGCATGCAGTTATAAACCATGTATAATTGAAAAGCACAATACGGACCGTGTTGCAAACAAACATATCCTACTTAGCAGGGACAATTATTGACCTTGGCTCTTCCTTGACTGTACACTTTGCACAGATTACCCTCTCTAGATAGTTATTATATGATCACAAGGAGCATTTACATGCATATGAGAGAGGGCAAGCATGTATGGCTTGCCTGTGCATGTATAAGTAACATATATGTCAAGTATATGAGATTCTGATTTCCGACACCCAAACTCTTTCTAGAGAAAGATTATCATAAATAGTAGCCCATTTGTCTGCTTTATGTATGATTTATTTCACTTGGTTAGCAGGGCTTGTTTTCATTGGTATGACACATTGGCAAAACTAGCAAGTAATACTTAAGATTAAAAATGTGATCTCTTTTAATTTTGGGGAAACTGAGATTGCAACTCTGGTTGGAAAATACCAGCATTTCTTTGACGATTTGGATGAAGTCAGCATCACATCAGCTGTACAGTCACAATATCGTGACTTCAGATTTCTGATGTTGGAGAAATTCAAGTCTGGATTAATGCACTCATTTGACGATGTAGTTCAGTTTGTACTAAGAGAGCAACAATTTGGATTGCTGTCACGTCTGCTGGATATTTGCACAACATTCCAAGCATCAAGAGGCAATTGCGAGTGAGGTTTCAGCCTGATGAATGCCATGAAGACCAAAGCTCGCAATCGGCTGCAAACTGAGCACTTGGATATAAACACTATACAAGTATTTTAATATTGCGGACTTGCAGTATTATAAGTGATAGTGATATATAACACTTTTAATTAAGCGGGTACATTGAATAAACATAACTTTGAGTTTCAAATAACACTGATTTCGTTGTTGTCTTGGGTGACATCTGTGAAAAAAATTCAGGTGCTCAGGCATGAAATTGTGCCGCTCAGAGACTATACTTTTCCACACACACCGAAAAAAAATTAGAGGGAACATTGGCCAGGAAATGTCATGGATTGAGTAAAATGTGGTGAAACTCACTTAACAACGCTCTTGCTTAGCAACCAAAATTTTGGGCTCAATTGTGGTCATAAGTTTTTCTTCCTTTCCTTTCCTTTCCTTTCCTTTCCTTTCCTTTCCTTTCCTTTCCTTTCCTTTCCTTTCCTTTCCTTTCCTTTCCTTTCCTTTCCTTTCCTTATATATCTATCATCTATCATCTATCATCTATCATCTATCATCTATCATCTATCATCTATCATCTATCATCTATCATCTATCATCTATCATCTATCATCTATCATCTATCATCTATCATCTATCATCTATCATCATCTATCATCTATCATCTATCATCTATCTATCATCTATTTTCCAGAGTTATATTGCAACACATACAGGTTCAAATCTGGCACAGAAAAGACACAGATCGTTGTTTTTCCACTCACCCACCCCAAAAAACCCCACCAAAAAACAGCATGCAATATTAAACAGCCTGTAAAAACGCTTGAGTGAACACGGAGGCTGCATTGTCCCGTACCTCTGCAGACTGCAAATCAAGAAGGCCAGCAGCGGCAGCGGTGGTGGGAGCAGAGTTTGCCTGGGCTCTCCGCCATCCTGGAACCACACTGCGCGCGGGGAAGTTTTCCGGAGCGGCACAGTTTCGGGATGGCGGAGAGCTTGCTTGGGAGAGCCGGCAGCGGCAGCAGCAGCAGCAATTGCTTGGGAGAGGCCAAGGAAGCTCTCCGCCATCCCAGAACCGCACCGTCGTGCAGCGGCATTTTACCTGTTGAGGCTTTGAGCCTCAGCGCACTGAGCCGGAAGGGAGGCAGGCGGGCAGGAAGGGCCTGCCTCTTCCTCCACCGGCCTGGCATGCCAAACTTTGTGCGGCAGCGGGAAGCAGCCTGAGAGCCGGAGCGAGCGCCCCACATGCTCTGCAGCCGAGCTGAGCCCCACGCGCCTCTCTGCCTCTCACCTCGCCTGCCTCCTCCTCCTGCCAGGCAGGGAGGGAGGGCAGCGAGAGGGGCGGCGGCAGCCCCTGTCAAGCACAGTGCACGGAGGCGGCAAGCAAGGCATCCCCAGCACGCTTGTTAATCCGGCCGGACATGCAACTACAAGTGCGGTGCTGAAGCCGCTGGTGGCCGGGGGGCGGCAGCCCCCCACCACGTGGGGAGAGGGCCAGGCCTGCGCTTGGAAGGGGCTGCCGCTCTCACTGCCCTCCCTTCCCGCCTGGCTGCAGACGTCCACCTGCCCTCCAAAAGCAGCCCTGCTGCCATTCATTTTTGTTTCGTGGCGGTAGAAGGAAGAAAGCAGGCAGCAACAGTGGCAGGAGAGTGGGAGGGAGGGCTGGCGGAGGGGTGATACAGCAGTGGGTGGACCAATGCGTGCAGGGAGGGAGGGAAGCGCGCTGGAGATCCTAGCTGCAGTTTACTGTGATGATCTTCCACGCGCTCCCCTTCCTCCCACCTCCACCCCTCCCCGCCTCCCTCGGTCCACCCGCTGCTGGCATCACCCCTCCACCAGCTCTCCCTCCCGGAGCCCCGGAGCCCATCTCATGGGTTTCCCCCAGCTAGCCTGGCAGGGAAGCAAGCGGAAGATCTTAGCTGCAGTTTACTCGCGTTGATCTCCCACGCGCTCCCCTCCCTCCCCCCTCCCTCCCCGCACACATCAGTCCATCTGCTGCTGGTATCACCCCTCCGCCAGCTCTCCTTCCCCTGCCCACCTTTGCCAGCAGCGGTGAGCAGAAGAAGTACGCGTCTAGATTCTGCAAGTAGGGGCTGGGCGGGGTGAGCGAGCATCGGGTGGGTGGGGCATGCACAGGGTCACTACCGGTTTGGGCGAACCAGTCCGAACCGGGAGGAACCCACCCCTGGTCTGCGTGCATAGTTTGTGTGGATACGAAATATTTTGTCGATCTCATTTTCAAGCTCTTGCTTGTTTTTCTGCAGGAATTCCGCCAGCAGTTCCACCATTAATTTCGGGATGTCTTCTTTACTTTCCACTATATTTTGAAAGCGCAAATAGAGCATGGATCTTTCCATTTCCAGATTTATTATGGTCTCTTCCAATGCTCTGTTTGCTGCTGACATTCTAGCCTCTGTTGTATCTTGTTTTTTCTCCATTTGTTCTGTTTTGGTTTCTATTGCTTTTATTTTCTGCTCATTCTTTGTTATCTTTTCTTGCATGGCACCCATTTTCTCATCTAATTTTTGTAATTCTCCTTTTACTTCTCCTATGTCATTTTTAATTTCCTTTTTGATATCCTCGGTATTGTTCGCCATCGCCTCCTGCATCTTCATCATGGTCTCTTGAATAGATGCCAGGGTTATTTGCATAGATTGAAAGTTTGCTGCAGTACTCGCTTTCTCTCCTCCTAGCAGGCTTTCTACTGATCTTGGTCCTGAGGGTGAGGCCATTGTTACTGTTGCCTTTTTTCCTCCAATTTTGGTAACTGTGGACGTCGTGCTTGTCATCTTGATGTTTTTTTTTTAAAAAAAATCCACAGTACCATATGTATCTTTTAACTCCTGTCAGCCTAGGTTTCTATTCTATCTTCCCTCAATCTCTCTCAATATGTAACCATCTACCCTGTTTTCAGTTCAGTTCTCCTAGTTATAACATATACTGTAACACTTTTAACACTTTTCAATTTATCGCTTTTTTCAATAATTTATACTTTCCTTACAAAAAAGCCAAATACCTTGTTAATAATATTTTATACATATGATAAATAAATAGTATAAATAGTATAGATATCAAATATTAATAGTAATTCAGTAATATCAATAGTATAAATAATATATATGTATAATATAAATAGTTTAAGTAATATAAATAATATAAATAAAAATGTCAATATACTGTAGATTAGAGTATAAATATCACAACTTTCTAGACGTAACTATGATTATCTTATACCTAAATTAGATTATCTTGTTCCTGTAATTAATGTACTGTTGGTAATAGTCTATGCATATGATATATAGGTAGTATAAATAGTATAAATATGAAATAATTGTAGTAATCCAATAATAAAGTTAATATGCATAATATATATGGTATAGCTGGTATAAATAATGTAATTACGAGGGTGAGTCAAAAAGTAAATCCATTTTCTTTATTTCAGGTGAAGTTTTTGATAAAAATACCTGAAATTTTTCCCAGTTATAAATGATTATATCATTTACGTTCTGAAATATTTTGTTTCTTACTTTTCAGGTTTGTAGACTCGCAAGGAAAATTCAAAATGGCTGCCCCCTTAGAGTTGCGTCAAAAACAAAGAGCAGTGATTGAATTCCTTGTTGTTGAGGGGGAAACCCCTGTGAACATTCACAGATGATTACAAAATGTGTTTGAGGACAATACTTTAGATTATAGAGGGTTTGAAAGAGGGTTTGTGAGGCAAACATTATTCCAGTGATGAGGAAGTGAAAACTGCAGTGAAGAAGTGGCTCAAAGAACAGTCAACAAAATTTTACGAGGCAGGGATACATGCTCTCATTCGAAGGTGGAACATTGCTATTGAGAGAAACGGTGACTATGTTGAGAAGTAGGGATGTGATCCACAGAGGACCAGCTTCATTTTGATGTATGCTACATGTTCCTGTGTTGGTAATTATACCTGTCCTAAAGAAAATGGCATTACCTTTTGACTCACCCTCGTAGTATCAATAGAAATGTCCATATAAGTTAAAATGTAAGTATTGTTACTATATAGATGTAGATATGGCTATAGTTTACCACAGATTCCTCCAGTACCACTTTATATCACAAGACCAGGTCCACTCTCTGTTCAGAGTTTTCCTTCTTTTCTTTTAAAGTCAGTGTCCTTTATTTTTCTTTATGGCAACAAGTCACAGGGGTTTTTCTCAAAGTTTCAATATCGAACTGTTATCACAGAATTCTTCTTAACTTCGTTCTCCTTCGTCCCGGATGTACAGTTTTTTTCCCTTTTCCTCCAAGATGTCACCACCTTTCAAAAATGCCCAGTCACCGTAAGTCCTCTTCACAATTTCCTTCTTCCCAGATATCAAATCTCTTTCTTTCTTATCGCCACCCGGAAAAGACAGTCTCTACTATCAATCCACTATCACCGAATTCTTCTTAACTTCGTTCTCCTCTGTCCTGGGTGTACAGTTTTTTCCTCTTCCTCCAAGATGTCGCCGTCTTTCAAAATTACCCAGTCACCGTGGGTCCTCTTCACAGATTCCTTCCTCCCAAACGCCCGGTCTCTTTCTTTCTTGCCAGCACCCGGAAAAAAGTCTCTCTTTTACTCGCCATTTAAATTTTATTTTGGCTCACCCTTTCATGTGTATCTCTCTCCCGATCTTTGACAAATTGAGTTCTCCGCTCCCACCGCCAGCTTGCCGCTTTCACTTCCTCGCTGGAGACTCATTTTACCGCTGATCGATCATTAAACAATCCACAATCTCAGAGAGTTTTTTCTATCTGTCTCTTGTTATTCTTTTCTCTCCGATTTCTCAAGCTGCTTGCCACTTTTCTCTTCCATATATGACAGTTCGGGACCTCACGCCTCCAGAACGGCCATACAGGCCGAGTTTCTTCGTGCTGTTTACGAGAGTTCCTCAGGTCCCACGGGAGCCGCACCTCTTCCCACAAAACCACCGAGGGAACCCCTCTTTTTCCTCATTCCCTCCAGGATCCGATCTGCCCCTAAAGGCTCCAAAACACTCGTTCCAGCCACTACAGCGTGACGTCACCGCCGGAAGTCCCTGGACTGCATTATTGTATGCCACCTCCACAAATGGTAGAAGATCTGCCGAGTTAGATTGTTGGTAGGTGACATAGCACCTGTTGTGCCTTGGCCGCGTCCGGCGCCGAGTATGGAGGATCCGGAGGACGTGGAGCCGCTCATGGTGCAGCAGTACCAGCCCATGTGCCTGGCACCAGAGACGGCTGGTGATGAGGACTCGGTGCCAGAGCAGGACGATCTCCCAGGACCTTCTGCACCTGCGCAGCAGAGTGCTTCATCAGGAGATGAAGAACCCATGCTGGATGCCAGAGCTCGCAGAGCAGCCAGAAGACAGGATTGGCTGAGTAAGCATCGGTCTAATCGGAGGAAGCAGTGAGGGCTAATTGGGCCACGCCCTTCAGTGCCTATATTAGGCCGGCGCAATTAGTACTCACTGCTGAGAACAACGAATCAATGACTGCGGCATGTCCAGAGTTTTACTTCTACGTTTGTTTGGGAATCTTATCGAAGACAGCAGCTTCTGCCAGCTTTATTCCGGGAAGCCAGCCAAGTTGTTCAGATAAGAGAAGAATTAATGAGTCTTGCTTTGAACTTTTGTCTGTGTGCTATTTAACCCTCAAGTAACCCAAAGAACCTTATTCCTTGAGACTTTCCGTTTGTGTTGTTTTTGGACTTTTAAAACCTCTGAGCTTTTGCTAAGAAACCTTATTAGTAAAAGGAACCTTTTTGTTTGCCTCACAAACGGTTGTGTGTGTGTGTTTCTGGGGTTTGCGGTGCTGGGTCACAACAGTTTGTTCTCAGCCCAAACTGACCACACACAAGCCCAGATTGCATCATGGAGCAGCTTCAGGACGAGAATGCTCAACTTCGGCAGCAGCTGGCAATCATGAACGCTCAGTTAACAATGCAGCAAAATCAGTTGGCAGCTGCTCCTGCGTTGGCCCCAGCCCAACAGACACGCTGCCCGATAGCCATGCCGGATAAGTTCCATGGTGACGAGGCTATGTTCCCGGCGTTCCTGGGCCAGTGCCAGCTGTTTATGTCCCTGAGGCCAGAGGATTTCCCCCACGACTGGGACAAGGTGGGGTTTGTAATTAGCCTGCTGTCTGGAAATGCAGCACATTGGGCCACCCCTCTACTGGTCCAGAACAGTCCCCTCCTCCAGGACTTTGGGCGTTTCTGCACTCATTTGGAGGAGATGTTCGCTGACCCAATTAAGGCCCAGACAGCGTGCAGGCAATTAAGGCAGCTGAGGCAAGGCCGGAGACCACTCAGGGAGTACATCAGTGAATTCCGTCTCCTCAGCCAAGACTCGGCCTGGAATGAGGCTGCGTTGTTGGATGCCTTCCAGGAGGGCTTGGCAGACAGCATCCAGGATGAGCTGGCACGCGTGGACATTCCTGCAACCACCCAAGAACTGGTGCGGCTCTGCTTGAAAATTGATGCCCGGTTGCAAGCGAGGAACGCACGCCGTGCTGCTCCGGCGCCTCTCGCGCCACCTGACGTCCCCGCTGTTCCGGCTCCACGTCGCGCTGCTCAGGCACCTCCTGTTCCCCATGAACTTCCGTTGGCCCCGGCTCCCCGTGACGAGCCTATGGACCTTGGCGCTGTTCGGCCCCGCTTGACCGGCGCGGAAAAGGACAGACGCAGGGCAGGGGGGTTGTGTTTGTATTGCGGCGACCCGGGCCATTTCGCTCGCTCGTGCCCTAGGAAGGGTCGGGGGCCCACCGCTTCTGGTCCTGCTCCACCATCCCAGCCATCGCCGTCGAGAAACAGCCAGCGCCCGGCCTAGCGGAGACACTGGGTCGGGCATGCACACCTAAGGACTCCGGCTCAGCTGACGTGGATCCCGGTCCTCCGCGGCATCTGCTCTTGGACACCAAGGTCTTTATTGACCACCGGGACCGCGGCATCTCCGCACACGCTTTGGTGGACTCCGGGGCAACCACCAATTTCATTGACGAGGCGTTCGCCCAGCATCTTGCCGTTCCCCTGTGCCCCGTGGACCCGCCGATGAGGGTGGAAACAATCGATGGCCGGGTGTTGCTGTCCGGTCCGATTAAGGCCATCACGCAGCCGGTGCGCCTTTGCATTGGACAGCACGAGGAGGCCATCCAGTTTTATGTGACGTCGGGACTCCATTTCCCTTTGGTTCTCGGACTGGCGTGGCTGCGCACCCACGACCCTCAGATTGTATGGTCCCAGAACTTCATTGCCTTCCCGAGTCTCCAGTGTGTGGACCATACGCGCCAGGTTTGCGCGGGCGCGGTACCTGACCCTCCGGACATTTCACTCCCGGCTGAGTTTGCAGACTTTGCCGATGTGTTTAGCGAAAAGGAGGCAGACCAGTTGCCCCCGCACCGGCCCTACGATTGCCCTGTGGACCTGATTCCCAACGCTCCGCTCCCTGTGGGCCGCCTCTACTCCATGTCAGAACCCGAACTGGCCGCACTGCGGGACTTTATCGATAAAAACCTGGCCAGGGGTTTCATCCGACCCTCCTCGTCGCCCTTGTCTGCCCCCGTCCTCTTCGTCAAGAAGAAAACTGGGGACTTGCGCCTGTGCTGCGATTATCGAAAGTTGAACGCCATCACAGTGCGTAACCGGTACCCGTTGCCCCTCATCCCGGAGTTGATGGAACGCCTCCGCTCGGCGACCATCTTCACCAAATTGGACTTACGTGGCGCTTACAATTTGGTGCGTGTTCGTGAGGGGGACGAGTGGAAGACGGCGTTCGGGACCCGCTACGGTCATTTTGAGTATACGGTCATGCCGTTCGGCTTGACCAACGCTCCGGCTGTGTTCCAGCATTTCATGAACGACATCTTTAGAGATTTGCTGGACCAGTTCGTTGTCGTGTACCTGGACGATATTATGATTTATTCCACGTCCCGGAGCAGCCACATCCAACATATCCGTCAAGTCCTGCAGCGGTTGAGAGACCACCAGCTATACGCGAAATTAGAGAAATGCCAGTTTTTTCAGACGACTGTGGATTTCCTGGGCCATCGGATTTCGCCAGAAGGCATCGCCATGGACCGTGGCAAGGTCGAGGCCCTGAAAACCTGGCAACCCCCGCGCCGGGTGAAGGACGTTCAGTGACTCCTGGGGTTCGCAAACTACTATAGGACCTTCATCCCGGGGTTCGCCACTCTGACCGCGCCTCTCACTCGACTCCTGCAGAAACAAGTCCCTTTCCGGTGGGGCGATTCCGAACAAGAGGCATTCAAGATCCTCACGGATGCCTTCATGCAGGAGCCGATCCTCAAGCACCCAGACCCTCACCGCCCTTTCGTCGTGGAGGCGGACGCGTCCGACATTGCCGTGGGCGCCGTCTTGCTACAGACCCGGGAAGATGGCGGCCATCTCTTCCCTTGCGCTTATTATTCACGGAAATTAACCTCGTCGGAGCGCAACTATACTATCTGGGAGAAGGAGTTGCTGGCCATCAAGGCGGCTTTCGAGACCTGGCGGCACCACCTCGAGGGGGCCCGTCATCAAGTGGAGGTGCGCACGGACCACAAGAACCTGGAGTTCTTGCAGACGGCCAGGAAGCTCAACCAGCGCCAAATACGCTGGTCGTTCTTTTTCTCCCGCTTCAATTTTCGCATTACGTACATCCCGAGCGGCCGGAATCAGCAGGCGGACGCGCTGTCCCGCAAGCCGGAATACGCCCAAGCCCAGGACCCGCTGCCGCCCCGGACGGTCCTGCCCGTCGAGTCCTTTGCAGCTACCCAGGATCCCGTGGACCTCCGAGGACAGATCCGGGAGGCGCAGCGACACGACGCCTACGCGGCACAACGGAGGCAGGAGATAGGGCCTGAGTCCCCTTGGACGTTTTTGGACGACCTCCTCCGTTTCCGGGACCTGCTCTACGTTCCCGCCGGTCCGCTCCGTGGCCTGATCCTGCAGCAGTGCCACGACAGCCCTGCGGCTGGCCACTTCGGCCTTTTCAAGACTCTGAACCTGGTGGCTCGGACTTTTTGGTGGCCCCGACTCCGTGATGACGTCCAGGCCTATGTGACGTCTTGTGTTCACTGTCGCCAGGCCAAGTACGCCCCTGGAGCGCCGCCGGGCCTGCTGCAGCCCTTGCCGATGCCCGAGAGACCCTGGGGGGCCGTCTCTATGGACTTCCTCACGGACTTGCCCCCGTCCGCCGGCTTCACGACCGTGTTCGTAGTGGTCGATATGCTGACCAAAATGGCACATTTCATCCCCTGTCGAGGGTTGCCGACAGCTCGCGCCACGGCCCGCATGTTTATCCAGCATGTTTTCCGTCTGCACGGTCTGCCGGATCGGGTCGTGTCAGATCGGGGAGCCCAGTTCACGGCCCAGTTCTGGAAGGGTCTGATGGCGGCCCTGGAGGTCCAAGTCTGCCTTTCATCAGCGCATCATCCAGAGACTGATGGGGGCACTGAAAAAGTCATCAGCATCCTTGAACAGTACCTGCGCTGTTTTGTCAACCAGCAGCAGGACAACTGGGCGGACTACCTTGCCGTGGCCGAGTTTGCTTTTAACAACTCTCAGCACACCTCCACGCATGCCTCTCCGTTCCTCGCCAACTTTGGTTACCACCCCCGTTTCTTCCCGCTCACGCTCCTAGACTCTCCTGTTCCTGTGGCGGAGGAATTCCTGTCCGAGCTCCAGGCCGTTCACCAACTGGTCAAACGCTCGTTGAATAAAGCCAAGGAAGATTACAAGAGGGTCGTGGACCGCTCCCGGCGAGCAACTCCACCTCTGGCAGTCGGGGATCGCGTCTGGCTGTCCACGAAGCATCTCCCCTCCGACCGACCGGCTCGCAAGCTTGACCACCGATTCCTGGGTCCGTTCCCGGTGGAAGCGGTCATTAACCCCGTGGCCTACCGGCTGACATTGCCTCGCTCTCTCAGGATCCACCCCGTCTTCCATCGGTCCCTCCTTGTTCCCGAACGTCCTGCCTGTCCGCTCCGCCAGTGATCCGCACTCCCGCTGACCCACCCGAATACGAAGTTGCCAGTATTCAGGATTCCCGCTGGATGAAGGGCCGGTTCCAGTACCTCATTGAGTGGAAGGGGTACGGCCCTGAGGACTTCACATGGGAGGATGCGACCGCCGTTCATGCTCCGGATCTGGTCCGGGCCTTCCACGCTCAATTCCCGTCCCGGCCGCATCCGGACCGACAGACCCGGGGGAAGGGCCCTGCGGTGAGGGATAGTGTTGTGCCTTGGCCGCGTCCGGCGCCGAGTATGGAGGATCCGGAGGACGTGGAGCCGCTCATGGTGCAGCAGTACCAGCCCATGTGCCTGGCACCAGAGACGGCTGGTGATGAGGACTCGGTGCCAGAGCAGGACGATCTCCCAGGACCTTCTGCACCTGCGCAGCAGAGTGCTTCATCAGGAGATGAAGAACCCATGCTGGATGCCAGAGCTCGCAGAGCAGCCAGAAGACAGGATTGGCTGAGTAAGCATCGGTCTAATCGGAGGAAGCAGTGAGGGCTAATTGGGCCACGCCCTTCAGTGCCTATATTAGGCCGGCGCAATTAGTACTCACTGCTGAGAACAACGAATCAATGACTGTGGCATGTCCAGAGTTTTACTTCTACGTTTGTTTGGGAATCTTATCGAAGACAGCAGCTTCTGCCAGCTTTATTCCGGGAAGCCAGCCAAGTTGTTCAGATAAGAGAAGAATTAATGAGTCTTGCTTTGAACTTTTGTCTGTGTGCTATTTAACCCTCAAGTAACCCAAAGAACCTTATTCCTTGAGACTTTCCGTTTGTGTTGTTTTTGGACTTTTAAAACCTCTGAGCTTTTGCTAAGAAACCTTATTAGTAAAAGGAACCTTTTTGTTTGCCTCACAAACGGTTGTGTGTGTGTGTTTTTGGGGGTTGCGGTGCTGGGTCACAACAGCACCTAAGGCAGTGATGGCTAACCTTTTTGTTGTTGTGTGCCAAAAATGGCAGCGCGCGCTCGAGATAGCGCACACGTGCCAATACCCATAATGCAACACACACACCCCACATGTGCATGCACAACCCCCCCCCCGTCCACGAGCCGCACTGCACATGCGGACCATTCAGAATTTCCTTGATAAAAATTGTGGAGGTGCAAAGTCAACCACAGGCGGCGTGGCGCCCCTGCCTGACCCCCGCCATGCCTGCCGCCAGCCGCCAGCCGAGCTGAGCCAGGGAAAGAGCAAAGAGCAGGGCAGGTGGCCACCCAGCCAGCAAATGCTGCCCTGTGCACCTGAGCTGGCTCCCAGCATTCCTCCTGCACAGCCGCGCCACCCCAGAAAAGCAGCAGCAGCTGCAGGGGGAAGGGCGAGAGGTACCAGCCAGCTCAGATGCACCTCGCCCTCCTCCCAAGCTTCCCTCACGCGCCCCATCTTCTTCTTATCCACCTTCGCTGCTGCTGCTGCTTCCACGAGTGGACACACCCGACTCATTTCTTTTTTAAAAAATAATAATAATCTTTATTGAAATTTTACAATAAAAAAGAACACAAACAACACACGGACATAACACATATAACACGAACGAATACACATATTTACACGCAACATTACAAAGAAATCGAGTACTTTTTACAGCGTTCTTGAAGTATTTGTTTTGTATCGAAATCTGTATATACATTTTAAGTATGTTCTATAACGTAGGTGTCGGTGGTAGTCATCCATAGGTTAATTCATTTAATTACAACTTACAGAAGAGAGTGGTTTTAAACATATCTCAATTCATCTGCCAAATTTTTAATTTTGGGTTTTGGCTGATCCAATTATATAGCTTATTCCATATTTGGTAGAAATCTGTATCGTCCTTCCCATGTATCTGCATTGTTAATTTGCACATTTCTGCGCACTCCAGTATTTTTCTGATGACCATCGAGGCAGTGGGGGTATGTTCTAATTTCCAATTTTGGGCATATGTTAATCTGGCTGCTGTAACTATATGTAGTATTAAATATCTTTCTTCTTTTGAGTATTTTGTATGGAGTATCCCTAATAAAAAGAATTCAGGTTTTAGTGGGATTTCTCTCTGTATTATTTCTTCCAGCCAAGCTCTAATTTTGTTCCAGAAGGTTCTGGCTTTAGGGCATGTCCACCATTGGTGGTAGTAAGTTCCTCTCTCTTTTTTACACTTCCAACATTTTTAGGAGGTTGTTGGGAACATTTTTGCCAGTCGGGCCGGGGGGAGGTGCCAGCGATAAAACATTTTGTATATATTTTCTTTGTATGTGGCCGCTAGTGTAAGTTTGTAGTTTAGTTCCCAAACTTTATCCCATTCTGAGAGTGTTATTAAATAGCCAAAGTTTTGTGCCCAAACTATCATGTTGCCTTTCACCACTTCTTCAAAAAGATTATATTCTAACATAAAGTCATAGAGCCGAGAAATTATTTTCCCATCTGGTCCTAGTAAAATTTTATCTAAAGCATGTTCGTTTTGAAAGCCGGGTTGTATCGCGTCCCTGGTATACCTCGTACTAATCTGTAGGTAGTGCCACCAATCTAGTTCAATTCCAAGTGTTCTAAGTTCTTGCCTTGATCTAATATTATCATGGTCATCTAAAATTTGTTTGTAAGTAAAGATTTTTTTATTGTTTAGTAGGTTAGGGTAGATAATCGCTTCTGTGGTGGAAAGCCATTTAGGAATTTTAGGATAGTGTGCTTTCTTTATTTTAAGCCAGACTTCAATTAGGGACCCTCTTATGTAGTGCCTCTGGAAGTAGGCATGTGCCTTCTGCTTTCCGTCCCATAGGAATGCATGCCACCCAGCCTGTAAGTCAAAACCTTCTAAGGTTAGGGTCCTATTATTTCTTAATATTACCCACTCCTTTATCCAGCTGAGTGCCGCTGCTGTATAGTAGCTCTCCCAATCCGGGAGTCCAAAGCCACCCCTCTGCCTCTTGTCATACAATGAACTAGTTTTAATCCTAGCTTTCTTTTTAGCCCAAATGAATCTCTTAATTATATTATTCAGTTCCAAGAAGTAGTTTCTCCTTAATCTAATTGGTGCTATTTGGAAGAGGAATAACACTTTTGGGAGGACCATCATTTTGATGGCCGCTATCTTCCCTAGAAAGGATAGCTGTAGTTTGGACCAACTTTCTAAATCCTTGCTAATTTTTTGTGTTAATTTTGTATAATTGTCCTCTTTTATAGAACTACACTTCGCTGTTAACCATAATCCTAAATATTTAATTTTTTTAACCATCTTGATTCCCAATCTTATTTCTAAAGCTTTATTTTGTTCTTCGGTAAGGTTTTTAGTTATTATTTTAGTTTTATCCTTATTTAATTTTAATCCTGTCACCTTTCCGTATTTTTCTAATTCTTCCAACAGGGCCATTCCTGATTCTAATGGGTCTTCCAAGATATACGTCATATCGTCCGCAAATGCTTGGACCTTATACTCTTCCTTCTTGATTTTAAGCCCTTTTATTTCACTACTGTTTCTTACCAGACTCAGAAGTACTTCTAATGTTGTTATAAATAACAATGGGGCTAATGGGCAGCCCTGTCGGACTCCTTTCCCTATAACTATTTTTTCAGTCAAATCGTTGTTTATTAAAATTTTTGCGTGTTGATCCTTATATATTGCTGATACTAAATTCACGAATTTTTCTCCAAATTTCATTTTTACTAGCTGTTTTATTAAGAATTGCCAATCTAGGCTATCAAAGGCTTTTTGCAGATCAATGAATACCAATGCCAATTGTTTCTCAATGTGGATATCATAGTATTCCAGAGTGTCCAGGATAATTCTAATATTTTTTTTTACACCCGACTCATTTCAAAACACAAACAAAACACAAGGGGGCGGGGGTGGCCAAGCCAGCGCTCCCAAAACCTGAGGTGGGCGAGTGGGGAGGCCAGCCGGGGTTGTCTCCTCACCTTAGTGGCCATGGTGGTCTTTGGTGGCGTATCTCCCGACCTCAGGAGCCTGACTAGCGACTCAGCTTTTAGGCTCCCTTCTACTGCGTAGAGGCAGTGCTGGGGGGAGGAGGAAGGCGGCGACGGCGGCATGGCTCTGGCTCAGTTTTCAGGCCGGCCGCCGCCTCCCCTCCCCTTCCCTTCCTGCCGGACTTCTAAGCCACGAGAAGGCGAAGAGCTCCTGAACTGGCAGCGAAGCTGTCAAAGCATCGTTTGCCACCGTTCTACATAGAAGAATGCTCTACAGAGAAGTGGGGAGGGGGAAAGCAGAGAGCATGAGAAGCGGCTGATAGTACATTCTTTGTGGCTTCTCCAAGGTCATCCTTGTCCAGCACCTGCAAGGAGGGGTTGCCACGCTGGCAGAAGCTTAGTGGGCAACGTGACCCGGATTGGGGTGGGGAACAAGGAGTGGCCGTTTCCTATTGAAAGGGGACTTGGGAGACAAGTTAGATTTGGGTTTTCCCATGAGTTGCCAACATGGTATCTGCAATAAATTGGAACTTTGGTGAACCTTTTGCCTTGGACTCTGATTTCTGCTCAATTACTATTTGGAACCTTGACACTAACCCAAATCTCATTTAAAACTTTACCCAGCTACCCCTTTTCTGGGCCACTGGTTGGGGTCCTGAGCCCCAGTTCTGACCCAAAGCCGGGCGGTACCGAAGACTCAGGGAAGATGGAGAGAGAAGAGAAACCAGCCAGGGATCCTGCCAAGGAAGACGCAGAGGAGTGTATTAGAAGCCTCTACTCTCCTTCCCCGGCATTTGTGGAGGCCATGGAGGCTGCGGAGAGAGAGCGTTGGATGGGGGCACGGAGCAAGCTACCAGCCCCTCAGCCTCTCTCAGGTGGAGAGGACCCCGCTGGGAGCCGTGGGAGGCTGCAGGCTAGAGCAGCCCTTGTATACCGGAGTGAGCCTGGATCCCGAATGGAGCCAGCCGAGAATCCCGCTCGCGGGGCGCTCCAAAGATGAGGGATCCCAGCTGGGCTCACACGCGCACTCGCTGACAGACCTTCCCGATCGGTTTGGATGACTAAGCGTGAGTTGGACAACCCCCCCCCCTCGGGGATGGAAGCTCCGAGATGGAACCTGGCCCAGCCCGTATTCTCTTTCCCAGAGAGACCTCGAGCGTCCCACCAAAGCGGGGTGACAGCTTCTTTCCACACCACTACAGGGAGGAGCCTGGGAAGCCTCCATACCGGGCCACCTCCCAGGTGGGAATCTCGCTACCCGTCTCCAAGGCCGACCCACCAACCAGAAGGTGGAAGACCCCAGTGGGGGCAGACGGGGGGAGAAAGGATGCCAGAGCCAAACCCACCACCCACCTTCGGAACCGTGCCACCATGGCAGGCCCCTCTGGGATGGGGGTATTTCCCCGGAGTGGGATGGGTGCAATGCCAGTGGACCCCGGGCCAGCCCCCCCAACCGATGCCAGCACCGGCCGCACCAGCCCCTCCCCAAGGGGGGGGTTGGGGCCAGCAGATGCAGTACGGTGGGCTCCAGATGGGAGGACTCCTGCAGCAAGCTGCTGCTCCGCCAGCCGCCGCTGGGCTAGCCACCCCCCATCGGCCCCAGGAGGCTGCCCCCCGGTTTCGAGCCATGTTTGATGGGCACCCAACCAAGTTGGCCTACTTCCTCCACCGGGTGCTGGTGTATGTTGATGAAAATCAAGCGCTGTTCCAGACAGATAGACAGCTGATTGATAAGATCACCGAGGGGATGAATGACAGGGAAGTGTCCGAGTGGGTGGTGCAGCTCCACAATGAAGAGGCCCCTGAATTAGATGATCTGGACGATTTTATCGAGCTGATGAGGATCAGGTTTCACAATGAGGCCCAGCAAGCAGATGCCGAGGCCCATATCAAAGAATTGAAGCAAGTGGGGTGCCCAGTAAAGAAACTAGTGTGGGAGTTTAGGAGAGCGGCAGGAAAAGTGCGAGATTGGCCCAAGCGGCTCTTAGTGCACACATTCCGAGACGCGCTAGACCCAGAGCTGAAGAAAGCATGCGAAATACGGGGGTCCCGTGCCAGATCCAACGGTGGTACTCCACCGCAATCACTCTGGACCAGGTGGTCAGAGTCAAGAAAGAGACCCCGGCGGACCGACCCCCTAGAAGGCTGCCAGCCCGGAGGATCCCTCCTAGACCGAGGCCAACCCCCAGAGTGGAACCGACGAGGGGAGTGAAGTGTTACAGATGCGGCCAAGCCGGGCACCATGCAACCGAGTGCCTGGCACCAGCTCCCCTTCCTCTCCCGAGGGCCAGGCCAACTCCTGCCTCCAGAAGGAAGCCGAGCAAGCCGCCTGAAACGGGGTGGTTGGCCCTGCAGCCGGAGGGGTCCCCTCCCCCTCCGGACGACGACGGACCACCATCGATGGGGGAATTGAGTCATCCATGGGAAGAGGGGGTCGAGGAGGAAGACGATCCGATGGTGAGTGCAGCCGTTCGGCCTTTTCTCATAAAAGCCAAAATTCGGGTGCCCAACACGGGAAAGGAAGGGGAAGTAGATGCCATAATCGACACAGGATGTTCGAGGTGTCTCATCAGCAAGATAGTAGTAGATAAACTGGGGATCCACACTAGGCCCTTAACCAACCCCATTCGCTTCCAACAACTGGATGGGTCACTAGTGGGTGGGGCTCCCGCCACCCGATTAACCCAAGAAGTGAGCCTGCAGTTTGTGCGGCACCAAGAGCGAATTCGATTCATAGTAGCCCCCAAGATGCCGGAAGCAATTATCCTGGGTGTGGCCTGGACCCCCACCATCCGATGGGAAGATGGGTACCGAAAACTCAATATACACATCGGCCCGACTCCCCCCTTCAGAAACCCAACAGCAGAGGGAGAAGTATATGCAAGGGGGGGATTCAGAGCCTCAACTAGCCGCGCCCACGAGGGAGATCACCCCTCCAGGAGCCCAAAGGGTGCTGAGAGAATACCTTGACCTAGAGAGGGTGTTTAGTGAGGAAGAATGCAATGAGCTCCCTCCTCACCGGCCAACCGACTGCGCAATAGAATTCGAGCCGGGTGCTACGCTCCCAAAGCCAAAGATGTATTCAATGTCCCCCAAGGAATTGGGAGAATTGAGGAGATACATCGACTCAAACTTGGAGAGGGGGTTCATCCAGCCAGCGAAGTCAAGAGTAGCCGCCCCTGTGCTGTTCAAAGAGAAGAAAGATGGGGGGGGGGGTTCAGATTTTGCGTAGACTTCCAAGGAATCAACGGAGTGTGCATCCAAAACACCTACCCCCTCCCACTCATGAAAGACTTACTGAACCATTTGTCAAAAGGCAAGATATTCACTAAGTTGGACTTAAGAGAAGCATACTATCGCATCCGAATCCGAGAGGGGGATGAATGGAAAACCGCTTTCAACTGCCCCCTGGGAAGTTTCCAATTCAAGGTGATGCCTTTCGGGCTGCAAGGGGCTCCAGCAGTATTCATGCAGTACATTAACGAGGTGCTCCACCCCCATTTGTACAAGTGGGTGCTCGTTTATTTAGATGATATTCTCATCTTCAGTGGACAATGGAAGAGCATGTGAAATTGGTGAGGCAAGTCTTAAAAAAGCTTCTAGCTGCCAAACTGTATGCCAAACTCTCCAAATGCGAATTTCATAAGACTGCGCTGGACTACTTGGGATACCGGATCTCCAAAGATGGAATTGAGATGGATCCGGGAAAAGTGAAAGCAGTGCTTGATTGGCAGGCCCCGCGCACCCGCAAACAGCTGCAGAGCTTCCTGGGCTTCGCGAACTTCTATAGGCAATTCATCCCAGCCTTTGCAGAAGTTGCCCTACCGTTGACCGAATTGCTGAAGACGGGGCCGACACCAACCAAGCCAAAACCCAACCAGCCGCTAAATTGGACGATGGCCTGCCAGAAAGCCTTCGAGAAATTAAAACAACTTTTCGCCCAGGAGCCGATCCTTCAACACCCCGATCCAGAACGACAATTCATCATTCAGGCTGATGCGAGTGATGTAGCTGTGGCAGCGGTGTTGCTGCAAAAGGACAAGAACGGACAGCTCCTACCGTGCACTTACGTCTCAAAGAAACTCACCGCTACGGAGAGAAGATGGGCCATCTGGGGAAAGGAAGCCTTTGCCGTTCGATGGGCGCTGTTGACCTGGAGGCAGTTCCTCAAGGGAGGAAAAGTACCTTTTGAGGTGTGGACTGACCACAAGAACCTCGAGGCGCTAAAGACCCCCAGGAAATTGTCGCCTAAACAAGTGAGATGGGCCCAATACTTTAGGCAATTCAAATTAGAACTAAAACATATCCCAGGGGGGAAGAACTTGCTAGCCCATGCCTTGTCCAGGAAACCACAATAGGACAGTCAGAGGGAGGAGGAATTCCACTCGGTCATCCCCTCATCGCTTCCGTCAAAGACTCCAACCGCAGAGGGGGAACTCACGGCTCCTGTCACCAGGGCTCAATCCAGACGATCGAGCGCCTGAAGCCAGGAGGAATGGACAGACAAATTTAAAGCGGCTCTGCCCAACGACCGCTGGTTAAATGAGAACAAAGAATTCCTAACCATGAGAAATGGACTGGCTTGGAAAGGAGACAAGTTGTATGTGCCTGCGGACCTCAGCTTGCAAATACTCCAACGGAGCCATGACTCTAAGCTGGGTGGACACTTTGGATTCTTGAAGACCCTCCACCTTACGAGACGGCAATTTTGGTGGCCAAAGATGAAATCTGACGTGGAGGACTATGTGAAAAGCTGCGCCACCTGCGCCACAAGTAAGCACCGACCAGGGAAACCACCTGGACTCCTGCAGCAGGTGACCAGTCCCAGCAAGCCATGGGAAGAAATAGGAATGGATTTCATTGTAGAACTCCCAGAGAGCAAGGGAAATACAGTTATTTGGACGGTCATAGATTTGTTCTCCAAACAGGCCCACTTCGTTGCCTGCTCGGGGTTACCGACAGCCAGACACTTAGCAAAACTTTTCCTCAAACACATCTACCGATTGCATGGAGTGCCAAAGAGGATCATCTCCGACAGAGGTGTGCAATTCACCGCTAAGTTCTGGAAGGAGTTCCTGCACACCATCGGGTCCACTCAGGGTCTTAGTTCTGGATTTCATCCAGAAACTAATGAGGCAGTTGAACGAGCAAATTCCATGGTGGAACAATACCTCCGTTGTTACGTAAATTATCAACAGGCCAACTGGGCGGAGCTGCTGCCATTTGCAGAAGTAGCGTACAACAACGCAGTGCATAGCAGTACCGGGCTAACGCCTTTCCAGGTTACCAGCGGACAAGAATTCATCCCAATGCCAGAGCTGCCCACAGAAGCACCCACGTCTAAGTCCCTAACAGAAGGGATGGAAGACTTGAAGAAGGGGTGGGAGAACACAAAAAAGGCATTGACTGAAATGGCAGAGACATATAAAAAGCAAGCGGATAAACATAGAGCCACTCAGCCACCTTTTAAAGTAGGAGATGGAGTCTACCTATCAATAAAATACATCCGCTTGAGAATACCCAGTAAGAAATTGGGTCCGAAATTTTTAGGGCCTTTCCCAATAGTAAAGATAATCAATCCAGTCACAGTACAACTGGCTCTGCCAAGAATATTGGGAAAGATACATCCAGTGTATCATAGTAGTTTACTTAAACCGGTGAAACCATCTAACATTAGGCCACAAGACCTTCCACCACCACCACCCCCATAGTAGTGCAAGGGGAAAGACATTATGAAGTGAAAAAAATCCTGGATTCCAGGTTATTTAGGGGCCACCTCCAGTATCTGATATATTGGAAAGGATATTCTTTGGCTGAATCCACATGGGTCAACAGTTGGAAAGTTAGAGCAGACAGGCTCATTAGCGATTTCCATAACAAATACCCAGATAAGCCGAAGGAGCCCCCTGGGGGAGGGAGGGGTGCTTAAGGTCATTTGCTTAATCCCCCATACTCTTACTAATTGTTTTCTTTTGTGTATTAGTAGGACATGCTTTTCTTGTGAGGAGGGCCGCCTGTCAAAGCATCGTTTGCCACCGTTCTACATAGAAGAACGTTCTACAGAGAAGTGGGGAGAGGGAAAGCAGAGAGCGTGAGAAGCGGCTGATAACACATTCTTTGTGGCTTCTCCAAGGTCATCCTTGTCCAGCACCTGCAAGGAGGGGTTGCCACGCTGGCAGAAGCTTAGTGGGCAACGTGACCTGGATTGGGGTGGGGAACAAGGAGTGGCCATTTCCTATTGAAAGGGAACTTGGGAGACAAGTTAGATTTGGGTTTTCCCATGAGTTGCCAACATGGTATCTGCAATAAATTGGAACTTTGGTGAACTTTTTGCCTTGGACTCTGATTTCTGCTCGATTACTATTTGGAACCTTGACAGAAGCACCGCCTGTGCTTCCTCTCACCTCCTGCTTTTTCCTGGTCGCTTCGCCCATAGCCAGGGGCAGGGTTTCCATGAAGGTGTCCTGAAACCCAAGCAGGAAAAGGGAGAAAAGGAGCCTGAGCCGAGCCTCCCAGCCATCGCTCGCCGCTGCGGCCGCAAAGACGTTTTCCGCTGCTGTTTCCTTCCTGGAGTGGCGAGGAGAGAAGGAGGGCAAAATCCGTAGGGCAGGTGGGTCTGGCCGGGTCGTAGCCTTCCCATCCTCCTCCTCTCTCTCTCTCTCTGCACACAAGAGGAGCCGAGCAAGCCAGGGAGTCCTGCCCAGCTGCTACCTGACTGGTTGGTTGGCTGGCAAGCAAGCGAGGCCGGGCATGATGCATCTGTACCAGGTGCTCACCGGAGCCTTTTGGATCTCGCTTTCCTCTCCCCACACTCCAGGAAGAAAGCAGCAGTGGGAAGCCTCTTTGCAGCCACAGCGGCGGGCGATGGGCCCAACTGCAGGCGGCGCAGCGCCCCTGCCCGACCCCCACCATGCAAATGCTGCCCCGTGCGCCTGACCTGGCTCCCAGCATTCCTCGTGCATAGTCTCGCTGCCCCAGAAAAGCAGCAGCAGCTGCAGGGGGAAGGGCAAGAGCTACCGGCCAGCTCAGGTGCACATCGCCGCCCTCCCGGGCTTCCCTCGCACACCCATCTTCTTCTTCTCTGCTTTCGCCGCTGCTGCTGCTTCCACAAGCGCATGCGCGGCAGGCCGCTGGCCAGCTCGCTCGCCTGCCTGCCTGCACCACGGTTGCCGCAAGGAGAGTGAGATCTGAAAGGCAGGTGGGCCTGGCCGTAGCCTTCCCTTCCTCCTCCATCTGCACCAGGTGCTCACCGGAGCCTTTCGGATCTCTCTCTCCTTGTGGCAACCACAGTGCAGGCAGGCAGGCAAGCAAGCTGGCCAGCGGCCAGACGCACGTGTGCTCATGGAAGCAGCAGCAGCTGCGAAGGTGGATAAGAAGATGATGGGGCACGTGAGGGAATCCCGGGAGGAGGGCGAGGTGCACCTGAGCTGGCCGGTAGCTCTTACCCTTCCCCCTGCAGCTGCTGCTGCTTTTCTGGGGTGGCGGGGCTGCGCACAAGGAATGCTGGGAGCTGACTCAGGCCCACAGGGCAGCATTTGCTGGCTGGGTGGCCACCTGCCCGCCCACTACTCTGTCCCCGGCTCGGCTCGGCTGGCGATGCAGCAGCAGGCATGGCGGCGGCCGGGTGGGGGTGCCACGCCGCCTGCGGTTGACTTTGCACCTCCACCATTTTTATCGAGCTCCCCCCCCAAAAAAAACCTGGACCCCAATGAATACCCGTTGTTTCAGCCCAAATGGAGTTTGCCTGTCACTCCCTTGCAGACCGACTCCAGCCCTGTTGGCGTCCCAGCCCCTTACCTTTGGTGTGCCTTCATAGCTGCTCAGCCGGGCCCTTTCGGCTCTGGTGCCAGGAAATGGCTGACATCGCCTCGCTTCGTCCCTCTGGCAGGGCAGGCCAACTGGCACTCCGCCGCTTGGCACGCACGCACAACTTTTGGAGGAGGCTTTCCTGAAGCCTGGGGAGGGCGAAAACGGCCTCCCTCTCCGGAAGGCTGAAAATCAGCTGGCCAGCACGTGCATGCGCGCTGGAGCTGACAGGGCAATGCCTCGTGTGCCCTCGGATACGGCTCTGTGTGCCACCTGTGGCATGCGTGCCATAGGTTCACCATCACGGACCTAAGGTAACATTCCACTATGGCGTTGGCTCTCTCTCCGCTGCTCCGTTAGTACTCGGGTGGAATGCCGAGCTTAATCCCTGGGACGACCCTAGCATCCTGATGAATTCCTGCCAGAACTTGGCCATCAACTGGACTCCCTGATCTGAAATGATTCTCCACGGCACACTGTGGAGGCAATAAATATGTAACAGAAACAGTTTAGCCAGATTCCGTGCCGATGGTAAGCCAGGGCAGGGTACAAAATGGGCCTGTTTTGAAAATAAATCGATGGTTTGGCCGTTGCTCTCTGGTAGCTCCACAATGAAGTCCATGGCTATCTCCTCCCATGGCCGGGTGGGGTCGGCCACGGACTCTAAGAGGCCAGGGGGCTTCCCTATATGGGGTTTTGCAGTTGCGCTGACCGGGCAGTTTTTTACGTAGTCTTCCATGTCATGTGGCATTCTGGGCCACCAGAATTGTCTTTTGGCTAAATGCAGAGTTTTTAGGAATCCGAAATGTCCAGCCTGTTTTACGTCATGGCACCTCCGTAACACTTGTGGCCTCAGGGAGTTGGGTACATACAATTTACTTCCCTTCCATGCCACCCCATCCCGATGGGTGAGCAGGGTCCGGTGCTCCAGGAAACAAGGGTCCGTTATAAGTTATAAGTTCAGCTTGTAAGTGATGGGTCAATTTGTCTGCACTTACGACCGGTTGCCGGGTGGAAAGCTGCACAGCCTGTTGCGGTGGGGGGGGGGGGATGATGGCATGTACCACTTCCTCCCTGTGACTGTTGTATTGCGGCATCCTAGATAATGCATCTGCCAGGAAGTTCCTTCCCCCAGGGATGTACTTCAAAGTAAACCAAAAATGTTGTAAGTACTGCGCCCACCGCACCTGTTTGGGTGACAAACGCCGTGGGGCTTTATTTATTTATTTATTTATTTATTTGGTTGTTTTTATATGCCGCCCAACTCCCGTAGGACTGGAGTGCCTCGAGGTTTTTATGGTCTGTCCACACCTCGAATGGCACTTTACTGCCCTCCAGGAGATGGCGCCATGTCATGAGGGCCCACTGGACAGCGAAAGCCTCCTTTTCCCAGATAGCCCACTGCCGTTCGGTGAGTTTGCAGGAGGTGTACGCACACGGATGTAACGCACCCTGTCGCCCGCCTGGAGAAGTACAGCAGCTACTGCTACATCGCTGGCATCCGCTTGGACTACAAAGGCCTGTTCGAGATCCGGATGTTTCAGTACCAGCTCCTTGGCGAACAAGGCTTTTAGGGCTTCAAACGCCCGCTGGCATTCCACCGTCCAGTAAAGCAGTTGACCTGGACGGGGTTTTGTCTCTGTGTGCTTTGTCTTCAGGAGGTCTGTTAAAGGCAGGGCCACCTTGGCAAATGAGGGGATAAATTGTCGATAAAAATTTGCAGAACCCAGGAAACTCTGCAACTGTTTGTGCGTCGTCGGTGCCTGCCAGCCCAGAACCGCCTGGACTTTGGTTGGATCCATCTCCACTCTGGTGCTGGATACACGGTACCCCAGATAATCCAATCGGGTTTGGTGGATATCGCACTTCGACAACTTAACATATAGGTTGGCAGCCAATAGCTTCTTCAATACCTGCCAAACCAGCTGGGTGTGCTCATCCATAGTCTGGGTGTAAATGAGAATGTCATCGAGATACACGAGCACCCCTTGATACAAGTGCTCGTGTAACACCTCATTGATCAGCTGAATGAATACGGCTGGAGCCCCCTGCAGGCTGAAAGGCATCACTCGGAATTGGAAACTTCCCAGGGGACAGTTGAAGGCGGTCTTCCACTCAGCCCCCTCCTTGACTCTTACCCGGTAGTATGCCTCCCGCAGATCCAATTTCGTGAATATCCTCCCTTTAGCCAGGTGAGACAGCATGTCTTGCATAAGGGGTAGAGGGTACATGTTCTCCACGCACACCCTGTTGATGCCCCAGAAGTCCACAAATAAGCGCATCATTCCATCCTTCTCTTTAAACAGGATGGGAGCTGCAATCCGTTAGCGAGCAGGTTGAATGAAACCCCGGGCTAAGTTTTTATCTATGTACTTCCGCAGCTCTGCCATCTCTTTTGGCGTCATTGAGTACATTTTGGGCTTTGGCAGTTTTGCCCCGGGGAGGATCTCAATAGCACAGTCGGTTAGGCAATGTGGGGGAAGTATGTCACTCTCCTTTTCACTAAATACCTCCACCAAGTCCTTGTAGACCAGCGGGAAGGAGGCTCGGGGTGGGATTTGGACTGAAGCAGATCGATCCTTCCCCCCGGCCTGTTCATGTGGGGGAGGCCTAGGACCTGCTCCTATCCTCAGCTTCCGGTAACCACCTTCCCACCATATAGTAGGATCCCACTTGTCCAACCAGGCTAACCCCAGGATTACGGATTCTGTCATCGTAGGCACCACGATGAACCATATCATCTCCCAATGTTGGGCCATGTCCAACCTCACCAGCTCAGTAACAGGGGTGGCCGGGACTCCCCCCAACAGGGACCCATCAACCTGCTCAAACTGCATGGGCTTGGCCAACGCCTTGACCTGTATCCCCAGGCCTGTGGCTACCGCTTGGCTAATCAGGCACCAGGTACACCCCGAATCAATTACTGCCTTATAACTACACCCTTTACCCGACTAGGGCCCAGTTATGGTCACAGGGATGACGAAGGGCCGCACGGGTTCACTCACCATCGGGTCTCCATCCCCATTATTGTCGCTGTCGTAGGAAGGTTGGTACTCGCCTGCCGCTGTTCCGTCCCCCTCCCTGGTTGGAGCCGGTGGTACCTCCACTGCTTAGTTTGCCGCCCTGGACTTCTCGGGTGTCTTCAGGGGTTTTTTCTTCACCTGGCTCAGCCGAGGACAACCTACTTTGGCCTGCGGGGTAGAGGCCAGGCATTCGGCTGCACGATGGCCTGGCTGGCCACACCGGAATCATTTCATTGGTGGTTGGGCGATCCCCTCCCGGGACCCTGCCATCAGAAGGGGAGCCGCTCTACTGGCAATGGGCAGTCACTCCCCGGCCCTCTGTGGTCCAGCACGGAACTCCCCCTTGGGCCGACACTCCCGCAGTTCAGTGTTTAGTTCCACAACCGCCTTGTACCACTTGCCCATCTGGTGCGGTAAGCCCCAATAGGCACACGGCTGGCATAAAGTCCGGTCCAGGCCTACCTTAAAATGATGGACCAGCAGGCACTCAGGCCAACCCGTCACCTTACTGGTGGGCCTGCAGAAGTCCCGGATGTAGTCCCCTGTTGACCAGCCTCGTCATAGCGCGAGGAGCTCCCCCTCCGCCTGGTGTGCTCTGGTCACGTCCTCAAACCGACCCCGTAGCGCCTCCAGGAAGAGGCCAATGTCCGCTAGTTCAATGGCGTGCTCATTATGGAGGGTCCCTACCCACTCGTTCGCCTCTCCCCCCAGGACTGCCGTCACTGCCATTGCCCACTGCAATTGGTAGAAGTGGCCATAGCAGTCTAGGTGGCTGGCTTAGAAAAAGAGCCAGGCACTCAGGATCCTCATCAAACGTGGCTTTCAAGGTAGGGGTTTCCATGGCCAGTGGGTAAGGCCAGTATCCCATGGGCCACCCAGGCCCCTGCGGACTGTGGTCAGCCTGGCATTGCCCCGGGACCCCAGGTGCCGTTAAGAGCCCCTAGCGGCCTGGCTGTGGGGCTGCATGTCGCGGGGCCCAGCACTGAACTCCTTCCCCTGCTCTGTTGGTCGCTCCAGTCAACAGCCCTGGTCTTCCTGTCATGGACCCCAATGATGAACCCCACTCTGGGCCACTCATCAGCGGGACCTCCCTTGATCTGTATGGGGCGGTGTCTAGTCGTAGCTTCAGACTGGCCAAGCGAACCCTGGAATGCGGTACAGCACTCGGCTTTGGTGTTTGCTGCCGTGCCGGCCAGGTAGCTGGCTCGGCCCCCAGGTCCCATGGCTGCCAGGTAGAGGCCTCCCAAAAGCTGGCCTCCCCGAACCGCTGCCGCGGTATCTCCATAGTTTGGCTGCCTGGTGCGGTAGAGTAGCTGGCTTTGTCGTCGTCATCACCAGTCAACCTTCGTTCCCACCACAGAGTCATATGCGCCCCGGAAGAACTGGGGTATGGTAGCTGGGGTCCAGTCCCAGTGGTCACAGACGAGTTGTGTGTCAGTATATAAGGGTTCATGAACTGGGATAGACATGGTAACAGGTCAGCCAATGGGGACTGTTTGGTGACCCAGACAGCTCGGAGCCTGGGCATGGCTTAGGTTCACTGATCTGTATATATACGAGAGTGCTTCTGTATCTCTCTACTCTGTAATGACTTGCTTCTGTGAATATTTCTTCTGTGCTCTTGATTTTGTATGCTGATTTCTGCTGTATGCAGTGGTGGGATTCAGCCAGTTCGCACCACTTCAGGAGAACTGGTTGTTAACTTTCTGAGCAGTTTGGTGAACTGGTTGTTGAAAGAAATCATTAGGGCAGAGAACCGGTTGTTAAATTATTTGAATCCCACCACTGGCTGTATGGTATTGTATATAAAGAAGTTTCTTATGTAGATGAATCCTGCTGAGTTATTTAATTGTGTGTCTGATTGTGTGTGCTGCAACAAACTCTAACAGGTTATGGGCCCAGAGCACACAGAAAGACTGAACTGTAAATAAGCCAAGGGACTGCCTCTGTTAATAGAGAAACACAAGGCAGAGAAAGATTGCAGGATGGCTGTTGAATTCAAGGAGAGCTCTCTGCCTCGATTGGGACAGAAGAATTATATTATTTGGGCTGCAAAGATGGAATGTTTCCTGAAGGCTATGGAGCTCTGGGATATTGTTGTTAATCCACCCCAGGGGCCATTAGCAGCAGCAGATCAAAGGCAGCATGATAAGGCACTGGGCTACATCATCTTAAGTTTAGAAGATGAACAATTCTTGAATGTAGCTGATTTAAAGACTGCAAAGGAGGTCTGGCTGAAGTTGAGAAGTGTGCATGTGAGTGTGTCAGCATGCAATATTGTGTAATTATCGAGAAAATTGTACAGAGCCCGGCTTGAACCACATGATTCTGTGGAGCAGCATTTTGTACACATGCAGACTCTGTTGAGTTAGAACAGCGTGGCATGAAGATTCCTGAATCTCAGAGGGTGTTGTTGGTGTTAAATAGTCTTGATGAAATGTGGAACATTGTTTCAGCAGTTTTTGAGTGCAAACCAGAGCAGGAGTTGCGTATGGAGGCCCTAAAAGCCTGTTTAATTTCTGAGGAGCAGAAACACCATTTTAGAAAAAGCCATGAGGAGAAATTCCTGAGGTGGGGGCCCAAGGAGCAGAGCAACAGACAAGATGTCTGCAAAGAGAAATGTAACAGACTGGCTGTCTGCAGAGTCCAGAAAAGTAGCAGAAGAGACCAGAATACAGCCCAGCAAAGACTTTCTAAGCAGAAAGAACAGGAACAACGGAGGTGTTTCATCTGTGGTGAAAGGACTCATTTAAAGAAGGACTGTTTGCAAAGAAAGAACTATTTGCAAGGAAGAAATTATTTGCAAAACAGAGACTGTTTGCAAGGAAGAAAATCAACTGATGGACAAGTTGCTGTGGCAAAAGTTAGCTATTGCAATAGCAGAGACAAATGGTTAATAGACAGTGGGGCTAGTCAAACAATTGTTAATAATTCTAAATTGTTTTTCAGAATGGATCCAGCTGGTGGAGATGCAAATGGCCAGAAAGCTAAAATCACTGGAAAAGGCAGTGTAATAATTCCATGTTTGGAGGAAAAGTTTGGTAACATATTATGTGTGCCTGAAATGGAGCATAATTTGCCGAGTGTCTCTAGTTTAGACAAGCAAGGATTTGAGACCACATTTGTAAATGGGAGGTGTCTCATAAAGAGAAATGGGAATGTATGTGCACAGGGCATAAAAGAGGATAATCTTTATGTGTTGCAGGGACAAAAGGTTCAATGTGCCCAAACATTTGGAAATGTGGCACAACATGATTCATGCATTCATCTCTTGCACAGAAAGCTTGGCCATGCCAGCTTCAGAGTGTTGCAAAAGATGCAACAGTTTGGAGAATGGTTAAAATTAAAAGGGTGTAAGGCATACTTGGACTGTGCAGTATGTAAAACATCAAAGTCCAAGGCATTTCCAGTAAGCAAAAGTAGCACAAGGCAGACAACAAGAGCTCTAGAGCTGGTACATGCAGATTTGGTTGGGCCAATGCAACCCAGTTTGGGAGGAACAAAGTATGCACTGGTCATTGTAGATTACTACAGCAGATTTGGGTTCTGCTATTTACTAAAGAGTAAAATAGTGGTGCTACAGAAATTTAAGCAATGGGTAAGCTTCGTGGAAAGGAGATATAAACAACAGGTATGTCAGTTGCAAACTGACAGAGGTTCAGAATTCATGTCAATGAGTTTTCAACAGTGGTTGGGACAGTTAGGAATAAAACACAGACACACAAATCCACACACAGCAGCTGAGAATGGTGTAACTTAGAGGCGGAATGGTGTCTTACAAACCATGAAGGACTCACTGCTGGAGGATTCTGATCTGAGCATGTCATATTGGGGTGGAGCCATGTTGACTGCTAATTATTTAATCAATAGGCTGTGGAGTTACTCCATATGCAGTGCTATATGGGAGAAAACCATCTCTGGCACATTTAAGGGTGTTTGGAAGCAATGCGTGGGTACATATTCAGTGGTGGGATTCAACCGGTTCGCACCTATTTGCTAGAACCGGTTGTTAGCTTTCTAAGCAGTTCAGAGAACAGGTTGTTGGAAGAAATCTCATTTTGTTTTTTTTCCACTTTACAGGGCTAATCCTGTAAAGAAGGCAGGAAGGAAACATTCTGGTGTTGTTTCTAGGCTAATCTTTATTGCCCTGCTTACAGAAACTGCCTCAAGGTTAACCCTTATTACATTGTAACAGCTAAAGGTTCTTGGCAGTAGGCCCAGAGTCACTGTCGCCTGAGCTTTTCCTGAGGTTTTCCTGAGGTTTTTCTTCTTTGCTGGGGCTTGACTTTCTTAAAGGGGAAGGGTTGTTTTTAAGCTTTTTACACTGCTGTTGGGAGGAAACACTCCCCTGTTGGAGTTCTTCCAGCCAGGATGCAACAATCAGCACTTTGAAGAAATAATTGAATAACGAAGCAGAGCTGCCAGAAAGAAGCTTTTAATGACAAGGAACCAAGATGAGTGACATTCAGCAAGGCTTCTTGGCTAGCTAGAAAGATTCAAATGTGAGTTTACATACCCTTTCCGAGTTTTGGTCTAAAACTAGTTTTTGGTGAAGTTTCATTCTGTGCTTGGTGACATTTAATCCTGTGTTTATTGATGGGATAATTTTCCCTATTCAGCTTTGTTTGGAAGGAAAAGGGTTAATCTCTGTTCCTGAAAAGAAGCAGGGTTCAGGCTTCCGGTTTTGGTCTCGTCGGCGTCGCTGGCGCTCCTCGCAGGGCGTCCTTTCAACTTTCTGTAAAAGCCGCCAGATCAGCTGTCTGGCGGCTTGAAAATCTCTCCCCGGGCGAAGGGGAGAGATGAGAGCATGACAGGTGGGGTAGAGCCCCCCTAGTGCCCTAAAAGCCAACTTAGGGCGCGTAGGGTGAGGGCTCCCCAGGTAGCCTGTCTGCTGCTCCGGGAAGTCGGAAGCCTCCGCTAGAAAGCGGAGCAAGATGCCGCGACCACCGCTGCTGTTCTAAAGGAAGGTACAATTATTTTAAATATATAGAGAGCAGCCAGAGAAAGACAGGAGTCCTGGAGGTTTCAGCTTGTTCTTTAACTCCATTCCTGGGTTTTTATGATGGAAGAAACAAAGTAGCTTAATAAGGAGTGGCAACAATATGGCGATTGGAGACGTTGGTGTAGAAGAGAAAGTTATTTTTGCTTTGTTACCAGCCCTTTCCTCTGGAAACCTTTGATCTGAAGAATGTTTTTCCTTTTTTTTTCTGAATTAATTTATAGTTTTATAAAAGATAAAATTTAAATGGCTTTGGACTTGGAAAGGAATTTTTTTTAAAGTAAAGATCTGGGTTTCTTTTTCCTCTCTTCTTTGCCTTTTTTTTGAAAACATTGAAATGGCTTCTAAACTTGAAAAGACTGTAGTGAATAAAAGAACTGAGTACTCCTTTGATCATATTTTAAAGAAGCAATCTATGCCTGATTTAACATCATCAAAGTCTTTAACACCTGAGAGTTTTTTTAATACCTTGAAAGCAATGAAAAATGAGTTAATTTTGGAATTTAATTCAAAACTTGCTGAAATAGAAAAAAAATGCAGGCTGCTATGGAGAAGATGAATTTACAATTGAGAGCGGATGTGGTGAAAGTTTGCAAAGGATTAGCAGTAAATATGGAGATTTTGGAGAAGGATTTGGAAAAGAATAAGCAAAATTTAACAATTTCAGAGGAATACATAACCAAGGTTCAAAATGATATACTAAAATTGGAAACAGATGCGATGATGTCCCAATTTCGAGAGATGAAATTTGCTATAAGAGTCAGGGGCTTGAAGGAGGAAAAATTTGAAAATTTGAAAGAAAGAATGACAGAGGCACTGGAGCAGGTGTCTGGATTATCTAAAGATGATTTGGCTACACAAATCGATAAGATATATAGAGCTAATTCTTGGTATGCAAAACAAAACCACCTGCCAAGGGACATTGTAATATATTTCACTACTAGAGCTCTGCGGAACAGAATTATACAGGTGACTTTTAATAACAATCTTCACGCAAATGGTCAAGAAATAAAGATATGGAAAGAAATTCCTGCCAAGATGCTTAAAGATAGAAGAGAATATTCCTTTTTGGTCCAGGAATTAAAAATACAAAATTTACAATATAAATGGAATGCACCAACAGGAGTAACCGTAAAATTCTTGGGAAAAAGATATGGACTTAACACAATAAAGAAAGCTACAGAATTCTACATCAATGTTTTAAAGGCTGATACCTCTAAAATTCCAGTAAAAAGAAGCATGGAAATAAAGGAGGAGAAGGGAAATCCAGATATACGTGATCAAGAGGAAATAATTCCAAAGATTCAAAGTGAGTGGCAGAGCCAGATAGATGTTTGTGACGCAGAAAAGGAGACGGAGGAATGGGATCAGATGACAGCTGAATCGACAGATTTGAAATGGCCAAAGGACAGATGGTGTTGAAATTTATAGGATGGTTGGAAAGATGAACAAGATTGTAAACATTTTTTTTTTCTTTTCTTTTCTTATTTTGTATTAATATTGTCTATTGATGGTATTTTATTTTATTTTTAGATTATTTTATAGATATATATTATATATTTTGGAGTTATAAATTTGATATAGTGTATTATTCTGTTATCATTAATTTGAGGATTTGAAATATTAATATTGGTTATCGATGGTATTTTCATATCATATATTTTGGAGTTATAAATTTGATATAGTGTAATATTTTGGTATCAATATTTTGAGGATATAGGGATTAAGTTCAAAGTTTTTGAGGCATAAGGAGTTGGTTCTTACTTTTTTATTATCATTATTATATACTTTGGTTATTATTATAAGTATAGTATATAATATATATTTTGAAGCTGATACCTTAAGGTATAGGAATATTGTTATTAATGTGTTTGATTTTATGACTTGATGTTTAGAAGAAATGTTATACATATAATATTATGTTATTAATAAGTTGGTGGATTTTAGGTTTAAGTTTAAGGGTTTTGAAATATAAGGGGTTAGTTTTTAATTCTTATTTTTTTTCTTCTTTTTATTATTATTAATATATATATTAAATAACGTGAAGTTAATATTCTGATATATTGTAATATTATGTTATTAATATTGTTTGAGTTTATGATTAAGTTTAGTTTATGAGGTTCATCTTTGTTTCTCTTTTATTTTACTTATTTTTGTTTTTCACTTGTTTACTTTCTCTTTAATTATTAACGTTTTGAATAGTTTAGAAAAATTCGGAGTTAAAGATGCCAAAAAATGGGGGAATTAAGAAGTTATCCTAATTTAATTTAGATTTATGTTATTGAATACTATGCCCTGTACTTTCTCTGGGAAGTCCGGGGGGGGGGGGAGGGAAGGGAAGGGAGTGGGTTGTGGGTAGGGGGGATGGGGGGGAGAAAATTGATAAAAATGCTTGTACTTTGTACTAATAAAACTTTTTGAATAAAAATAAAATAAAATAAAAAAAGAAGCAGGGTTCAGAAATCTGGCTAGTTCCTGTGTATTTGTTCTGGTAATTGGTTTAACAAGCAACAGCTACTGTGTTTGCTCTTTTGCTACATTCTAGCGCTAATTGCTTTCTTTGTAGTTAAGCTTATCTCAAGTGTTTACACTTGAGCTTGCCTGGGGTGTGAGCTCTGGCAATGAGCCAGACAAGGCTTGTGTTTTAGTTTTAAATGGATTTAAACTGTTGTGATTTAATTATTTGTATTGTGTTTGAATTTTTTTCTGCCTCATGGTTTCTTTTTCTATCTGGGGTCTTCCTTCACTGCTTTAGTGGTTCCTGGCACTGTCCTTTTGGGGTGTACTTCCAAGAGGCAGGATGCAAGCTTGGCACTGATTTTTTTACTGCCTTTCTGGGGGGCATGTGATCTTTCCTTAAATCTGGATGATTTCCTTAGAATACCTTGTGAGGTGAGTGAGATCAGCTGTGCTTGACAAACTTGGGAGGGCAGAGACTTGAACCTGGGTTCCCTAGATAATTTGTTAATTTGTCTCGGCATTTTGTAGCCCAAATATGCTGACCCACTTTCTGGAGAGCTTAAATGACGTCTCTGCTAAAGGGGTTCACTTTATGAGCAAGAGTTGGCTGCTGATAGTTGTCATTGCATTTTAACTATTTTAATTCCTCAAGGTACTCTGGCACCCTGCCTGATTTTTAACTCTGGGTTGCAGGTATTTCTAATCTAATGATTGGTATTTAGGGCAGCTTTTTGCAAGCAAAGTATTTTTGTACAGGTAATCCTTGACTTACAACAGTTCATTTAGTGACCATTAAAAGTTACAATGGCACTGAAAAAAGTGACTTATGACCGTTTTTCACACTTACGACCGTTGCAGCATCCCCATGGTCACAAGAGGCCGGGAGAGGAGAACATGAATGACGTCGAGTTGGCCACACCCACCCAGTTGGTCATTAGGGCAGAGAACCAGTTATTAAATTATTTGAATCCCACCACTGTATATTCCAAAAGCAATTAGGAGAAAGGGACAACCAAAATCTAGAAAGCTCAGGTTTACGGGCTATGAGCCTGGCTCAAAGAGCTATCGCTTTAGCAATGGGAGCAAAAGAATAGTGATTTGCAGGTCTGCTAGCTTTGCAGAGCAAAATTGGGGCAGAATTGGTGCAAATTTTGGGAATGATTCACTTAGTGATGGTGATCCACTTAGTAATGGTAACTCATTTAGTGACAAGGCCATTTATGGGCTGAAGCAGTCAGCCAGGAATTGGAATATCTGTTTAGATAAGGCATTGAAGGGTCTTGGGTTCAAAAGTTGCAAGGCTGATAGTTGCATATATACTGGAAAGTTACAAGGTGGGAATTGTCAACTATTAGCATTTGTGGATGATCTTTGTTTCATTGCAAAGGATGTGTCACAGGTAAAAGAAATTTGCTAATAAGTTAGAGAAGAAGTTTGAATTAAAAAGTTTGGGAGAAATACAAAATTATCTTGGTGTGGAGATACAAAAACTGAGAAAGGTGGTTATGTTCTCAGTCAAAGAAGAAAAATTGAACAGCTGTTGGAGAGATACAACATGAAGGATAGTAATTCTGCTCAAACACCTATGAGCACAGATTTTTCATAACAGTTTGGGTGAGGACAAAAGTGAAGCCTGTGATCAAGAGATATATCAGTCAGCAATAGGGAGTCTGTTATATCTGTCACAGTGGTCCAGACCAGACATAGCTTGTGCAGTAAGCATCCTAAGTTGCTTTACTGCTGCACCAACGCAATTGCATTGGATGGGTATAAAAAGGATTCTCAGGTATTTGAAGGGAACTGTGAAATTGGGTCTTCAAATACAGGTATCTGAAGAATTGAAATTGAAATGTTATGTTGACAGTGTTTATGCCAATGCTGTAAAAACCAGAAAGTCTAATTCTGGGATTGTGATATTGTTTGGAGGGGCTTTAATTGGTTGGAAGTCCAGAAAACAAACAACTGTAGCCATTTCTACTGCGGAGGCAGAATTTATTGCTTTGTCTGAACTCTGTTTAGAGGTAATCAGTAGTGGGTTCCACCCGGTGCGCCCCGGTGCGGGTGCACCAGTAGTAGCCTGCTGGTGACATCATCAGCCAGTCCTGGTCCCTGGGCACCGCCATTTTTTTTCCTGAATTTTTTTTGAATTTTTTGGGATTTTTTTTATTTTTTCTTCTAATGAGCATGCGCAGAAGCCGAGTTTTAGGCACTGGGCATGCGTCGCCATTTCGTTTTGGGTGGGGTTTTTTTTTAAAAAATTCCCCCTTCTGAGCATGCACAGAAGCCGAGTTCCGGCACTGTGCATGCGGCCCCCATCTGTTTTCCAGCTTTGTTTTTTGCACCGCGTGGCAGGAGGAAGCAAACTGGTAGCGAGGTAAGTCACAACCCACTCCTGAGCTATCCCCGTTTCCCCCCCCCTTCAGCAGTCAGAGAAGCTCCGAAAGGGCCAGCAATGATCCCAGGCATTTCTGGACGTTGGGAGCTTCTCTGACTGCTGAGGGGAGGGGGACCACCCAGCAGGAGCTATCCCCATTCCCCCCCACCACTTCAGCAGTCAGAGAAGCTCCAAAATGGCCAGCAATGATCCCAGGCGTTTCTGGACATTGGGAGCTTCTCTGACTGCTCTCTAGGCAGCCGAGCCGGCCAGGCGTCTTCCCCCGGTTCAGTCCTTGGCGCCCTGGGTGCGTTTCAGCGCCGCAGCCCCAACCCTCCTTCGGCGCCGCCCCCAGGCCGCACACTTGCCCCGACTGGCTGCTTCTTCACTCGCCAGCCCAGCATTCAGACGACACGGGCTGCGGCGAGGCGGGGCTGGAGAGACGCACCTTCCTGCCCCGCTGGGGTTCCGGACCGGCTTGCCATCTGTCAGGCGCCCCACTTTCCCATGGAGCGTTCCCTGGGACGGCAGAGAGCCCCGCCAGTGCTACCCTGGGGCAGATGCCTTGGCAAGCAGCGTGGAGAGGAGCTGCCACCCCGGGAGACGCGCAACGGGTTTGTCTGACTTCGCTTCTCTCTCCCCTGCCGGGCACAATAACTTCCTTCACTTTTGAGGGTCTCCAGCCCAAATTGCGTGCTCCCAGGATGCAAGGATGGGGGTTTCTCTTGGGGAGGGGGGCAAGAGCGATCCTCTGCAAGGTGGAAGATGTGCGCTGCGCCCCTTCCCACCTCCCAGCTCGATCCTCTGGGACAGGGGTCCTCAAACTTGGCAAACTCCAGCCAGCATAGAATTCTGGGAGTTGAAGTCCCCAAGTCTTAAAGTTGCCAAGTTTGAAGACCTCTGTTCTGGGACGGAATGGGACTGTTCTCCTCCTCCGCTCTGCCGCGCCTGTTTTGTCCCCAGCCTTCAGCCCCCAAACAATCCGGCACTGCCTTTTCTCTTTAGCCCCTTCGCCTAACGGGCCAAAAAGCCAGTTCACCCCGGGCTTTTGGGCGCACGGGACACTTTGCCCCCAGCCAATCAGAGGAGCAAGAATCCCACCCCCTTAGAAGCAGCCTTTTTAGGAGAAGGAAAGGGGGACGAGGCTTCCCTCTCTTGCTTAAAAGAGACACGTTTTTGAGGTGGTCCCAACGAAAGAAAGTGGAAGGGGGAAGGAAAGGGGGACGAGGCTTCCCTCTCTTGCTTAAAAGAGACACGTTTTTGAGGTGGTCCCAACGAAAGAAAGTGGAAGGGGGAAGAGTGCTTCTGGCTGGACTCAATGAGATTCCCTCTCTTGCTTAAAAGAGACACATTTTTCAGGTGGTCCCAATGAAAGAAAGTGGAAGGGGGAAGAGTGCTTCTGGTTGGACTCAATGAGATTCCCTCTCTTGCTTAAAAGAGACACGTTTTTGAGGTGGTCCCAATGAAAGAAAGTGGAAGGGGGAAGAGTGCTTCTGGCTGGACTCAATGAGATTCCCTCTCTTGCTTAAAGCAGACACGTTTTTGAGGTGGTCCCAATGAAAGAAAGTGGAAGGGGGAAGAGTGCTTCTGGCTGGACTCAATGAGATTCCCTCTCTTGCTTAAAAGAGACACGTTTTTTCAGGTGGTCCCAATGAAAGAAAGTGGAAACACAACCCCCCTGAATACCATCTGTCTTTTTCAGTCACTGACAGACGGGGTCTGGCTGCACCTATTTCCATGGGCTCCTCTCGTGGAACCGGGGTCTCACGCACAACTGGTACCACCCGGGTCTCCTGGGAGGCACGGCGACTGGTCCGTCTCTGCAACCTCGCATCAATCCTGGGGCACAGATGAACCAGTGCGTTGAGAGTCAGAGGAATATCCACACGGACCAACTCATCCTGTAACTCCTCCGACAACCCATCCTGGGTTGTCCATGAGGGCAGCCTCGTTCCAAGCCGAATCCTGGCTAAGCAGGTGGAATTCACTGATGTATTCCTGCAGGGGTTGCCGGCCTTGCTTCAAAGTCTTCAGACACCTAGTAGTTGTCTGCGTTTTGATGGGGTCCTCGTACATAAGTCTGAGGTGTTCACGAAACCCCCTGAAGTCATCCAACAAAGGACTATCCTGGACCAGCAGGGGTGTGGCCCAGCGAGCCGCAGAGCCGGAGAGCAGGCTGATCATAAACCCCACCTTATCCCGGTCAGTGGGGAAGTCTTCAGCTCTCAGGCTGATAAAAAGCTGGTATTGACCCAAAAAAGCTGGGAACATGTCTTGTTTGCCGTCAAACTTATCTGGCACAGCTACCGGGCATTTCCTCCGAGGAGGTGAAGCAGCATGGGCTTGGAGTTGAGCCACCTGGGCAGCCAACAGGGCTAGCTGTTGATTAAGCTGCGCATTCTCGGCACGCAGCTGCTCCATCTTATTAGAGGTTTGTTTGTAGTTTGGGCAGGAAGCAAACTGTTCTGACCTAGGCTTCCTGATAAATAATAAAGCACAGAGTCCCAAAAACCTCTTCTTATTTTAACGGCTGTGAATTATGTTCCCAGCCCTAATAAGTCCCAAACAATGTTAATGAGTCCGACAGAAGTCTTTCAGAAGAAGGCTGATATCACCAACCTTTATCTCTCTTGACACGCTGCCCGTGAGAAAAACACCAAGGAACTCAACAGGAGTGCGACTGAACAATAAAAAGCATTTATTATGTTCTTTTGCAAAAGGGCAATGGAAGGAGAATTTTGGGTTCTCCAACCAAAAGCAGCATTGTCATATGAGTATATCATATATATACAAAATCATTTACTGTATATAGGCAAACAACAATCTTACTCCTCCCATTCCATTGTTCCACTCCCCTTATGTAACACCTTGGCATTACACTTGGGTGACTTCCAGCATGGAAATTCCCTAGAACTTCACATCTGCACACTTCCTCTATCTCATGTCAGCATAACACATCCTCTCTCTAGTGTCAGCATAACATATCCTGTTTATTCCCTTTTTCTGTGAGAACAGAGAAGCAGAAAGAAAGCTGACAGTCAAAAAATACATTTTGATTATACAATATAATATGTCATAAAGATGGCTGTGCCATTGCTCTTATTTCTTGCAAGAATAAAGTTCCATTTCTCACACTGCCAAAGAACTAATTCGCAAGGAGCTTTGCAAGGACAAACAGAAACATGGAGTCAGAACCGAAATGCTGAGACACGAAGTGAACCAAGTTGCTTCATGCAACGAGCACATCAGTTTGCTCCACTTTTATAGCCTATGGGAGGGGCCAATCATCTCCAAGCCTTACTCCTGAGTAGTCCTTTTCCTTCGTAACTGTTCTTGCCTTCTGGCAGCTTTGCGCATGCGTGCATTGGGAACAGGCTCCCCCTGTTCCTCTGCCTCGCTCATGTCAGCCTCTGGAGGCTCTGGAGTTGGCACAGACCTCCCAGATGGCCTGGGCTGGATCTCTGCCTCTGACACCGAGCCTTCTCCAGACTCCAGGTGTGGCCCATGTTCCTCCCCAGCCTCCTCACTGTCCGACTCTGCTGCCAGCTCCGCAGGCTGCTGGCAGACCACAACACTTAACACCTCGTTAGGGCTGGAAAAAAGCTTTGGAAAGCTACATTCAGAGTATAAGACGCACCCAAATTTTCAGCGTCTTTTAAGGGGCGAAAGAGTGCATCTTATACTCCGAAAAATACGGTATATATTATGTATGTATGTATGTATATATGTATGTATGCATGTATGTATGTATATATGTATGTATGTATGTATATGACGGTGACGGGTTTTTTTTAATTAAAAAGTTTTATTAGTACAAAGTAGAAACATTTTTCTCTTTTCTCCCCCCTTCCCCCCTCCACCCTTCCCACCCCTTACCTTCCCCTCCAGTCCCCCCCCCCCGACTTCCCAGAAAAAGCACAAGGTATAATTTCAAAAAACATAAAACTAAAATATGCTAAAAAGTTATTAATTCAAAAAATTTTCTAATTCTTTAACTCCTTATTACTCAAAACCTTTAAAACATAATCTAAAAATTAAACATTTATCATTAATAAACTATTTGGGTCTTCTTAATCTGATACTTTTTTTGAATATAATCAGTCCATCTTTTCCATTCCAATATATATCTTTCATTTGAATGATCCTTAAGATATGATGAAATTTTTGCCATTTCAGCCAAATGTGTAACTTTTAATGTCCATTCTTCAATAGTAGGTGTATCTTCCTTCTTCCAATACTGTGCCACCAGTAACCTGGCAGCTGTTATTAGATTCAAAACCAAGTTAGTCTCTATAACAGAACAGTCCGTGGTTATTCCCAACAAAAAGAACTGTGGTGTGAACTTGATCTTTTTCTTTAAAATATTTAAAATATTTTGTATCCACCATATTTTTATCCAAAAAGCCTTAATTTTTTTACAAGTCCACCATATGTGAAAATATGTGGCATCATCACATTCACATCTCCAACATTTAGGTTGTAAAGTTGGGTACATACAAGCTAGGTTTTTTGGGTCTAGATGCCATCTGTAAAACATTTTATAAAAATTCTCTCTTAAATTTTGAGCCTGTGTAAATTTAACATTTCTAACCCATATCTTTTCCCATGTTTCCATCATTAGAGGTTCTCCAATGTTTTGAGCCCATTTTATCATACAATCCTTAACTAGTTCTGTTTCTGACTCTAATTCCAGTAGAACATTATACAATCTTTTTATATGCATTGGACCCTTATCTTTTATTTGTATTATCAAATTATCATCATTCTTCGAGATACCAATTTTTTGATCATCTCTCCATCTAGCCTGTAATTGTCCATATTGAAACCAAGTTCTGATTAATCCTTCTTCTCTTAGTTTCTCCATTGGTTTTAGTTGTAATATAATTCCTTCTTCTTGAAGAAGTTCTTTATATGTAATCTTATCTAATTTTTGCTCTAAATTTATATTTTCTATCGCGTGTCTGGGTACTGTCCATAAAGGTTCAATCTATCAAAAGCTTTCTCAGCATCCAAAAATACTAATACTGCGGGTACCTTTTTGTTACTTCCCAAGTACTCTAGTAAATTAATAATTTGTCTAACATTAGTCTTCATTTGTCTACCAATTAAGAACCCCGTTTGATCATGATGATATCTGTTGCATAACTATCATTAATCTATTTGCTAAGATTTTAGCAAAAACTTTATAGTCTATATTTAAAAGTGAGATCTGCCTATAATTTTTTGGATCTGTATGATCTTGACCCTCTTTTGGGATCAGAGAAATAAAAGCAGTCTTCCATGTTGGAGGTACATTACCTCCCTGTTGAATATTATTAAACAATTCCTTAAGCGGTTGCACCATTTCTTCCTGCAATTTTTTATAATAAACAGCTGTTAAACCATCTGTCCCCTGGGCTTTACCCACTTTTAACTGTTTAATTGCCAATAAAATCTCCTGTGAAGTTATCAATTGATTTAAAGTATCCCTCTGCTCCTTAGAGGTTATATAAATATTCTGTTTATGCAAATAATTGTCTATATCCTCTTCTTTAACTTTGCCACCAGTATACAATCCTGAATAGCATTCTAAAAAAGATTTTTTAATAAGTTCTTGTTCAAAAACTTCTTTACCCTTATATTTTATTCTTTCAATAATCCTTGATTTCTGCTTCTTCCTTAGCGTGTATGCTAGCCATCTACCTGGTTTATTAGTGTTGCTAAAAGTATTAAATTTAGCATATTGTAAATTAGTTGCCACTTGATCTTCCATTAACATGTTAAATTGACCTTTTAATAAATTAATTGTCTCCTTAATTTTCTTGTCTATTGGATTAGAAATTAAAGCCCGCTCTTGTCTTTTGATCTCTTCTTCTAATTCTTTCCTTTTTTCACCTTTTTTCCTTCTATATTTATTATCTAAATATATCAAAATACCTCTCATGTAAGCTTTACTTGCATCCCAAACCATCTCCATAGAAGTGCCCTTCTGCATATTAAAAACATAAAATTCTTTCATTAATTTTTTGCACTCCTTCACATTATCTTCTTATCTAAACAAATTGTCATTTAACCTCCAAGACCTTCTAGGTCCATTTCCATACTCCAATTCCAACCAAACCGACGGTGACGGTTTTTTAATTGCACAGGAAGTGGACTTTCATCTGCAAACAGTTTCAAACTTTCCTTCCAAGTCTAATTTGCAGAAATTATTTTATTTATCCAATGTTTATTTCTGGAAATGGATGTAAAAATCTGATTTCTCCTCTTTATTTTATTTAAATCAATAAATGTATGTACTTCAATTCCCAGAATTCCCCAGACATGTGACACTTTGTTGTGGCCAGGTCAAGTCCAGGGCAATTAGCAGCCGATCCCGAGGATTCGGAGGTAGTGAGGGTGCAGTACAGAAGACTGGTGTTCCTGGCACCAGAGATGGAGAGTGAAGAGGACGTGGGGTCAGAGGCTGGCGAACAATTAGAACCTGATGCATCTCCTGAGATTAGTGACTCAGGAGAAGAGGAGGAGGCTCTTCTGGATGCCAGAGCACGCAGGTTCTCAAAGAGACATGAGTGGCTAATTAGGAGGCTTCCTCGTGAGTAGTAATGCAGGGCTTGACCACGCCCTGAGAGTATTTAAGGGTCTGTCACGAGGGGCTTCATTGCAGAGAACAACCCCGTTCTGTGGTTCCAGCATTTTGCCGTGGCTGCCCTCTGGGCCGCGAGAATGAACCTCGCTCGGCCAAGCGAACGATGACAGTAGGCTGCGGCCTACTCAAGGCGCACTGCGCATGCGCTCTCTCTAGTGTGGTGCTGTTTCGCTGGCTCTGCTCCAGTGGCGTTGGTTGCGCCCTCTGCCGGCAAGACAGCGGCACTGCAGCCAGGAACAGAAATTTCCCAAGCTTGGAAAAATAATAATATTAAATCGTGCTTGTTTTGCAATTCTTTTTTCTATCAGTTTTTGTGCTGTTTTTTTCCTGGGTTGTGTTTCCAAAACACTTGTTCAGCCTTGTTTTCCCCAGAGTCCCACTTTCAGGGCGAACTGCCATTGAGAAATCCGAAATATTCCTAAATATACAGAGAGGACTACACATCCCATCTTCCCCAGCTGGTGTCATGTGATCCCCTTTGGTGACCTTCCGACGAGCAAACTCAGTGGGGAAGCCAGATGCAACTGAACACCTGGGGACTAATGTTTCAATGGCAGCGATTCACTTAACAACCGGGGTGAGGAAGGTCATAAGATGGAGCAAAACTCAGCAACAGAAATTTGGGGCATAATTCGAGGACTAGCTGTCTTACTGTTCATTGAAAAATCAGACAGAAGCTTTGCTTTAAATTAAATTTAAATTAATATTAGCCACACTTGTCGAGTCAATTCAAAGCTTCCATAACTACATTAAAGTATTTTATTCATTATTTCTCCACTACTCTGAAATAAGTGAATTGATGCTCTACAACTTGACAACCTCGTTTTGTTTCCCTGACTCGCAACGATTGCAACATCTTTGAAGGGTTTCCTGGAATCCAATTTTCCAGCCCCTTCACCAATTTCTCCAAACCATCAGCAATTTGGATTGAAACATGGACAATTCATGTTTCTAGTCCTCAAGGGTTTATTTATTTATTTATTTATTTATTTATTATAGGTTCTTTATAGGGGGAGGGACTCAGGGCGGCGTACAACAATTATATGAGAACACGAATAATAAACATAATTAAAAACAGTAATTAAAAATTTATCACACATTAAAAGATATTCACCAACAGTCATACGGGGGGGGAGAGCTCAGATGACTTTAGTCTCTCCCCCCTGCCTGCAGGAAGAGCCATGTCTTGACAGCTTTTCGGAAGGCCAGCAGGGTGGGAATGGTACGGGTCTCTGGGGGAAGTTGGTTCCAGAGCACAGAGCCCCCCACAGAGAAGGCTGACAGGACCTGGAGGAGGCCCACTCTGTGGGCCCTAACCGGTCGAAGGGAAGTATGAGGCAGAATGCGGTCCGGAAGGTAACCTGGTCCTAAGCCATGCAGGGCTTTAAAGATGATGATCAACACCTTGAATTGTACCCAGAGACTGATGGGCAACCAATGTAGCTGGCGGAGTATAGGTGTAACGTGGGTGTACCTTGACACACCCACCACAGCACGCGCAGCCGCATTTTGCACCAACTGAAATCTCCGAATACTCTTCAAGGGTAGCCCCAAGGGTTAGGTCTGCCGAAATCTCAGCATTGAAGGAAGCCCCTCCCTTCCTTACTGGTAGAGTGGGGGGGGGGATTCTTCTGTCTTCTGTTTTTTTTCCTTGAAAGAGATATTCTGCAGCAGATTTACTAACGGGGGTATAATTGCATTTTATATGTTGGCTCCAGTCTGCTGTGCTAAGAATAGAATAGAATTACTATTTCTTAGCACAGCAAACTATTGAATTGATTCCCTAAGGGTGGCTAATTTGAACTGGACAAATGTGAAAAAAAGCTTCTCCAGATCTGGGACCCTCACGTGCTTGGGACTTCAACTCCCATGTTCCTTAAGATGGAGTCTGTAGGAGCTGAAATCCATACCAGCTGAATGTCAACACTTTAGAGGAGTTGCAACAGAAGCCATGTCACCAGAACGGCCGTTCTCTCCATGCTATGCCATAAATAGCCAGAAGGGGGAGCCAGTGGCATATATTTTGTTATCCTTCGGAGGCACTCCTACCACTGGTCAAGGCAATACAGGTAGCCCTCAACTTATGACTGATTCCTTAGTTATGATGGAGAGACCTGGGCTAAAACCAAGATTCAAAGTTCTGACAGTCGGGATCTCCATAGTCATGTGAATTTTCCAGCCAGCATGCTTTAAGAGGGATTTAGATTTAGATTTATTATTAGAGTTGGAAGGGACCTTGTAGGTCATCTAGTCCAACCCCCTGCTCAAGCAGGAGTTCCTACACCATTTGAGACAGATGGCAGTCCAGTCTCCTCTTGAAGGTTGCAAGTGTTGGGGCTCTCACAACCTCCGCTGGCAATCTGTTCCACTGGTTGATCGCTCTCACCGTCAGAAAGTTTCTCCTCACTTCCAGGTTGAATCTCTCCTTGGTCAGCTTCCATCCGTTATTCCTTGTTTGGCTTTCTGGTGCCATAGAGAACAGCCTGCTCCCCTCCTCTCTGTGGCATCCCCTCAAGTATTGGAACACTGCTATCATGTCACCCCTGGTCCTTCTCTTCGCCAGACTGGCCAAGCTCAGTTCCTGCAAACGCTCTTTGTATGTTTTATTTTCCAGACCCTTTATCATCCTGGTTGCTCTCTTCTGCACTTTCTCTAGGGTTTCAATGTCTTTTTTGTAGTGTGGTGACCAAAACTGGATGCAGTACTCTAGGTGTGGTCTGACCAAGGCTTTATAGAGTGGTACTAGTACCTCTCTGGTCCTTGATTGTATCCCTCTATTTATGCAGCTCAGGACTGCGTTGGCCTTTTTGGCTGCTGCTGCACACTGCTGGCTCATATTTAGTTGGCTGTCTACCAAGACTCCAAGATCCCTCTCGCAATCGCTGCTATTGAGTGTGGTTTCACCCAGTTTGTATGTGTATTTTTGATTCTTCTTACCTAGGTGTAGAATTTTACTTTTCTCCGTGTTAAATTTCATTTTATTTGTTTGGGCTCAGTGTTCGAGTCTGTCAAGGTCAAGGTCCCTCTGGATTTTGAGTCTGTCCTCTGAGGTGTTTGCTACTCCCGCCAGCTTGGTATCGTCTGCAAATTTGGTTAGTTCTCCTGCTATTCCCTCATCTAGGTCATTTATGAAGATATTAAAGAGTACTGGGCCTAGGACGGAACCTTGTGGTACGCCACTGCTTACTTCTCTCCATGTGGACTTAGAGCCATTGAGGACTACTCGTTGGGTACGGTTGGTCAGCCAGTTGTTAATCCATCTGGTTGTGTAGCTGTCTATCCCGCTTTTTTCTAGCTTATGAAGAAGTAGGTTGTGGTCTACTTTGTCAAATGCTTTGCTGAAGTCCAGGTATATGATGTCTACTGCATTTCGCTGGTCTACTAATTTGGTCACAGTGTTGAAAAATGAAATGAGGTTGGTTTGGCATGACTTGTTCTTAACAAATCCGTGTTGGCTGTTGGTTATTACTTGGTTTGTTTCTAGATGATGTGAGATCTGGTTTTTAATTATTTTTTCCAGTATTTTCCCAGGTATTGATGTTAGGCTGATTGGTCTGTAGTTTCCTGGGTCTGTTTTTTTACCTTTTTTGTAGATGGGGACCACATCAGCTCTTTTCCAGTCCTCGGGGAGTTCCCCTGTGTTCCAGGATTTGTGGAAGATGTGGTGCAGTGGTTCCGAAATGACTTCTGCTAGTTCTTTTAGGACTCTGGGGTGTAATCCATCAGGTCCTGGTGCTTTGTATTCGTTAAGTTCAGATAGGTGATCTCTTACTGTATTTTTGCTTAGGTTGAGTCTTGCTTCGAATCTGTTTTTTATATTTGTGTTGCTGGGTAGTTGAGCTGCAGTTTCCTTTTGTGTGAAGACTGATGCGAAGAATGTGTTCAGTAGCTCTGCTTTGTCTGTGTTGTCTGTTACTTCTTTGCCGTCTTCTCTCCTTAGTGGACCAACTGTTTCTTTGATTTTTTTCTTGTTGTTTATGTGTTGGAAGAAGCTTTTTTTGTTGTCTTTGACTTTTGTTGCGAGTCTTTGTTCATTCTGGGCCTTTGCTGTCCTGATTTTTTCTTTACAGATTCTGGCTGTCTGTTGGTACTCTGCCTTGGTTATGTGCCCATCTTTCCATTTTTTGTATTTATCTTTTTTTTCATTCAGTTTATCGGTGAGGTCTTTGTTTAGCCATGCTGGTTTCCTTTTGGATTTCTTGTTTTTCTTCCTCATCGGTATTGTGGTGTTCTGGGCTTTTAAGATCGTGTTTTTTAGGATCTCCCAGGCTTCTTGAGTTGTTTTACCCTTTAGTACTTTCATCCAAGGGAACTTCCCCAAGTTTTCTCTGAGTTTATTGAAGTCGGCTTTTTTGAAGTCTGGGATATAGGTGTTGTTATGTTCCGTTATTTGTGTTTGCTTTATGGTGAATTTTAGTATTACGTGGTCACTCTCGCCCAGTGTTCCTGCAGCTTCAACTCCTTCTATTGTTTCTTCTCTGTTTGTAAGTATTAAATCCAGTATGGCTGCCCCTCTAGTTCCCTCCTCCACTTTTTGGACAATGAAGTTGTCAGCTAGGCTGGTTAGGAATCTGTTAGATTTCTCACTTGGTGCTGAGTTGGTTTTCCAGTTGATATCCGGGTAGTTGAAGTCTCCCATTATTACAATGTTGTTTTTCTTGTATATGTTCTTTAGCTGGTTGGTAAAAAGGGTGTCCATTGTTTCTGTTTGGTTTGGTGGTCTGTAGTATACTCCTATTGTTGTGTCGTTCTTTTTTTCTTTTATGTTGACCCATATGCATTCTAATGGGTTTTCTTCCTTGGTTACTTGTAGCTCTGTAGCTACATAATGGTCCTTTATATACAGTGCAACACCACCTCCTTTTTTATGTGATCTGGTTTTTTTGAAGAGTTTGTATCCTTTTATCTGTGTGTTCCAATCGTGTGATTCATCCCACCAAGTTTCTGTTATTCCGACTATGTCATGTGTACCTTCGTGCATTAATATTTCAAGTTCACCTTGTTTATTCCCTAGGCTTTGTGCATTTGTGTAGAGGCATTTGAGTTCTTTGTGCCTGGTTGTGGGTGTTCTTTCTTTGTCTCTTATTTGTCGTTTGAGTTTGTTTTCTTCCCCATCCCTTTTTGGTTCTTTGTTTGTTTTGTTTGCTTGGGGTCCATGCTTGGAGTTGGGCCCCGGGGATCCTGTAGATTGGTCACCCTCCCCTCGCGATTTTAGTTTAAAGCCCTCCTGACAAGTTGGGCCAGTCTTTTTCTGAGGACATTCTTCCCAGTCTTTGTGAGATGTAACCCGTCCCTTGCCAAAAGTCCATCTTGGAGGTAGTGCAGTCCGTGGTCTAGGAATCCAAAGTTTTTTTGGCGACACCAACCCTTTAGCCAGTGGTTTACTTGTAGGATTCTTTGTTCCCTTGCTGGGTGTTGTCCTCTTGTTGGTAGTATGGATGAGAAGACTACTTGCGCACCTAGGTTTTTGACGTTCTTGCCTAGTTGCTCATAGTCATTCTGTATTGTTTTCAAGTTCTTTTTTGTGTCATTTGTTCCTACATGGAGTAATAGTAGGGGGTAATAGTCTGTGGGTTTTATTATTTTGGTTACTTTCTCTGCTACGTCTATGATTTTGGCTCCTGGAAGGCAGCATACCTCTCTGGATTGGTTATCTGGTCTACAGATGGCGGGTTCAGTTCCTCTGAGGATTGAATCTCCTATTACCAGTACTCGCCTTTTCTTTTTGCTTGGGGTTGTTTGGGGAGTTTCTTTCTGTGTTGTAGTGGTGTTTGGTGGTGCTGCTTTGTTGAGCGTTCTTTCTGGTGTTTCTTTTCTGTGTGTCTGTGCGTTATCTTCTATTGGAAGTCCCTGGTATTGGTTGCTTAGAGTCAGTGGGGTTGGGTCTGGGTGGGTTGGTTTGGACTGTGGTTTTGTGTTTGGTTTGTGTTTTTTTCTGTGGGTGACATGTGTCCATCTGCTTTCTTCCTCTGGGGGGTTACCTGTAGTGGAAGTTGCTTGGTCATTTTTATGTTCTTTTTGTGCATGTTCTTTTTGTGAGGTTTGGGGTTTCTCATTTTGTTGATTGAGTTTGAGGGTGTTTAGGTTTTTCTCTAGATCTTCTACTTTTTCTTCTAGTAATTTGATTAGTTTGCATTTGGTACATATGTAGTTTTGGAGTTCTGTGGGCATAAGAGTGTACATGGAGCATGCTCTGCAGGTCACAATAGAGTCTGTTCCTTGTGTGCTGGGGTTGTTTGGGTTGCTGCTGTTTTCGATGTCTTTCATTTGTGGGTATTTGGTGGTGGTGTTTTTTTGGGTTGTGCCTGACATGGTCACTAATTAGTTTGTGTTAATTAATTAGTAATTAATGCATATAATACCTATAATATATAAAATTCAGCTGATATAGATATATAGATAGTTTAAGTAATATGTAATGTAAATATGTTCATTAAATCAGTAACAATATCTCTTCAATTTAAGTTGTAATTATTATTAATCTTTCAATGTAGATATACCCCAGCTTCCTTCTGCTGCTTAGATAACACCCTTCCAAATCCTCTTTATATTTCACCGTTCTTTTCTTTCCTTTAAGCTCAGTTTTTCCACCTTTTTAAAGACAACAATTCAGTGGGGCTTTCCCCCCCCTCTACGCTCCACAGTCAGGTTATTTTTGCAGGGTCCCTTTAAATTTTTTTCCTCCGTCCTTCTTTCCGGAAGTGCTGGTTTTCTCCCTTCCTCCAAGATGTCGCTCATTCAAAACTGCTTAGTTACTGTAAGTTCTTTCTGTCCTTTATTTCCCTCCACCGTCCAGTATCACCACCGTTTCAAAGTAAAGGATTATTTTATCGATCCACCTCCTGTTGTCTCCGATCTCTCTTTTGCTCCGATCACACCGTTCTTTCTATGGGAATCCTCTCAGCTGCGTTTACAAAGCCTCCTTCTCCTCGAGTCTTCCAGACTCTTTCTTTCCTCCCTCTTCTAACACCAACTCGCTTTTGTCCTCAATCCACTTTTCATTCAGATCCCCCTGTCACGCATACCTGTTTCTTCTCTCACCGAGGAAGATAAGTTGCTGAAGTTTTGAGCCTTGCCGAGCCTCGTTCCTCCAGCTATTTCTGGCTCCACGTGGTTGGATGTTTTCTTCTCTCTCTCTCTCTTTTTATGGGTTCAGCTGGTCCCAGCCTTTAGATGTTGATATATGTGATATTTGGAGCTAATTTATGTCTATTGACTTATTTTGATAGCTTCTGCCTTATCTCTAACTCTAGGATGGACTTCATTTTCCAGAATTCCCCAGCCAGGATGCTTTAAGATGTGCGGACTTCAATTCCCAGAATCCCCCAGCCAGCATGCTTTAAGAGGGGTAGACTTCAACTCCCAGAATTCCATGCTGGCTGGGGAATTCTGGGAGCTGAAGTCCACCCAACCAATTAGTATTAATTTAACTGGATCCTAATTTTTGATGAATTTTCATCCCCTTTCGTGGCTCGTGTTGCCTACTCTGTCTCCCCTCCCCCGATTTCTAAACCGCGAGAGATCCAACCAACAGTGTAACTTAATTTATTATTATTATTATTATCATCATCGTCACCATTATTATCTTGAGATCTTCACTTTTTTTCTCTCCACATTTTTAAAACCGGTTTCTCAAAAAAAAAAAGGAAAAAAAGTCTGGGTGAAGTACAAATTAAAAACAGAAAAATGAAAATCAGTCAAGTCGCAGCGAAGTGTTAGAAATCACACAGGTGGAAGGGGGCCGGGGGGGCATGGGGGGGCAGGAAGGGGCAAAGTCAACTAACCCAGGCAATATATACAGACAGGGACAGACCAAGAAAAAAATGCACACCACTCATTAGGGAAAGCGGGCAGTGGACACTGCTAGAATTGTCTTCAGGCCATTTTTCTTTAATAAGCTTTCCTTTTCTTTTTTTCATACGAAATACATCAAAGCATGCGATGACATCGGCAGGGGAGGAATTAAAAAATTGAACCAAAACCCATAAAAATTGCGCTCTGGATGAGAGGAAGGGTCTCTCGTGCTACCCAATTTTGTTTTTTTCTTCCCTTTAATTTCCCCCACCCCATGGCATCGTCTTCCACTGCGGCTCTTTTTTGTCAGATCTTCAAATCAGATTGTTCTGCAAACAGTTCACTTCGGCGGCAGCCAGTTTGCCTTTCCTGTTATCCAGCTTGGGTGAGGTGGAATTCTGAATGTTAAGCGCTTCGTCGTCTTTGAGGCAGGATTTCAAGGTGTCCTGGAGTTTGTGGGGGGCACTGAGATCATCCTAAACAGATGGGGGATGGGACAGGACAGGAAACGGGAGAGAGAAAGATCGGTTAGTTTCCGGGTGTTGTCGGAACGAATCGGTGAGATGGTCGTACGGGACTCACCCGTTCCCTTCAAACCGGGTCTCAAACCCAGCAGCTTCAAGATGTGTGGATTTCAACTCCCAGAATTCCTCATGCCAGCTGCGGAATTCTGGGAGTCGAAGTCCACCCATTTTTCAAGTCGCGAAGGTTGAGAAATTCAACTTTAAAGAATACCCATCCCGCCCTTGCCACATGCCTGGACTTCAACCTCCCAGCATTCCATATATCGGCTGGGGAATTCTGGGAGTTGTAGTCCACCCGTCTTCAAGTTGCCGAGGGGGAGAAACATTGCTTCTAGTTTATTTCCTCTGAAAAGCAGGGTGGAGTAGCTCCTGATTAGGTGTTCTGCCCCAGCTAAGAACGTAGCAAACACGTAGTTTGTTCGAACTTATTTTAATCAATAACCGACTACTAATAACTGTCTTAGTAGAGGTCACACACACACAAACCTAAAAGCAGTCTTTTCTTGCAAAAGCCCAACTGTTAATTAGTCATCATTAACAGCTGGCATAAGTTCAGAAAGTCTTAAATCATATAATAGCAATTAGTGTTTGATAGCTCACGAAGCTTGGCAAAATGCCTAGCAGTTGTCCTCAATAAACAAGCTGAAGCAGATAAGCAGAGCAGAGATTTTCCAGACACGAGGCATGACTGTTTGTTTCCTGCAGAGATTCAGCTGCCTCTGCTTTCCTTAAGTAGACTAGGGGAGTGACCAATTAGCCCCAAGTCTTACTCCCAAGGAGACCTCCTCTGGAGTAACCATTCCTGCCTTTTGGCAGCTCTGCATTAAGAAGAGGAGAAGCCTCTTCTTCCTCATCACTACTATGAGGTGCTGGAGGTTCCGAAGGCCCTGGCTGAACCTCTGCCTCTGGCACTGAGTCCTCGCCAGCCTCCTCACTGTCTGACTCGGGTGCCAGCTGCACAGGCTGCTGGCGCATCACCAAGTCGGTCTCCTCTCGAACGGGATCCGCTATCAGCTGCACGGGCTGCTAGCGGGCCACAACATTAGGTTCATCCCTTTAGTACAGGTAGTCCTTGTTTAGTGACCATTCAAGGTTACACCAGCAAAGTAAAAAGTGACTTCTGACCCTTTTTTCACACTTACGACCGTCGCAGTATCCCTACAGTCATGCAATCCAACTTCAGACGCTTGGCAATTGGCTCGCATTTATGACAGTCGCAGTGCCCCCTGATCCCCTTTTGCAACCTCCTGATGAGCCGGATTCACTTAACAACCATGTGACTCACTTAACAATGGCAGGGATTCGCTTAACCTCCGTGGCAAGAGAGGTCGTAACATGGGGCGCAGCTCACTTTTAACAACCGTCTGGCGTAGCAATGGGAAATTTGGGCCTGGATTGCAGTCGTAAGGCGAGGACTACCTGTATATATCCTAGCCAGGATGATACGGGCTTGCGCCGGCCTCTCCTTTCAATGCCGAAAATGGGCCTCGGAGCAGCCGTGTGCAGCCTTAGATGGAACCGGAAGCGGAGATGCGGTCGTGAACATGCCCATGCGTTGGGTTATTCTATCTCCGCCCTTCCCTTCCCTCTCCTCTTTTCTCCACTTTCTACTTTCTTTCCTCCCTCTCTTCCTTCTCTCTCCTTTCTTCCCCCTCTCCTCTCTCCCTCCCTTTCCTCTCCTCTCTCCTTCATTCCTTCCTACTTCCCTCCGTCTCCTCCCCTCCCCTCTCCCCCTCCCTGTCCTTTATTTCCTATTCTCTCTCCTTTCCTCTCCTCCTTCCCTCCTGTCTTCTCCTCCTCCCCTCCCCTCCCCTCTTCTCCTCCCCTCCCCCTCCTCTCTTCTGTTCTCTTCTCCTTCCCTCTCCCTCCTGTCTTCTGTTCTCCACCCCTCCTCTCCTTTCTTCTCCTCCCTTTCCCTTCCCTCCTGCCCTCTTTTTTCCTCTCTTCTCTTCTCCTCCCCTCCCTTCTGTTCTTCTCTTCCCTCTCCTCTCTTCTCCTCCCCTTCTGTCCTCTCTCCTTTTTTTCTCTCTCTTCTCCTCCCTTCCCTCTCCTCCCTTCTCCTCCTTAGGGCACCAGCAACTGTAGAGAAGGGAGGCAGCCAACACCCCCCAGCATTCTCTTGCACCCACTCCCAAATTCCAAATTCACCCAGTGTAGCTTCTGGCCATGTACACACAGCCATCCACCACAGCATCACAGATGGAGGATGGAGACAAGGAGACGGGGGAGAAGACACACGGACCCTGTGGAAGGGGGCTCAGACGGGGGAGAGACACACGGACCCTGTGGAAGGGGGCTCAGACCCGTTGCAGTGCCAGGGGAAAGAGAGGGGTGGGTAGACTTTAGAGGGGTGGGCAGGCTCCCCCAACCTCCCTCCCCTAAGATTTATGGGCAAAGAGCAGGAGATTAGTAACCTTCATCCAAGCATTGACACCAATGATGGTTAGGAGGCCCTCAATATGTTCTCATGAAGTTTCCTTCCAACCCATGTGTCCTTCAGATGTTTAGAATGACCTTTGCTGGTCATTCTGGGGGCCGAAGTCCACGTCAGAAGGTGGCTCCTAGGGGGTGAGAATCCCACTTCAAATTCCAAGGTCGTTCAGTGGTCCTGAACATCTACAAAGAGTCCATCTAGTGGGGGGAGAGAGAGAGAGGGAGGGAGGGAGGGAGAGAGAGGGACCAAACCCAGAGGACGCTGTGGGGAGACCCCAATCAGAGGCCCTTCCTGGCAAGGAGGGGGTGTCCCATCCATCTGGTGACCCCTTAGCTAGGGTGAAGTGCAGGAGACCCCAAGGAGCTTCAAACCTCACAGTCTTCCTTCCTTGGCATTCGTTTTAAGGGTGGACAACACCTCTGAAACAGTTCTAAGGGGGGAGGGACCTAACAGCCCCTAGGGGGGAAATGGGGACATTTCTTCTTCTCTCCACATCTTGATCATATCCCTCAATCTAATGCAGGATGCCTAAGATGGCTCCGGAGCTCCAAGAGGAACTCATCCGGTGCAATTGCCAAGGCAGTCGAGGATTGCCCTCAAAGAGAGAATCCTAAGCAGGCTTCATGTTAGCTCATCAGAAATTCGGCAGGATGCTGTTTGGGCAGCCCGAGTTTCCTCCCCATAAATCCTTGAAACGAGGGGGTGCTACGTGCTGAATATAGGGTGCGACTGGTATTAAGGTCCACTGGAAGGAGGAAAGCTCTCCAGCATGTGAAGAAGACTGAGAAGAAGAGGAAGGTGAGCTGAAGAAAGACAGAGAAAGGGGTGACTCTCTTATTCTGCCTGATGAGGAGTGTGGGAAAATTGGGGAAGGAAAAAAGGACGGACATCGTATCAGGCAGACAGCAACGGGACAGCGCACCACCGGAAGGTGTCGTGATGCCACTATCTTCAACGACTTTGAAGAGGAATGGATCATTCGTGAAGTTCAGGTGAGGATCGGAAGCCCCAGCAAGGGAACACACACGGGGAGAGAGGGGTGCTGCATTGCCTGTGGTCCAACGTCATACAGGGACCCATAAGCTGGGGGGTGGGAGGGAATCACCCTCAGGGAGGCAGACTTTGGACCCCTGAAACAACCCTGATACAACCTACCAGGGGTGTCGTAGAGCTTGGTCCAAAAAGTGATGGCTGAGATACTGCAATTGAAGCTCTGGATTTTTTTTTTAGGGGACTGCCCGCTGGAACGGGGTACTCCCCGAGATCCAAATGGCCCCTCCCTCTGCTGGTTCTTCACCAGGCGTGGGTGGGTGTCCTTATTGATAGAAGGTAATATTTGTAGCTCAGGGTTGAACTGTGGGGTCCTTGGCGCTCTCTGAGCTGGGTGGTTTTCTTGCAGACATTTCATGACCCAACTAAGTAACAGCATCAGTGCTAGAAGGGAGGAGGAGGAGGAGGAGGAGGAGGAGGAGGAGGAGGAAGAGGAAGAGGAAGAGGAGGTCCTTGGTGCTCGCTGAGCTGGGTGGTTTCCTAACAGACGTTTCATGACCCAACTAGGTAACCTCATCAGTGCTAGAAGGGAGAGGGGTTTGTTCTCTATTTCTATACAATCCCTTCTAGCACTGATGAGGTTACCTAGTTGGGTCATGAAACGTCTGCAAGGAAACAACTCAGCTCAGAAAGCACAAAAGACTCCTCCTCCTCCTCCTCCTCCTCTTCACATACCTTCCTCCATTCTATCATTCATAATGTTCCCTAGTTGGGTCATGAAATGACTGCAAGAGCAGCAAGGACCCCACAGTTCTCCTCCTTTTCCTCTTCCTCTTCCTCCTCCTCTCCACAACCCCTCCTCCCTTCTAATACTGATGCTGTTAACTAGTTGGGTTATGAAATGTCTGCAGGTAAACAGCCCCAGCTCAGAGAGCACCATTTGGGTCAATATTAAAGGAAGGCAAAATGACATTGCCATAGGTCTATACTACAGGCCACCCAACCAAACAGGAAGTAGATGAACTTTTTGCTAGTCAGCTAACTAAGGTATGTAGGAAGCACATCACAATAGTAATGGGGGATTTTAACTACCCTGACATCAACTGGGAGACAAATTCTGCACCAAGTGGAAGAGCCAACAGGTTCCTAACAAACCTAGCAGACAACTTTGTTACCCAAAAAGTAGAGAAGGGAACAAGGCGATCAGCCATATTGGACTTAATTCTCACTAACAGAGATGAAATGATAGAAGGTGTTGAAGCTACAGGAACCTTGGGGGCAAGTGATCATGCAATATTGGAATTCAACATTATGCAAAAACAAGCAGTAGAACAAAATCAAACTAGAGTCTTGGACTTTAAGAGAGCTAATTTCAATAAACTTAGAGAGAACTTGGGAAAGATTCCATGGATGAGAATACTCAAGGGGAAAACAACTCAAGAAGCTTGGAAAATTTTGAAAAGTGAGATTATAAAAGCCCAGACTAGCACAATACCAATGAAGAAGAAAAACAATAGGTCTCAAAAGAAACCAGCATGGCTGCATAAAGAACTCTCTGACAAATTGAAAGACAAAAAGGACAAGTATAAAAAGTGGAAAGAAGGGGAAATAACTAAGGCAGAATACCAGCAAATAGCTGGAGCCTGTAAAGATGAAGTGAGGGAAAGCTAAGGCTCACAATGAACAAAGGCTTGCGACAAAAATAAAAAGTAACAAAAAAAGCTTCTTCCAACATATTAAAAACAAGAAAAAAAGTCAAGGAAACAATTGGTCCATTGCAGGGAGAAAGTGGCAAGAAGGTGACAAGCAACAGGGAGAAAGCAGAGCTACTTAACACGTTTTTTGCATCTGTCTTTACACAAAGGGAAAAAACAGTCCAACCTATCAAAAACAGCATCACAAAAAACATATTAGGAACACAAGTTAAAATAGGGAAGAAAATGGTAAGGGAACACATGTCTACCCTAGACGAATTCAAATCACCAGGATCAGATGGATTACACCCCAAGGTTCTGAAGGAACTGGCAGATGAGATCTCAGAACCATTGAACTATATCTTTCAAAGATCCTGGAGCACCGGGGAACTGCCAGAGGACTGGAAAAGAGCTGATGTAGTTCCCATCTTCAAAAAAGGGAAAAAAACAGATCCAGGCAACTACAGACCTATCAGCCTGACCTCAATACCAGGGAAGATTTTGGAAAAGATAATCAAGCAACGAGTCAACGAACACCTAGAAGCAAAGACAGTAATAACCAAAAGCCAACATGGGTTTGTCAAAAACAGATCATGCCAGACTAATCTTATTGCATTCTTTGACAAAGTGACAAAATTAGTGGACCAGAGGAATGCTGTCGATGTGGTTTACTTGGACTTCAGTAAGGCATTTGATAAAATAGACCATAACCTACTACTAGATAAAGTAGAAAAATGTGGGATGGACAGCAACACCACCAGATGGATTCAAAACTGGCTAACCAACCGCACTCAACGCGTAGTGCTCAATGGAACTGCATCTACATGGAGGGAAGTATGCAGTGGAGTACCCCAAGGCTCTGTTTTAGGCCCAGTACTCTTCAACATCTTCATCAATGACTTGGACGAGGGGTTAGATGGGGAGCTCATCAAATTTGCAGATGACACCAAACTGGCAGGAATAGCCAACTCTCCAGAAGATAGGCTCAAGATACAGAAGGATCTTGACAGACTTGAACATTGGGCGCTATCAAACAAAATGAAATTCAATGGTGAAAAAAGTAAGGTTCTACATTTAGGCAAGAAAAACAAAATGCACAGGTACAGTATATGTGGTACCTTGCTCAACAGTAGAAACTGTGAGAGGGATCTTGGAGTCCTAGTGGACAACCATTTAAATATGAGCCAGCAGTGTGCAGCAGCTGCCAAAAAAGCCAACACAGTTCTAGGCTGCATTAACAGAGGGATAGAATCAAGATCACGTGAAGTGTTAATACCACTTTATAATGCCTTGGTAAGGCCACACTTGGAATACTGCATTGTTTTGGTCATGTCACGATGTGAATAATTGCCAGTTGTGCAACTCTACTGTTTTCTAGGTTTACTGTAATTTCTAATCAAGCAGACATGTGATATGTTTTACTACGCGTGCGTGCATTCCAGCAGTTTTGTCTACTCCCACTGCCCTTCTTCTTCTATGCCTGCCCGAAGGCAGACGTGAATCCATTAGCTGAGAAGATGTAGCTTATTAAGGGTTAATTCTTTTGTTACTTTTGTACTGAAATAAACATTTTGTTAATTAGATTTGAATCTCGGTTTTATTTTCTAAGTACGAATGACTTCAGGGAAGCAAGATCCTAAAATCGCCTTTTGATAGGAAAAATCCTATCTGACAGGTCGCCACAATGTAAAAAGGATGTTGAGACTCTAGAAAGAGTGCAGAGAAGAGCAACAAAGATGATTAGGGGACTGGAGGCTAAAACACATGAAGAACGGTTGCAGGAACTGGGTATGTCTAATTTAATGAAAAGAAGGATCAGGGGAGACATGATAGCAGTGTTCCAATATCTCAGGGGTTGCCACAAAGAAGAGGGAGTCAAACTATTCTCCAAAGCACCTGAAGGTAGAACAAGAAGTAATGGGTGGAAACTAAACAAGGAGAGAAGTAACTTAGAACTAAGGAGAAATTTCCTGACAGTTAGAACAATTAATCCGTGGAACAGCTTGCCTCCAGAAGTTGTGAATGCTCCAACACTGGAAGTTTTTAAGAAGATGTTGGATAACCATTTGTCTGAAGTAGTGTAGGGTTTCCTGCCTAGGCAGGGGGTTGGACTAGAAGACCTCCAAGGTCCCTTCCAACTCTGTTGTTATTATTATTATATAAGGACCCCGCAGTCCTTCTTATTCTCGCCCAGTTTTGGCCATTTCTCGTTCCCATCTCCTCCTCATCCAGTCTTGTTCTTATCTTCGCCTACGTCTGTACTTGCGAACCGTCAAGAGGCGCTAAGATTTGAGCGAAATGCAAATTAAATCAATAGAAACCTACCTAAATGCCTAGCTGGACGTTCCATCTTACTGCAGCCATCTCTATTTTTTTTGGACAGACTCGGTCAGCAGTGGCAACCGGGATGGATCCGCTGAGGGTGCAGCTTCCCAATGGCAACCCGGATGGATCCCCTGAGGGTGCAGCCTTCCAGGGATGGACCAGGAGCAGCAGCAGCCAAGCCAAGCATGCTTGGGACAGCGGAGACGGGACGGGATGGGGAGACAGAGTGGGGGGGGGCAGCAGGAAGCATGCCGAAGGATGGGAGAGGTGAAGAAGACACATTACCTGACATATAATGTTATCATAGTAAGCCAATGCACGAGCGTGGGGGGAGTGGTTACACAGGGTGTCACCAAATTTCCTTACATTTGGGTGCGATCCCTCAGCAATGGTGGAGAGGGAGAAGTTGTCGTTGTGTAGCTCCGAAGGGGTTCGGTATCTGCAGAGAAAAGAGCAAAGAGTGAGCAAGAGAGGCGGAAGGATGGTCAATTCCAGAGAGGCTCTTTCCTGGGCTAACCGGGTCTCGTAGGGAGAAGAGAGGGCCTCTGAGCATGCACAGAAGGCCGGTGGCTTGAGTGCAAACCTTCTGGGCCATCGAAGCGGCAGACGGCAATTCTTGGCTGGTCCCCAGAAGGCTAAAAAGGGTCACACCTTGGTTTGGATTGGATGGGAGACCACCCAGAGATCCTGGAGCTGGACTGTGCACATGTGTGTGTGCACTCGCGCGTGTGTTTGTGTAAAGCAGGGGTCGGCAACCCACGGCTCTGGAGCCGCTTGCAGCTCTTTGGGCCCTCTGCCAACGCTTCCTGCCCCTTAATGGGTTGACCCCACCCCTCGCCCCTCTTATTTCTTTTTTGGACTCCAGCCCGAAGTGCAAGGAAGCGAAGGCTGCCTTACACGCAAATGTGGCACAAAGGCAGGTACAGGGCCATTTCGCTCCTGCACTCTCCTCCCCCCCTCCTCCTCTCGTGACCCTCTGGCCAGATGTGGCTGAGCCGGGATCGTGCGCACGCATGGGGAGACCTCCTCAAACGAGCGCCAAAGCTCAGGAAAGGCGCGCGCGGGGTGGGTGGCCGCTCGCTTAAGGAGGGTCTTAAGACACAACAGAATGCGGCTTCTCTCCTGCACTAATGCTCTGGCCATCACCTTGCCGTGTCATCCCCCACCCCCAGCAGCTCTTCGGCCAAGCGCGGAGGGCGTAAACTCCAGCCCGAAGCGGCAGGAAGCAAAGGCTGCCTTACGTGCAGCGAAGCCAGGTACAGGGCCACTTTGCTCCTGCACTCTCCGGTGACCCTCCTCCTCTCCCTTTCGTGACACCCTGGTCAGCTGAGGGTTGCCGGAATGCTAGGGTGGTGGTAGAGTGATCTAAGATTGTCCAAGTGAAGTACAGTCGAAAGCGCTGCTACGTGTCTTTGCAACGTGTTGGGAGCCAAACCTTTCTCGAATCCTGCCTGGAGAAATGCTAGTATCTGGTGAAGCGAAGCCGTCAGGGGGTTGAACTGGTTTCGTGCACAGAACCCGCAGTAAGCCGCCCAAGTAGCGTTGTAAATGCGGTTAGTGGAGTCCCGTCTGGATGCTTGAATAGTGGCAATGACGTTGTCTGGAAGGTCGTCTTGTTTCAAGATGACCCCTTCAAGTGCCAGACGGTGAGATGCCACCATTGTGGTTCTGGGTGGAGTAGATTCCCTTGGCTGAGGGAAACTTGCTGGTCCGGTATCCTCCATGGTCGGGATACAGAAAGCTCCACTAAGTCTGCAAACCAGGGTCGATGGGGCCAGTGCGGAGCCACTAACAGTATCTCCGCTTCTTCTAGTATTATCTTCTGCACCACCTTCGAAATCAGCGGGGTGGGGAGAAAGGCATATAGTAGGCCTTTCAGCCATGGACTGCGTAAGGCATTGACTCTCTCTGCCCCTGGTGACGGGAAGTGGGAGAAGAAACATGGGAGATGTGTGGCAAACAGATCCAGTATCGGTTCTCCGAATCTCTGTGACAGCTCCCTGAATAGGCTGGGGTGTAGGCGCCACTCTGCTGGGTCCACTGTGGATCGGCTCAGTCAGTCTGCCTGCACATTGGATGTCCCCGATATGTGCTCTGCCCGAATAGACTCGAGGTGTTGTTCTGCCCAACAGCCTAACAATTCCGCTTCCGTCATGAGGCGTTTGGACCTCGTACCCCCTTGGTGGTTTATGTGGGAACGAGTTGCCACATTGTCTATCAGGATGAGCACGTGGCAGCCTGACACCACATGCTGGAAGTGTCGTAAGGCAAGGTGCACCCCGCGCAGTTCCAGTAGGTTGATGTTGGGATTGGAGGTCTCTGCCGGTGACCAGTGGCCTTGGGCCATCTGGGAAGATACATGTGCTCCCCATCCCCATAGGCTGGCATCCGTCGTGACAGTTACCCGATCCGGCTCCCTGAATAGGCAACCCCGCTGCAAGGCCAGGGATAACCACCATGTTAAGGATTGCCTGACCTTCATAGTTAGGGAAATCAAGACATTTGAATGACTAGTCCCCGCCTACTGGTAAGGGAGGAGGCACCATTGGAGGCTTCTGGAGTGCAGCCTTGCCCAAGGAACAATGTCTATGCAGGAGACGAATTTCCCCAGCAAACGGGAAAGGAGAGACAACGGTACCTGTGGCATCTGCTGGATTTGTTGCACCAACGCTGCTATGCTGCTCTGACGGTCTGGTGAAAGGGAGACTTCGCCGGACTCCGTGTTGATGATGGTGCCCAGATGAAGAAGCAATGTGGTAGGAACCAGATGGCTTTTTGGGAAGTTGACTGAAAACCAGTGCGCTTGTAACGCTCGGATGGTGATCTGGAGGTCGGTCTGCGCTCGTTTTGGAGACCTTGACTGAATTATGATATCGTCGAGGTAGCACTGAAGTCGCAGTGGACGCGCCCTCAAGTTTGCTGCCATGACATCCAGCAGTTTGGTGAATGTTCTGGGCGCTGAGGGGAGGCCGAAAGGTAGCGCCCGGTACTGGAAGTGTGTCCCCGCTACGCAGAAATGGAGGCACCGTCTGTGAGAGGGGTGTATTGGTACATGAAGATAGGCCTCCTTCAAGTCGATGGAGGTTAACCAATCCTGATGTCTGATGCATCCGAGGATAGATTTTAGGGACTGCATCTTGAAGCGCTTGTATGCTACGTAAACGTTTAGTTGCTTCAAGTTCAGGATGACTCTCCATCCCCCTGAGCTTTTTGGTACTAGGAAGATGACCGAGTAAAATCCTAGTCCTTTTTGACCGGGGGGTACCCTCTCGATGGCTGATATCTCCAAGAGATGGTTGATCTCCTGGTCTAACAGTGCCTGCTTGGTGGGGTCGGATTGGGTGGGACACTGTAGAAACCGGTTTGGTGGTAACGTTAAAAAGTCTATGAGAAGGCCGTGTCTGACTGTAGCCAAGGCCCATGAATCTGTCGACGAGCGTTCCCATTGGGCGACGAAGTGTTGTAGTCTGCCTCCAATGGGAAGACCCCCCGTCAAGTCACTTTGATCTGCGGGAGCCTCTGGAGCCTGACCCCCTAAAGGGGCGCCTTGCCTGGGTGAACTGTCTGCCCCTGTCTCGAAAGGACGATCTATTCTGTCTGTCGAACCCCTGGGAATACGACCGTTGGTTTGTGTATGTCCCAAAGGGGGACTCAGACCGAAAGGACTGTTTTCGTGGATATGATGTGAACCTTCTATCCGTCCTCCGTTGAGTCTTGGGCAGTACCTTGCGTTTGTCCCAGTCCTCTACTAAGATGAAGTCTAGGGAGTCCCCAAAGAGGCGCTCTCCCCCGAATGGGGAGGTCGCCAGGCGCCACTTTGAGCGCACATCCGCTTGCCAGTTACAAAGCCAGAGCAGGCGCCGGGAAGATACAGCTGTTGCCATGGCGTGAGATGCAAATTTTTCAGAGTTAAGGGTGGCATCCGCCAAGTACTCAGTTGCCGCCAACAATTTGTTGAGGTCCTGGCAAAGTCTCGCGTCCTCCGGGCAGTCTGGACTGCATTTCCCTCAACCACATAATGGAAGTGCGGTTGAATAGGGAGGCTGCTCTGGATGTCCGCAAAGACCATGCGGCCATCTGATGTGCCTTCCAGATCAGAATCTCTGCCTTCCGGTCCTCAGGTTTCAGGCCTTCTGCGACCTCAGACAGGAAGACCGATGTGGACACCAAACTCGCCACTGGTTGATCCACAGGTGGGAACTGTAGCAGGTTCTCTATCTCAGGACCAAATCCATAGAGCTTGCGTTCTATCATTGACGGTCCCGGGGCCGCTGCAGGGTGACTCCATGCTTTTTTGATGTTATCAATGAAAATCATTGATGGAGGAAGGAAGTCTGTCTCCCGTGCTGGCTCGGCAAACAGACCAGCGGCCGGATCAATGCCCATGGACGGCTCAGATGCTTTGTCAGCCACGCCTAGGTTCACTGTCACCTTGGCTTTGTGTAACAAAGTCTTAAACAAGGCTGGCTTAAACAGACCTGTGTAGGTAGGTTGTTCAGGGGCCACATCCTCGTCCTCAGACATGTCCTCGTCAGGGATGCTTCTATCCTCCAGTGCTCCATCTGTTTCTGAAGCTTGGGCGGAGTAAGGAGCACCTGCAGTAGACCACACCTCTTGGGCTGAGACCCGAACTTGCGACGGGGGAGACCTCTGCTGCCTCCCCGTGACAATGCCTTGTGAATATGCATTTGCAATCATGTCCTGCAAGGATGGCGGTAGCTGTTGCCAAGTATCAATGCCCTGACGCATGGCTGTAGGCGTGAAGGTCGCTGTGGGTGTAGACCTCCCACAGGCTGGGTAAGGGTGGCCCCACCCTGTGATCTCTGCGTTGGTAAAAACTCTGCTAGTTCCAAGTTTGGGGTCATCCCTGGGCGTTCTGGGGACCAGTCCCGGTCAGTAGCTGTCCCTGTTGGCTCCAATTGAGTTGTGGTTATTGTTGGAGCAATTTGTTTCATTGGGGACAGGAGTAAAGCCTGTGGGGCCAATACTGAAGTCATTTGCACCTGAGGAGGGTTTGGAGCCAAGGCTTGTTTCTGTGCCTGCTCTAGTTGTTTTTCCAATGCCCTGAGCCGGCGCTCTGTATCTTTAAGGGCCACTTCTGCAGCTGAAGGGGCTTTGGATTTACTCCTAGAAGAATGGCCTTTATCCTTGGCTTTTGCCCTGGTAGGCACGCAGGGCTCTTCCATGGGGCATTCTACTACGTTGTCAGTCATGGCTTTGATAATCAAGGGTAAGCCGGTTACAACTGATTAGCAATCCAGGTGCTGAAGCAATCCCTCCCTTAATCTGGAGGTTTTAGTCTTAAAGGGGCTTGTAATGAACTCACCCTGCCCAGAGGTTAGAGTAGTTTCCAGATGCACTGAGGCCAACGGGGGCAAACGGAGGCAGTCCGGATTAAGCAGAGCTCAGCAGCAGCAAGCGGAAGCCAGCGGAATTGATTTATGGCCAGTGGAGACCAGCTGTAATGATCGGAGCCAGGCAGAGAGGCAGGAGCTCTATTCGCAACTCTCCGGCAATAAAAGTCACTTTAAAATGGCCCCCACCTCGTGAGAAGCTTCCTGGCCGGATGCTGGGTCCCTTTAAATTTCGCGCCGATCCGCCCACAAAGCAGCTCAGCCGGAACTCATCAGCAGCTACTGGGCATGCTCAGAGGCCTCATAGTCTGCCCGGCAACAGGTGACGATGGGGAACCCAAGATGGCCCCCGTCCATGCTCCGATATTGATTCTAAGCCGCTCCAGTTTAAATTGCAAGGCGGGAAGCTGCAGAAAGACTTGGAGTTTCAGAATCTCTTAATTTTGCTTCCGGAAGCAGCGGAGGGACGGACCCTCGCTGCTGGAATCCATAAACTGATTGGAGGATTGGAGTTATGCCCGCGAAGGGCAGGGACTCCCCTCGCACACGTGGAGCAAATTAGCTTTACAAAGGAGTAATGCCCGGGAAGGACAGGGACTCCAGAGCTCTTACAGCAAGTATTTTCAATTAAGCTATTAGTCGTTCTTGCCCATAAATAAAGTTACCTTATTGTAGATTCAATTTTATCCGCTATTAGGAGAGTCCAACTGGATTAATTCTGTGATTGTTAGGAGAGAAGAAGATGTACGTCCCTACTCTTCGACTGAGTTTAAAAAACTGGCCAAATGGGCACCTAGAGGGCGTATATCAAACAAATTAAACTCAGTCCCTACCAATCAGACTAGAGTATTTACCCATGTTGGACTCTCCTAAGCAGCGCACTGGAGAAAAGAAGGGCCAAAATGCTGGGAGTTCCTTGCTTTATACTCTCTCTTGGGCCCCTCCCTAACTGTTTCCTGTTCCTATACAGAAATGTAATCCCATTGGCTGTCAGACTCCCAGGGGCATGCTGGGGCAACTCTTTTGGTTTGTCCTGAATCCCAGGGGCATGGTTGATGGAATCTTACCAGGTCCCATGTGGTGAATGAAAGGGCTTTGGGATTCCTATTATGGTTCTTTGTTATGTAGAAGACTGTTCCAGGCTAGGTGGGAGGAATGTGTGAGCTGGGCCCAGTCCTTAATGGCCCATTGGCAAGGGTGGGGGCTACTAAGTGTGAGTCTTTTGTCTGCCTAAAGCATGTTTCCAGGGATATATATATAGAATAATATTCTGCCTTTTAATATTTCCTAGGATATTTCATTTTTCTAGGAGAGGGGTGGGTGCTAACTTCCTACAGGAAAAAGCACAATTTTTCCCCAAGATCTGTCACCTTTCTTTCTTTCTTTCTTTCTTTCTTTCTTTCTTTCTTTCTTTCTTTCTTTCTTTCTTTCTTTCTTTCTTTCTTTCTTTCTTTCTTCTTTCTCTCTCTCTCTCTCTCTCTCTCTCTCTCTCTCTCTCTCTCTCTCTCTCTTTCTCACCCTCTCTCTGTTTTTTATTTCTCTGGTTTCTTTTTTCTTTCTTTTTCTTCTTTCTTCCTTTCTCCTCTTTTTCTCTCTCTTTCCTTCTGTGTTTCTCTTTTTCTTTCTTTCTTTTTCTTTCTCTCTCCTTCCTTCTCTTCCTCCCTCCCTCCCCCCTCCCTCCCTTCTTTCTTTCATCTTTCTTTCACTCTCATTCTCTTCTTTCTCTCTTTTTATTTCTGTTTCTGTCTCTATTCCTTCCTTCCTTCCTTTCTCTTTCCTTTCTCCTTCCTTCCCTTTCTTTCTTTCTCTGTCTTTCTCTTTCCCCCTCCCTCCCTCCCTCCCTTTCTTCCTTCCAACTTAACAACCCTGTGACTAATTTGACCTCTGCAGTGAATCGCTTAACAAACATGTGACTGACTTAATCAGCGATTCAACTAAAGACGGCAGCCAGAAATGTGATAAAACGGGGCCAAAATTCCCCTTCAGAACCATCTCGCTCAGCAGCAGCAATTTGGGGCACTCGACGGCGGTCGTAAGTCGAGCCCTCTCCGTATTAACCTTTGCTTTACGAGATTGGTAAATCGTTGAAGACCTTTGGAGGGGCTGGGGTCTTTCTCAAATGCCCCCTTTATGGGAAGGGGGAGTTTCTCTTTCCTGACCCACACACCCCTCCCTTTATAGGAAAACCTCAAAAGTTTTCTCTTGGCAACACAGGGAGGTTTTGAAAACATCCATGGGTTTCTCTCTGCGTGAATGAAGCCCCCAGACCACCCACCCAATTTCCAGCTTTGTATTCAAGCCATCGTTGGTCCCAAATAGCTCCCCCTGGCAAACCAGCCTTTTCAACCCCCCCTCCCCATCCCACTCCCCACAATACCACTCCCCCCAAAGAGGAAGGGGGAACGGCCCTATGACCGTGGAAACCGGGTGTCTTTCCATCGCAGCTGGCTTTGTTCCCTTTCCCCTGCCCTTTGACCCTCCACACACACACCCGGGCGCTCAGTGCTGGACTCTTCCCAGAGACCCCTCTATTGTCCCCCAACCCTACCCCGCCCCTCTGTAAGACAATACACCATCTGCTCTCAATGGGCTCAAATGTCCCTTTGCGAAAAGCTGCCCAGGGTCTTTGTGAAAATTCTCCCAGGCTCTGCAAAAGGAGGGGGGATCGGGGTCATGCATTGGGGGCACAGGAGGGGGAAACGGCTCATTTGCATCTGTGAGCAAGTCCCAAAAGAAAAGGAGGAATTGGGGGGGGGGGGGAAGGAACTGGCCAGGCTGCTCCCACGATCTCTGCAAGAATGGGAATTTGCCGATTGCTACGCGCAGAGCGCCAATGGTCAATCTCTGTCCACACCCCTTGGCCAGAGGAGGCTTTCACAGATGACTGGCCCCCAAATCTGGACTTTTTTTTGCACGGAGAAGGCTGGACCTCAGGAGTCTGGGAAGCCAGGGGGAGACACCCCACATCTGCCAAGAGGGGGTGGGCTCAGGCCTAGACCGGGCTGGGGGGGGAAGCGAGCACTCCATATTCTGGGGAATGAGAAAACGGTGCCTCCCCTCACCCACAAACGGCCTTCCATGAAACTGTCCTAGGGGCAGCCATTTAGCTACCGATGAAGGCACTCTATATATGTAGTCCTCGACTTTACAACCGGCAAGGGGGGTTGGACTAGAAGACTTCTAAGGTCCCTTCCAAGCTTGATTCTCATTGATTGACGGTCTGTTATCCGAGGGTTATCTGAGGTGCCGAGCCAGCAGGCTATGACCAGGAAAACTAGGTGTGCATCCGTGCCTTCGCGCCAAACCAAATTACAGGTTTAACAAATGAACCGAGTTGGAAGGGACCTTGGAGGTCATCTAGTCCAACCACGGTTTGTAAGTCCTTGACTGACAATGGTTCATTTAGTGACCGTTTGAAGTTACGACGGCACTGAAAAAAAGCGGCTGACAACCAGTTTTCGCACTTGCAGCATCCCCCCCCCGTCACCTGATCAAAATTTGGATGCTTGGCAACCGACTCATGTTTATGACAGTTGCAGTGTCCCAGGGTCACGTGATCCCCTTTGCGCCCTTCTGACAAGCAGTGGGGAAGCCAGATTCGCTTCACAACCATGTGAATGACAACTGTAGCGATTCGCTTAACAACGGAGGCAAGAGAGGTCATCGAGCAAAACTCGCTTAACAAATGTCTCGCTTAACAACAGAAATTTGGGCCTCAATTGTGGTCGGAAGTTGAGAATTACCTGTATTTGTAGAGTTGGTTTATCCAGATTTTCTAGTGTCCTGGGGTCATGCGGTCAACTATTACGGCCTTCCACTTGCTTTCATGCCTAAGATGGGACTAGAACTCCCAGTCTCCTGTTGAACGGCCTAAAGTCACCTAGTTGCTTTCATGCCTAAAGCAGAACTAGAACTCCCAATCTTCTGATTGGCTCAAAGTCACCCAGTTGCTTTCATGCCTAGAGCAGAACTAGAACTCCCGGTCTCCTAGTGATTGGCCCAAAGTCACCCAACTAGCTTTCCTCCCTAAGGCAAAACTAGAACTCCCAGGCTCCCGGTTTCTAGCCTGCTGCCTTAACTCCTCACCCAAACCAGCTCTTGACGTGAACCTTCCTTGATGGCTCAGCATGGCTTCTCTTGTCTCAAAATAGCACGTCTGGCACCTAGCCTTGGGAGATCAAACCTAGGCACCCTCCCCACATGGTGGACATCCATCCCCATGTTGGTCAACTGGACAAAACTGTGTTGGACCCTTCCCACTTCTTCTACTTTTGCAAGTTGGTTGCAATGTTCTGCTTCTCAGAGAGGAACATGCTTCACCTCCTTGGCAGAATGGAGGGGACAATTTATCCAGGAAATTGATAGCTTGAAGACCAACCAGCCATCAACAGCCCAAGCCTCTCCATCTCATCTACGGCCAAGTTGGCATCCTGCCCGGCAGAAGGTCCGCCCATAAATCAGAGACTTGAGAAGATGTATCTCTAGGGATGTCCTTCACTGCTAACAGCTGTGTTGGAAATGTCTCTGTTATGTTGTGTGTGTGTGTGTGTGTGTGTGTGTGTGTGTGTGTGTGTGTGTGTATACACACATATATACATGCACAGTAAAGCTGCCCATTCTTCCTGGCAAAAAGCCTCCAGATCCTGTAAATTCTTGGGCTGTCTTGCATGAACTGCATGTTTGAGATCTCCCCAGAGTGGCTCAACGATATTGAGGTCAGGAGACTGAGATGGCCACTCCAGAACCTTCACTCTATTCTGCTGTAGCCAATGACAGGTCGACTTGGCCTTGTGTTTAGGATCATTGTCATGTTGGAATGTCCAAGTATGTCCCATGCGCAGCTTCCGGGCTGATGAATGCAAATTGTCCTCCAGTATCTTTTGATAACATACTGCATTCATCGTGCCATCAATTCTGACCAAATGTCCTGTGCCTTTTTAGCTCACACATCCCCAAAACATCAGCGATCCACCTCCGTGTTTCACAGTAGGAATGGTGTACTTTTCATCATAGACCTTGTTGACTCCTCTCCAAATGTAGCGTTTATGGTTGTGGCCAAAAAGCTCAATTTTGGTCTCATCACTCCAAATGACTTTGTGCCAGAAGGTTTGAGGCTTGTCTCTGTGCTGTTTGGCGTATTGTAAGCGGGATACTTTGTGGCATTTGCGTAGTAATGGATTTCTTCTGGCGACTCGACCATGCAGCCCATCTTTCTTCAAGTGCCTCCTTATTGTGCATCTTGCAACAGCCACACCACATGTTTTCAGAGTGTCCTGTATTTCACCTGAAGTTATTTGTGGGTTTTTCTTTGCATCCCAAACAATTGTCCTGGCAGTTGTGGCAGAAAGTTTAGTTGGTCTACCTGACCGTGGTTTGGTTTCAACAAAACCCCTCGTTTTCCACTTCTTGATTAGAGTTTGAACACTGCTGATTGGCATTCTCAATCCCTTGGATATCTTTTTATATCCCTTTCCTGTTTTATACAGTTCAACTACCTTTTCCCACAGATCCTTTTGCTTTCCCCATGACTCAGATTCCAGACACGTCAGTGCAGCACTGGATGAAGGATGCAAGGGTCTGTCAGGAGACCAGAAACTCATTGGCCTTTTATACACACACACTGATTATATGCAAACAGATCACAGGTGAGGATGGTTTATTATTAGTAATAACATGGTGGTCATATGTGCAGATACAATCTAGATATGAGAAGGATGTTAAAATGTATGGTTTCTATAAAGAATTAACAGAATTAGATCAGATTTTAACAGGGACAGATGAAAAATTAATAAAGAAAATATATAGCTATTTGTTAAGTATTAAGATGGAAGATGAACAAGTAAAAGAGACTATGATAGCATGGGCTAAAAAGTTTGGTTATCCGATTGAGTTAGATAAATGGCAGAAGCTATGGGATAGAAATTATAAATTAACAAAGTCTACTGCATACAAAGAGATGGCATTTTCTGCCCTCAAGGTTAGCAAAGATGTTTAAGGATAAGTCTGCAAAATGTTGGAAATGCCATCAGACACCTGGTTCGTACTATCGTATGTGGTGGACATGTCAAAAAGTGAAAAAATATTGGACAAAAATACATACATGGCTGGAAAAAACGATAAAACAGCACATTGATTTGAAACCAGAGATATTCTTGTTAGGCATTTTACCGGACAAGTATAATAAAAGGAATGCATCTTTGATTTTACATGTACTGACTGCAGCTAGAATCGTATTTGCACAACAATGGAAAAGTGAAGAGATCCCAACGGATGAAAATGTGATTTAAAAAATACTAGAATGTGCAGAAATGAATAGGCTAACACTTATAATTAAGGAAAAGAAAGAAACTGAATATTTTTTGACTTGGGTCCTATTTTATCAATGTCCTGCTGACAAAAACAGGAGCTAGAAACAGGGAAATATATGGAAAGAATCAGTGATATAAGGAAGGTATGTTAAATTGGTTAAACAAATATTGTTATTGTTATTATTAATATTATTATAACTAATACTAATGTAATGAATACTGTTGTAAACATTTTGATTATTATTTCCTAAAACTATTTGTACCAAGACAACACACTATTTAATTGAAATTGGAATTTTTATATGTTATAAAATTAAAAAAAACTTGGGGGAAAAGGGTTTGAGACGCTCAGGAGATGTTGGTGAGAGAGAGTACAGTAGAGAATTGCAGAAGTACAGAGATGGAAGGGACCTTGGAAGTCTTCTAGTCCTCCAAGGACTGGGAGAGGGATGGGAGAAGATCGAAGGTGGAGTTGAGAAGCTCAGGAGATGGTGTGAGAGAGTATAGTAGAGAATTGCAGAAGTACAGAGGTGGGGTGCCAGGAAGGGACCTTGGAGGTCTTCTAGTCCAATCCCCTGCTTGAGCAGGAGACCCTATACCAGTGATGGCGAACCTTTTTCGGCTTGGGTGCCAAAAGGGTGCGCGTGCACACTATAGCATGCTTGCGCGTGCCCACACCCATAATGCAATGCCCTGTGCATGCGCACAACCCTCCGGTGCCCTCCCCGTGCATGTGCACAGGCCTCACTGAAGCCTGCTGACTTCCGGTAGGCCCGTTGGGCTGTTTTTCGCTCTCCCCAGGGTTCAGGAAAGCCTCCTGAAGACTGGGGACGGCGAAAAATGGCCCAACGGGCCAATTGGAAGTTCGGAAACGAAAGGAAGTGGAACTGCCCTACTACTTACCTTCAGATAGTTGCAACCAGGCCTCGCACACCTTGGCCCATTTCCTCTGCAGCCGGGAAGGCTTTCCTGAAGGCCTGTGTAGCTGATAACAGAGCTCCGGATCAATCCCGGCTGCAGAAGAAATGGGCCGAGATGTGAGAGGCCTGGCTGCAACTGTCCAAAGCCAAAGAAGTTCCTGAAGACCTTTGACAGCGAAAAGGAAGCTGAGGGTGAGCACACAAGTGAACTTCCAGTTGGCCTGTTGGGCCGTTTTCACTGTTTTTCGCTCTCCCCAGGGTTCAGGAAAGCCTCCTGAAGACTGGGGACGGCGAAAAATGGCCCAACGGGCCAATTGGAAGTTCGGAAACGAAAGGAAGTGGAACTGCCCTACTACTTACCTTCAGATAGTTGCAACCAGGCCTCGCACACCTTGGCCCATTTCCTCTGCAGCCGGGAAGGCTTTCCTGAAGGCCTGTGTAGCCGATAACAGAGCTCCGGATCAATCCCGGCTGCAGAAGAAATGGGCCGAGATGTGAGAGGCCTGGCTGCAACTGTCCAAAGCCAAAGAAGTTCCTGAAGACCTCTGACAGCGAAAAGGAAGCTGAGGGTGAGCACACAAGTGAACTTCCAGTTGGCCTGTTGGGCCGTTTTCACCGTGGGGAGAGCAAAAACGGCCGAAAAGAAGGCTGAAAATCAGCTGATCAGCGCGCGCATGCGCTCTGGAGCTGACATAGGGCAACGCCTGGCATGCCCTCAGATATGGCTCCGTGTGCCATAGGTTCGCCATCACTGCCCTATACTGAAGCAGGACGTAAAATAAAGCAAAGTCTTTAAGTGAAACAATAGGCTATAAACGGGGTTGGACTAGATGATCTGTAAGGGACCCTTTCTAGCACTAACATTAAAGAAGTAAAAAGGTCCTTTGCTCTGGAAAAACACAAAGAGGAAGTTGCTAGGCTTTCCTAAGATTCGGCCGGCCACAGGCTGACCACAAACAGACACAGGAAACATGGAGAAATTTAAAGGTGTTAACATAAAACTTATGGAGAAACATGCATACGTGTCAAAAGGAAAGAGGTGTAACTCCTTATTACGGTAAAAGGCTGATCTATAATGTAAAGCCAACCCCTTATGTCTTTTGTAACTGTGGAAAAAGACTTTAAATATCTTGCTCTTTTTGATAGAAAATCGTTCAGTTCAGAATTTCAAAATGTCTGAACCTTATCTGTGCAGATAATAAAAGGCTTATCTTACTCCTCTCTGGCTGGTATCACTTCCTGTTCTGCAACAATACCATTTCAGACCGAAGCTTATTCAAGCTCTTCTTGAAGATCTCCAGTGATGGTGAAGCAGGATGTAAAATAAAGCAAAGTCATTAAGTGAAACAATAGGCTATAAATGGGGTTGGACTAGATGACCTGTAAGGGGCTCTTTTCTAGCACTGATAATTAAAGAAGTAAAAAGTCCTTTGCTCTGGAAAAACACAAAGAGGAAGTTGCTAGGCTTTCCTAAGATTCGGCCGGCCACAGGCTGACCACAAACAGACACAGGAAACATGGAGAAATTTAAAGGTGTTAACATAAAACTTATGGACAAACATGCATACGTGTCAAAAGGAAAGAGGCGTAACTCCTTATTACGGTAAAAGGCTGATCTATAATGTAAAGCCAACCCCTTATGTCTTTTGTAACTGTGGAAAAAGAGTTTAAATATCTTGCTTTTCTGATAGAAAATCGTTCAGTTCAGAATTTCAAAATGTCTGAACCTTATCTGTACAGATAATAAAAGGCTTATCTTACTCCTCTCTGGCTGGTATCACTTTCTGTTCTGCAACAATGGAGCACCCACCACTTCTGGTGGCAAGCCGTTCCACTGGTTAATTGTCCTCACTCCTTAGTTCCAGGCTGCTTCTCTCCTTGATGAGTTTCCATCTGTTCCTTCTTATCCTGCCTTCAGGTGCTTTGGAGAACAGGTTGACCCCCTCTTCTATGGGGCAGACCCTCAAATTTTGGAAGATGCTATCATGTTCCCCCTGGTTCTTCTCTTCTCTTCACTAGACAGATCCAATTCCTGCAACTGTTCTTCATGTTTCTCCGGGCACAACGTAAGGTTACAATGGGTAGCTGTTGGCCAGAGTAACATTTGCCTGCTGCCTCTGAACCCTTAAGAGAGGGGGTGGTCTTGTTGATATCAGACAACAGGACCTCTTCAAGCATGGTAGCGCACGGTGACTTTGGGCCCGTTGCTCTCTCTCTCTGAGGCCAACCCACCTCACAGTGTTGTTGTGGTGGGGAAAATAGGAGGAGGAAGGATGTTCATCACTTTGAGTCACTGATGAAAGAAGGGAGGGAGGAAGGTGGGAAGGAAGGAAGGGAGATGGGGGAGGGAGGGAAGAAGGAAAGGGAGGGAGGCAGGAAGGAAGGAAGGAAGGAAGGAGAGGGAGGGAGAGAGAGGGTGGGAGGAAGGAAGGGAGGTGGGAAGGAAGGAGATGGGAGGAAGAAAGAAGGGAGGAAGGAAAAGGAGGGAGCGAGGGAGGGAGGGAGGAAGGAAGGTGGAAAGGAAGGAAGGAGATGGGAGGAAGAAAGAAGGGAGGAAGGAGAGGGAGGGAGGGAGGGAGATGGGAAGGAAGGGAGGAAGGAGATGGGAGGAAGGAAATGGAGGGAGGAAGGGAGGGAGGAGAGGGAAGGAGGAAGGAAAGAAGGGAGGGGGAGGGAGGGAGGGAAGGAAGGAAGAGGAGAGAGGAGAGGGATGGAGGGAGTAAGGAGAGGGAGTGTGCAAGACAGCAGGGGAGGGAGGAAGGAGAAGGAGAGGGAGAAGAGAGGGTGTAGGAAGGAAGAAAGGTGGGAAGGAAGGAGATGGGAGGAAGAAAGGGAGGGAGGAAAGGGAGGGAGGGAGGTGGAAAGGAAGGAAGGAGAGAGAGGGAAAGAGGGAGGAAGGTGGGGGAGGGAGAGAGGAAGGAGTGAAAGAGGGAAGGAAGGAAAAGGAGGGAAGAAGGAGGGAAGGAAAGAAGGGAGGGAGGGAGGAAAGAAGAAGAGGGAGAAAGAAGAGGAGGGAGGAAGGAAGGGTTATATCCAAGAGGGGGCACTTTTGGGGTGGGCAGACCCTCCCTTCCTCCCACTCACTTGCTCTTCCGCAGCTTGAGCTTCTCGGTCTTGAGCAGGTAGAGCTTCTTGGTGAAGAAGACGGTCATCATGAAGAGGAGCAGGACCACCAGGGCGGCCGAGCCCACCGCCACGCACATCACCTGGAAGTCAGTCACGATGGACTCACAGCGCAGCCCCTTGTGCCAGATGTAGTCCTGGGTGTTGCACCTAAGGGGGGAAGGAACGACAAAGGTTTGGACTGATCCCGCACAATCCCCCATCCCGGCTCTTTCTCTCTCTCGGCTTAGGGATGCAAATAAAGACTCCCTGGAAGGAGGCAGTCTATCTTAAGGAAAGAAGCTGGGGATGGATTGGATCGGCTCACATGCAAGAAAACGTGATTCCCCCCCCCCGCCTCCCTTTGCAAAATTCACATCCAGAGGAGAACAGTAGTGCCGTTTGCAATTAAATTCAATGAAAAAAATTAAATTAAAAAAAAACCCAAAAAATTATTTATTTATTTATTTATTTATTTATTTATTTATTTATTTATTTATTTTTATTTATTTATTTATTTATTTATTTATTTATTTATTTATTTATTTATTTTTCTATGCCGCCCAACTCCCAAGGGACTCTGGGCAGCTCACAACAGGAAGAAATATAAATCAATACAAAAGATTTAAAAAAACAGATTAAAAATACATTTTCGGTTTAAAATAATTTCAGTCATCCATACATTCATGGGCCGACCTCGCTAGTCATCGCCAAAGGTCAATGGCCCCAGGCCTGTCGGAAAAGCCAGGTCTTTAAATTATAATTTCATAATTTTAAAATTATGAAAAATTATGAAAAAATGAAACATAAATAAAAAATAAAAAATAAAATAAAAAAATAAAAAAATTTAAATTAAAAAACAAAAAATCAACAAAATAAAAATTTAAAATAATGTAATTTAATTTAATTTAAATTATTTTAAATTAAATTAAATTAAACAAACTAAACAAAAGTAAATAATTAAAAAAGGAAAGTAAAGTAAAAAGTAAAGTAAAGTAAAGTAAAGTAAACTATTAAATTATTAGGAACTTTTGTGAGCTATGTGAAACGTTTCGGCATTACATAAAATCTCCAAGTGGAAATGCCGCTACAGGTAGTCCTTTACTTACGACCGCCACTGAGCCCAACATTTCCATTGTTAAGCGAGACAGTGATGAAGGGGATTTTGCCCTGTTTTACGACCTTTCCGGCCACCGTTAAGTGAATCACTACCATTGTTAAGTGAGTCACATGGTGGTTAAGCGAATCGTGCTTCCACGTTGACTTTGCTGGTCAGAAGGTCTCCAAAGAGGATCGTGTGACCCCTCGGAACACTGCGACCATCATAAATATGAGTCAGTTGCCAAGCGTCTCAGTTTGGATCACATGAACATGGGGATGCCGCAATGGTCATAAGTGAGAAAAACAAACGTCACTTTTTTCAGTGCCGTCGTAACTTCGAACGGTCACTAAGTGAATGGTTGTAAGTCGAGGACTAGTGTACTAGACTTTCCTGATTTTTTGCTTTTATGGCATAACAGGGCCAAAAGGTTGATAGGTAGTCCTCGACTTACAACAGTTCATTTAGTGACCGTTCGAAGTTACGACAGCACTGAAAAAAGTAACTTCGGCCTGTTGTTCAGACTTACGACCGTTGCCGTGTCCCCACAGTCATACAATCAAAACACATGTGGCAACGTACTCATATTTATGACGGTCACGCGGTCCCCTTCTGCGACCTACCAACCAGCACAGTCAATGCAGAAGCCCGATTCACTGAATGACCATCTTACTAACTTCGCCACTGCAGTGATTCACTTATGAACGGTGAGACCAACTTAACGACGGCAGGGATTCGCTTAAACGCGGCAGGCAGAAAGGTTGTTAAACAGAGTCAAAACTCACTTAACAACCGTCGCGTTTAGCAAGATAAATTTTGGGCTCTGTGGTGGTCGTAAGTCTGAGGATTACTTGTATTATGCTCAGGAGACCGATGGAAAAAGAGACGGATATAAATTCATATTAAGTGAGACATTCGTTACGTCTTGAGTTTTGCCCCCTTCAAACGACCTCTCTGGCCACCGTTGTTAAGTGAATCACGGCAGTGGTGAAGCAAGCAACCCAGTCTTTAAGTGAATCAGGCTTCCCCATTGACTTGGCTTGTCCGACAGTCACAAAAGGGGATCATATGACTCTGGAACCGTCATAAGTACGAGTCTGAACTCTGATCACCTGATCGCGGGGTGTGAAAAACGGCCATAAGTCACGTTTTTCAGTGCTGCTGGAACTCGGAACGGTCACTAAACATACTGTTATAAGTCGCGGACTTCCTCTGTAGGGTCTCCTGCTTGAGCAAAGGGTTGGACTAGAAGACCTCCAAGGTCCCGTCCAACCCTATGATTCTATGTATCTTCCATCTTAGCTAAAGCTACTTGGAACCTATGGAACTCCCCGCCACTAGATCTCTGCAAAATCCACATCTCTGCAAAATCCACCACAATATGGTGTTCGACCGGCCCACCCAACCTCGACAGAATACAAAGCTCATTGTCCCCAGCTGCAGGATCTCCCCATGGGATCCGGGGAGCTGGGTTCCATTTCTGACCGTGGTTTATGACCTCCTGGCTGGACATCCAAGTGGATTAACGGCTTGGGATGGCTTTGACCTAATTCTGGCAGAGTGGGAGGTCAGATGACTATGAATACCATCTGCTTGCTTCTGGGAGAAAAGGTCTTCCCCATCTGCAGAATTCAGGGTAGGGGGTCTGCAAAGAGAATGGCCTCCATGCACGGAGCTTGGAACTTAGTCCTCAAGTTACGACCATTCATTTAGTGACCATTCGACGCTACCACGGGCACTGAAAGAAGCGATGTAGTGTTGTGGCCTGCCCGCATCCCGCGCAGCTGGTCATGGATCCAGAGGACCAAGAGGCGGTTGTGACGCGGTACCATCGGCCCGTGCACCTGGCACCCGAGTCCGATAGCGAGGAGGTTGGAGAGGACTCGGTGCCAGAGGCTGAAAGTCAACCAGGGCCTTCTGCAACTCATGAGGTGCACTATGAGTGATGCAGAAGAAGAGGAGGAGCCTCTTCTTCTCGATGCTAGGGCATGCAGGGCTGTTAGACGGCAAGAGTGGCTACGCAGGAGGAGGTCTCCTCGAGAGGAGAGCTGCAGGCTAATTGGCCATGCCCTTAGACTACTTAAGTCCTAACCACGCTGAGCCTCGTTGCAGGGAACAATGTCGCTTCTAAATCTTGACTTCTGTGACTCCAGCTTGCATTCCAGCACGGATCTTGTTTCTTGCATTTTCTAGTTCCGGGACTTGTGCCAAGTACAGTAAGACTTGCCAATTACCTCTTGGACTTCGGCCAGCTGTTAAGATAGTGTTGTGGCCAGGTCGAGTCCAGTGCAATTAGCAGCCGATCCCGAGGATTCGGAGGTAGTGAGGGTGCAGTACAGAAGACCGGTGTTCCTGGCACCAGAGACGGAGAGTGAAGAGGACGTGGGGTCAGAGGCTGGCGAACAATTAGAGCCTGATGCATCTCCTGAGATTAGTGACTCAGGAGAAGAGGAGGAGCCTCTTCTTGATGCCAGAGCACGCAGGTTCTCAAAGAGACATAACTGGCTAATCAGGAGGAGGCTTCCTCATGAGTAGTACTGCAGGGCTTGACCACGCCCTGAGGGTATTTAAGGGTCTGTCATGAGGGGCTTCGTTGCAGAGAACAACCCCGTTCTGTGGTTCCAGCATTTTGCTCTTGTGTCTGCAGCTCGGATTATAAAAAGTGAACATTTTTCCTGTGTTAATGAGATTTGGATTTCCGCCAAACCTATGTGAGTTGAGATAACGCTAATTGACTGCTTTCTGGGACTCTAGCCATCTACTGAGAAGACTTTGTAAATAACTTATTAATTACCTGATATTCTTTTGAAAAGATTCAACTCTTGCTAAGACTTTATTGGAAGTAAAAGAGTATTGTTCCCAATTCCTTCCCGTACATTTTATTTTGGGGGGGCATACCCGTGGGGACAGAACAGATAGTATATTAACAGCTGGGTTTCTGAACAGAATAACTTCTGCCTTTCTTTTGCTTTTTACGCTCCTAAGAAATTATTAGGAGACTTTGCTTTAATTACTAAAAGAAACTGTGTTTGGACGTTTGTGTGTGCGTAATTATTGGTGGGCTCGGCGCTGGGGCAGAACATGTAGTTTGTTTCACCCTTACGACCGTCGTGGCCTCCCCATGATCCTAATTCAGATGCAGAGTGACCGACTTGTACTTATGACGGTTGCAGTGTCCCGAGGGGGGTCACGTGATCCGCTTTTGCGATGAAGCCAAGTCCAGGGAGAAGCCCGATTTGCTTAACAACCGGGCGACCGACTTATCCACCACAGCGATTCACTTAACAACCAGGTGTGAAACGGGGCACAACTCCCTTAGCGAACGTCTCACTTAGCAATGGAAATTGGATGGTGGTCGTAAGTCGAGGACTACCTGTATTGGCTTCAGATTTAGGGGAGGGGTGGAAGATGGGATCTGTTGTTCTGAGGAGGGGGAAGTGTGTGCCTTCATGGGTTCGGTACAGGCAGTCCTCCGAGGTATGACGGTTCGTTGAACAACCGCTCGAAGGGACCACGGCGCAGAACAAAGTGACCGATGGCCATTTTCGCACTTACGACCGTGGCAAAATTCCCGCGGTCACGTGATCAAGAATTCATGCCAACTGACTCAACCTTACGACGGTCGCCGTGTCCATGTGATTCCCCTTTCGCCACCTTCCAAGGAACAAAGTCAAGAGATTCACTTCATGATGGCGTGAGCGACGTCACAACGGCGTGGATTCGCTTAGCAATGGTGGCCAGAGTTGTCGTAAAATGGGGCAAAACTCAACGACCATCTCACTTTGGGGCTGAATTGCCATTGTAAGTCGAGGACTGCCTGTTTCAACTTTAGATTTGGGGTGTGGGTGCCCTGGGAAAGGTCATCCGACTGGGAAAACTTACCCATCTCGCTTAGCAACATAAATGTGCTCAACTTTGGTCATAAGTCGAGGACTGCCTGCCTTACGACTCCCATCCCTCCCTGCCCCACCTTTGGGAATCAGTGGAAGCACCAAGCAGCCATGTTAGGCCCAGAATGAAGTTTTTGGGGAAGGGGCGTTTTTCAAGAGTCTGGGGTCCAAGTTGGCGGAATTGACATGGTTTGGTCAATGGGGGGTGGGACAAGGTCAAAGGTGACCCCCTCCCCTTCAGAGGCAAAGACAGGGGTGGGGAGAAAAGGGTCTCTTGGCTTCAGTCATCCCTCCCCCCCCGGCCACTGTGTGTGAGACCCTCAGAGGCCCCGTTTTGAGTCTGGGGGCAGCTGAGGGGTGGTGGTGGGGGTCTCGGTGCTTTCCCACGGGTGGGTGGGGGTTCAAGAGTCTTTGAAATGGCCACCGCCATCTTGGTTCCCGGCCTCATATTCGAGAGCCAGAATTTTCAGAGGGGAGGGGACTGTCGAAAGACACACACCCCTTGCCCGCAGAAGGGGGGGAAGAGGGGAGGGGGTCTCTCCTCCTTGCCCGGCCAGGGAGGGTCTCAAGAGGGCGGGGTGGTCTTTAAATATCCCCCCACCCTAACCCCCTCCTTCCTTAATCCTGTTAATAACTCTCAGCATCAAGTAAACCTCTACGAAACATAAGGTGAAGAAGAACCCCTGAGCAAGTGCGGAGCACTCTTGAAAAGGGGGGGGGGTCCTCAGCTCCATGTGGGACCCCCCCCACCAGCCTAAAAGACCCCACTTTTTCCAGGGCCCATCCTCCTTTTCCCGGGCGTTGAGCCCACCCCCAACCGGGTTTGTCCTGCAACTTTGAGGGTTTCTTGCCCCCCCTTCTCATTCTCTCTTCTTTTTTTCTTTTTTTCAATTTTTTTTTATTTTTTCCTCTACCACTTTTACAATTCAATAGACATATACCTTAAAATGGTACAATAAAATACACAATTTTACATTTATAATCCATCATTCAAAAGTCAATATCTTATACAGATGCTTACATCATCGATCATCAGTCTGTTCTGCTTTTATTTCCCATTGCACTCCCCTCTCTCTTTATAATATTTGAATGTAGGATGTATGAGGAAGTAAGAAAACAATATCTGTCCCCAATTATAAATAGATTTTCCCACTGGAATGTAAGGCATAAATTAACATTTCTATTGAAGGCAGACTCTCCTCCCCTGGTAAGGGCTATCACTCGCTATCTTAATAGGATGACAGCAATACGAGCCAGCTACATTGAAAAGAATTTCATTGATTGTAAGAAAGATGAGCTGAGTTAGAGACGAGATATTTTATTTGGGTTATCTAGTTTTAGAAATTTAGTTATTGAATTTTTATATCGTTGAATTTTTTTTATTAAAAAGTTTTAACAGTACAAAGTACAAACGTTTTCTCTTTTCTCCCCCCCTTCCCCCCTCCCCCCTTCCCACCCCTCTTACCCTCCCCTCCACCCCCACCCCGACTTCCCAGAAAAAGCACAAGGTATAATCAAAAACAAACATAAAGCTGAGATATGCTAAAAAATTATTAATTCTAACATTTTTCTAATTCTTAACTCCTTATTACTCAAAAACTTAAAAACATAATCTAAAAATTAAACATTTATCATTAATAAACTATTTGGGTCTTCTTAATCTGATACTTTTTTTGAATATAATCAGTCCACCTATTCCATTCCAGTATATATCTTTCATTTGAATGATCCTTAAGATATGATGAAATTTTTGCCATTTCAGCCAAATGTGTAACTTTTAGTGTCCATTCTTCAATAGTAGGCATATCTTCCTTCTTCCAATACTGTGCCACCAGTAACCTGGCAGCTGTTATTAGGTTCAAAACCAAATTAGTCTCTGTAACAGAACAATCCATGATTATTCCCAACAAAAAGAACTGTGGTGTGAACTTGATCTTTTTCTTTAAGATGTTTTGTATAATCCACCATATTTTTATCCAAAAAGCCTTGATTTTTTTACAAGTCCACCAAATATGGAAATATGTAGCATCATCACATTCGCATCTCCAACATTTAGGTTGTAAAGTTGGGTACATACAAGCTAGTTTTTTTGGGGTCTAGGTGCCATCTATAAAAAATTTTATAAAAATTTTCTCTTAAATTTTGAGCCTGTGTAAATTTAACATTTCTAACCCATATCTTTTCCCATGTTTCCATCATTATAGGTTCTCCAATATTTTGAGCCCATTTTATCATGCAATCCTTAACTAATTCTGTTTCTGAATCTAGTTCCAGTAAAATATTGTACAATCTTTTTATGTGCATTGGGCCCTTATTTTTTATTTGTTGTATCAAATTATCATCATCCTTCCCAATACCAATTTTTTGATCATCTCTCCATCTAGCCTGTAATTGTCCATATTGAAACCAAGTTCTGATTAATCCTTCTTCTCTTAGTTTCTCCATTGGTTTTAGTTGTAATATAATTCCTTCTTCTTGAAGAAGTTCTTTATCTGTAATCTTATCTAATTTTTGCTCTAAATTTATATTTTCTATCGCGTGTCTGGGTACTGTCCATAAAGGTAACTTATCATTTAATTTACCTTGATACTTTTTCCAGACACGCAATAAAGCATTTCTTATTATATGACTCTTAAAAGCTTTATCTACTTTTTTATCATACACTAAATAGGCATGCCACCCATAAATCAAACCATATCCTTCAATATTTAATACCCTGTCTTCTGTCAAATTAATCCAATCCGTAATTGCTGAGAGAACTGCTGCTTCATAATACAATCTTAAATTAGGCATTTTAAGACCACCTCTTTCCCGTGCATCTTGCATTATCTTCTGATTTACCCTCGGCTTCTTCCCTGCCCAAATAAATTTATTTATACCCTTTTGCCATTCCTTCAAATTTTCATCTTTTTTAAGTATTGGTATCATTTGAAAGAGAAACAAAAATCTTGGTAAAACATTCATTTTAACTGCAGCAATCCTACCTAGCAAAGACAATTGCAATTTTTTCCAATTTTCCATATCTTTCTGTATTTTTAACCATAGTGGCTCATAGTTATGTTGATATAATTTCGTATTTGTGGACATTTATTTAAAATTTATTTATTTAAATGGATTTCTATGCCGCCCAACTCCCGAGGGACTCTGGGCGGCTCACAACATGTCAGAATCCATTCCACAATATAAAAAGTACAATAATTAAAAACTACAAAAATTAAAAAGAGTATCTCACATTCATAATCAAGGGGGGAGACCCATATCTGGTCTAGTTGGTCTCACTTTCACCCCGCCTGCCGGAAGAGCCAAGTTTTTATTGCTTTACGGAAGGCCAGCAGGGTGGGGATAGTCCTGATCTCTGGAGGAAGCTGGTTCCACAGGGAGGGAGCTCCCACAGAGAAGGCTCTCCCCCTTGGCCCCGCCAACCGACATTGCTTGGTCAATGGGACCTGGAGGAGGCCAACTCTGTGGGCCCTGACCGGTCGTAGGGATGTATACGGCAGGATGCCGTATGGGCAGCCAATGCAGCTGGCGGAGGATCGGTGTTACGTGGGTGTATCTAGGTACACCCACCACAGCTCGCGCAGCTGCATTTTGCACCAATTGCAGTCGCCGGACACTCTTCCAAGGGTAGCCCCATGTAGAGCGCATTGCAGTAATCCAGCCGTGAGGTGATAAGGGCGTGAGTGACTGTGAGAAGTGCCTCCTTCTCCAAGTAGGGTCGCAATTGGTGCACAAGACGTACTTGTGCAAAGGTCCCCCTAGCCACAGCTGTAAGGTGTTGCTCCAAATTTAGCTGTGGGTCTAGGAGGACACGCAAATTGCGGACCTGTTCTGAGGGAGCTAATTTCTCCCCCCCCCAAGAACCAAGGAGGGACAATTGGTCAAGTCCTTAGGAGGCAATATCCACAGCCACTCAGTCTTGTCAGGGTTAAGTTTTAGCCGGTTCATCCCCATCCAGACCCTAACATCGTCCAGGCAGCGGCCCATTATGTCCACGGCTTCCCTGAATTGAGACGGGGTGGAGATGTACAACTGGGTATCATCAGCGTACTGCTGGTACCTCACCCCGTGTCGTCGAATGATCTCACCCAGTGGTTTCATGTAGATGTGAAACAGGTTGGGCGAGAGGACCGAGCCCTGTGGCACCCCACATAGTAGGGGCCTAGGGCTCGACCTCTGCCCCCCTGTCAACACCGACTGCGTCCTGTCAGAGAGGAAGGAGGAGAACCACTGCAAAACAGTGCCGCCCACCCCCACCTCTCCAAGACGACGCAGAAGGATACCATGGTCAATGGTATCGAAAGCCGCTGAGAGGTCAAGTAGCACCAGGATAGAGGAGTAACCCCCATCCCGGGCTCGCCAGAGATCATCCATCAGGGTGACCAAAGCCGTTTCCGTACTGTAGCCACGCCTGAAACCCGATTGAAAGGGATCCAGAAAATTAGTGTCATCCAACAGCCGTAGGAGCTGGAGCGCCACCACATTCTCAACAACCTTCCCCGCGAAGGGAAGGTTGGAGACTGGACAGAAGTTCTTTAAATCCGCCGGGTCCAGGGAAGGCTTCTTGAGGAGGGGTCTCACCACCGCAGCTTTTAAAGGCTGCGGGACGGATCCCTCTCTCAAAGAAGCGTTGACCAATGCCTGGAGCCAGCCGCGTGAAACCTCCCTGGTGGCCGAAACCAACCAGGAAGGGCACGGGTCCAATAAACAAGTGGCGGAGCTCATAGCTCCTATGGCCTTGTCTACATCCTCAGGAGTCACCGGTTCAAACCTATCCCATATAACAGGACTAAGGTCTGCCCCAGTCATCTCGGCCTGTACTGCCCAATCGGAGTCCAGGTCTGTCCGAATCTGAGTGACTTTATCCGCCAGAAACCGAGAAAATTCCTCAGCTCTGCCCTGCAAGGGATCTTCGCCTCCCTCCTTAGCAAGTAGGGTGCTGGTCACCACTCTAAACAGGGCGGCTGGGCGGGAGTCAGCGGACGCAATAAGGGCGGAAAAATGCGAACATTTTGCCGCCCGTATCGCCACTAAGTAAGACTTAATGAAAGTTCTTAAAAGTGTCCGGTCAGACTCAGCTTTACTAGATCTCCATCGTCGCTCTAGGCGTCTCTTGTGGCGCTTCATCTCCCGGAGTTCCTCGGTAAACCAAGGAGCCCTCCTGGATCCGCTTCCACGGAGAGGTCGCAAAGGCGCAATCCGATCCAAAGCCCTCGCTGCTGCCTGAATCCAGGCCACAACCAGAGACTCGGATGAACTGTGTACCAGGGATTCAGGTATTTCCCCAAGTTCCCTCTGGAATCCCTCGGGTTCCATTAGGCGCCTGGGGCGGAACCACTTAATCGGTCCCGCCTCCTTGCGGTGGAGGCGTGGTGCCATGAAATCCAACCTCAGAAGGAAATGATCTGACCACGACAAGGGTACTGTGACTAAACCCCTCAGCCTCAGATCATCTCTCCACTGCCCCGAGAGAAACACAAGGTCAAGCGTGTGACCTCCCTCATGAGTCGGACCCTGAACTACTTGGGTCAGGTCCATGGTTGTCATGGAAGCCATGAACTCCTGGACTGCCCCCGAGGCTTTGCCGGGTGATGGCAGATTAAAGTCCCCCAGCACCATCAACCTGGGGAACTCAATCGCCAGCCCTGCAACCGCCTCGAGCAGAACAGGCAGGGCCTTTGCAACGCAGCTAGGAGGCAGGTACGTTAGCAAAAGGCCCACCTGAACCCCTAAGTCCAACTTCAGAAGGAGCGTCTCACACCCAACAATCTCCAGGGCAGGGCTCCTTTGAGGACAAAGATTCTGGCGTGCTATAATAGCCACTCCTCCACCCCTTCCCTGGGGTTGCGGCTGATGCTGAACCGAGAACCCGTCCGGGCATATCTCAGAAAGGGGCACCCCCCCTCCTGGCCCAGCCAGGTCTCGGTAATGCATGCCAGGTCAGCCCCCTCTTCTAGGATTAAATCCCGGATAAGGGGGGCCTTGTTAGTAATCGACCTGGCATTTAACAGCAGCAGCCCTGACATCCCTGGTTACCATGCACTCGGGCTGAGCTAGGTGGAACCAAACCAGAGGGGCCAGAACAAGGAATCACTTGCAAACAGCGAATTCTCATTCCCCGAGAGCGGCCTACCCCTCTGCTCCCGCCATACCTGCCTCTCCCTGTTATGACCGTAATGCTCCTACTCCCAGTCCCCCCAGAGGTCCCCTCCCCTCCCCCGCTGGTCCCCCATTCTCCTGGCAGGCCATGCATTCCATTCATACTGAGCCTGGGGATGGGCCAAAACCCCCCTCCGCTTCTGTTTCCACACTCAGCAGAGGGGGGCAGGGTCCAACCACCCAGCTCACTCATTTGCTCACACAGTCAAACCACAAACATTTATTCATACCATCCGTCCATAAACATGCTCACAGACACTCTCCCCCGGGGTCGAGGTAGATAAAGTGCAGTAAAGAAAGGGGGGGTAATAGGGGGGTCCAAATGATGTCTGTAAAGTCCTCAATCGGGATTCGTCGGGGAAGGGAAACATCTCCAGTCTTTAAAACATCATTCAATCTACCGATCTTCATAGTCTTGTGTTGTGTTTTGAAGGGCCAATAATCCAGGGGCCTAAAAATCATCCCTCTAACAGCATGTCTGTTCATAATCACAGTTGTAGTAGTGATGAAAAGTTAATTATCCTCAGCTGCCAGGTCTATCTTAAAAAAGGGTAGCCCAAACCCGGCTATTCGCCCATCACAGTAGTAGAATTAACGGAAGGTGCTCTTGTCTTCCCCGAAATCATACCAAGAGAAACCACCCCTTCTTCCAGTCCTCCTCCACAACTCACAGGCAAGTCAGTGTATCCGGTTCTTTTTTTTTAATATAATATAGACCCCTAAGTATTTAATCTTTTTGACTATCTCAAAACCTGTTACCCTTTCTATTTCTTCTTCTTGGCTTCTTGCCATGTTTTTAGCTATTATTTAGCTATATTTATTTTAAAACCAGATACTTGTCCATATGAATTGATTGTGTCCATCAGAGTTCTAGTAGATTGTAATGGTTGGGTTAACGTAACGACCAGGTCATCCGCAAACGCTCTTAGCTTATATTCCTCCTGTCTAATTTTTATTCCCTTTATTGTGTCAAGCTCTCTTATTTTGCTGAGTAATATTTCCAAACTCAAAATAAACAGTAAGGGAGACAAGGGACAACCTTGTCATGTTCCCTTTTCTATATTAAAAGTATCTGTTAATCCGCCATAGATTATTATTTGCGCTGTTTGTTTTTGATATATCGCCCTAATAGAATGTGCAAAATAATCTCCAAGTTGTAACTTTTCTATTAATTTTAATAAAAACTGCCAATTCAATCTATCAAAAGCTTTCTCAGCATCCAAAAATACTAGTACTGCGGGTACCTGGTTGTTGTTTCCCAAGTACTCTAATAGATTAACAATTTGTCTGACATTAGTCTTCATTTGTCTACCAATTAAAAACCCCGTTTGATCTTGATAAATCATCTGTTGCATAACTATCATTAATCTATTCACTAAGATTTTAGCAAAAATTTTATAATCTATATTTAAAAGTGAGATCGGCCTATAGTTTTTTGGATCTGTATGATCTTGACCCTCTTTTGGGATCAGAGAAATAAAAGCAGTCTTCCATGTTGGAGGTACATTACCTCCCTGTTGAATATTATTAAACAATTCTTTAAGCGGTTCCACCATCTCTTCCTGCAATTTCTTATAATAAACAGCTGTTAGACCATCTGTCCCCCGGGCTTTACCCACTTTTAACTGTTTAATTACCGATAAAATCTCCTGTGAAGTTATCAATTGATTTAAAGTATCCCTCTGCTCCTTAGATGTTGTATAAATATTCTGTTTCTGCAAAAAAAATTCTATATCCCCTTCTTTAACTTTGCCACCAATATATAATCCTGAATAAAATTCTAAAAAGGAACTTTTAATAAGTTCTTGTTCAAAAACTTCTTTACCGTTATATTTAACTCTTTCAATAATTCTTGATTTCTGCTTCTTTCTTAGCGTGTATGCCAACCATCTACCTGGTTTATTAGCATTGCTAAAAGTATTAAATTTAGCATATTGTAAATTAGTTGCCACTTGATCTGCCATTAACATATTAAATTGACTTTTTAATAAATTAATTGTCTCCTTAATTTTCCTGTCTGTTGGATTAGAAATTAAGGCCCGCTCCTGTCTTTTAATCTCCTCTTCCAATTCTTCCCTTTTTTCAGCTTTTTTCCTTTTATATTTATTATTCAAATATATCAAAATACCTCTCATGTAAGCTTTACTTGCATCCCAAACCATCTCCATAGAGGTGCCCTTCTGCATATTATTAACAAAAAATTCTTTCATTAATTTTTTACACTCCTTCACATTGTCTTCATATCTAAACAAATTATCGTTTAACCTCCATGACCTTCTAGATCCATTTCCATACTCCAATTCCAACCAAACCGGACTATGATCTGTCAATGTTCTTGAGCATATCTTCGTCTTCTTTACCCTAGAAAGAAGGTTGTTAGTAATTAGTATAAAATCAATCCTTGAAAAGGATTGATGTCTATCGGAAAAAAAAGTAAAATCCTTTTCTTCTGTATTTCTTTCACGCCAAATATCCCTCAACTCCCAATCCTCCATCATCTCAAAAAAGGATTTAGGCAATCTTGCTCTTGAATAAAAATTTTGCTTGAAACCCTTCTTGTCTCTTTTCACGTCCAGTACACCATTCCAATCTCCTAGAAGGATGCAGGTTTTATAATCCCATTGAGTCAACTTTGAATGTAGAAGATCATAAAATTTTTCTTGTTGTTGATTCGGGGCATATACACCAATCACAAGTGTTTTCTCTCCTTTAATTAAAAGTTCAATAGCTAGAAATCTTCCTTGATCATCTGCTTCAATTAACTTAGCAATCAAATGTCTTTTCACATATATAACGATGCTGTTTTTCTTTTCTGGTGCTGCTGTTACAAAATGTGTTCCTATTCTTGTATTTATCTTGTATTTTGGTCTTGTGTTCTAATATGTGTTTCTTGTAAACAAACCAAGTCATTGTTAAATTGTTTAAGGTAATGAAATATTTTTCTTCTTTTCTGTGGAGAGTTTAAGCCATTAACATTCCAAGTTAGGAATCTAATTCCCATCTAAAGGCTTCTGAAGCGTCTGGAGCATTGTCTGAAGATCTAGCTTCTTTAATTCCTTTGGTCTCGCTCCACCCACCACTTCTATTTTGGTAGTTTCTTTGGATGCCACCTGCAGTTGCTGTTGAATCAATTCCTGTTTACGCTTGGCCGTTGTCGCTCTAGTCTGTCTTTGTTCTTTTATCAATTCTTGTTCAACTAACCCCAGATGTTGATCCAAATGAGTTATGGCCATATCACTTTGAACAGACGAGGCTCCTTCTTCCTGAATTTCTATCAGTAATTCCTCTCTTTGTCTTACTCTGACATCCTCCTTTCTCTTCGTTTCTGGTGATCTTGGTGTCCCAGCCTTTAAAACATATGTATAGAAATCTCTTGCTTTCTGCACCGTATTGAGCCGATGTCTTTCTCCAGCATAAATCAAAGATATTCCGGCTGGGACCTCCCACCTGAACTGTATTTGTAGTTTCTTAAGTTCTTCCACCAGAAAGGTATAATCCTTTCTGGCTCTTAGAATTTTTGGAGGAATCTCTTTCATTGTCATCATTTCTTGTCCATCAACCTGAAGCTTATTTTGAAAAGTTGCCTGTAGGATATCATTACGTAGTGTTCTGTTAGTAAAGTATATTACAATATCTCTTGGCAGGTTTCTCTGTCTGGCCACCCATGAATTAACACGATATATTTTATCCATCTGCCATCCCAACTCTTCCTTCTTTATTTCCAACGCTTGAGCAATCGCCTCCGACAACAAATCTCTCAAGTTCTCACGTTTATCCTCTTTTACACCTCTAACTCTGATTGCAAATTCCATATTTCTATATTGGATCATTGTAATTTCATCTGCATCTTTCTCCCTTTTGTTCTCAATTTCATCTACTTTTCCACTCAAAGCTGTTGTGAACTGTTTAATTTCTTCCACTTGCTGGTCTAAAACCTCCAAATTGTTTGCCAAGCCTTTAAATGCCATTAAGATATCTGCCCTAATTTGATTGTTACGGGCTCCAATTTGATCAGAGATATCTTGTATCTTGTCATGAATTTTCTCATTAGTCTCATCAATTTTGCACCAACAGATTCAATTTTTGCATTAAAAGTGATGGCCATTTCAGCCTGCATAACTTTAAGAGTTTCTTGTAACATCCCCAGAGTTAGAGGCTGGGTTTGAGTTGAGAGGGATTGCAGCTTAGAAGTGTGGAGGGGTGAGCTCTCAGCACTGCCCGCTCCTTTAGAAGGAGCCGTCTTCCCAGATTTAGAAGCCATTTGAATTTAAACAGATCTTTGTGTTATTCTAAATTACTTTTGTTCAATGCCAAAAAGAAGAATTCTTCAAAGTCAAACTCCAAATCAGAATTAAAGTCAGAAGTTCTCCTGCATAAGCCTCCTAGCAAAACGAAACTTTCTTTATAACTTTCACTTTTCCACACCCTTTCAGACTTCAATCGCCATTTTAAAACAGTTAAGTATGGTTACTTGCCCGGCTTGTCTCCTGGCTTTTTCTGCTGCTGCTGTTCCAAAATAGAAATCTATCATTTAAAGCAGGGTTGGTCGCAATCTTCTTGCTCCGCTAAAAAGCGGAGATGTCCCAGGTCCGGAGCAGTTGACAGGTTTCCAGGGAGCCCTCACCCTTCACGCCCCAGGATTTTCTCCTGGGACACTTGGGGGACTCTACCTGTGCCTGCCTGCTCTTCACCCTCTCCTTTGCCTGGGGAGGGGGTTTTTGGCCGCCAGTCAGCTGTTTTTCGGCTGTTCTGGCGGCTTGAACGGTGCCGGGGACCGGCGCTCGACGGGGAGCATCTTCGGAGAACGCGGAGCCAAACCGGAAGCCGATATCGTTGAATTTTGATGTCATGTACCATATATATTTTTGTATGGTTGTTTCTGTACTTGTTTGTTCTGTTTTTCTTTTTTTGAAAAGGCCTTCGGGCTATTCAATAAATGTATCTCTCTCTCTATCTCCATCATCTCCTCCTACTTTCTTACTCCTTCACTCCTCCTCTACTCTCTCTACTCCTTCTCTTCCTCCCCTTCTACTTCCTCTTACACTCTCTTTGCCTTCCCCTGAGTACTCTTTTGTGCTAAATCCTCTTATATTTGACAGGCTGATGATACAATCTCTAATTTAGACTCATCATATCTCTTCTAAGAAAAAAGATTTGTTTTTATTGTTACTGTTATATCATTTCTTTAAATATAATACTTTATTCTAGGTATATGCTGCTAACTTCATCTTACCTCCAAAAAAAAGGGGGGGAAGGGAAAAAAGGAAAGTCTAATTTTGTCATCTGGGATATTCACCGATTAATTTTTAAGTTCACCTTCCAAATTATCTGCTATTAATTTAATTTCCAAGATAATTACTATTTCTCCTACTTCTCAATTTTCAGCCATATTGCTTCCTCCACTTTTTTATCTCTTTATTTATCGTTTATGTTTTTTTGTCCTTGTTCTATCACAAAAAACTAAATGCCCAATTATACATTCCAATTTCTTATATTAATCATCAAAGTTCTTCCTAGGTTATTTGCATTCTATTAAATATTTAACTCTTGAAATAAAGTCAGTCTCTCTTTCTTGAACAGAACAGAATAGCAGAGTTGGAAGGGACATCAGAGGTCATCTAGTCCAACCCTCTGCTCAAGCAGGAGACCTAGACCATTCCTCTCTCTCTCTCTCTCTCTCTCTCTCTCTCTCTCTCTCTCTCTCTCTCTCTCTCTCTCTCTCTCTCTCTTTCTCTCTCTCTCTCTTTCTGTCTTACTCTCTCCCTCTCTCCTTCTCTCCCTCCCTTATTCTCTTTTCTCTTTCTGTTTTTCTCTCTCATTTTCTCTCTCATTCTGTCTTCCTCTTTCTCTCATTCTCTCTTTCTCATTCTCTTTCGCTGTTTCTCTCTCCTCTTGTTCTTTCTTTCTCTCTCCCTCTCTCATTTTCCCTCCCATTCTCTCTCTCTCTTTCACTCTCATTCTCTCTCTTTCTTTCTCTCTCCCTCTCTCTCCTTCTCCCCCCCCTCTTTTTCCCACTCTCTCTGCTGGGTGGGTGGGAGGCGGCGTCCCCACTGTTTTCTGGACTCCATCTTCCCAGGAGCCAAACACGTGGAGAATGTACACGTATGAAATGGGAGGGGGGGTGTATCAGAGGCCAGAGAGGGAAATTCCCCCCTTTCTACGGTAGGCTTTCCCCGAAAGTGGAAAATTAGCTCTCAACCCCCCCGCCCCGGGGCCGAAGTCTCCTTTTCACATCCACGGCACACGTGTGCATGCATTCAACCTGGCCTGAAGTTGAAAAGACACCCCACCTAGCTTCTCCGGATTGAAGTAAGAGGGGGGTATCTCTGTGTCACCCCCCCAAATCTTCCCCTTAGGAAATTGGGCAGCCCAGAGGGACCCCCGGCCCTTTTCCAGCCCCCCAACTCACCTGCAGAAGGCGCCCAGGTTCTCCACTAGGTAACACTGCCCCCCGTTGTGGCAGTAACTTGGGAAGGTGTCACAAACCGACTTGCAGGTTGCGTTGTGTCGGGCGTAGCCGCTGCGACAATCGGTGCCATTCTCCAGAACACCGGTTTCCCGGGCCGGATCCCCGAAACCAGTCCGGAGATGGTTCGTCCTCTGGAAACGACAAAAGTCTGCAACGGGGGAAGGAGAAAGCGGCGGGTGGTGGGATCCGCGCTGGGGAGTTTGCTATGGATTTTGGGGGGGGCATGCGGGCCCGGGGGTCCTTCCCCTCCTCCTCTTCCTCCGCGGCCCCTGCCTCTTCCTCCTCCTCTTCCTCCTCCTCCGGCTCCTCTTCCTCGGCACCATCGGTGTAGAAGGAGGTCGTGGGGTAAAAATCTGACTCGTCGAAAGGGCTGAACTCGTCGTAAAGGTCACGGAAGGGCCACGAGATCCCTTTGTCCATTGGTGGAGTCCATGCCAGGCCCATGCAAAGCCCCCCCATCAAAGAGGTCGTAGTAATCGATGTCAATGATCTCTGAGGCCAGAGGGTCGGAGGAAGGGATTTGACAGCGGGGGGCGCCACAGAGCTGAGGGTCTCCAGATTCGGGGTGCAGCTGGAGGGCTCTTCCTTCGGGCCCGGGACACCCCCGGCTCCTTGCGGGGTGTCGGCCGCTTGGGGGGTCGTGCGTGGATCGCGTGGGGTTGAGCAGCAGGTCCCTCTCGGCGGCGGCGCGGCCGAGGTCGAAATCATGCGGGGGAACCGCCGTGGCCCATCCGGGATTCGGGGGTGTCTTCGCGTGGGGGTCTCCGCTGCCCACGTCTTCTTGGCTGCCTGGCCCAGCTTTGCCGTGGTCGAAAAGACGCCAGGTGCTGTCTTCCACCCGGCCCAGAGGTGCCACGCGTGGGGTGGCCGAGGATGCTTCTGTGCTGGGTTCTGTGTGCGAATCACTCCCCGCCATCTCCCGTGCCGTCCGCTGGGAGCAACTGGGACAGAGAACCGGCCGGGTTTTGGGATCCCACGCGGATTGCCAGGGACGCGTGGGGGGCAGAGCGGGGGGCACTAACTGGGACTCCTTGGCCCGGGCTGGTTGCAGAGATGACGCCTGGCCTGTGGAGACGTTGCCCCCTGACCTGGGGGTCTCTTCAGGGGGAGATGGATGCTCTTTTGTGGGGGGCTGGTTGCTGAGAAGGGGGGGGGGCTTGGCTGATCCTCCAGAGGGATCTCGAGACTTTGGGGTCACCAGGGAAACTCGGATGGGTATTGGAGGCTGCAAGGAAGGAAAGCAGACATGTCGGAACGCAACACTTAGGGGGTCTTTCTCTGGCTGCCCCCCTCCCCACGACAGCTCTAAGAACCCCCCTTCAATTATGCACACATGCCTCCGTGGGAGGGGGGAGGGGGAACCTCAAGGGGCTTTTCCCAAGGAGAGAGGAGAGGGGGGAAATACACCTTTTTTCTCCCACACCCCACCGCGCGGCTGTGCCGCGCGTGATAAAAATAGCAGCAATTCCCACACAGCATGATTCATCCTTGAGATCCTCTCGCCTCCTTCGGAGCCGTAGTAAAGGGGGATTAATTCCCAGGAGGTGTGGCCCAGAGGGAGAGAGGGAGGGAGGGAGGGAGGGAGGAAGGAAAAAAACAGGGAGGGAGGGAGGGAGGGAAGAAGGAAATTGGGAGGGAGGAAAGGAAGGAAAGATGGATGGGAAGGAGAGAGGGAGGGAGGAAAGGAAGAAGGGAGGGAAGGAAGGAAGAAAAGAAAAAAGGGAGCGAGGGAAGGAAAAGAGGGAGGGTGGGAGAAATTGGAAGGAAGGGAGGAAGGGAGGGAGAAAAGGAAGGAGGGATGGAGGGAGGGAAGGAGGAGGGAAGGAGGGAAGGAAGGAAAGGAGGGAGGGAGGGAGGGAGAAGGAAGGGAGGGAGGGAGGGAAGGAAGGAAAAAAGGAGGGAGCGAGGGAAGGAAAAGAGGGAGGGAGGGGGAAATTGGAGGAAGGAAGGGAGAGGGAGGGAGGAAAGGTGAGAGGGAGTGAAGGAAGGAAGGGAAGGAGGGGGGAGGGGAGGGAGGGAGGGAGGGAGGGAGGGAGGGAGGGAGGGAGGAAGGAAGGAAGGAAGGAAGGAAGGAAGGAAGGAAGGAAGGAAGGAAGGAAGGAAGGAAGGAAGGAAGGAAGGAAGGAAGGAAGGAAGGAAGGAAGACTCCTTCTTCAGGTCTAGGTTTTTGGATTTGGAAGAGTTGGAAGAGGACTTGCTGCTGTCTTGCAGGCAAGTACTGACGCTCCTACTAATTTAATCTAATTTTTTTTCCAGATTTCCTAGAGTTCAGGGCTTTGCTTTTTGATAGACACAGGGTTTCCTCCAATTCCTTAGTATTTGCAATCGTGCCTCACTCAGCTTTTTTTCTTCAAACAGGAGGCTTCACATCTGGCGATCCCCCCTTGCTTTCTCTGTCCTGTCGGTCACTGCTCGGGGGAGGGGGGAGTTAGCAACAGGCAGAGGTGTGGCTGGGGATCAGTCAGAGAGGTGATATCCCACTGTTATCCAGATTAAGCCCACACTCTTCCTCCTTCCCTAAAAGAAGGTCTTGTGCTCTGGCAAATATCCCATGCTCTCCAGACTTGTTAGTCTTTCTGCGGTTAGGAAATGCACAGAGGAAGCAAGATCCAGCTGTGATTGGGAGAAGGGCCCTCTCACTCACACACATGCAGGCATACACACATTTCCCATGCTTTTTCCATGCTTTAAAATGTAAAATTTAGAAGTACTCACCTTCTTTCCAAGCAGCCTTTGAGCTCAAAACTCAAAACCCCTTTAAAACCTAGTTCCAAATGGCCAAGGTCCAAGAAAACTTACCCACAGACTCAATGGGTCTGCTGCTAGCAAGGGAAGCTTACTTGGGCAAGGTCCATTGATTAGGTTAGCTTGGAGTCCAATCTCTGGGGTGCCAAATTGTTGGAAGAAATGTCCATGACCAATCCCTATACTAACTTGTTTTTATATTCCATCTAGTTACTACCTTGGAAGTGGGGGGGATTTTGTATGTGAGTTGGAGTCGGGGACAACGGATTGGGCCCCCTCTGCTGAGTGTGTTAACAGAAGCAGATGGGGTCTCGGTCACGATCCTCGGCTCGGTATGAATGGGATGCATGGCCTGGAGAGGGAGACCAGTGGGGACGGAGGGAGGGTCCCCGAGGGAGTGGGGAGCCGGAGCATAACGGTCGTAACTGGGAGGGGTAGATATGGCGGGAGCCGAGGGGTAGGCCGCTCTCGGGGAACTAGAACTTGCTATCTCCAAGCGATTACTTGTTCCGGCCCCTCTGATTATGGTTCATCTAGCTCAACTCGAGTTCTTGGTGACTTGGGATGTCAGGGCCCTGGGCTCAGGCTGCTGTTGCTTAATGCCAGGTCTGTTGTCAACAAAGCTTTTCTTGTTCGGGATTTAATCCTGGAAGAGAGAGCGGACCTGGCATGCATTACCGAGACCTGGCTGGGCCCGGAGGGGGGTGTTCCCCTTTCTGAGATGTGCCCGGACGGGTTTCAGGTATTACATCAGCCGCGACCTCAGGGAAGGGGTGGAGGAGTGGCAATGATAATATGCCAGAGTCTTCTTACCCATAGGATCCCTGCCCCAGAGATTGTTGGGTGTGAGTCCCTCCTTGTGAAATTGGACTCAGGGGTTCAGTTGGGCTTGTTGTTAACGTACCTGCCTCCCAGCTACGTTAAAACAGCCCTGCCTGTGCTGCTGGAGGCAGTAGCCGGACTGGCGGTGGAGTTCCCCAGACTTATGGTCCTGGGGGACTTTAACCTGCCATCGCTGGAGGAAGCCTCTGATGGCTTCCATGACAACCATGGACCTGACCCAAGTAGTTCAGGGTCCGACTCATAGCGGGGGTCACACGCTTGGCCTAGTTTTTCTCTCGGGGCAGTGAAATGATGATCTGAAATTAAGGGGTATAGTAGTTTCTCCCTTGTCATGGTCAGATCATTCCCTACTGAGGTTAGACTTTATGGCACCACTCCTCCATCGCAGGGAGGCGGAGCCTATTAAATGGTTCTGCCCCAGACTCCTAATGGACCCAGCAGGGTTTCAGAAGGAGCTTGGGGAGATACCTGAATCCCTCGTCCGCAGTCCATCTGAGTCCCTAGTTGCTGCCTGGAATAGGGCGGTGGCTGGAGCATTAGATCGGATTGCGCCTTTGCGACCTCTCTGCAGCAGTGGATCCAGGAAAGCTCCCTGGTTTACGGAGGAGCTCCGGGAGATGAAACACCATAAGAGACGTCTAGAGCGACGCTGGAGATCCAGTAAGTCCGAATCCAACCGAACACTGCTAACAGCCTTTATTAGGACTTATCTAGTGGCGATATGGGCGGCAAAATGTTCACATTTTTCCGCACTTATTGCATCCACAGATTGCTAGTTGCTGCCTGGAATAGGGCCGTGGCTGGAGCATTAGATCAGATTGCGCCTTTGCGACCTCTCTGCAGCAGTGGATCCAGGAAAGCTCCCTGGTTTACGGAGGAGCTCCGGGAGATGAAACACCATAAGAGATGTCTAGAGCGACGCTGGAGATCCAGTAAGTCCGAATCCGACCGAACACTGCTAAGAGCCTTTATTAGGACTTATCTCGTGGCGATATGGGCGGTAAAATGTTCACATTTTTCTGCACTTATTGCATCCACAGATTCACGCCCAGCTGCCCTCTTTAGGGTGACCCGCTCCCTCCTTAAAGGGGGGAGACCGGAGGAACCATTGCAGGGCAGAGCTGAGGAATTTGTTCAGTTTCTGTCGGATAAAGTCGCTCAGATTCCGATGGACCTGGACTCTGATTGGGCAGGTCTGACCGAGATGACAGGGGCAGGTCTCAGTCCAGTTATTTGGGATGAGTTTGAGTCTGTGACACCTGAGGATGTGGACAAGGCAATAGGAGCGATGAGTTCCTCCACTTGTTTATTGGACCCGTGCCCCTCCTGGCTGGTTTCGGCCACCAGGGAGGTGTCACGAGGCTGGCTCCAAGCGTTAATCAACGCATCCTTGAGTGAGGGATCCTTCCCACAACCTTTGAAAGAGGCGGTGGTGTGACCCCTTCTCAAGAAGCCGTCCTTGTACCCAGTTGTATTAAAAAACTTTCGTCCAGTCTCCAACCTACCTTTTGTAGGGAAGGTTGTTGAGAAAGTGGTAGCACTCCAACTCCTACGGTTATTGGATGAAACTGATTATCTAGACCAGTGGTTCCCAAACTTTTTCAGTCCACCGCCCCCTTGGTGCTACAAACTCATCCTCACCGCCCCCCACCCCACCCCCTCAGGTGGGCGTGGCTTAGTGGTCAGGTGACCGGGTGGGCATGGCCAACTTGTAAAATGTGGTGAAACTCACTTAACAACGCTCTTGCTTAGCAACCAAAATGTTATGCTCAATTGTGGTCCTAATTCTTTCTTTCTTTCTTTCTTTCTTTCTTTCTTTCTTTCTTTCTTTCTTTCTTTTCTTTTTCTCTTTCTTTCTTCCTTTCTTTTTCTCTTTCTTTCTTTCTTTCTTTCTTTCCTCCCTTCCCCTTCTTTCTTTCTTTTTCTTTCTTTCTGTCTTCCTTCCTTCCTATCATCTTTCTTCCTTCCTTCCTTCCATCTCTTTCTTTCTTTCCTTTCTTCTGTCTTTCTTTCTTCTTTCTTTCTGTCTTCGTTCCTTCCTTCCTCCCTCCCTCCCTCTTTCTTTCCTTTTTCTTTCCTTCTTCCCTCCCTTCCCTTCCCTCTTTTCTTTTTGACTGTCTTCCTTCCTTCCTACCATCTTTTTCTTTCTTTCTGTCTACATTCCTACCTACCATCTTTCTTTCTTTCTTTTTCTTTCTTTCTTTCCTTTTTCTTTGCTACATCCCTCCCTTCCCTTCCCTCCCTCCTTTCTTTTTCTGTCTGTCTTCCTTCCTTCCTACCATCTTTTTTCTTTCTTTCTTTCTTTCTGTCTTCCTTCCTACCATCTTTCTTTCCTTTTTCTTTCCTTCTTCCCTCCCTTCCCTCCTTTCTTTTTCTGTCTGTCTTCCTTCCTTCCTACCATCTTTTTCTTTCTTTCTGTCTTCCTTCCTACCTACCATCTCTTTCTTTCTTTCTTTCTTTCTTTCTTTCTTTCTTTTCTTCCTTCCTTCCTACCATCTTTTTCTTTCTTTCTGTCTTCCTTCCTACCTACCATCTCTTTCTTTCTTTCTTTCTTTCTTTCTTTCTTTCTTTCTTTCTGTCTTCCTTCCTACCTACCTACCATCTTTCTTTCCTTTTTCTTTCCTTCTTCCCTCCCTTCCCTCCTTTCTTTTTCTGTCTTCCTTCCTTCCTACCATCTTTTTCTTTCTTTCTGTCTTCCTTCCTACCTACCATCTTTCTTTCTTTCTTTCTTTCTTTCTCTTTCTTTCTTTCTTTCTTTCTCTCTTTTTTCCTTCCTTCCTTCCTTCCTTTTTCTTTCCTTATTTTCTCTCTCTCTCTCTATGTGTGTGTGTGTGTGTGTGTGTGTGTGTGTGTGTGTGTGTGTGTATCGCACACACCGCGGGACTACATTGCCTCCTCTGGGCTCTGCCTATGGCAATTTAAAATGTGCTTCTGTCTGCGAGGAAGAGGGGCATGTTTGAAAAGAGGGGCTGGAGGTGGGTGGGAAATCTATCCCACATTGAGCTACTGGGTGTGTGTGAGTGGGTGTGTGTGTGCGTGGCCGAAAACGTCCAAGTTTGGGAAACTGGGAGGTTTTGAAACCGGTTCCCCCAAACATGGTTTGTATTTGGTTGCAAAAACAAACAAACAAACACACAAGCCATTTTGGTTCCTCGCCAAGGCTGGCTCAACTGGATGACCAAACAGAGCCTGGAAAGGAAAGAAAACTGCAGAAGTGGTCAATGGAGGGGGTGGGTGGGACAGATGCACATGGGGGAGGGTCTTCTCCCCCTCCCCCCACACTGGCACATTCAAGGGGCTTCCTGGAAATACACCCCCTCCCCCGTGGGAAGCGCTGGCACCCTCCGAATTGCCTTCCTTGGCACAGAGGCCGGGTGGAGGGGGGGACTCCTGTACCCAGCAGGCACAGCTAGAAAGCCCCCTCCTCACCTGGTGGTGTGTCATGCCTGCCTAAATTGATATCCATCCGGGGGCAGGGGAAGATGGCATCGCAGGGACGAACGAGAACAGTGTGTTAGGTGGGCAGAGGAGGCGAGGCCGAAGGCCACATCGTGAGATGGGCATGCGGAGAGTTTGCGGGGGGGTGCAGGAGGCTGGGCACCTGGGATCATCAGTGGGATGGAGAAGGGGATGGTATTGGGTGTTTGGGGTGGGGTGGGGAGTTATGATTTTTAGAAGATGAGACACACATGTACACACAATGGCCAAGGGGAGGATTTAACGGGGTTGTCTGGGAGAGAAAAATAGAGGGAGGGAGGGAAGAAAGGAAGGAAAAGAAAGGAAAGGAAAGAGAAAGAAAAGGAAGGAATGAGAGGGAAGGAAATGGAAGGAGGAAGGGAGGGAGGGAGGGAGGAAAGGAGGGAGGGAGGAAAGAAAGTAGGAAGGAAAGAGAGGGAAGGTGAAAAGGAGAGGGAGGAAGGAAAAGGAAGGGAAGGAGGAAGGAAGGGAAGGGAAGGAGGAAGGAAAAGGGGGGAAGGAAAGGGAAGGAAGGAAAGTAGGAAGGAAAAGGAAGGGGAAGGAACGGAGGAAGGAAAAAGAGGGAAGGAAGAGAAGGGAACGGAAGTAGGAAGGAAAAAGAGGGAAGGAAGAGAAGGGAAGGGAAGTAGGAAGGAAAAAGGGAAGGAAAGGGAGGAAGGAAGGAAAGAAGGAAAGGAAAGGAAAGGAAAGGAAAGGAAAGGAAAGGAAAGGAAAGGAAAGGAAAGGAAAGGAAAGGAAAGGAAAGGAAAGGAAAGAAGGAAAGGAAAGGAAAGGAAAGGAAAGGGAGGCAGGCGAAGGCGGCAGAAACTCTGGTGGGCAACTGTTCCCGATCTCCCCCGCCATCGCTGCCCTCTTTCTGGACCGACTTTCCGGCCGCGGTGCCTCTTGGTCGAAGGAGCAGAAAAGAGGCAGCTGCGATTTCCCCACAAGGTCTCCCTCCTCCTCCTCCCGCCCCCCCAACCCAACCCCCCAACCCAGCCCCTGCCCGCACCCCCCCAATCCCGTGTCTTACAGGTTTAACAGCTCCGTGTTTCTGTCGGCTAGTCTCTAGGGAAAAAAGCTTACAAAATACAGAAACTCTTCTCGCTGCGAGTTGTTAATTGCTCACCCTCGCGAGAAGAGTTTCTGTATTTTGCAAGCTTTCCAGGGGTCTCCAACCTTGGCAACTTTAAGACTTGTGGACTTCAACTCCCAGAATTCCTCAGCCAGCTTTGCTGGGAGTTGAAGTCCACAAGTCTTAAAGTTGCCAAGGTTGGAGACCAGTGCAAAGAGACCAGACGACAGATACACGGAGCTGTTAAAAGTCCAGTAAGATGCCCATCTCACGGCCCGCCCAGTCCCCGCCGGGAAAAGAGTGGCAGGAAAAGCGGCAGCGGGCGATTGGGTGGACACGGGCGGCATGGGGACAGGACCAGCGAACCACCTACCGCCCCCCTGGACCCTCTCACCGCCCCCCTGTCGCCACCCTTACCTCTCACCGCCCCCCTAAGGGTTCCCACCGCCCCCTGGGGGGCGGTACCGCCCCCTTTGGGAACCACTGATCTAGACCCTTTTCAATCTGGCTTCAGACCTGGTTACAGCATGGAAACTGCTTTGGTCACACTGATGGATGACCTCTGGCGAGCCCGAGATGGAGGTTGTTCCTCGATCTTGGTGCGCCTTGACCTCTCAGTGGCTTTCAATACCATTGACCATGGTATCCTTCTGAGTTGACTAAGGGAGCTGGGAGTGGGAGGCACTGTATTACGGTGGTTCTCCTCCTATCTCTCCGGTCAATCTCAGTCGGTGTTAGTAGGAGGACAGAGATCGACCCCTAGGCCCCTCGTTTGTGGGGTACCTCAGGGTTTGGTTCTCTCTCCCCTCCTTTTTAATATCCACATGAAACCACTGGGTGAGGTTATCCGCCGATTCGGGGTGAGGTATCAACAATACGCAGATGATACCCAGTTATACATCTCCACCCCGCGTCAATTCAGTGAAGCAGTAGATGTGATGGACCGGTGGCTGGAAGCTGTGAGGGTCTCGATGGGAGTCAACAGGCTCAGACTCAACCCAGACAAGACCGAATGGCTGTGGGTACTGCCTCCCAAGGATGAGGTAAACTATCCATCCCTGACTCTTGGGGGGGGGAGAAATTGTCCCCCTCAGAGCGGGTTCGTAATTTGGGTGTCCTCCTAGATCCACAGCTGAAATTAAAGCAACATTTGACAGCTGTGGCCAGGGGGACCTTTGCACAAGTTTGTCTTGTGCACCAATTATGGCCCTATTTGGATCATCGGGATGCTCTCCTCACAGTCAATCACGCCCTTGTCACCTCACAGTTAGATTACTGCAACGTGCTCTACATGGGGCTACCCTTGAAGAGTGTTCAGAGACTACAACTAGTCCAGAACGCAGCCGTGCGAGCTATCATGGGTGTACATAGGTACACCCATATTACACCTATCCTCCGCGAGCTGCACTGGCTTCCCATTTGTCTCCGGGTACAATTCAAGGTGTTGGTTATCACCTTTAAAGCCCTACATGGCTTAGGACCAGGTTACCTCCGAGACCGCCTCCTACCGCACAGCTCCCTTCGACCAGTGAGATCCCACAGAGTCGGTCTCCTCCAGGTCCCGTCAGCCAGACAATGCCGGCTGGCGGGTCCAAGGGGGAGAGCCTTCTCTGTAGCAGCTCCGGCCCTCTGGAACCAGCTACCCCCGGAGATCCGGACCGCCTCCACCCTACTGGTCTTCCGTAAGGCAGTGAAGACCTGGCTCTTCCGTCAGGCGTGGGACCGTTGAGCTTGAGAATATCAGGGATATGTTCCGGCCCAATGAAAGTAGCATGTATGTGTTTTTTAATGGGTTTTTAATTGTTTTTAACTGTTTTTTAGATTTTGTATTCGATATGTTGTTAGCCGCCCAGAGTCCCTTGGGAGTTGAGCGGCATACAAATCTATTAAATAAAAATAAATAAATAAACATCTGGGTTCAGTTCCAAGTGGGGAAAAAGACACTGGAAACATGGAGGCTGTTTGGAAAGATGGTTTAATGGTGGACAGCAGGACCACATGGTTTGAGGTCCTGGGGAAAAGGGGGATCACATGCCTCGAAGATGTTGAAGAAGAAGAGAGTTGCCGAGAGTCCCTGAGTTTTTATACCCTCTGTTGGGTCCCACCTTAAGTTTCCTGTTCCTGTGTAAGAAAACTGTATCCCATTGGCTGTCAGACTCCCAGGGAGCGGGGTTTTTAGCTAACTTTGTAGGCTTTTGTCTGGCTGATGTAATCTTCTCAGGTGCCATGTGGTGAGATGGCTTTGGGATTCCTATTATGGTTCTTCCTGTAGATCAGTGGTTCCCAACCTTCCTAATGCCGCGACCCATGCCCCACCCCCGCGCCCCCACCGTGACCCACCCCGCTGCCGCCATTTGGGTTCTTTTACCCTCTGCGTATGCACAAAGCATGCTGCGCATGCGCAGACGGTAAAAGAACCCAAATGGCGGCAGCGGGGTGGGGTGCAGTGGGGGCGCGGGTTGTGGGGCGCGATATGGCCAGGCTTGTGGCAGTGGGGGGGAGCTGAGGATGCCGGGGCAACCCCTGGGAAATGGTCGTTCGAACCCCAAAGGGGTCCCGACCCCCAGGTTGGGAACCGCTGCTGTAGATCCTTGTTATGTAGAATAGACATCCCATTGACAAAGGTGGGGGGAATGAGTGAGTTGTGCTCTGGCCTTAATGGTCCATTGACAAAGGTGGGGGCTATTAAGAGTGAGTCTGTTTCCTGCCTAAAAACATGTTTCTCCTCCATTTCTCATCCAGCGAAATATAATATTCTGCCTTTTTAATATTTCCTAAAATATTTCATTAATCTAGGAGGGAGGTTGGTGCTAACTTCCTACAGGAGAAAGGAAGGAAGGAGGGATTGAGGGAAAAATGGAAGAGAGGACAGGGAAGGGTGGAAGGAGGGAAGGAGGCAGGGAAAGAAGGAAGCTGAGAGGGAGGGAGGGTGGGAAGAAGGAAAGGAGGGATGGAGGGAAGAAAATGGAAGAGAGGACAGGGAAGGGTGGAAGGAGGGAGGGAAAATGAAGGAGGAAGAAAGGAATGAAAGGGAAGAAAGAAGGGAGGAAGGCAAGAAAAGAGGAGGGAGGAAAGAAGAGAGGAAGGGAGGAAGGAGAGAGGAAAATGGAAGAGAAGAGAGGGAAGGGATGAAGGAGGGAAGGAGGAAGGGAGATGGGGAGAAAAGGAAGTAGGAATAGAAGGAGGGAAGAAGGAGAGGAAGGAGAGAGGCAGGGAAGAAGAGGAGGAGGAGGGAGGGAAGGAAAATGAAAGAGAAGAAAAGAAAGGAGGGAGGGAGGAAGAAGGGAAGAGGGACGATAGGGAAGGGAGGAAGGAGGGAAAAGGTAGGAGGGATGGAGAGAAGGAGGAAAAAAGAGGAAGGCGGGAAGGAAAAGAAATGGAAGGAGGGGAGGGGAGGAAGGGCGAAAAAACGAAAGAAGGAAAAAAAGATAGAGGAAGGAAGGGGCTTGCAGTGAGGGAGGAGCGCACCTGCGGAACCCCTCCCCCCTTCTTCCAGAAAGACCCATCGGGGGTTCTTTTCACCTGCTTGGGGGGGAGGTCGCAACCAAGGCGCTCCCCTGCCCCCAAATACAGCCCTCCCTCCCCACTTTGTAAAGACCCCTTCCAGAATTCCGACGCCCCCCCACCCCCCACCCAAAAAAGTGGGAAAGAGAGGTGTGTGTGTGTGTGTGTGTGTGTGTGTGTGTGTGTGTGTGTGTGTGTGTGTGTGTAGGGCGGGGCGGGTGGATTTTCTGTACATGGTCAGGAACCCACAAGCCATTCCTGGCGATGCCGCCCTCCGCCCCCCTCCCCCTCTTGTCCCCTTCCTCTAATTCTAATCCCCCCTCTCCTTCGTGAAATGATGGCCAGCTTGTATTAAAAACCGGGCGCCTTCGGCTGTCCTGGCTGGGGATGTTGGGCTTTGTAGCCCGGTCCGTTTGAGAAATAGCGGGCTGGGGAAGTGGGGGGGGGGAGAGCAGGACCCCTCCCCTTCTTGGCTTCCACGGCCGCCCCCCATCCCGGTAACCCATGCCTTTCCACGCGAAAGGGACCCCAATCGCAGCCTCCCTCTGAAAGACCCTGATTGACAGCTGGGGAGTGGGGGACCCCCTTTCCTCCGCCGCCCCCGCCCCTAAATCTAGAGAACCCCGAGATTTCCGCACCCTCTCCAGTCCCCACGGTTTGAATTGGGTTGGTGGGGGGGCGTGCTGCGATTTTAGCGCGACCCCCTCCCCGCATCTCTTCCAAGGATGCCGTGTGTGGATTTGGGGGACACGTGTCAGGGGTGACAACACCCCAACGCCCCCCTTCGTCTCCCCATTGCTCATCCCCCCAAATCCGAGCGGGAAGGAGCCCAGAAAGACCCCAGCCCGCATTTAAGGCGAAGACCCCTCCCCATCTCTTTGGCCGGCTTTATCCAATGTAGGGAAGGGTCTGGGCTGGGGAGCTCGGAGGGACCCCCCCACACACACACAGATTCTCGCGACCCCCCTCCTCTTCCAGGCCCACCTACCCGCCAGCAGAAACGCCAGGAGGAGCAGCCGTGGGGCGGGGGCCCCCGCCCCCATCCTCGCCGCGGGGCTCTGGGCTCGCCCGCCGGACCGACCGCGCCCCCTGCCCGACTGCCTCCCCTCCGCGATCAGCGCTCCTCCGCCGCCGCCCCGCCGCTCCTTCGCCGCCACATCATCCTCGGCCGCCTCGCCTCCAGCACCAGCGCCGAGTGGCCAGCCGCCTCCTGAACGGGGGTGGGGAGGATGAGAGGGCGGCGCTTGGGGAGGGGGAGTAGGAGGAGAAAGGAGGGGGAGAGAGACCCCCACAGCGGCAGGAATCGCAGCAGCAGCCCCACCCATGCCCATCATCCGCGGCCAGCAGGAGAGGAGGGGGCTGGAGAGGGAGATGGGCTTTGGAATCTTTCCCCTGGGGCCGGGGGCTGCGCCGCGCCGCCGATCCCTCTCTTGGCTGATCGTGGGAACGGAGCTGGAGGATGGATGCGGGGATTCGCGCCGGGCTGCTAGCGGGGAGATCCGGGAATTGAGCCAAGGGCAGAGCTCTCCAGCCACAGGATTCAAGGCGGGGAACCCTCTCGTTTGGGGCGTAGGAGGGGGAAGGGAGACACCGTGGGAAGAGTAGTGGGCTTCTGGGGGGGCCTGCAGGGCCCCCACGACTGGCCTCTGGATGGACCCTTGGCTGGATTGGGGCTGGGACTTTCCTTAGGTCTTCAAGCTTCTGTGTTTTAGTGCTTTGTGTGAACTCAGCTTCGACTCCCAGAATTCCCCAGCCGGCGTCCTTTAAGAGGGATGGACTTCAACTCCCAAAATTCCCCAGCCAGCATGGGGAATTCAGAGAGTTGCAGTCCACTCCCTTAAAAGTTGCCGAGCTTGAGAAACACTATTGTAGTGTAATCCGTGAATGAGGTTTAGGCCATTAGAGTAGCTGTGTCAGTCATCAAAGTTAGAAGAGGATCAGTCAGAAAGCAACCCAAAAGCCCATGATGCTGGGCTGCTTCGGCCTTTCCAATTCGCGCCCCTCATAGAAACAGCCACTCGAGGATTACATAGCTGTGAGAGCCACTGGAGCCTTCCTTTCACCATCAATCCTGCCCGTCGTAAATCAAGGAATCTCTATTCCTGTGGCTGGATTAGCCTGGAGCTCCATAGAGCCACCCAATTCTTGGGCTTTCTTAGAGCAACTCACAGAGAAGATGGTACCAGTCCTGGGGGTCGTTTGTTTGGGGGAACCCTTGACTTTGGGGGTCTCGGGGGGGTTGGTTGGTTTCTTAGCCAGGTTTGCAGGGAGCCATTCGGGAGCAGGAAGAAGCAAGTTGGGTGATGCAAAGCAGATCCGGGTTCAGATCCTGCTCGGCGTGGGAGACAGACAGGAATCCTGTCTATAATTCGTCGAGAGGAATGGATCAATTGCGGAGTTCGTCAGTAATCAGGATGATGCCAGGATCCTCCTCTGCCTCCTTAGGATGATCTTCATCAAATGCTGGCCATGTTTGGCTTAGCTGAGAAACCACACCGGGTTTCCACTAGGCGCAGGCCCGTTTTGCGTCAGTCCTTTGCACACAAAAAATCACCTTGAACACACGCACACACATATCCGTAGAGGAGCATACACCTGCAGCATCTCCAGCGATGCGGCCAACAAGCCCTCCTGGCTGAGGACGCTGGGTGTTGTAGTGCGACTGGATTGGGAAGGTTGAAAGGGAGATGGGGAAAACCCGGAGACCAGATCGACAGGAAGATGGATGGGATTCAAGGGAGATGAGTTTACCTGTTTAGCAAAAAGGGGAAATGTAATTTGTGTGTTTTCAATTGTGGATACATATTTTTTTAATGCAAAAAAGAAAAAAATTGTGTATGTGTTTTCAACTGTGGCACTTTTGCGGGGGGGGGGGTAATACAAAAGGATGAATCTCTGTGTTTTGTTTTGTTTTTCCTAATGCAAAAAAGATGAAAACTTTTAAACTGTTTTTTTTTTGTGGTTATTTTAATGCAAAAAAGGAAATTGTGTGTGTTAAACTCATTTTTTGTCTTTTTAAACCAAAGAAAAATTGTGTTTTAAATTGAATTTAAACCCTAACCCTAACCCTAAGCCGTCCAGAGTCCTTCGGGAGTTGGGTGGCATACAAATAGAAATAAATAAATAAATAAATAAAATTTTCCAAGCAAAAAAAGGACATTTGTGTGTTTTAAACTGAATTTTGTGTGGTTTTTTTAATGCCAAAAGGTAAAATTTTGTGTTTTAATCTTTTTTGTTGGTTTTTTAATGTAAAAAAAAAAAGAGAGGAAATTGCATGTGAGTTTAACTGTGCATTTTTTGCTGAATGTTTCAATGCAAAAAGAGAAAATTGTGTGTGTGTGTGTGTGTGTGTGTGTGTGTGTGTGTGTGTGTGTGTAGTTTTGCGGGTTTTTAAAATGCCAAAACAGGAAATTGTGTGTTAAAAGGAAATGGTAGATTTTAATGTCGTATACAACCCGCAGTCTGTGTGTGTGAATTGAACAACTCTATAAATCCGTTCAATTACTAAGTAAGAATAAACTCAATTTTATTTCAGATGCTTGGCAACGGGCTCATATTTATCACGGTTGTAGTGTCCTGGGGTTACGTGCCCCCCTTTTGCGACCATCTGACAAGCAGGAAGCCAGATTCACTTAACGACCAGGTTTTACGACATAACTGCAGTGATTCACTTAACAACTGTGGTGAGAACAGTCGTAAAACTGGGCAAAACTCCCTTAACAAATCTCTCGCATAGCCACCGGAGCGCCGTTGCGGTTGTTGAGGACTACCTTGCCTAACCAACAAACACGCCGACATGCCGAATTGTTTAAAAAAAAAACCACGTTTTTATTTTCAGTGTCACAAAAAACGAGAAATTTGTGCTGCAAGAACCGATGTCCCCACCCCCAAATTGGAGGTGAAAGAACCCCCCCAAACATCTCCCCTTTCTCATGCGTACCGAAACACCTTTGTGTTAATAATTCGTCACACATACATACGTGGCAGGATCCGGTCACAAATCGAGTTAAAAAAAGGAAAGAGAGAAAGAAAGAGAGAGAAAAAAGAGGGAGAGAAAAGTTCTGTTTTGCAAATCTTTTACAATCCAAAGGAGATCTCTCTAAAAAAAGGACTCCGTCAAAAAGGACCTATGTTGAGAATCACAAATCCCATGGTGCTCCCGAGGTAAGGAAGGGTGGGGGCACGCGTGCGGGATGGGAAGAGAAAGGGACCCTCTTTTCCAGGTGCGTATTGAGAAAGGGACGAGATCTTCCCCAAATAAGAGGTTGGGACACCAGCAATTGTTACCCTACACAACTGTTGAATTCTTCAAACCTGGGGGGGAGTGGGGTGAAGCAGATTTGGGGTGCCCGTAAGCCTCCCCCCCCCAGGCCCTGAAATGCTGTTAGAAACGTCACACAGTTTTGTGGGACAACCTTGGTTAGAAAACACTTCAAATTTTGGGTGTCGAAAGGGGGGATTTTGTTTGTGGGGAGGGTGCCATGGCTGGCCCTGGCATCCCGGACAATCCCCCCGCTTTCTCTAGTGAGGCACCTGTAAGGCTGGAAAAAAACAGGTGCAGCTGTGAGTGTCCGGGCCTAATCCAAAGCCAGTAGCCCACTCCCCATGTCTAAAGGGTGGGTTGAAGGGAGGCAAAGGTAAGCAGGGGTTTTGGGGTACAGTACGGGTTGGGGGGGTGTTCCTATGAAAGATGGTAGGGGGCTTTCAGGACCCCAAAGAGGGTCCCGGCTTGCTGGCTTGCCCCCCAGTGCAGCTGTTTTCTAAGAGGTAGTTTTGAGAACTGATGACAGTGGAGGACGATGGTAGGGGTCGGGTGGGTGGGCTGCAGGGGGAGGAGCCACAGAAAGGTGGGGAGGGGGCTGGAAGGGGAGATCTCCCTGGACTACTACATTGACATTGTGTGGAGGGGAGAAAGGGGTGTGCCCCCCTGGGTTCAAGGAGAAGGCGTGAAGGAGGAACAGCGATGTTCTGGAGAACTTTGTCCAGGAGGAAGAACGATGTTCTGGAGAACTTTGTCCACCTGGGAGAAGAGATGGAGACATCTCCCAGAAGAATTGTCACCTTGAACCCTAAGCTATGGGGAACCCCTCCTTTCTCCCCTCTGGTTCACGGGACCGAGCTGGTCCATCTTGGCCTGACCCACTGATTCAGCCCCCCCCCCCAGCAGATCCCTACCAATTCTTTTGAGGATGCTGGAAGCCCTTGATGGCCAGGAGACCGAAGCACCAAGATGAAGCAGCTGTGGGTCAAAAGCACCACCCAAAGGGTTACCGCCACCCCCATCACGAAATTATGGGAGTTGTGAGTCGGATGACACATTTGGGGGTGGGGGGAAGACAAGCCAGGAGAAGAAGGAGCAGAACATGGAGGAATGATGGTGTTGGTTGCATCTTCCAGAGCTTGAGAAGGTCCTGGTTGAGGATGCGTTCATGGCGCTGTGGAGATGGGGAGGGGTCCTGCGGGAGGCAGTGTTGCCCCGTCGGCTGGAGGAGGAGGTGGCTGAGGTGGTGGAGGATCTGAGAAGACACCAAAGAGAGAATTAAGGTGGTCATCTGGAAAGAGAGCTCTGATCCTCTAGCTGGGTTCTGCAGAAGCTCAAGAGAAGATGTGACATCTCGCACGGCTTAAATTCTGTGCTTACATTCGGTAGGAGATGGGTTGGAAGTCACCTCTGAACGTTGTCAACGTGAAGGTTTGGCCCTAAAAATGGGGACCCAGTTTCAGGACGACCAAGGACCAATCGTTGAAGGCTTCCAACCAGAGATGGATTTATCAGAAGGTTCATTTGGGGAAGGGTGGACAACAGCCACCGGACAGTTGGTAATACGTAAGGCTGTGGAACTTATTATTATTTAATTTAATTTAATTTAATTTAATGGATTTCTATGCCGCCCAACTCCCTGGGGACTCTGGGCGGCTCACAACATGTTAGATTCCATTACAAATATAAAATACAATAATTAAAATATATAACAAATATAAAATACAATAATTAAAAAATACAAAAGTTAAAAAGAGTATCTCATATTACAATCATGGGGGGAGACCCATATTTAATCTAGTTGGTCTCACTTTCACCCCGCCTGCCGGAAGAGCCAAGTTTTTATTGCTTTCCGGAAGGCCAGTAGGGTGGGGATGGTCCTGATCTCCGGGGGAAGCTGGTTCCACAGGGAGGGAGCTCCCACAGAGAAGGCCCTTCTCCTCGGCCCCGCCAGCCGACATTGTTTGGTCGACGGGACCTGGAGGAGGCTGACTCTGTGGGCCCTGACCGGTCGTAGGGAGGTATGCGGCAGGATGCGGTCCCGAAGGTAACCTGGCCCTGAGCCATGTAGGGCTTTAAAGGTAACGACCAACACCTTAAATTGGATCCGGAGACTAATGGGCAACCAATGCAGCTGGCAGAGGATCGGTGTTACGTGGGTGCATCTGGGTACATCCACCACAGCTCGCACAGCTGCATTTTGCACCAATTGCAGTCGCCGGACACTCTTCAAGGGTAGCCCCATGTAGAGCGCATTGCAGTAATCCAGCCGTGAGGTGATAAGGGCATGAGTGACTGTGAGAAGTGCCTCCTTCTCCAAGTAGGGTCACAATTGGTGCACAAGACGTACTTGTGCAAAGGTCCCCCTAGCCACAGCTGAAAGATGTTCCAATTTTAGCTGTGGGTCTAGGAGGACACCCAAATTGCGGACCCATTCTGAGGGAGCTAATTTCTCCCCCCCAAGAACCAAGGAGGGACAATTGGTCGAGTCCTTAGGAGGCAATATCCACAGCCACTCAGTCTTGTCAGGGTTAAGTTTTAGCCGGTTCTTCCCCATCCAGACCCTAACATAGTCCAGGCAGCGGCCCATTACGTCTACGGCTTCCCCGAATTGAGACAGGGTGGAGATGTCCAACTAGGTATCATCAGCATATTGCTGATACCTCACCCCGTGTCGTCGGATGATCTCACCCAGTGGCTTCATGTAGATGTTAAACAGGATGGGTGAGAGGACCGAGCCCTGCGGCACCCCACATAGTAGGGGCCTAGGGCTCGACCTCTGCCCCCCTGTCAACACCGACTGCGTCCTGTCAGAGAGGAAGGAGGAGAACCACTGCAAAACAGTGCCGCCCACCCCCACCTCTCCGAGACGACACAGAAGGATACCATGGTCAATGGTATTGAAGGCCGCTGAGAGGTCAAGTAGCACCAGGATAGAGGAGTGACCCCCATCCCGGGCTTGCCAGAGATCATCCATCAGGGTGACCAAAGCCGTTTCCGTACTGTAGCCGCGCCTGAAACCAGATTGAAAGGGATCCAGAAAATCAGTGTCATCCAACAGCCGTAGGAGCTGGAGCGCCACCACTTTCTCAACAACCTTCCCCACGAAGGGAAGGTTGGAGACTGAACGGAAGTTCTTTAAATCCGCCGGGTCCAGGGAAGGCTTCTTGAGGAGGGGTCTCACCACCGCAGCTTTTAAAGGCTGCGGGACGGATCCCTCTCTCAAAGAAGCGTTGACCAACGCCTGGAGCCAGCCGCATGAAACCTCCCTGGTGGCCGAAACCAACCAGGAAGGGCACGGGTCCAATAAACAAGTGGCGGAGCTCATAGCTCCTATGGCCTTGTCTACATCCTCAGGAGTCACCGGTTCAAACCTATCCCATATAACCGGACTAAGACCTGCCCCAGTCATCTCGGCCTGTACTGCCCAATCGGAGTCCAGGTCTGTCCGAATCTGAATGACTTTGTCCGCCAGAAACCGAGAAAATTCCTCAGCTCTACCCTGCAAGGGATCTCCGCCTTCCTCCTTGGCAAGAAGGGTGCGGGTCACCCTAAACAGGGCGGCTGGGCGGGAGTCAGAGGACGCAATAAGAGCGGAAAAATGCGAACATTTTGCCGCCCTTATCGCCACTAAGTAAGACTTAATGAAAGTTCTTAAAAGTGTCCGGTCAGACTCCGCTTTACTAGATCTCCATCATCGCTCTAGGCGTCTCTTGTGGCGCTTCATCTCCCGGAGTTCCTCGGTAAACCAAGGAGCCCTCCTGGATCCACTTATTTAGAAAATTTGCCAAATTCCATCAAAATGGTGTTGGCCGTTTGGGGATGGCACGTGAGGAAGCCAGGGGAACTCCCTGCCACTGGATGGAAGATTTGTAAGAGGCTGGCTTCAATTCAAAGCCAAGGGCTATTACTGGAAGGATATGGAGAGCAACGGGGCTGAAAAGGGCTATTACTGGAAGGATATGGAGAGCAACGGGGCTGAAAAGTTTAGACAACCGTTTGTCCAGAATGCTACGGGTAGTCCTCGACTTATGACCCATAACCGAGCCCAACTTTTCTGTTGGTAAGCGAGACAAATGTCTCATATTGATGACGGTCGCAGTGTCCCAGGGTCACGTGATCCCTTTTTCGCAACCTTCTGAGTGGCAAAGTGAACAGGGAAGCAGGATTCACTCAACGACCAGGTTACTTACTTAACCACTGCAATGATTCGCTTAATATTTAACAAATGTCTTGCTTAGCAGCAAAAATGTTGCGCTCAATTGTGGTTGTAAGTCGAGGACCAGCTGTAAATTTAATAAATAAAATAAAATGAAAGCAGGCCTCTGAATGTCCGGGAGGAAGGGAACGTGCCAAGGAGAGACAGACGCCAACGGGAAAACTTACATAAGCCGTTGGGAGATGCCAGTTGTCCCCGGGGCCAGACGATGTTTCCTGTCCCAGATGGAGGGATGTTGGTGCTGGCGGATGACGGGGCATTGGTGGTTCCAGTTGGCATGATACAGCCTGGCAGGGGTTGTCCAGACATCATGGACCCCTGTCCAAGGATTGTACCTGTAGGGGTGGAAGATAGCAGTGAAGGGGTGTTGGAGGAAGGCAGTGATGGAGGGTGGTGGCCCTTGGAGGCCATCCTTGAACCTCTGGAACATCTCTCTGTTCATGTCTCCATCCGTCCGTCCATCCATCCCTCCTTCCGTCCATCCACCCACCCACCCATCCATCTTCTCATCCATTTCATTCACTTCTTCCTCCTCCTCATCCATCCATCCATCATCCATTCATCTTCTGGTCCTCTTCATTCATTTGCTCCTCCTCCCCATCCATCCATCTATCTTTTGGTCCTCTTCATCCATTTCCTCCTCCTCCCCATCCATCCATCCATCCATCCATCTCTTTTGGTCTTCTTCATCCATTTCATCCCCCTCTTCTTCTTTTATTAGTATCCCATTAGTAACCTATTAGTATCCTATTAGCACTATTTATTTTCCTCATTAAGAAAAGGACGTAAAGTCATAAATGTTGTCTGGTGTCTAGGAGATGCGTCAGCAAAAATTCCAACATGATGGACATTCCTCTGTCTCAGGCTGACCGGGATGGGATCTACAACGTACCCCAGATCCTGGGATCCTTTCCCTTCGGGGAGGAAAAGAGACCACAAAACCCAGCATATTAATGTCAGAGCTTGTATGTACAAGTGTCAGGGTTCCAGAAAACACCCCCAATGAAATAAAACTCCGAGGCCAGAAGTTCCTCAAAGTTCCAATCTATTAGAGATGTCATGTTGGCACATCTGGGGAGACCCGAATCTGAAAGCTTCCAGGGTTTCCCCACCCAGTTGAAAGTTCACAACCCTGCCCCACACCCACAAGCTCATCACATGGTCCAATCAAATCTTTACATTCAACTAGATACAGTCTCCACGCAGGTGCAGGCATTTGTCCTTGAGTAAAGAATTTTGTTATGACGACGTTTCTACCGCTCCAACAAAAATACCCCTCCCAATTTCCCAGGCTAAAATATGTGGCAGTTGAAGGAAACAAAAATAATGGCTTCCAGAACTGACAGGCTTCCCCCCCTCAGGAAAGGAACAAATCCTGGAATGAAATAAAAGTCAGGGGTTAACAAGTATCACATTAACCACCTCTCCCCCCGCAAGGAGGACCCTTAGGCTTATCAGGGAATTTATCATGAAACTGCTTGACTAACTGCATGAATATCCCAACTTTTCACCCAAGTAGCTTCAGACAAGGGGTATCCCTTCCAATGCACTAAATATTGCAAACGTCCTCTCTGCAATCTGGAGTCCAAAATTTACTTCACCTCATAATGTGTCTCACCCTGCACCACAATTGGCTTTGGGGGAGCAGCAGGTTGAGGTCTCAATGTAGATCCCACAGCAGGCTTTAACAGGCTGCAATGGAAAACAGGATGAACCTTTCCCAGTATGCGGGGGAGATTTAACTGTACGGTTACTGGGTTAATCACTTTCACTATGGGGAAGGGACCTAAGTATTTCGGTCCTAACTTTTTACTCTTCAAACTCAAGCGTATATATTTGGTGGAAAGGTACACGCAATCTCCCACCCAAAAGGGGGGTTGGAGAGATCGGTGTTTGTCAGCTTGTTTTTTGTATGCTTCGGCCGCTTCAGTCAGGGCTTTTTTTCATTCTCCCAGCCTTTCTTCAATTACTCAGTTATGGAAGAAGGCTGTTCTCTTGGCAGTTCTGGCACAGGAACAAATTCCATGCCGCTCGTAATCTGAAAAGGCGTCAATCCCGTAATACTGTGCACTGCATTATTGTAAGCCACTTCTGCAAAAGGAAGCAAGTCAGCCCAATTATCTTGTTGGTAATCCACATAACATCTGATGTATTGTTCCACCATGGCGTTTGTACATTCCGTGGCTCCATTCGTACTCGGATGAAAAGCCGAGCTAAGCCCCTGTGATGACCCAATGGATCTCAGGAACTCTCTCCAGAACTTAGCAGTGAACTGAACTCCTCGGTCGGAGATCACCCATCGCGGAACTCCATGCAGCCGGTAGATTTGTTTGACGAACATCTAGGCCAATTTCTTAGCCGAGGGAAGTCCAGAACAAGAAACAAAATGGGCCTGTTTCGAAAACTCAGGAAGCTCAAACTTCCCAAGGAGCTGCTGATACAGTTCTACAGAGGAATCATTGAGTCTGTCATCTGCACCTCTATAACTGTCTGGTTTGGTTCTGCAACCCAACAAGACAGACACAGACTTCAGAGGATAATCAGAACTGCAGAAAAAACAATTACTGCCAACCTGCCTTCCATTGAGGACCTGTATACTGCACGAGTCAAAAAGAGGGCCGTGAAAATATTTACTGACCCCTCGCATCCTGGACATAAATTGCTTCAACTCCTACCCTCAAAACGTCGCTATAGAGCACTGCACACCAAGACAACTAGACACAAGAACAGTTTTTTCCCGAACGCCATCACTCTGCTAAACAAATAATTCCCTCACCACTGTCAAACTATTCACTAGGCTGCATTACTATTACTATTAGTTTTTCTCATCATTCCTATCAGCCATCTCCTCCCACTTATGACTGTATGACTGTAACTTGTTGCTTGTATCCTTATGATTTATATTCATATTGATTGTTTCCTGATTGCTTACTTGAACCCTATGACAACCATTCTTGACAAATGTATCTTTTCTTTTATGTACACTGAGAGCATATGCACCAAAGACAAATTCCTTGTGTGTCCAATCACACTTGGCCAATAAAGAATTCTATTCTATTCTAAAAAAAAACACAGGTCTATCACTGTCCAGATCACAGTGTTGCCACCACTTTCCGGGAGTTCTACTATAAAGTCCATAGCTATTTCTTCCCACGGGCAGCTGGGCTCAGCTACCTGTTGAAGCAAACCAGGAGGCTTCCCTGGTCTTGTCTTATTGCTAGCACACGTGGCACAACTTTTTACATAGTCCTCCACATCAGCTTTCATTTTTGGCCACCAAAACTGCCGTCTAGTCAGATGAAGAGTCTTTAGAAATCCGAAGTAACCAGCCAATCGAGAATCATGGCTACGCTTGAGCACCAGAAATCTCATGCTCTTGGGGACGTAAATCTTCGAACCTTTCCAGGCTAGTCCGTCCCGGGTTGTCTAAGTATCTCGATTGTCGGCTAGCCACGGGTCGGTAGATAGTGCTGCCTTCAAATCAGCAGTTAACTTTCCATCGGTGGGGTCAGTCTGTCTGCTGGCCTGGCTCCTGGTAGTGACTTGCGCCGCACTGTGTGTTCGGGATGATGATGATGATGATGATGATGATGATGATGATGATGATGATGATGATGATAATAATAATAATAATAATAATAATAATAATAATAATAATAATAATAATGAGTTGGAAGGGACCTTGGAGGTCTTCTAGTCCAACCCCCTGCTTAGGCAGGAAACCCTACACTACTTCAGACAGATGGCTATCCAACATCTTCTTAAAAACATCCAGTGTTGGAGCATTCACAACTTCTGGAGGCAAGCTGTTCCACTGATTAATTGTTCTGTCAGGAAATTTCTCCTTAGTTCTAATGGCGTGGACGACTTCCTCCTGCTGGCTGTCATATTGGGGTTTCCTTGACAGGGTGTCGGCAAGCAGGTTCTTCCCCCCTGGGATATATTTCATCTTGAAATCAAACCGCTTGAAGTACTGCGCCCAACGGACCTGCTTGGGGGAGAGCTTTCGCGGGGTCTTTAAGGCCTCGAGGTTCTTATGGTCGGACCAGACCTCAAAGGGGATCTTGGCTCCTCCAAAAAGTGCCGCCACGATCTGGCAGTTGTACTTCCGGCGCCTTCGTAAGACTGATCCGCGAGCTCCGTGGTCAGCTCCGACCTCTCCTTATCGGAGGGTCCAAATCAGGACCATAGCCACCCTGGAGGTGTGGTGAAGCAAAGAGGGACTGCCTAGCAGGTAGAGGGGAGCCACATCTCCCTTCCCTGACTAGGAAAGCCCCCTCTGCTGACAACAGTGAGAAGCGGCAGCAAACATGACTGCCATGAAACCGAAAGACAGCCTGAATATCTAAGACCGAGCAGGAGAGGAAAAAGTGAGTGGCGTGTGAACTGGGTAAAATAACTTTTTTTAACTGAAAATTACCCCAAGAAATTTAAGGGGGAAGCATATTGGAGCTATTTGCCAGCGGCGAAAAAGCACATTAAGAAAATCAGAATATTTAAGTGAATTTTTTGGAAAAAAAAATAAAGAAAAGAAAATTGAACTCTCAAAAGGAAGTGGTATTGAAAAGGTATTTAAAAAATACTGGAATTTGAACTGGAATTTGAACTGGAACTTGTTTTTTATTATTGGTAACTTTGCCCTCCTATTAGATTTATAAATTTGAAATAATTAAAATCAGACTTTTAGTATCACGCGGAGACGCAGTACCAAGCTGAAGCTGGAGTGCCACCTGCTGTTAAAAGGAGAATTGTGTAACTTTGGGACTTTTTACATTTGCTGGATTACAAATATTTACTTTAAAAATACTGGAGAATAATACAATAACAAGATCTTTAACCAAGTGACCCCTGAACATTGTTGAGTAAATAAAAGTGCTTGGAAGAGGAGTGGAGAACCCCCTGATCTCTTTTCCTGAATTGGATTGAATATAAAATGGAAACAAGTGGAAATAATAAAATGGAATTGATGTACCAAGACATTAAGGATTCTATAAAAGAACAATGCAAGGAGATGAATGGAATATTTGGTTGTATGGATTGTATAGATCAAAAATAGGAAAAACTAATACAAGGAATGACAAGTAAAGACCAGGACAATGAGGAAGGATCAGAAGTACCAGAAAGAGCAGTGGAGACAGCAGAACTGGGAAATCGGCATGAAGAAGACTGCAAAAAGAAGATATTAGTAAAATTGATGGTGAATATGAAACTAGAACAGGAGGAAAATACTTTAAAAGATGTGAAAATGAAATGGGAGAAACAGGAAGATAGCTCGAGAGGAGAAAAAGGGGCCAGAATAGGTAGTTATACAATTAGAAAGTGGGGGAAAAGGGTGAAGGGAGAGAAAGCTAGAGGGCATAGTTCTAAGGCAGAACTAAAAGTAGATGAAACAAAAAATTTAAAAGAAGTATATGGGAGACAACCTAAAAAAAAGATGATTAAAAATCTGGATTTGGGTGAAAGATGTGGGATAAAGGGGAAAGAAAAGGCGAAATATTTTATGAAAGCATTTAAATGTGCATGAATATTAGGATTATATAAGTTGGATAACTGCTTTGTATGTGGTGTAAGAGAAAAAAATATTTTTAATATATATTAGTAATGTAGTAATGTAATGTATACTATTATTAGAATTATATAGATTGGAAAATTAGTTTGTAAATGAGAATTTTATGAAAGCTTTTTAATAATGTATATGAATATTAGAATTATATAAGTTGAACAACTGTTTGTATGTGGTGTAAGCGATAAAAATTATTTTTGAATATTTGTTAGGAATGTTGCATAAGTGGAAAAATTAGCTTGTATTAATAGTAAGATTACAAGAAATGAAGAATTGGAGAAAATATTATATACATAAAAATTGTGAGCAATAATGAAAAGCTAGAGAATAGATCATGATTCATATATGGAAAAATTGAATAATGAAAAAAGGAAAGGTCAAGTCTTTGATTATTAGAATGATAGAAGGGGAAAAAGAGGGTTAAAATAGAGACAGAAATATGAGGGGGAAAAGAGTAAAAATAGATATTAAAATGATAGGAAGTGTGGTAGAATTATGAGAAGGATTAGAATTGGAAGATGATAGCAGATATTATGTGTTAAAATTAGAAATGAAAATGAATTGTAATTATTAAGAATAATATTGTTATGATTATTTGTATTGGAAAACAAACCATTCACATGAGATGTATAAAAATAAAAAATAAAAAACATTATAAAAAAACAAAAAGTGCCGCCACAATAGAATAGCCCAACGAATGGCAAAGGCCTCCTTCTCCCATACTGCCCACCTCAGCTCCGTGTCAGTGAGCTTCTTGGACACATATGCACAAGGCATCAACCGTCCCTGGGGGTCTTTCTGGAGGAGCACGGCTGCCACCGCCACGTCGCTGGCGTCAGCCTGGACGATGAACTGCCTGTCTGCATCCGGGTGGTGAAGAATGGGTTCTTCTGCAAACAGCTGTTTCAAGCTTTCAAATGCTTTTTGACAGTCTAGCGTCCAGGCCAGAGGCTGCGCTGGCCACGGCTTTGCAGGGGAGGACCCTGTCTTTAGTAGTTCCGTAAGCGGCAGAGCCACTTCTGCGAAGGCTGGGATGAATTGCCGACAGAAGTTAGCGAACCCCAGGAAACTTTGCAGCTGTTTCCAGATGCGAGGGGGTTGCCAGTCAAGTACGGCTCGCACTTTCCCGGGATCCATCTCTATGCCTTCGCTTGACACTCGGTAGCCCAGGTAGTCCAGGGAAGTTTTGTGAAATTCACACGTGGACAACTTCGCATAAAGTTTTGCGGCTAACAGTTTCTTCAGCACTTGTCGGACTAGTTTCACATGTTCTTCCAACGTCTCACTGAATATGAGAATGTCAGCCAAGTAGACTAGAACCCCCTTATATAAGTGTTCATGCAGCACCTCGTTAATCAATTGCATGAATACTGCAGGGGCTCCTTGGAGACCAAATGGCATAACTTTGAATTGGAAACTACCGAATGGGCAGTTGAAAGCAGTCTTCCACTCATCCCCCTCCCTTATGCGCACCCGGTAATAGGCTTCTCTCAAGTCTAGTTTTGTAAACACCTTCCCTTTTGAAAGGTAGTTCAGCATGTCTTTCATGAGGGGGAGGTGAGAGGTGTTTTCCACGCACACCGCATTTATTCCACGAAAATCCACGCAGAGCCTCATCCCCCCCATCTTTTTTCTCTTTAAATAGCACCGGGGTGGCTACTCTGGATTTTGCAGGTTGGATGAACCCCCGGGCCAGGTTGGTGTCGATGTACTTCCTCAGCTCAGCCATCTCTTTTGGGGTCATTGAGTACATCTTTGGTTTAGGGAGTTTAGCCCCGGGTTCAATCTCAATCTCACAGTTGGTCTGGCGATGGGGGGGGGGGGAAGTATGTTGCATTCTTCCTCACTGAATGCTTCAGCCAGGTCCCTGTATTCTTTGGGGACCTGGGGAGTCCCAGGCAGGACTTCGATGGCCATCGTAACTGCCTTTCGTTGGGGGGGGGCTGCGGGCTCGCCTCTGTGAGTCCTGCCTCAGGTGGGACGGGTGGCAAGTTTAAGTTTAAGTTTAAGTTTAAGTTTAATTAAATTTATATACCGCCCCTCTCCAGGGGACTCAGGGCGGTGAACAGCCAAGTAAAAAACATTAAAATACATTTAAGCCAAGTAAAAAATATTAAAATACATTTAAGCCAAGTAAAAAACATTTAGGAAGTTAGGAAGAGAATTACTCTCCTCAGAGGCGAAATGGATCGGGCTTCTTTGAAAACATACTTCTTAGAAAATAAAACGCGAGATTCAAATACTAATAAACAAAATATTTATTTCAGTAGAAAAATAATAAAGAATTCTTATTAGGACTACATTGTATCGGCTAAGAAAATAAATCACTTCTACCTTCGGTAGAGATGGCGATGAGAAAGGAAAAGGAGTAAACCTTAGGAATGCAGACATGCGTAGAAGAATATATCATACGTCTGTCTGACCATAGATACAAGGAACAGTAGAAAACACAGAGATGCACAAACTGACAATTTTCACATCGTGACACCCCTTCTTTGTCAGTTGGGCTAATATAATGTGTCACTCAACACACAGTAAATATCTGAGGTAATCATGCTGAGCAATAGGTAATGGTTTGTTCAGAATGTCAGCTATCTGATATTTTGTTGGCACATATTCTAACTTTATGAGACCTTGTCTTACTGACTCTCTAACATTCTTGTAACGTATGTCAATGTGTCTGGACCTTGAACCTGTGAAGTGAGTCCTGGAAATATAAACTACTGATTGATTATCTTCCATCACAGTGATCGGTTTTTCAGGCTTCGTCCAGATATCTGTAACTAAGGCATCGAACCAGGTTAAAAAATTACATGCATCAGACACACATGCATACTCTGCTTCCGTTGATGAGCAAGAAATAAAACTTTGTTTTCTTACGTTCCAGTAAACTGGACATCCATTCAGGAACACTATGTAACCTGATGTGCTTTTTCTTGACTCTTTATCACTTGCCCAATCTGCATCTGTATAACAATACATGTCAGCAAAATCTGTATGTTCTGGTTCTAGCTTCAATTTGAAATGTTTTGTGTGTATCAAATATCTCAGTAACTTCTTAATACATGACCAGTGAAACTCTGTTGCTTTGCCTACGTGTCTTGAAAGTAAATTAACACTAAGTGCTATGTCTGGTCTAGTCCATCCACTAATGTAAAGTAGTGAACCAATTACTGAACGATAAAGTGTTTGATCCTTGAACTCAGGACTATATGCATCTTTCAAATTGTGAAAATCAGTTTGCATAGGTGTTTGTGTAGGCGTTGCATCTGTCATGTTGCATTGATGCAAAAGTTGATCTATCTTAGCTTCTTGTGAAAGGCTAAACCCCTTCTGTGTCTTTTCAATGTGAACTCCTAAATATTCATTGATGTGTCCTAATGATTTCAATGTGAAGTATTTCTGCAAACCTTTAACAAAATTCTCACTCATGCGTTTGTTTGGACCAATGTAAACAATGTCATCAACATAAACGAGAACAATTTCATTAATATTTCCATACCTTTTTGTGAACACGCATTCATCAGTGTCGGACTTAATAAAGCCCATTAAATTTAGTTTGTCTTTTAGACATGTGTACCACATCAGACCTGATTGTTTCAGACCATAGAGACTTTTGTTTAGGAACCAGGTATCCCCTTCTCGGTCCCGGAAGCCGGGAGCGGACCTGACATAGATTTCTTCATCTAGATCAGCATGTAGATAAGCTGTTTCAACATCAAATTGGAAAACTTCAAGTCCAAGGATAGAAGCAGTGGTTAGAGCAATTTTCACACTTTCAGTTCGCACTGTAGGTGAGTAAGTGTTTGTGTAATCTTCAGGATAGCTTTGTGCGAAACCCTGTGTGACAAGTCTTGCTTTGTATAATAATTCACCATCTGGCTTTTGTTTGATTTTGTAGACCCATCTTGTGCCAATGACTTTTTTGTGTGTTGGAGGTGTTGCAGGTGTGTATACTTTGAGTTTCTGCAAACTATCCATCTCAACTTGCATGGCTTCATACCATTTTTGTTGTTCATCTTCAGAAAGATATTTAATTTGTGAAAAGTTCTCCGGTGGGAGTGTAACATTACAGATCAATGGCGATGGTGTGTTTGTCAATTGCATTGTGTATCTCTTTGGTGGAATACCTTTTGTAGTTCTCTTGGAACGTCTCGGGACGATTGTCCAGTCGTCTTTCTTGTTGTCCACATCTCCATCAGCGTCGCTAGCTTCAGCATCCACGGCGTTGTAGGATGGGATATCAGGTGATGAACGTTGGTCATCTGGTTGCACTGTATCAACAATTTCAGTTCTAGGGAAATAAACTCCAGGGTCATTAGAATGTATCCTGGACCAATCTGTATCTTCTTCAAAATTAGCTGAATTAGAAATTGTTATCACATTGTGAGAGTCAATGAATCTTCCCCATTTAGAATTGCTATCAACACCCATATATCTCAGTCTCTTTGCTACTGGGCCACATTTTCTTCTTTGGGCCAATGGAATGTTGACCATGGCATATGAACCAAAAATGTGTAAGTGTCTAAGATCTGGCTGGCGGCCATATAACATGTAGAAGGGTGTTTGGTCAATGACACTGCTCCATGTGCGATTGACAATGTAATTTGCATAATGAACTGCTTCGCCCCAAAATGAGTGTTTGAGATTGGCATCTTCTAGGAGGCAGCGCATCATGGTTTGGAGGACTCCCTGTCGTCTCTCTGCGACTCCGTTGTGAGCCGGAGTGTATGGGGCAGATGTTTGGTGTAGGATACCGTTTCGTCGCATCCAATCCTGGAAACGCTGGGACGTGAACTCGGCACCACGATCACTCTGGATTCTCCGGATTCTCACTCCATGTTGATTGTAGATTTGAACTGCAAAATCTCTAAAGGTCTGAAAGACTTCAGATTTTTCTTTCATTAGAAAGACATAACCATATCTAGAATGATTATCAACAATAGTTAAGAAATACTTTTTACCGCCAATAGTTGGGCCATAAGGACCCACAATATCAGTATGAACCAAATCAAAAATGCGTGTTGACTTACGTGTAGCATTTTTTGGAACAGCTGCTGCCCTCGATTTTGCCTTTTTGCAAACAGCACAATCTAGATGTACCTTACATCCTTTGAAATTCAAACCTTGTGTGAAAAATGGCATACGTTTAAGGACCTCAAAGCTCGGATGGCCTAATCTTCTGTGCCATCTATGAATACACCTGTCATGTAAACGAAAACCTGTAAGTGAAGTTGCAGCATTAACATTAACATTAGGAACCTTAGGTTTGATTACCTGTTGCTTTGTGGCTTTAAGAGCCTTTGGAGTATTCACAGGATCTCTCTCTGGGGTATCTCTCTCTGGGCCTGTGATATTATCTATTGAGATTTTTATACTTGCCTGAATTTGAGGTTCTGCCTTTGGCCTCAAATAGTAGACCTGACCAATCACAATTGTGTCAGCAACAATATGACCATCTTTAAAAATATAACTGGCGTTACCTAAATGAAGGACATAAAAATGCAAAACAGCAGATAAATGATTCTGACTAAGCAAATTACAATTAGCTGTAGGAATATAATAAACATCAGGTACGAGGGTACCTAACTCTTCAATAAAAACAGTCCCTTTTCCTTCAACTTTGAAGGGGTGGCCACCAAATGCATACAGTTCACGATATTCTGGTTCAGGCTCATGTAGCTCTTTGAAAAGTTCTTTTCTGTAAGAAATGTGAACAGCCGCTCCACTATCGAGAGTCCACAAAAGGGAGCGGTCATATTTCTTTGGCTGTGTATCATTGGTGATTGCTAGCATGGTGTGTGGAGGTGGGAAATCACGCCTGGAACCGGGTCGGCGCTGTCCTCTGCCTCTGCTGCCTCTAGGTGCTGTTCCTCTGGGCTGGTACTGGTCCCTATAATCTGTTCCTCTGGGCTGGTACTGACGTCTGTAGTCTTTTCCTCTGGGCTGATACTGGCATCTGTAATCTTTTCCTCTGGGCTGGACAGGAACTTGAGTGCGTTGCAATTTAAAACAATTTCTGCTTGTATGACCCACACGGTCGCAATATTGGCATCTTGGTACCTTTTGTGAAGAATTCTGGATTATGTCAAAAGTGCCCTCACGACGAAGCAGAGTAGTTATATCAGTGGCCCAGGCTTTGTAGTTCTGTCCCGATTGCTTTAATTTTGTGTCGCCAACCAATGGAACAATTTGTGACTGTTGGGCGACTATTGGGGTCTGCACTGGTGCGGCCTGTGAAATCACTTGTGGCAAGGCTTGGGCCTGAGCAGGCGGAGCTGCCTGGATTGGCTGTTGCTGAGGGGCAGCAATAGGTAGTAGAGCTGGAGCAGGCAAAAGTTGGGCTGCCACAGCTGGTGCTGGCCCTGGAGCAGGCACAGGTTGGGCTGCTGGTGCTGGAGTAGGAGGTGGTCCAGCTTGTGGTGGATGCACAATTTGTGCTTGCATAAGTTGGGCAGGTTGGACAATTTGTGCCCGTAAAGGTTGTCCAGCTAAAGGAGGATGCTGCATTAATGCATCTAATCTCATTTGATTCATTCTGTTCTGAGCCTGTAATATTGTTAATTCTTCATTTTGATTATACAGGAATTCATTTTGCTTATGGAGAGTTTCATTTTGTTCCTGAAGTACTTGGAGAAATGCAAAGTCCCTTTCATCAAAAAATTTCTGCCCATGTAATTGTGACGTGTGCATCCAAGAGCGTTGCTCTAATTTGTTTAAAGAAGAAGGAGAAGGATCATGGCCCCTCCCTGAAATGCCTGTAGGTGGGTGGACATCTTGGTTTTTAGCATGAAAGAATGCCTGCAATTTACTCTCATGTAATTCTTTTTGTAGAAGATTTATCTGCTCCCGCTGTCTTTGCAGTGCCTGGCCATAAGTTAAATTTATTTCTCTTTCAGCACTTGTGTGCCCTATAGAAGACGTTCGTGAGCTGGCAATTTGCTGCCTATAAAAGGATTCTTCCTCATCTTGTGGGGGTTGAGAGATTTTTGGAATAGCTCCCAAACGTGTAGAATTTCCCCCAGGGGCAAACAATGTGGTTGGGTAACTTTTACTAACCTCTGTAGATAAATCTTGTTCCACTTGTAAAGACGCCCCGGTAATATCTTCGGTCTGTGTTCCAAAAAGAGTTGGTGAGGCTTGTTCATGCAGAGAAAAACTTTCTGCTTGGGCTTCTAAAATCATTCTTTCAGTCTCTGTCTTTTTTTCAGCAGCGGCAGCATGTGTAGGAAATTCCTTATCTCCATTCGTGGACATGGCTGGTCGTAAATCTCTCTAATTAGCTAACTATCCTAAAACGCAATAAAACTTTCAAAAGAAGCCATAAAGTTTACAGCCAAACTCTGCTACCAATGTTAGGAAGAGAATTACTCTCCTCAGAGGCGAAATGGATCGGGCTTCTTTGAAAACATACTTCTTAGAAAATAAAACGCGAGATTCAAATACTAATAAACAAAATATTTATTTCAGTAGAAAAATAATAAAGAATTCTTATTAGGACTACATTGTATCGGCTAAGAAAATAAATCACTTCTACCTTCGGTAGAGATGGCGATGAGAAAGGAAAAGGAGTAAACCTTAGGAATGCAGACATGCGTAGAAGAATATATCATACGTCTGTCTGACCATAGATACAAGGAACAGTAGAAAACACAGAGATGCACAAACTGACAATATTCACATCGTGACAAAAATACATTTAAAATAAAATATTCAATGTGGCCCTAATTTAATACAATTAAAATTTAGTAAAATCTTAAAATTTTAAAAACCCCAAAAACTTTTTCACGCCAGCCCGGCTTGATAAAAATAATATGTCTTGAGGGCACGGCGGAAGGTGGACAGGTCGTGAATGGTTCTTAAGTCTGGAGGGAGCTGATTCCAGAGGGTGGGTGCTCCCACAGAGAAGGCCCTCCCCCTGGGCGTCACCAGCCTACACTGCTTGGCTGATGGCACCCCAAGGAGGCCCTCTCTGTGGGAGCGCACTGGTCGATGGGAGGCAGTTTGTGGCAGCAGGCGGTCTCGGAGATACCTAGGTCCAATGCCATGGAGCGCTTTAAAGGTAGTAACAAGCACCTTGAAGCGCACCCGGTAGACCACCGGAAGCCAGTGCAGCTCGCGCAGGAGGGGTGTTATATGGGAGCGCCAATTAGCCCCCGAAACCACCCGCGCGGCTGCATTCTGGATCAGTTGGAGCCTCCGGGTGCTCTTCATGGGGAGCCCCATGTAGAGAGCATTACAGTAGTCCAGACGCGACATGACCAGGGCATGGGTGACTGTGCACAGGGAATCCCGATCCAGAAAGGGCCGCAACTGGCGTATTAGGCGGACCTGATAAAAGGCCGCCCTGGTCACAGCTGTCAGATGGTCCTCTAAGGACAGCTGTGGATCCAGGAGGACACCCAGATTGTGAGCCCTTTCGGCGGGGGCTAGAGACTCGCCCCCGATAGTCAGAGATGGAATCATCTGACTATATCGAGACACTGGGAACCACAGCCACTCCGTCTTGGAAGGGTTGAGCCTGAGTCGGTTTCTCCCCATCCAGATCCGCACAGCTTCCAGGCACCGGGACATCACTTCAAGGGCATCATTGGGGTGGCCTGGGGTGGAAATGTACAGCTGTGTATCATCGGCGTACTGATGGTACTTCACCCCAAAGCCACGGATGATCTCACCCAGCGGCTTCACATAGATGTTGAACAGAAGGGGCGAGAGAATCGACCCCTGGAGCACTCCATATGTAAGAGGCCTCGAGGACGACCTCTGCCCCCCTGCCAATACAAACTGCTACCGGTTGGAGAGAAAGGAGGAGAACCAACGAAAAACGGTGCCCCCTATCCCTAACTCTTCCAGCCGGTGCAGCATGATACCATGGTCGATGGTATCAAAAGCCGCTGAGAGGTCTAATAGGACCAGGACAGAGGAACAACCCCTGTCCCGAGCCCTCCAGAGATCATCAGCCAATGCGACCAATGCCGTTTCTGTGCTGTGCCCGGCCCAGAAACCCAACTGGAACGGATCTAGGTATGATGATTCCTCCAAGTACTGGGGAAACTGTCGTGCGACCACACTCTCAACAACCTTCGCCACGAAGTGAAGGTTGGAGACAGGGCGATAGTTAGCTAAAATTGCTGGGTCCAGGGAGGGCTTCTTGAGGAGAGGCCTCACCACCGCTTCTTTCAAAGCCGTGGGGAAGTAACCCTCCCCCAAAGAAGCGTTAATAATTCCCTGGAGCCAGCCTCGTGTAACCTCCCGGGTAGCCAGCACTAACCAGGAGGGACACGGGTCCAATAAACATGTGGCTGCACTGAGCCTCTCCAGAATCTTGTCCACATCCTCAGGGGTCACCGAGTCAAACTCTTCCCAGATAACATTCTCAAGACTATTCCCTGTCACCGCGTCCGTATCCACCCAGTTGGAGTCCAGTTCCCCCTGAATCTGAGCGATTTTGTCATGTAGATATCGTCCAAAGTCCTCAGCCCTGCCTTCCAGGGGATCCTCCCGCACTTCTTGATGGAGTAAGGAACGGGTCACCCTGAACAGGGCTGTTGGACGATTCTCTGATGACGAGATAAGAGCGGAAAAATACTTCGATTTCTCCGCTTTTATCGCCACTAGGTAGGTCTTAATATGCGACCTTACCAGTGTTCGATCAGATTCAGAGAGACTGGCCCTCCAACCGCTCTCTAGGCGTCTTTTCCGGCGCTTCATCTCCCTCAGCTCCTCAGTAAACCAGGGAGCCGAGCGGGATCGGAGCCAAGACAGAGGCCGCAAAGGCACAACTCGGTCCAAGGCCCCACCGGCCGCCCTGTCCCAGGCGGCAACCAGGTCCTCGGCCGAGTTGAGGGCTAGATCATCAGGAAGTGGCCCAAGCTCCGTCTGGAACCTGTCCGGGTCCATCAGGCGCCTGGGGCGGACCCATCTAACTGGTTCCGCCTCCCTGCGGCGTGGGGAAGCGGTATGGAGGTCTAGGTGAAGGAGTGAGTGATCTGACCATGACAAGGGTTTAATGACTACATCCCCTATATCAAGACCACTCAACCACTGGCCAGAGACAAAAATCAAGTCTAGAGTGTGTCCTCCCTCATGTGTGGGGCCATGAACTAACTGGGTTAGGTCCATGGCCGTCATGGAAGCCAAGAACTCCCGAGCCAACTCAGATGTTTCACCAACGGATGGCAGGTTGAAATCTCCCATGACCAAAAGCCTGGGTGTGTCAACCGCCACCGTGGCTATCGTGTCAGGTAGCTCAGGCAGGGCAGCTGCTACGCGGCAGGGAGCCAGGTACGTAAGCAGCAAGCCCTTCTGAACCCCATGGCCCCATTTCACAAGGAGGGACTCACAACCAGCTATCTGTGGCACAGTGGTCTCCCTTGGCCCAAGACCCTCATTAATAACAACCGCCACCCCCCCTCCCCTCCCCTGAGCCCTCGGCTGATGGAATGCTCTGAAACCTGGTGGGCAAATCTCCACCAGAGGGACACCTCCCTCCGGCCCCAACCAGGTCTCCGTGATACCCGCCAGGTCCATTCCCCCCTCAACAATAAGATCGTGAATGAGGGGGCCTTTATTTACCATGCACCTGGCATTGCATAGCATCAGCCGAAGACTCGGGTCCTGAGTATCTAAGCCACCCAGTATCCGGGGTGAGCTGTAGAGACCGGGACGCGCAATCGCTTTTAAGCAGCGAGTGCGCATCCCCGATACATGATATGGTCTCTTGCTCCCGATTCCATATCTGCCCCTTCCCATCACCGTGCTGATGGCACAACCCTCATTCAAATGTCCATTTTCCATAGACTGCTCCCCAATCCCTCGCCCAACATCCTCTCGCTCGTTACCCCCTGCCGGGCTATGCGCCAGCCTAGGAGGATTTCCCCCCCAATCCCCCTTGGTTGTATTCCCAATTCCCCTTAAAACATATTTATACATTAATTTAAACAAAAAACCTCTTAAACCCCTTTTTGTTGCATGCCATCTCTCAGGGCTCCAAAGCCCGTCATCGAGGAAGGCCCTTGATAATACAGGGGGCCATCGCCGCGAGGGGGGGCATCTCGCAGTGCAAGCAGTTCCCTTGGAGAGTAGCCCATCACATAAATGGTGGGGTGAGGAGAGGGGGCTCCAGATCCATAAGTCATATTTCGAGGGGTTGAAGATGTAAAAAGATGTTGAAGAGGCTAAAGCAAGGAGGTTGAGGTTTGGGCCCCTACATTCTCCCACAATGAAGGGGCAGTCAGATTATGTGTCTGCAGGCAGGAAAGCCGACCCATCCATTCTCTCACAATGGTAGATGATAAGAAGTTCTGGTGAGCAAAACTCCGTTCCAGCCTGCTGATAAGAATAAGTTTCCATCGGACTAGCCTCAGTAGCTCCAGCCCGCCTACCATCTCTTTCCCCTCAAGCCAGAAGTCACTGGGTAACAGATGGAAATAGATGATATATTGCCAAGTTCGAAGGAGGGAGCAAAAACATTACCTATAAGGTAAATGATGATGATAGTAATAAAACACCCAGAAGTTATATAATGGCCATAAGATGTATAATTGGCCTGTAAGATGATCCCCGAGGCAGCTGGACAATAAACCTCGGTCTATTCAATCTGGGTCTGTGGAAGGGCGTGCTGCAAAAGTTGGCATAGATGTCAACAAATGCCAGCAGCAACACCAGCGGCATCCTCACAGCAGCTTAGCAACTCCAGCAGCTCCAGGTTTTTCCAGCTGCCGGCATAACCCAGATAGAAATCTGGGAGGGTGCACCAAACCCCCTCTACCAAGGTGGGGTGCACCAGGCTTCCTCCATGTTCCGTTCCTCCCCGCTCTGCCAGAGCTCTGCTGGACCCCCCCGACCATCTCCAGTCCCATGGGGGCCAGCACTCAGAGACCTGCCTGTTGTCAGAGTCCAGCAAGGTTCTCCACAAAGCTCCACAAAACTGCTGGAATATCTTGAAGCGTGAGTAACGTTGAGAGAAGCCATCGCCGCGGCTGCCTATCCCACATTGCTCCGCCTTTTTTCCCTCGTTGCTGAGCTGTCCTAATACCTATTCAGGCAAGAGACGGCTCGTTAGGCATGTCCAGCCTTCGGCTTACTGGGCGTGGGGCCAAAACAAACAAAGTTGGCACCCAACGCCTGCAGAGACCCCCATTTCCTCACCATTTCCACAGCGTTCACCAGGGAGCTGCCATTCTAGCGCATTCTAGGGCCCCACACCTATCCTGATTTTTCGGTAGCCGTCCTCCCATTTAATCGTCGGGGCCCATTTGTCTAGCCAGGCGAGCCCCAGAAGGATTGACTCTGCCATTTTGGGGGCTACCACGAACCGGATGAGTTCTGTGTGGTTCCCCAGTTCCATTCTGACTAGCTCAGTAACTCGTGTAGCAGGGGTGCCACCTATTAAAGTCCCATCTACTTGCTCAAAGCATATGGGGCAGTATAGAAGGTGCATCTTTATGCCTAGCTGCTCAACAATGGAGGAGCTAATCAGGCATCGGGTGCAGCCGGTGTCTATTACTGCTGCTACCTCCCCCTGCACCCCGATCTCTAGCACTATCAGCTTGACTCTGACCGCAAATGGGCGGATGGTTCCACTTCATTGGGTCGTCTTCGCCACTGCTACCGCTGGCTGGCCTGGGTTCAAGGTCCTTAGTCGAGGCCTCTTCACTCCCTCCGAGGGGAGGGGGGACCTCGACTGCCTGCTGGGCGAATTGGCTTGCATTCGGAGGCTTTCGTGGAGCCCTTCAGCCCCGGGCAGGAAGTTGCTGTGGAACCGATGCAGGTGCTAGGCATTCAGAGGCCCGATGACCCCCTTGTCCACAATGGTAGCATTTGATAGTCTTCGTAGGTTGAGCAGGGGGGGCCTCCGCAGGTTTAGTCAGAGGACGGCTGGCCAGGGTCCTCCTTGGGGGGTCTCTCAGCAGAGGGTTTGCGGCGTGGGTGTTGCAGTACCAGTCTTGCAGCCGCTCGGGTACCCCTCTGATGCCACAGGCTGTTCTGACTTCTGGATCAATGGCTTCTTTAAAATATTGCAGAAGTATTCTGTCTGGCCAATGCATTAGGTTTCCTGCGACCCGTCTAAAGTCCCATACAAAGTACTTTATTGTTCGACTACCTTGCTTCATCACCTTTATTGTGGCCTCATTTTCGTTGATTCGGTCAGGGTCATCAAATCTGGCCCGGAGCAGCTCAACAAAGCCCTCGGCATCATTTAGCTCAGCAGCTCCCTCATTGTGTAGCTGGGCTACCCAGTCCGCAGCATCTCCTTCATTCATCACATCTGTAATCACAGATACCAAGTCGCGATCTGTTTCGTACTGTTCTCCATACTGATCTATATGAGCCCAGATTTGGCTGAGAAAGTACACTATCTTGGTAGGCTTGCCATCAAAGGTTGCCCTGAATCGAGGCGATGGTGGCCTTGCCGGTGGGATCGCCCAGCCACCCAGAGTCTCTGTGGAGTGGGCGGCATACAAATGCAACAAATAAATAAATAAATAAATAAATCACCATGGCAACTGGCTGTTGGGCAGGGGCCTGCTGGGGCACTGCGATGGGTGGCGGGGCAGGGGCCTGCTGGGGCACTGCGGCAGGCAGTGCTGCTGGCTGTTGGTATGCGGCCGGCGTTAGGACCAGGGCCGGCTGTTGAGCTGCCATGGGGGGGGGGGCTCCAGCCGGCTGCTGGCTCAGACCCCATTGCTGTGCCGGGATCATTGGGGCATATTGGGCCCATGGTGATCCCGAAAAAAATGGAGCAGGGGGTGCTGGCGTCCACTAGCACTGGACCCATCCGTGGCCGGGATAGACTCCCCAGCCTGGGGGGATGCATTCCGCAGGGGGTAGCAGGAGGGCCGGTTGGCGAGGGGGGGGCAACTGGCGGTTGTAGCTTACCCAATGTCGGCTGCGTCTGCTCCCTCCTGTTGCTTGACCCTGCTGCGCTGATCCGATCCCCCAATCCCCCCTGGCCGCATAGAAAGGTGCCGACGCCACGCTAGTTCCACTGCCAGGTCCTGGATCAGGAAAAGTGAATGTGGGTTGAGTTAAGCTCCATCTCACTTGCGGGGACTGCAACAGTGGTGCGTAACTTCTCACTTCAAGCCACTCAAAATGCTCCCGGAGCCCGGACAACGATTGGCTTTGAGACGGAGGCAACAGGTTCTAGTCTCGGGGAGTTTCAGACCCCATCGTCCCCACTTCTCTCCATTCTGGCTCGTGGGGCGACTTTAGGGGGCTGGAGACGGAACGATACTCAGGCGGTCGTTCTTCCAGTCCCATCTCTGAAGTTGGATCAGACTGGCAACTTTTCCAGGAATCCATTTCTTTGGGCTGAGCGCCTAGCCTTCAGGTCATCTCTGCAGCCTCAAGGGTTTGCACCACGTCTTTAGAAGAATACCGGGCCTCGATAAGTTCTCCGGTATCCGCTCCCGCGGCTCCTTCTGCTATCTCCTCTCTCTCCTCCATCTTTGCTGATTCTTCACACTGCCCGAGTTTCAGGTCAGTGCTGGGGATCAGGACCCCGGACAGCCCCCTTTCGGGGTGCTGCTTAGTTATTTACGGATTCGGGTTAATGTCAGGGTTCCAGAAAATACCCCCAACGAAATAAAACTCCGAGGCCAGAAGTTCCTCAAAGTTCCAATTTATTAGAAATGTCATTTATTTATTTATTTATTTGGTATTCTTATATGCCGCCCAACTCCCGGAGGACTCAGGGCGGCGTACAACAGAGAAAAATACAGAATAACCAATTCATAAATAATATTTAAAAACAATATAAAAGTTAAAAGACTCAATATTTGAAATCAACCCAACAGGCATTCAACAACCATAAATACTTGGGGGTGAGCTCGAGTGGATTAAGCTCTACCCCCAGCCTGCAAGAAGAGCCATGTCTTAACGGCTTTCCGGAAGGCCAGCAGGGTGGGGATAGTTCGGGTCTCTGGGGGAAGTTGGTTCCAGAGCACGGGGCCGGCCACAGAGAAGGCTCTCCCCCTAGGGCCCGCCAGCCGGCAGTGTTTGGCCGACGGGACCTGGAGGAGGCCGACTCTGTGGGCCCTAACCGGTCGAAGGGAAGTGTGAGGCAGAATGCGGTCCCGGAGGTAGCCTGGTCCTAAACCATGAAGGGCTTTAAAGATGGTGATCAACACCTTGAATTCGACCCGGAGACCGATGGGCAACCAATGCAGCTGGCGGAGTATAGGTGTCACGTGGGTGTACCTAGGCACACCCACCACAGCACGCGCAGCCGCATTTTGCACCAACTGAAGTCTCCGGATACTCTTCAAGGGTAGCCCCATGTAGAGCGCGTTGCAGTAGGCCAAGCGAGAGGTGACAAGGGCATGAGTGACCGTGAGTAGAGCCTCCTTCTCCAAGTATGGCCGCAACTGGTGCACCAGGCGAACCTGTGCAAAGGCCCCCCTAGCCACAGCAGAAAGATGATGTTCCAATTTTAGCTGTGGGTCTAGGAGGACCCCCAAGTTGCGGACCTGATCCGAGAGGGTCAATTTCACTCCCTCGAAAACCAAGGAGGGACAGTTGTCGTAGTCCTTAGGGGGCAATACCCAAAGCCACTCAGTCTTGTCGGGATTAAGTCTGAGTCTGTTCCTCCCCATCCAGATCCTAATGTCGTCCAGGCATCGGCACATTACAGCAACTGCCTCACTGAAGTCAGACAGGGTGGTGATGTACAGCTGGGTGTCATCAGCGTACTGGTGGAAACGCATCCCATGTCTGCGGATGATCTCCCCCAGCGGCTTCATGTAAATGTTAAACAGGATGGGCGAGAGAACCGACCCCTGAGGCACCCCACATACTAGGGGCCTAGGGGACGATCTCTGCCCTCCTGCCAACACCGACTGCATCCTATCGGAGAGATAGGAGGAGAACCACCGCAAAACGATGCCTCCCACTCCCAACTCACCGAGACGATGCAGAAGGATACCATGGTCGATGGTATTGAAGGCCGCTGAGAGGTCAAGTAGCACCAGGACGGAGGAATTACCCCCGTCTCGGGCCCGCCAGAGATCATCCATCAGCGCGACCAAGGCAGTTTCAGTACTGTAGCCGCGCCTGAAACCCGACTGATAAGGATCTAGATGGTCTGTTTCATCCAGAAGTCGTAGAAGCTGAGTAACCACCACCTTCTCCACAACTTTCCCTAAAAAAGGTAAGTTGGAGACCGGACGATAGCTCTTCAAATCAGCTGGATCCAGGGAAGGCTTCTTCAGGAGGGGTCTCACCACCGCAGCTTTTAACGACTGCGGTACGGATCCCTCCCTCAAAGAAGCGGTGACCACCGCCTGGATCCAGCCGCGTGTCACCTCCCTGCTGGCCGAGACCAACCAGGAGGGGCACGGGTCCAATAAACAGGTGGAGGTACCCATCGCCCCCACAGCTCTGTCCACATCCTCGGGAGAAACAGGCCCAAACTCTTCCCATAACGGTGGACTAAGACTAGCCCCTGTCAACTCTATGGACTCTGCCCAGCCAGAGTCCAGGTTCAACCGAATCTGAGCGACTTTATCCGACAGAAACTCTGCGAATTCCTCAGCTCTGCCTTGTAAGTGTTCCTCGCTCCCCCCTTTGGCAAGGAGGGAGCGAGTCACCCTAAACAAGGCGGCTGGGCGAGAATCTGCGGATGCAATAAGAGCGGAAAAATGGGATCGTTTTGCCGCCCTTATCGCCACTAAATAAGATCTGATGTAAATTCTTAATAGTGTTCGGTCGGATTCGGTTTTGCTGGCCCTCCAGCGGCGCTCCAGACGTCTCTTCTGGCGTTTCATCTCCCGGAGCTCCTCGGTAAACCAGGGAACTTTCCGGGATCCACTGCCACGGAGAGGTCGCTTAGGCGCAATTCGGTCTAAAGCCCCTGATGCTGCGATGTTCCAGGCAGCCACCAGGGAGTCAGCCGAATTATGTACCAGGGTTTCAGGTATTTCCCCAAGTTCCCTCTGGAATCCTTCCGGTTCCATTAGGCGCCTGGGGCGGAACCACCTAGTCGGTCCCGCCTCACTGCGGGGGAGGAATGGGGCTGCGAAATCCAACCTCAGTAGGAAATGATCTGACCATGACAGTGGGGTGACGACTATGTCCCTTATCTTCAGATCATCTCTCCACTGCCCCGAAAGAAACACTAGGTCGAGCGTGTGACCGCCCTCATGAGTCGGACCCTGGATTACTTGGGTCAGGTCCATGGTTGTCATGGAATCCATGAACTCCTGAGCTACTCCAGAGGTTTCGCCAGCAGATGGCAAGTTGAAGTCCCCCAGGACCATAAGCCTAGGGAACTCAACTGCCAAGCCGGCTACTGCCTCGAGCAACTCAGGCAGGGCCTTACTTACGCAGCTGGGAGGCAGGTACGTTAAGAAAAGGCCCACCTGAACCCCTAAGTCCAACTTCAGAAGAAGCGTCTCACACCCAACAATCTCCGGGGCAGGGATCCTACGAGGATGCAGATTTCTGCGCGCTATTATTGCCATTCCTCCCCCCCTTCCTTGGGGTCGGGAATGATGCTGCACCGAGAAACCGGCTGGGCATATCTCGGAGAGAGCTACTCCCCCCTCCTGCCCCAGCCAGGTCTCGGTAACACACACCAGGTCTGCCCCCTCCTCTGTGATTAAATCACATATCAGGGGGGCTTTGTTGGTAATTGACCTGGCATTGAGCAGCAGCATCCTGAGCCCAGGGCTCTGAAGACCCTGGTTGCCAGGTATCCGGGTTGAGCAAGATGGAACCGGATCAGAGGGGCCGGAACAAGGGATCGCTTGTAAACAGCGAGGTCTTATTCCCCGAGAGCGGCCCTCCCCTCTGCTCCTGCCATATCTGCCTCTTCCCATTATGACCGAGATGTTCTGGCTCTCGCCCCCACCAGAGACCCCCTCCCCCCCCCCCGCTGGTCCCCCTCCCTTCCTGCAGGTCATCCATACCATTCTCACTAGTCGCTGGACACATATACATCCCTATCACTCATCCACTTATATAATCACACAATCATACTCATTCATAACCCACACGTTAACGACAATCACAGTACTTCCAGGGTAAAAATTGCAAGGTTAGTTAATTGTTGATATTAAAATCAATAAAATCATTAAAGGAGCATAAGGGGGGAACCTCATTAAAAAGTTCGTCAATCAAGATGTTCCAATGTTCAGTTTTACGGGGCCAGTAGTCCGGGGGATGATGGTATATCCCCCTGCCCAGGTGGTATCTATGTTGGCACATCTGGGGAAACCCGAATCTGAAAGCTTCCAGGGTTTCCCCACCCAGTTGAAAGTTCACAACCCTGCCCCACACCCACAAGCTCATCACATGGTCCAATCAAATCTTCATACTCAACTGGATACAGTCTCCACGCAGGTGCAGGCATTTGTCCTTGAGTAAAGAATTTTGTTATGACGATGTTTCTACCGCTCCAACAAAAATACCCCTCCCAATTTCCCAGGCTAAAATATGTGGCAGTTGAAGCAAATAGAAACAATAGCTTCCAGAACTGACAACAAGTTTTGCAGTGGCTGCACCACTTAGTAAGAACTTAGTAAGTTCTAAAGTTTTCTTTCATTTCAAACATCTCTGCCCCATTCTTAGTCCTCCATCACAAAGCTCTGGAGGACACTTGTGTACCCCAAAGTCTCACTGCTCAAGGCAAAGTGCCATCCATCCATCTTTCCATCCTCCCCCATCATCCTTTCATCCATTTCTATCCATCTTTCCATCCATTCCATCCTCCACCCTTCCATCTCTCTCTCTCTCTCTCTCTCTCTCTCTCTCTCTCTCTCTCTCTCTCTCTCTCTCTCTCTCTCTCTCTCTCTCTCTCTCTCTCTCTCTCCCTACCTTTCCATCCATCTCTCCATTCCCAACCCTTTGGTGTCTCCGTACATCTCTCCATCCATCCGTCCATCCATCTGCAGCCTTGGCAACTAAAGCACTGATCTCTTGCGCAAACTACAGGACTGGAGTGGAGAGAGGAGAAAAAGAGAGGGAGGAAGAGAGAAAGAGAAGGGGGAGAGGAGATGGAGGGAGAGCGAAAGAGAGTAGAGAGGCTGGGAGAGAGAAATAGGGGGAGAGAGAGAGACAGAGGAGAAAGGAGGGAGAGGGAGGGAGGAGAAAGGAGGGTGAGATGGGAGAAGGAGAGAGAGGGAGGGAGAGGAAGAGAGAAAGAGAAGGGGGAGAGGAGATGGAGGGAGAGGGAGAGAGGAGATGGAGGGAGAAAGAAATAGGGGAGAGAGGAGAGAGAGGGAAGGGAGCTCTTGATGCGGGTGGTCCTCTCAAATGTGGAGTGGCACGCATGAAAGCTTCTTCTTCTGTCAAAATTCTGCAAACGTGATCCACTGTGCATTGAGCAATTGGCACTTGATTAATCTTTGTGATGGCATCTTTCCATTCATAATTTAAGGAGTTAATAATAATGCTGATCATTTGAAAATCATCAATATTGTAGCCTCTTTCACCCAAGTCCTTCCTCATTCCTTTCATTTTAGTTAAATGCTCTCCAATATATTCACCAGGCTTTAATTTCGAGGCATGGAACTCAGACAAGAGTAAACATGTTGATTCCATCGAAACAGGCCGGTAGCATATTTCCAACTGAGCCCAAACTTGTTGGGCAGTTGCATCAGGTGGAAATGTAATCTGCAGTTCAGTGTCCATTGACATCAACAAAGTTGTGCATGCTTTAGTATCGAGAACTCTTATGGCCTGCGACCAAGGCTGGGCAGGAGGATTAGAAACAATAGAATAAGTCCCTTCTCTGTGAAGTAAAAGTCTGATCTCACTGACCCATGCCTTATAATTTTGGCCTGAATGCTTCAATTTGGAATCACCAGCCAGTGGAACAACAGAAGGTGTCTGTTGAGGAATGTATGCCCAAGGAGCTGGCTGCATTTGTGGATGAAGCTGAGGTTGCTGAACTCGAACCTGTGACTGTTGCACTCGTGGTTGAGGCTGTGGTTGCAGCTGGGGTTGTTGAACCCTGTCTGCCACTGGTGAAGAAGCTGCAGGAATTGGCATTTGCCTTCGCTGCATTAAGCGTATATTTGCTTCATCTAAAACAGGAATTTGGCTTAAATAGACATCTGCACCACCAGGGGGTGCTTGTGATTGAGCCTGTGAAAACACGTGTGGCATGGCAGCCTGCAAGTTTTCCTGTGTTAATGAGATTGTGTGAAAACTCCATTGCATCGCATCAAGATGATCCTGTAAACTTGTAGAGTGCAATTTTGCTTTTCTGCCAGCAGATGGTGCTGCAACATTAGTGTCAGGCAGTACATACAAATTATCTTCCTCTCTTTCAGGTGACATAGGAAGTGACTTGTCTGCAGCCCTTTCCTGCCACACCTCCTCTTGAGGGTGTGGCTGTGCCCTCGAGGAAGGAGGGAAAATGGCATCTGGCATTTGAAACAAAGGACTAGAGCCATGCCCATCTGCTTTCAGCTTAGAATAAAACAGTTTGGCTTTCTGCAGCTGAGTTTCCATAAACGTAATCTGAGCATTATAACTTTTAAGCTCTGCATCATGAGCAGTTACTTCAGGAGTTAATGGAACATAGGACATCTGCTTTCTCTCTCTTAAAAGCTCATCTCTCTCTCTCTCTTTCTGAGAATTTCAGCTCTGTCTCTCTCTTCGAGAAAATCACCGATCTCTCTTTCTATATGAGGAAGCTGCTCAGACATTTGTGGACCTCTCGGTCTGGCTCCCAGCCTTCCAAATTCTGGGGCTTCTGTATAACATTCCTCTGAAATTAATTTTGTGCTTGGGAAAACATTTTCACTGACCTCGGTCATTTGTTCCTCCAAAACACGTCCTCCCTCAATGCCGTCCTCAGGTCTGCTCACAGAAGCGGTTGGCGATTGAAGAACGGAGAATCTATTTGCCTGCAGTTTCTCATTGTCAGAGAGTGTAAGTAAATCGTCCACAGACGGTGCTCTGTTCGGCTTTGCCCTGCTCGGCTGCGTTTTTTTCTTTCTTCTCTTTCCAGGCATATTTAATTAGCTTTCCTCAGTGCTAATAAATCAGCCTTAAAAAAACTAAACGCTTATCAGTGTGCCAGGGGAAGCATTAATCAAACCATCCTCTGCTACCATGTTAAAGCTTGCAAAGGCTTGCAAAGCCTTCTCCCCCCGTAGGGAGATTGCAATTAAGCAATTCAGAGGTGAATGGACCGTGCTTCCCATGGCATGAAAATAAAACCGATAAGATATAGTTCTAAGTAAATAAGTTTATTTAAAAACGTATAAAAACATAAAAATAAATGATTACATCTCACCAGTATAAAACTACGTCCATCCGGACGAAATGAAAGTAAGCAAGAGAACAAAAGAACAGAAACTACACATGCGCAATAAAGCAGTCACAAGACACTTAGAGATAAGAATTCTCAGGTTACAAATACACAGGATGGAAGCTCATCTGACGAACCAGAAAAACGTAGTGACATGGATGCGGCTTCTTTCCTGCCCTAAGGATCCAGCCATCGCCTTGCCATGCCCCCCCCCCCGCATGAGAGGAGAAGGAGGGGGAGGAGGGTCCTGGGAGCCTTAGTGCAGGAGCGAAGTACCTGCCTTCGTGCCACATTTACGCGTAAGGCAGCCTTCGCTTCCTGCCGCTTCGGGCTGGAGCTTACGCCCTCCGTGCTCGGCCAAAGAACTGTGGGGGTGGGGTGGAAATGGCAAGGCGATGGCTGGATCCTTAGGGCAGGAGAGAAGCCGCATCCAAAGACCCTCCTTAAGCGAGAAGCCGCCCATCCTCCGCGGCCTCTCACTTCTAGAAGGAAGGTTCTCCGTGGCTTCCAGAAGGAGGGTCTCCCCGCACATGCGCACCCTCCTGGCCCTGCAACAGCCAGCCAGGGAATCGCGAGAGGGGGAGGAGGTCACCCAAAGGAAAGCCTGCGCCGAGGGTGGCGATCGTTCCTCAGCACACAGAGAGAGAAGGGGAGAGAGAGGAAGAAAGAGAGAGATGAAGGAGGGAGAGGGAGAGAGAGATGGGTGGGGAGGAAGGGAGAGAGAGAGATGGGGAGAGGGAAAGAGAGAAAGAGAGATGAGAGGGAGAAAGAGAGATGGAGAGAGAGAGAGTGGGAAAAGAGAGAGATTCCTTTTTCTCATAGAAAAGAAAACAGCCACAAAACCTGGGCAGGCGTAGCTGGGGGGTCATATGACTCGGTGGGAGTGACGTCAAGTTGGCCATGCCCACCCAGGTTTTGTGGCTCCGGGTGTTTTGTTTTCTCTGGGAAACGGGTCCAAATGGTTCTTTGAGTTTTTAAGGTTGCCGACCCCTGGTCTGGGTGAATTGGAATATGGAGGTATGCCTCCGTAAGGTCAATTGAGGCAAGGAAATTGCCCTGCCGAATGCTCCCAAGTATAGTTTGTAAAGAATGCATCTTGAATCTTCTATATCTCAAGTGTCGATTCAGACGTTTCAGATCGAGAATCGCTCTCCAACACACACACCCTGAGGATTTGGGGACTATGAATAAAGTAGAATAGAACCCCTGCCCCAACTGAGCTACTGGCACTCATTGAATAGCACAGATGTCCAACAGGTGCTGAATGGCAGCGTCCATTAACACTCTCTTGGACTGAGCCTTAGAGAGAGGGCATGCCAAGAAAATCCTCGGGGGAGTGGACAGAAACTCTAGAGAGAGACCAGATCTAACCGTCTCTCTGACCCAAGCATCCGAAGAGGTCTCCTCCCACTGGTCAGCAAAAAGAGCCAGCCGACCTCCTATGGGAGGAGAGGATGCCGATCTACTTGGAGCAACGCTAGGGGCGATCCCCCCCCCCCTTGAAAGGGCCGCTTATATTGTCTGTGTTAGAACCCTGTTCAAACAATTGGGTGTGTTAATATATGATTAAGCCACAAATCATTGTTATGTGTATATTGCTTTAAATGCATTGTGGATGATTACTATATAAGCAAGCAAGAGAGCATGCTCAATGTGGTTGGTGGTTTATGGTTGGTGGTTTAGTGTGGTTTAGTGTGGTGAGTGGTGTTTGACGGTGTGTTCCGGATTGAAGATTCTCTGCTGCTTTACTGATGAGTAGATTACTTTATGGCTGTGTGAAATTGCTGTGAAAAGAAGAGTAACTATCTGTGATAGTATAGAATTAAGTGATAGCTGTAATCTTTGTTTGTGAGTTAAAACAAAGATAGGCAAGAAGAAGAAACTTCGCATTGACTGAATACCTGTGTATGACTTGGACTTCCTATTTAACTTTGTTACTATTCAAGTAAAAACTATTTTGTACATACTAAAGATATTCTGTTTATTGACTGAATAGCGTTCATATCAAACTGCAACACCATTACTACAACACATTTCGCTGTGTATGTGCATAACAGCACAATAACTCCTTAACAGTCTGCCCCTGCCTGGCCTGTCAGGAAACTGCCTAGGCCTGCCCTCATACTGACCTGGACCTTTGTAGAACCCAGAGGACTGATCTGGGGCTCGAAATGGCCTGCGAGGGTAGGTGCTAGAGTGGAAATTGCCTTTCCTAGACAAAGAAGGAAGCACTTTATGTTTGTCCTTGGACTCCACCAGGATGGGGTCCAGGGCCTCTCTAAACAGGTGTTGGCCACTGAAAGGTGCCGACGCCAGTTGCCATTTGTGATGAGAATCGGCCTGCCACTGGGGTAGCCAATGCATGCGACGAGCCACCACAGTTGAATCGATAGCCTTGGAGATGAACCTAGCGGAGTGCAAGGTAGCATCAGAGGTAAACTGGGCAGCTGTCATGAGTTTGTTCAAGTCTTGGTGAGCCCAGTCATCCTCTGCTGGCAGCCTGTCCCACAATTGCTGGAGCCACACCAGGGAGGTTCTGGAAAAGAAAGAAGCTGTCATAGTTGCCCTCACTGCCCAGGCAGCTGCCTGGTGCACCTTCTGTAAGGCCTGGTCAGTACGCCTGTCCTCAGGTTTAAGCAGCTCCTGAGGATCCCCTGGTAATGAAGAAGAGGAATGTGAGGCTGCCACTGGCGCATCCACTGCCGGCATGTGTAACACGTTAGCCAGACCTGGTCCGACATTATAAAACCATTTGTCCAGAACAGATGGTAGAGGACCTGATCCCGGGACCGCCCATTGCCTCTGAACCACATCCACAAACAGCTTGGGAGCTGGAATGACCTCCGCTTCCGTGGTGTGTTCTGCAAAAAGGGGATAAGTCGATGACTGAGGTGGAAGAATAGACTCTTCCTCCAAATTCACTGAATTTTTGGCCTTGAATAACAGGGACTTGAAGAGGCCTGGACGAAAAAGCCCCAAAAAGGATGGCTGGTCAGGAGATAGGCCCTCATCTTCGGACAAATCTATGTCCTCTGGATCACCAGTCTCAGAATAAGGTGAATGACTCCGCACCGAATGAGCTGGATGGGCAGTCCCTGGAAGGTCAGAACACTCCCCCTGAGAATGCAGAGCCATGTCTCGATGATCTAGTTGAGGGGGGCCTGAAGATACAGAGGCTGGTGTGCAGTGATGAAGGGCTGCTTGCACACCCTGTCTGTTAGCATTTGCTATTATTAATTGCATGCGATCAGAAGCCAAAAAATCAGACTGACTTTCGGGTCTTAACCCTGCAGCCATAGGAGTAAAGGTGGCTGATGGTCCTGGAGGAGAGTGCTCCCTGGGTACTTCAGCCAAAGTATCCACCCCAGGATCCTCCCAGAGGGCTTCTGAATGGACTGATATATTGGAACCATCTAGAGGCAAGTGCTCACTAATGTTTAGAGAAGCACTGGTCCCCGGAATCGCCTCAGGCTGCTCCAGGGGGAGCTCCAGTCTGCTTGCAGCTGCTTTCTGGGACTGGGCACAAATTCTCTCCAGTACCTTGTCCCTCCTAAGCTCCTGCCTTTCCATGGACTTTGAGCCTTTGGGATTAGAAGCCTCTTCCCTCCCAGCTCTGGAATTCTGCTTGTCCTTGGCTGATTTCTTGCTGGAGTGATCCTGAGAACTGGAAGGCTTCTTGCCCTTGTATGCCCTGGAGCGACTACCCGGCATGGTGAGCAGCACACTGAGAGAGAGAGGACAACTCTATATATGCAGTAAGGGCTAGCCTCTAGACCACAGAGAGGGAAGGGATGACTGCTGCTCCTATAACCCTTTCGTTGAACCCCCCTAGGGGAATCGAGATGATTTAGGGTCAGGAAGGCACCCCCTTTTCGGGATAGGCCATCTGCAAGGGTTACAAACCCATTGCTCCTGCGATGCGGTTTAAGGAGATACTGTCCGTCACTCCCTGTTGCAAACTTGCTCTCAAAATGGCCACCAGCCACGTGGTTCTGTTTACATATGCTGAAGGGCAAGGCAAAATGGCTGCCAACCATGAGGTCTCTGTTTACTGTTGCAGGATGAAACAAAATGGCCACCAACCACAAGGGCCATCTATTTACTGTTGTAGGGCAAAACAAAATGGCCGCTAACCACATGGGCTAGACTGGTGACCGGACCTCCCTTCCAGGGCTTCGATTGCTATTAACAGTTACCTTGCTAGCCTCGGTCTGCCCTGAGCCCTGCAATATTGTAACCAGTGAGCTCCGACTCACAGCTGATCGGCTGCACCTGGCACCACAAAATGACTCGGCTCCTCGGAGCGGCTAGAAAAGCAAGTCCTATAGAAAAAGCCTGCAACTGTTTCAATTACAGGAGAGACTGCACAGATAGGCACACAGATTTCTTCTTGGAGCGCAAAAGCTCCTGTGGCAGATAAGAAGCTACAGCCCCTGAAGATCAATGCCACAATCCGGCCTTACTGGGCTCAGAGCTGAAGCCCTAAAAAGCCCCTCCCCTAGCGATCGACTTCCTGGGTTAAAAGATCAGCTGGGGAACACTCACGATTTGAAGGCAGTCTCCTGAGTAAATTGCAGATAGAAAACAGTAGATGAATACAAGTTTATCCAGAATGGGAGAAACACCACGTCTGTCCAGACTGAGGACTGAGTCAAAAATGGGGATCCTAGTGACGGAGGCGGAGCCTAACAACTTTCACAGACTCAGTCCTATAGGCTGAACAGACGAGGTCAACCCATTCCTGGATGCTAGCTCCACCTACTATGGAGAAAGATCAGTGCTTCTCAACATGCCGGCTGGGGAATTCTGGGACTTGGATTCCTCCCCTCTTAAAGCATGCTGGCTGGGGAATTATGAGAGTTGAAGTCCACCTCTCTGAAAGCATGCTGGCTGGGGGATTCTGGGAGTTGAAGTCGTCCTCTCTTAAAGAATTCTGAGAGTTGAAGTCCACACATCTCCACGTCGCAGAGGCTGAGAAAACCCCCGACCCAGATAGTCCTTGTCTTACAATGGTCCATTTAGTGACCGTTCAAAGTTAAAACAGCACTTAGGACCAGTTTTCAGACTTACAACTGTCGGTCACACGAACAACATTCAGAAGCTTGGCAATTAACTCGTATTTACAATGGTTGCAGTGTCCCGGGTGTATGTGTGTGTGTGTGTGTCACATGATCCCCTTTTGCGACCTTCTGACAAACGGAACAGGGAAGCCAGATTTGCTTCACAACCGTGTTACCGACTTAAAAACTGCAGGGATTCATTTAATGACCGGGGGCAAGAAAGTCCTTGAAATGTCTCCCTTAGCAGCAGAAATGTGTGGTCGTTAAGTTGAGGACTGCCTATATTTAAGCTGCCTTTTGAAAAATGCTTTTAAGCCATCTTATTTTTTCCCCACTGCTCTACTTTTGCAAGAAACGGCACATAGCGTTAAAACACTTTTTAAAAGCCTTTTTCTGTCTGTCTGTCTGTCTGTCTGTCTGTCTGTCTGTCTCTGTGTGTGTGTGTGTGTGTGTGTGTGTCTGGGGGAAATAAAAGCAGAGAAAAACAATTTTGGGGGGGGTTGCAAACACTGAAGTGCAAAAACTCTCCATCACAGGGGAAGTGGTAAATGGCTTCCCGCTAACCAGGATTTCCCCACAGTAGCTGAGATGCGACGACGGGTTAAAGGCAAGCGAGACACGGGCAAAAAAAAAATGAGAGGGGGGAAAGAAAAAGAAAAAAAAAGAGAGAGAGGAAGGACGTTTGATGGAGGAGAGGAGAGGATGGGCGGAAAGGCAGAACGGCTGGAGCAGAATAAACAGGGAAGCGTGACCTACATACAGGAAGGGAGGCTGAAAGGAAAACACACACACACACACACACAGGCAGGCACACACACAAATGTACAGCCGAGCACAAATGGCAGCTGTTTTGGGGGGTGGGGGTGGAGAAGAGAGGCATGGTTCATTAGACAGGAGGCGGCTGGCGGAGAAGCCTTTGGTTGCCTCCTTCCTTCCTTCCTTCCCTCCCTCCTTCCCTCCATCCATCCCCCATACCTCCTTCCTTTCTTCCATCCATCCATCCTCCATATCTCCTTCCTTCCTTCCTTCCTCTATCTCTCTCTATCTCCTTCCATCCATCCATCTTACCTCCTTCCTTCCTTTTTTTTCAAAAAGTTTATTTTTCTCCACAAATTCATATATAACTCAATATACATATACCTTAAAATATTACAAAAAGATACATAGTTATGCATTTTAATCAATCATTCAAAAATCTGTATCTTACTCTGCACTTACTGTATATCATCAATCATCAGTCTGTTATACTTTTTTCCATTACACTCCCCTCCCTCTATCTCCATCTTCTCCTCCTACTTTCTTACTCCTTCACTCCCCCTACCTCTCTCTACTCCTTCTCTTCCTCCCCATCTACTTCCTCTTTCACCCTCTTTACCTTTCCCTGAGTGCTCTTTATACTGACTCATCTCGCATTTAACAGACTGATGATATATTCTCAAATTTTGGGCTAACAATGTCTCTTCTAAAAATTTTTTTAAAATTATTGTATCATTTCTTTGTATATAATATTTTATTCTAGGTATATGCTGCTAAATTAATATTACCTCCAAAAAAATCTATTTTTGTCTTCTGGGATCTTCACCAGTTAATTTCAAATTTTTCCTCCAAAATAACCGCTATTAGCTTGACTTCCCAAAATAATTATTGTTTCTCCTGCTTCTTAATTTTAAGCCATATTGCTTCCTTCCCTTCCCTTATCTCTATATTCATCATTTGTTTTTCTTATCCTCTATTTTATCATAACAAAATACCCAATTATACCAGGGTAGGGTTCCCAAATTTTTTACCACCGCTCTGTGGGCGTGGCTTATTTTGTGGGTGTGGCTTGATGGTCATGTGACTGGGTGGGCGTGGCCAACTCAATGTCACTCACGTCAAGGGGTGCCTCGCCTGGCCCCTCCCCTCCCAGCCATTCCTTGTCACACCCAGCCTCAACGAATCTACAGTTCTGTAAAAATATTGTTCACCATTTTTCAACTTTATTATCTACATACTATAGATGTACTTTCATGGACCACTGAAAGGAGGAAATGGCTCACATGCTTTGCCCAAGAGTGTGATAGGCAACAGGCTTTTAAGGGGCTGCCAGAAAGAAGGGGGGGCAATGTATTTTCCAAAGTACCAAAAGGCAAAACAAGAAGCAATGGATGGAAACGGAACAAAGAGAGAAGCAACCTAAAACTAGGGAGAAACTTCCTGACAGTGAGAATCAAAATAGGTGCAGAAAATAGCCATTCATGTAATACAACCTGCATATTGTTCAAAACAGTAATTAGTATTATGGCTGATGTTTAGACTTGATTTGGTATAAATTGCAAATTGCAAAATAGTCAAATCAAGAGATAACCAAGGCATGAATAAGTATGAGCAGGGTCTCTTGATCCAGATATGAACATAAGTGTTATGCAAGCATCTCCACATACTACCCCAATTATCTGATTTCTTTTCAAGCATAATTAGAAAGCTGTACTTCTTGTAAACATATTCAAGTGGTTCCATGACGGTGTGCAAATATGTCATAAGCATTGTAAGTCATGATTGTAGAGTCCTGTTCATATTTACTTCTAAAGGTACCTCCAAAAGAAAATATTTTTTTCTTCATGTTTCCTTTTATTTAACTATCGAGTAATATTGCTAACCTAAGCTGGAAATTGATTGATTTATTGAGAGGCTTTCCATGAAATTCTCCCATTTACCAAGCTCCTGTTAGTCCATCTCGTTGGAGACTGTCTTATATTCCACATAGAAACTTTACAAAAGGCTCTTATTTAGCAGAAATCAATCATTCAGTCATCCAAAATGGCCAATCAACATGTTTCAGAATACACCGCTTGCAATCAGCAGCTAAAGAGTTTTTCAGCACTGAATATTATCTCCTATATTTTTAATTATTGGGGATTTTTAAGTTTCATTTTGATCGTGACTGTCTCTATTTTATCTGATGCCATGCAGACTAGGTAAGCTGCCTTGGAAAAACTCTCTTTTAAAAGATGGTTTACCCTTTCAAAAATAAATTCAGAAAGAAATATGGATGTCTTGAACCATTGCTTTAGGGATTATACCAAGCTTATACTGGCAATTTAACAGAAAGTTAGAGATACAGAGGCGTTTGCATGCATTATTTCAGTGAGATCCTCCCTGCTCTAAGCTCAGCGATGTCATCTAAATTAATTCAGCTCTGAAAGGTTGGCTTCTGCGAACATACTGAATAAAAAAAAAATGTATATTCCAGGTAGTTTATCTGTGTGACCATCTCTACTACTGCATTCCTCCCAACGCCCAGTGAGATCGCACAGGGTCGGCCTTCTCCAGGTCCCGTCAGCTAGACGTCGGCTGGCGGGTCTGCGGGGGAGGGCCTTCTCTGTAGCGGCTCCGACTCTTTGGAACCAACTACCTCCCAAGATCCGTACTACCCCCACCTTACTGGCCTTCCGGAAAGCGGTTAAGACCTGGCTTTTACGGCAGGCCTGGGGCCAATGACCCTAAGATGTGGTCTTGTTAGATCGGCCCATGTATGCATGTGTGAGTGAAAGTTCTTTTTAAATATTGATAGTATTTTAACGTTTTTAAATTGCTTTTATTGATTATTTGTTTCTATACCTGCTGTTAGCCGCCCAGAGTCCCCCGGGAGTTGGGCGGCATAGAAATTTAAATAAATACATTTTATTTATTTTATTTATTTATAATTAAATTTATATACCGCCCTTCTCCAGGGGACTCAGGGCGGTGAACAGCCAAGTAAAAGCACAGTATAAACATTAAAATATGTATACATTTAAAAGAAAATATTAGATGTGGCCCTGATTTAAGACAATACAATTAAAATTTGGTAAAATCTTAAAAACCCCAAAAACTTTTTCACGCCAGCCCGGCTTGATAAAAATAGTACGTCTTGAGGGCACGGCAGAAGGTGGCCAGGTCATGAATAGTTCTTAAATCTAGAGGGAGCTGGTTCCAGAGGGTGGGTGCTCCCACAGAGAAGGCCCTCCCCCTGGGTGTCACCAGCCTACACTGCTTATTAAACCGCTATTAGCTTAACTTCCCAAGATAATTATTGTTTCTCCTGTTTTTTTAATTTTAAGCCGTATTGCTTCCTCCCCTTCCTTAATCTCTTTACTCATCATTTATGTTTTTTATCCTCTATTTTATCATAACTAAATGCCCAATTATACATTCAATTTCTCATATTAGTCATCAAAATTCTTTCTAGGTTATTTCAACTTAATTAAATATTCACATCTTAAAATAATATTTTTTTTGAATTTTACATTTAAACAAATCTCATATATAAAAGTAATACACAATCATAATATGCGTAACAAATCTCATAAACAAAAGTGATATACATTTAAAACAAATCTCATATGTAAAAGTAATACACAGTCATAATATGCCTTTCTTTGTTTTTAACATTTGAATCCATTTCCATTCTCTCTCACTTCAATTATATAATTTATTTTAACAGTGGGGCAGTGGAGAGATGATCTGAAGATAGGGGATATAGTCACCACCCCGCTGTCATGGTCAGATCATTTCCTACTGAGGTTGGATTTCGCAGCCCCACTCCTCCCCCGCAGGGAGGTGGGACCGACTAGGTGGTTCCGCCCCAGGCACCTAATAGAGCCAGGAGGATTCCAGAGGGAACTTGGGGAAATACCTGAAACCCTGGTACACAATTCGGCTGATTCCCTGGTGTCTGCATGGAACACCACAGCATCAGCGGCATTAGACCGGATTGCGCCTTTGCGACCTCTCCGCGGCAGTGGATCCCGGAAAGCCCCCTGGTTTACCGAGGAGCTCCGGGAGATGAAACGCCAAAAGAGACGTCTAGAGCGCCGCTGGAGAACCAGCAAAACCGAGTCTGATCGAACACTATTAAGAACCTACATCAAGTCTTATTTAGTGGCGATAAGGGCGGCAAAACGATCTCATTTTTCCGCTCTTATTGCGTCCGCAGATTCTCGCCCAGCCGCCTTGTTTAGGGTGACACGCTCCCTCCTTGCCAAAGGGGGGAGCGAGGAACACTTGCAAGGTAGAGCTGAGGAATTCGCGCAGTTTCTGTCGGATAAAGTCGCTCAGATCCGGTCAAACCTGGACTCCGGCTGGGCAGAGTCCATTGAGATGACAGGGGCAAGTCTTAGTCCACCGTTGTGGGAGGAGTTTGGGCCTGTTTCTCCGGAAGATGTGGACATAGCCGTGGGTGCGATGAGTGCCTCCACCTGTTTATTGGACCCGTGCCCCTCCTGGCTGGTTTCCACCAGCAGGGAGGTGGCACGAGGCTGGATCCAGGCGGTGGTCATCGCTTCTTTGACGGAGGGATCCGTACCGCAGCCGTTAAAAGTTGCGGTGGTGAGACCCCTCCTTAAGAAGCCTTCCCTGGACCCAGCGGACTTGAAGAACTTTCGTCCGGTCTCCAACTTACCCTTTTTAGGGAAAGTTGTGGAGAAGGTGGTGGCTGCTCAGCTTCTGCGACTATTGGAGGAAACGGACCATCTAGATTCCTATCAGTCGGGTTTCAGGCGCGGCTTCAGTACAGAAACTGCCTTGGTCGCCCTGATGGATGATCTCTGGCGAGCCCGGGATGGTGGAAATTCCTCCATCCTGGTGCTACTTGACCTCTCAGCGGCTTTCGATACCATCGACCATGGTATCCTTCTGCATCGTCTCGGCGAGTTGGGAGTGGGAGGCACCGTTTTGCGGTGGTTCTCCTCTTATCTCACCGATAGGATGCAGTCAGTGTTAACAGGAGGGCAGAGATCGTCCCCTAGGCCCCTGTCATGCAGGGTGCCTCAGGGTTCGGTCCTCTCGCCCATCTTGTTCAACATCTACATGAAACCGCTGGGGGAGATCATCCGGAGACATGGGGTGAGTTTTCATCAGTATGCTGACGACACCCAGCTGTACATCACCACCCCGTCTCAATTCAGTGAGGCAGCTGATGTAAGGTGCCGATGCCTGGACGACGTTAGGATCTGGATGGGGAGGAACAGACTCAGACTCAACCCCGACAAAACTGAGTGGCTTTGGATATTGCCTCCTAAGGACTATGACAACTGTCCCTCCTTGGTTCTTGAGGGAGTGAAATTAACCCCCTCGGAACAGGTCCGCAATTTGGGGGTCCTCCTAGACCCACAGCTAAAATTAGAGCAACACCTTACAGCTGTGGCTAGGGGGGCCTATGCACAGGTTCGCCTGGTGCACCAATTGCGGCCATACTTGGAGAAGGAGGCTCTACTCACGGTCACTCATGCCCTTGTCACCTCCCGACTGGACTACTGCAATGCGCTCTACATGGGGCTACCCTTGAAGAGTATTCGGAGACTTCAGTTGATGCAAAATGCGGCTGCACGTGCTGTGGTGGGTGTGCCAAGGTACACCCACGTGACACCTATACTCCGCCAGCTGCATTGGTTGCCCATCAGTCTCCGGGTCCAATTCAAGGTGTTGATCATCATCTTTAAAGCCCTACATGGCTTAGGACCAGGTTACCTTTGGGACCGCATTCTGCCTCATACTTCCCTTCGACCGGTTAGGGCCCACAGAGTGGGCCTCCTCCAGGTCCCGTCAGCCAAACAATGCCGGCTGGCAGGCCCTAGGGGGAGGGCCTTCTCTGTGGGGGACCCCGCGCTCTGGAACCAACTTTCCCCAGAGACCCGAACCATCCCCACCCTGCTGGCCTTCCAAAAAGCTGTCAAGACATGGCTCTTCCTGCAGGCAGGGGGGAGAGACTAAATCCATCTGAGCTCCCCCCCCCGGTACGGCTGATTGTGAATATTTTTTAACTTTTTGTAAATTTTTAACTATTGTTTTAACTGTTGTTTATTATTAGTGTTCTCATAAAATTGCTGTACGCCGCCCTGAGTCCCTCGGGAGTAGGGCGGCATAGAAGAACCAATAATAAATAAATAAATAAATAAATAAATAAATAAATAAATAAATAAATAAATAAATAAATAAAAACATCTCATATACCTACTAATTATTCATTTCGGCTCTGCATATTAATAAAAGTAATAAACAATCATATTATATCTTTTTTATTTTTAACATTTAAATAATTTCCCTTAAGCTCTAATAATCATGTTTATCATTCATACTTCTCCTATAAGTCATCATTGATTTATCTACGTTATTCCAAATCATTTGATTCTTCAAATCTCAACATAATGAATTAGTAAACAATATTAACGTATGTAAAAATGAAAGGCTCTTAACTCTTAATAAAATTATATTTGTTATATATATCAAAATTCTAAACAATTAACATTCTTATCATAACTAAATCTAATATGATGGTTATAAAAGGAAAAGGAAAATAAAAAAAGAAAACACATTTCTGTAACATTTCAACTCCATCATCCATTTCCTTTTAATTTCTCCAATATTTCCTTTTTGTATATATATTTCCTCTTTCCCCATTTCCTAGACTTCTCCTTTTTTCTTTTACCTTTCCAATAAATTCTCTTTTCCCACGCTCTTTTTCTTGTTCTTAAATCTACTATCTGTATATATCTAGGTTTTTCCTGAAAATCATCATCCTCAATCTGAACATAATCATTTTAAATATCTGTATCTCTATTTTCACTGTTAACCCCAGTGGAATCATTATAAGTTTCAATATACTCATCAACATAATCATTAGTTAGCATTACATTTTCAATATTCTTCCCCTTTTCATCATTGTTTATAATATTTTCATCAATCTTTTCTTCATCTGTCATCTTTTCCATTTTTTTCCATTTGTACTTCATTCTTTCCTTTCTCCAATATTTCAATTCCAAAAGATCTTCTGAGATCTTTAAAAAAATCTTTTTAAAACCCAGCCAATTCTTCATAGTCAATTTCCCCCATGTCTTTAAAGTCACAGTTCTCAAATCCAGAGCTTAAGTAGATTCAATCTATCATAAAAAATCATTCAAAAGTACTATCAATCCTTAGTAGTCACTAATCTCCATGTCTCAAAGTCCCAATTTACTAATTTTCACAATCCAGCCGGCTGCTAACAGAGATGTATTCCATAGCCTTTTATAATTTACAAGTTCATCCTTTAACATCTGTTCATGTTCATTCTTATCCAAATCAGTCTAGACCAGCGGTTCCCAACCTGGGGGTCGCGACCCCTTTGGGGGTCGAATGACCATTTCCCAGGGGTCGCAGACGTCTTTCATTGATACCCATCTTCTTTACGCAACAACCAAAGCAAAAATGTGAGGGACTCACTTCAAAGGAGCGGATTATTGGGAAAGGATCTTTTCGAGGAGAAAGAGGAAGGGAACAAGCCGGCGCCCCTGAAATCCCGGAGGAAAAAGGTCGACAAAGGAGAGGAGCGAACCGTCATCCTTTCTGTCCTGCGGACTCGAGGATGAGACCCCCCCCCAGCTCAAAGGAAGAGGCGGGGAGGGCAAACAGCGCAAGAGGCGGGACAGACAGCGGCCTCGTGGTGGCTTGCAAACAGATCCACGTGACCGCCTGCAAGTACCTGTGCGGGAGACTGCAGCTGCCAGAACAGAGCAAAGCAGCGCGTGCGGGTACTCTTTATCGAAACCGACGACCCAGAGGAATATTACAAGAGTCTGAGCGAGCTACGGCAGAAGGACTACGAGGAGGTTTTGCAAAGGGCCCGTAAACGTATTCAGGAGGTGAGCGATGCCCCAGTATAGATAAAGGGGTGGGGGAGACCCTCATCAAGCTAATTAATACATTCTGCTTGCACCAGTTATTCGTCAACTTAATCTTAGAATAAATTTTCTAAGGTTTGACTTTCAGTTGTTTTCTTTCTTTTTTCCTCAACATACTGTAATTCCAAATAAATGATTCTGTTTAGGGAAAACAAAATACTTAGAAAAATATAATTAGTTGGTAAATCTGAACGTTTGCTGCTCTTTTTGGGACCGGGCATGGGTTCAAGGTGCTTTTCTGGCAGGATCCCGGCTTAGGAAAGGATCTTTTCGAGGAGAAAGAGGAAGGGAACAAGGCGGCGCCCCTGAAATCCCGGAGGAAAAAGGTCGACAAAGGAGAGGAGCGAACCGTCATCCTTTCTGTCCTGCGGACTCGAGGATGAGACCCCCCCCAGCTCAAAGGAAGAGGTGGGGAGGGCAAACAGCGCAAGAGGCGGCCTCATGGTGGCTTGTAAACAGATCCACGTGACTGCCTGCTCATCCAGAGTGGCTGCTGTCCTGGCTGGATTTTGAGCCGAACTTTGGGGGAAAGAAAGACTTCTGCTGCTTCTGCTTTTGATTGCACAGAAGGAAAGCAGCAGAAGTCTTTCTTTCTTTCCCCCAATCTTCGGCTTCCAAATCCAGAAGCGGCTGGGAGGAGGATGCCCGCCCCACCTGCCCCAGCCCCAGCGTTGGACGCGCATCCTAGATGCTCGTCCAGAGCAGCTGCTGTCCTGGCTGGATTTTGAGCCGAAGTTTGGGGGAAAGAAAGACTTCTGCTGCTTCTATTTATTCAAAAAGTTTTATTGGTACAAAGTACAAAATTTTTTAAAATTTCCCCCCTTCCCCCCAACCCCCTCCCTCCCCTCCCCCCGACTTCCCAGAAAGAACACAGGATATAATCTTCAAATAACCATAAACTTAAAATATACTAACAAATTATAAATTCAAAAATCCCTCTGATTTTTTTTAAACTCTACATTATTTAAAATCTATTAAACCATTCTAAAATTCTAACCATATATCATTATTAAACTATATATATCTTCTTAATCTGATACTTTTTTTGAATATAATCAATCCATCTACTCCATTCCGATATATCTTTCATTTGAATGTTCTTTTAGATATGATGAAATTCTTGCCATTTCTGCCAATGTGTAACTTTTATTGTCCATTCCTCAATAGTAGGTATGTTGCAATATTATTTTATATGTATATTATATCCTTGTAACAAAATGCATTGTATGTGCTCTTTGATCCACATGTAAGAAGTATTAGCTTGTTTTCTGTAAGCTAACACATTGTTAAGGGTCAGGCACAGAGATACGTGACATTCCTCAAGAGCTCACATCCTGACCTTTGTCAGCTTACGTGCAAAGAGCCCAGCACGGCCCTCCCCGTATCTGGAAAATATCAGTTGGTAAACAGCTCCAACGGACATTGGAATGCGAGCTGTGCCTGGCAGATACCAGTTAATGAGCATGCATCCATCAACCCCCTCCAACCTGTCTCCCACCCTTTCCCCCCTGTAATGGGGCTGAGTTATGCCACGCTGTAACATTGTCATTGGATTAAGTTCATCATGTGTGTTTTGATGTAATCATGTCCATCCTTCCTTTGCTTGAACCTAATAAAAGACGGTACCCAACTCTCACATGGGGCCGTTCATCCCGAGGAAAAACTGTCCGGTGTCTTTCCTTCTATTTGGTTAAACTCATGAACGGCCCACCAGGAGCGCAAAGTCGCAACTGGTGCCCCGTGTGAGGCACTGATCAAGCACATTGCTTCATCCGTCTCATCGCTTGGCACTTCCACACTCACCGGCGAAGGAACGCCTCTTGCATACCAGGGCCGGCCGTCGTGGACGGAGCACCCTCTCGGATTCGTGAGTATGGGAACAGAATTCTCTAAGCCTCAGGTAGCACACCTCCACGAACTTAGGGAATTGTCCAAGTCCTCTATTATTGTGTTAAAAAATAATGGTAGAAATCTTCCCATCCCAACCAAATCTGATTTAACATCCCTTCTGAAATTTATTTATCTAAATTGTCCGGCTTACCCAGAGAAGGGATCAATTAGCATTTCCATATGGAAAAAATTGGGAAAGTATTTTCATGAGGTGCCTAGGGCTCCTCCAAAAATTCTTTCTACTTGGCGGATTGTCATGGAATGTTTACAAGTACATGAGAATGCCTTGAAGGGGGAACCGGAACCCCCCCGCCATATCTATCTGGTGACAAATTATCCCCAACAAAAGAGACGTTGATTGCTGCGTCTCTTGAAGCTTCGGCTCCTAGCGAGGAAGCATCTAATTTACATGACACACCTGCAGGTGCCATAGCCCAGGCCTTGGCTCAGGCAAAACAAAACGGGGAATTGGAACCTGGGGAATATGAGTTTTGCTATCCAGTGGAATATGACGCTAACGGAGTTCCCCGCATTGAACCGGTCCCCATGAAGTTAATTAGAGATTTGAAGCAGGCGGTTATCATGTATGGTATACAAAATGCATATGTTCTTGGCCTTATTAACAACTTGGCTAATTCCTTTTTTATGTTGCCTGGTGATTGGAAGGCTTTATGTCGCATGATATTAACCAGTTCTCAGTTTGTGGTGTGGGAGTCCGAATTTCGAAGGGAAGCTGAAAGCCTAGTCCAAAAATTGGGTGGGGGTGTTTCAATTGAACAACTTTTAGGAATAGGGCGTTTTTCTCATCCAAATGTACAAAAGAATATGCCACAGGCTGTTTTTGCTCACTGTAGCCTGGCAGCGCAAAATGCCTTTACAAAATTGGATGATCTGAGCGGCTCACCTTCCGGATCCTTTGCTAAAATTTGTCAAGGACCAAATCAGGCTTTTGGGGAGTTTATTGATCAATTACAAAAGGCAGTCCTTAGAGAGGTTCGGAATCCCACAGCCCAAAAGGCTTGCTTGCTTATGAGAATGCTAATGAAGACTGCAAGCGCATAATTCAGCCTCTTCTTAGTAAGTCCGACACAGGGTTAGCAGATTACATACAGGCATGTCGGATAGTTGGTACAAATTCTTACAATATGGAAACCCTGGCCATGGCCCTTCAGGCAGCTTCCCGGAATAATCCTAAATATGGTAACTGTTTTAATTGCGGGAAGCCTGGCCATTTCCGATCTGTGTCGAGCACCTGGGGGCGGGGCCGCTGTCGCCGGCTCTCGCCCGCCGCGGCCAACAACAGTATGTCCTCGCTGTAAAAGAGGATTTCATTGGGCTAATCAATGTCGTACCAACCCCATGCCTAAACCTGACTCACAGTCGGGAAACTAATCATGGGGCGCTCAGCCAGCCCCACACCAAAGGCTGATGCTGCCATGTCCGCTTCTTATTTTCCCTCTTATTTTAATCTTTTAGCAAGTAAACCTATTGATGCTCCCATGCCTGGCTCCTCTTATTTTCTTCCTATCATCCCGGCTACTTCTATTCCACTACCCCCTAAGATGCCTCTTTTAGTTTTTCCTCATCGTGATTTCATATCTCAAGGGGTTCTTGCAACTCCTTTTCTTACTAACTCTTCTGATTTTTCTTCTGTTGCTTTGATCTTTATTCCTAATGTCCCAATGCATGTTCCCGAGGGGTCCCTGGTAGCCACGGCCATTCCGGTCCCCCTCAAAATGGACCCAGATGATTATCGTGAAGGCCTCGAAGCCATGGCAATAGAACAAACAATAAAACATGCCCGTCCGTCAGCTAAATTTCAAATTAAAGGCCACTCCTTTCTTGGTATTCTAGATACCGGAGCGGACGTTTCGGTCATCCGTGAGGAGGAGTGGCCGTCCGATTGGCCTGTTGAAGCCTCTCCCGCGGTCCGTGGTGTAGGTGGCATCCAAACGGCAAAAATCAGTAAGCATTGGCTGCCAGTTACTTCTCCTGATTCTTCTGTAATAGCTCACATTAAACCTGTCATTGTGCCCATCCATGTTAATTTGTGGGGCCGTGATCTCCTTCACCAATTTAATGCCAAACTAACTTTGCAATAATTGCCTTTCCTTCTGTCATGTCTTTTTCTGTTTTGCTTTCTGATCCTTTGCGTTTAACTTTGAAAACTGAAACCCCTGTTTGGGTCGATCAGTGGCCATTGACCCAGGAGAAGCTTAGGGCTTTAACAGAATTAGTGCAGGAACACTTGCAAAAAGGACACCTTGAGCCGTCCCTGAGCCCATATAACACTCCCGTGTTTGTGATAAAAAAGAAATCTGGCAAATGGCGTTTTTTACATGATTTAAGGTCCATTAATAAAATTCTCCAACTCATGGGGGCGCTGCAATGCGGTCTTCCCAACCCAAATTTGATTCCTCAGGACTGGGATCTCATGGTCATTGATTTAAAAGATGCCTTTTTTTCTATACCACTCCATGAGAATGATCGCAAATTGTTTGCATTTACAGTCCCGGAATTTAATAATTCCAAACCTGCTTCTCGCTATCAATGGACGGTTTTGCCTCAGGGAATGCTCAATAGTCCTACTCTGTGTCAATATTTTATAGATAAAGCCTTGCAGCTGTATCGGACTGCACATCCTCACTTTTTAGTGTATCATTAAATGGATGATATTTTGGTTGCAGCAGGAGGACCCCCAGGTACAGTTTTAGCAACATTACCTTTTTTGACCAACCTTCTTCACAAACACGGCTTGCATATAGCTCCAGAGAAGGTTCAAACAGTACAACCTTTTTCGTACCTGGGTCACAAGCTTTTGGCTTCTCATGCTGCGCCTGCAATGCCAAAATTAGACTTGCCCCTCACTCCTACTTTAGTGCAATTGCAGCAATATTTGGGCTCCATTAACTGGGCACGCCCATATATGGGGCTCACAACCCATCAATTGGCTCCATTGTTTTCTGCGTTAACCTTGGGAAAAAACCCTGCAGATATTATTAAATTAGATGAAACACATCAGCAAGTGATGAAAGAAGTAAATGAAGCTCTTGCTAAAATTTGGGTGAATCGCCTTCAGGACGACACCCCCCTAGATTTTATCATATGTAATACTCTAGGGCTCCCTACGGGGGCTGTGGTGCAAAAAACTTTAAAACTATTGATTATTGAATGGGTTCACTTGTCTCACACCCCCAGATCCACTATCTCTCAAAAACCTGCTCTTTTTGCAGCCCTGATTGCAAAAGCCCGTGTCAGAACAAAGTTACTGGCTGGAATTGAGCCTTCTACGATTTTTGTTCCTTGTTCTTTGTCGGCTTGGGAGACTTTGTTTGCTAGTTCGGAAGACCTTCAATTCGCCCTCGCCGACTGGCCAGGTGCGATTTCTTGCCATGCACCTCCTGATCCTAGACTGGCCCTCTTAAAAACTATCCCCCTGCAATGGCACACCCCATATTCTCCTAGTCCGCTTCCTCAGGCCATGACTATTTTTGCTGATGGAAGCAAAACATATGGAGCCTGTGCCTGACAGCAGGATGGCCAGTGGTGTACTAAAATTACCCCCCCACCGCAGACTTCCGCTCAGCGTGCGGAGCTTGCAGCTTCTATTTTGGCTTTTTCTATTTTTCCAAATGAACCTTTCAATCTGATTTTGGATAGCCTCTATGTAACTCAGATTGTGAAAACAATCTATGAGGCTTATCTTTCTCCCTCATTGGAGCCACAATTACTCTCGCTTTTTTTATCTTTGCAAAAGTTAATTTCTGTTCGTACCCATTTTTTCCATGTTTCTCATATTCGAAGCCATCAACCTTTTCCTGGGATTCTCCAGAAAGGTAATGACATTGGTGACGCTGCGGCAGCCACCAATTCTTTTTCTTTTTTGACTTCGACAGCTCCCACACCATGGGAGAGTCATTCCTATTTTCATCAAAATAAAAAAGCGCTCATGAAACAATTTGGCATCACTGCAAATGAGGCCTCTGCCATTGTTCAGCAGTGCCCTACTTGTAGCCAACAGGCAAACTCTCTTCCCATGGGGGTTAACCCCAGGGGGACAGTGTGTTGCCAAATTTGGCAAATGGATGTTACTCAATATCCTCCGTTTGCCCCTTGGAAATATTTGCATGTTTCCATTGATACATACTCAGGCTATATCATGGCATCCCCCCAGAGGGGCGAAGCCACCAAACATGTTATCAATCATTGTATTAGGACTTTTGCATCGCTGGGACGCCCAAAAGAACTAAAAACTGACAATGGTCCTGCTTACACTAGTGCAGCATTTGCTGCCTTTTGCAATCAATGGGACATTGTGCATAAATTTGGCATCCCTTACAATAGTCAAGGTCAAGCACTGGCTGAACGAGCCAATCAAACCTTAAAACACGCCCTGGACAGGTATGTTGGCAAAAAGGGGAAAATGCCCCCTCGTCTCCCGGCATTGCAAAACACGCTTAATCTGTCTTTATACTCTGAATTTCTTGAATCTTACCGGCAGCCCACCATCCTCAGCTGCGACTTGCCATTTTGCAGCTGTTCCAGTTGCTTCACCTCGACCTCCTGTTTATTATCGCTGCCTTCCGGACCTGACTTGGCGAGGTCCTGCTGACCTTATTACCTGGGGAAGAGGATACGCGGCAATCCAACTTCCTGATCGAGTTCTTTGGGTTCCCGGAAGACACGTAAGACCTTTTCTTCCCAAATTACCACCACACACGCCCGGAGATGCCAAGCATCAATCAACTTCCGACTGAGGAAGAGCTCAAAGAGACTGTTTCCTGCCCTGACCTGGAGAACAGGGCAGGCCACCCTCCGCCGTATGCACCATCAGAAGGATGTCCTTTATTTCGAAGAAACCCTCCAGGGTATCCCCTGTCGTGTTGGCAGGAGTTCATGAAACCTGTAGATTGTAGAACTTTTTCCTATCATAATGTTATTTTCCTATTGTTTGGTATAATATTAATATTGCTTATTTTTTTAATACGCTGTGAAGCTTCTCCCATAGAAGATAGCCCGCGTATTTTGCAAAGCCCCATGAGGGCTGAGCAACATGAAAACACTCCTTTGACACTTACGTGCACAGACACAAGGGGCATTGCATATCTGCCATATTCCCATTGGCTTAAAGACAGAGAGATTATTACCACTTCACCTGACCGTTACGTTGTCAAAAAGACATACTCTCCACGTCAGCTCATTTTGGTCATCCTGAAACCCTCCAATTTAACAATAGGGATGTATTATTGTGACATGGCTACTAGATTAGGGAAGTGGTCCTCAAAAGGGATTTTTGTCCATCCCGCAGGATGGGAACCATGGGGGGTCACGACCACCCTCCCATCGCGGTTCTTACAAGATACAAGAACCATCAGATATATATACTGGGTCTCTTACACATAGGATAGGAAGGTCAGCTCCTTCCCATGATTTGCACACTCGTTTGACATACAATCTGTGGATGCAGCTAGCAGAACAGGTAAACGTTTCAAGTTTTTGTTTAAGTGAAACCCTGGATATGCATACATTATTAGGGAGTTGTTTAATACCAGTTTGCACACCTTTATCTGCCATATTAAATGACACCCAGCTGGCTATGTTTACAAAATGGGAGAAAATTGATTATGGCGACTCTCCACATTGGGGCCCCATCACAAGGAAGCTCCCAGTCAATGCCATGTCTCTTACCACACCCTTTGTAGCCAGCGGACACAACGTTCCATGTGTACGCATTGAAAACTGCACTGCTTCTCTCACACAAAATTGTATGCCAAAGGGAATCTTTCCTGGTAACTGTTCCACTTATGAGAACATTTCCTACAATTGGGCTCATGTTTTGCTTCCTGCTGGTTGGTTTTTCACATGTGGTCAAAAAACTTTCAACTATATACCTGCTAATCTGTCACATACACAGTTGTTTGAGTCGTCTTACTGCAGTACTACCGACCAAACAGGACCTCAGTCCACGGACAAGGAGGTCGTCAGTAGTCCTTGACGAATCATGTGACAGCTCGATTTATCTTTTTAGCGAAGCTGAGTATATTTCCCTTGCTATGTCTATAGTGGGCGCTCCGGCATTAGCGATGCACAACCACAGGACAGCTCACCGCATCGCCTGTTCCCTTGCAAAAACTATCAATATCACATCTACAGCAATAGCCGCCTTGAATCAGGAGCAGATGGAGCTCAGACACGCTGTTTTAGATAATCGTGCTGCTATTGATTTTCTGTTGTTATTGCATCATTTAGGCTGTGAATCTGTCAAAAATATGTGTTGTTTCAACTTGTCAGACACCTCTCAGTTGGTCAAGCATCAGATCGCCTCCTTAAAGGAGCTGGCTTCTCAGATTTGCGAAGAAGTATTGCCAGCCTGGTGGGATGGTCTGTGGTCCTGGCTACCGGATAGCTCTTGGTTAAGGACCATTTTTTCATCCATCATGTTTATCATTGTCCTACTTGTCTCACTTTGTTGCTTCATCCAGTGCATACCTTCTCTATTTCAGCTATGCAAAGCCTTTTTTCCCTCCGCTAGGAAGGACGTTCATGTCAGCGAAAGCAAGTGCCTTCTGGATGCAGAGGACAACAGCGATTGTATGGGCAATGGACTATCACCTGTGAAGCGCCCTTTTTGTATGACCGACAATGGGAAAAACTTTGTGCTTTGATATGTTTGTCTTTTACTTATGTTAGTTTTTCTCCTCGTCATTTAAAAAATAAAAATTGAGGAGATGTTGCAATATTATTTTATATGTATATTATATCCTTGTAACAAAATGCATTGTATTTGCTCTTTGATCCACATGTAAGAAGTATTAGCTTGTTTTCTGTAAGCTAACACATTGTTAAGGGTCAGGCACAGAGATACGTGACATTCCTCAAGAGCTCACATCCTGACCTTTGTCAGCTTACGTGCAAAGAGCCCAGCACGGCCCTCCCCGTATCTGGAAAATATCAGTTGGTAAACAGCTCCAACGGACATTGGAATGCGAGCTGTGCCTGGCAGATACCGGTTAATGAGCATGCATCCATCAACCCCCTCCAACCTGTCTCCCACCCTTTCCCCCCTGTAATGGGGCTGAGTTATGCCACGCTGTAACATTGTCATTGGATTAAGTTCATCATGTGTGTTTTGATGTAATCATGTCCATCCTTCCTTTGCTTGAACCTAATAAAAGACGGTACCCAACTCTCACATGGGGCCGTTCATCCCAAGGAAAAACTGTCCGGTGTCTTTCCTTCTATTTGGTTAAACTCATGAACGACCCACCAGGAGCGCAAAGTCGCAACAGTATATCTTCTTTCTTCCAGTATTGTGCTACCAGCAATCTGTCAGCCGTTATCAAGTTCAAAATCAATTTAGTCTCTATTACAGTACAGTCCGTAATTATTCCCAGCAAGAAAAACTGTGGTGTAAACTTAATTTTTTTCTTTAAAATATTCTGAGTAATCCACCATATTTTAATCCAAAAAGCCTTAATTTTCTTACAGGTCCACCAAATATGAAAATAAGTAGCGTCTTCACATTCACATCTCCAACATTTAGGTTGTAAATTTGGATACATACGAGCTAGTTTTTTTGGATCCAAATGCCATCTATAAAACATTTTATAAAAATTTTCTCTTAGATTTTGAGCTTGTGTAAATTTTACATTTCTAACCCATATATTCTCCCATGTTTCCATCATTATAGGTTCACCAATATTTTGCGCCCATTTTATCATACAATCCTTAACTAGCTCTGTTTCGGAATCTAATTCCACTAATACATTATATAATCTCTTTATATGCATTGGTCCTTTGTTCTTTATTTGAATTATCAAGTTATCATCTTGCTGCGAAATACCTACTTTTGAATCCTCTTTCCATCTGGCCTGCAGTTGCCCATATTGAAACCAAGACTTAATTATTCCTTCTTCTCTTAATTGCTCCATTGATTTTTATTGTAACCTCATTCCTTCTACATAAAGAAATTCTTTATATGTAATCTTATCTAACTTTTGCTCTATATTTATGTTCTCTATCGCGTGTCTGGGCACTGTCCATATAGGTAACTTATCATTTAATTTACATTGATATTTCTTCCAGACACGTAATAAAGTGTTTCTTAATATATGACTCTTAAAGGCTTTATCTACTTTTTTATTATACACCAAATAAGCATGCCATCCATAAAACAAGCCATACCCTTCTATATTTAGTATCCTCTCTTCCGTCAAAGTTAATCCAATCCGTAATTACTGAGAGGGTAGCTGCTTCATAATACAATCTTAAATTAGGCATCTTTAATCCTCCCCTCTCTCGTGAATCTTGCATTATTTTCTGATTTACTCTCGGTTTTTTCCCTGCCCAAATGAATTTATTAATACCCTTTTGCCACTCTTTCAAATTATCATCTTTTTTGAGTATAGGAATCGTTTGAAAAAGAAATAAAAACCTTGGTAAAACATTCATTTTTACTGCAGCTATCCTGCCGAGCAAGGACAACTGTAGTTTTTTCCAGTTTTCCAAATCTTTCTGTATTTTTTGCCATAATGGTTCATAATTGTATTGATATAATTTCGTATTTGTTGACATAATATTAACCCCCAGATATTTAACCTTTTTGACTGTTTCAAATCCCGTAACCCTTTCTATTTCTTCCTCTTGACTTCTGGTCATATTTTTAGCTATTATTTTAGTTTTATCTACATTTATTTTAAAACCAGATACTTGTCCATAAGAATCAATAATTTCCATCAACCCTGTAATTGATTGGTGTGGTTGAGTTAAAGTAACTACTAAGTCATCCGCAAATGCTCGTAGTTTATATTCTTCCTGTCTTATTTTAATACCCTTAACTATCTCGGACTCCCTTATTTTGCTAAGTAAAATTTCCATAGACAAAATAAACAATAATGGTGATAAGGGACATCCTTGTCTCGTTCCTTTCTCTATATTAAAATTGTCTGTTAACCCACCATTAACTATTATTTGAGCTGTTTGTTTTTGATATATTGCCTTAATGGATTGTGTAAAATGTTCTCCAAGCTGCATCTTTTCTATTAATTTTAATAAAAATTTCCAATTCAGTCTATCAAAAGCTTTCTCAGCATCCAAGAACACCAGTGCAGCAGATACCTGGTTATTCCTCCCCAAGTACTCTAATAAGTTGATTATTTGTCTTACATTACTCTTCATTTGTCTACCTTCTATGAAACCAGTTTGATCTTGGTGAATCAATTGTTGCATAAGTATCATTAATCTGTTAGCTAATATTTTAGCAAAAATTTTGTAGTCTATATTTAAAAGTGAAATTGGCCTATAGTTTTTAGAGTCTGTATGATCTTGATCCTCTTTCGGGATCAAAGAGATAAAAGCAGTCTTCCAAGTTGGGGGTACTTCTCCACCTTGTTGTATATTATTAAATAATGCCTTCAGAGGTTCCACCATTTCATCCTGTAGGTTTTTGTAGTAAACAGCTGTTAGGCCATCTGTACCTGGAGCCTTACCCATTTTTAGCTGTTTAATAGCCGCCAAAATTTCCTCTGAAGTTATCAATTGGTTTAAAGTTTCAGTCTGCTCCTTAGAAGCTATATGTATATACCCATTTTGTAAATATCTATATCTTCCTCTTTAATCTTGTCCCCCTTATACAACCCTGAATAAAACTCTAAAAAAGATTTTTTGATCATTTCGCATTCAAAAACTTCTTTCCCTTTATACTTAATTTTTTCTACTATTCTTGATTTTTGCTTTTTTCTTAACATATAAGCCAACCACCTGCCCGGTTTATTTGCATTGCAAAAAGTATTATGTTTAGCATACTGTAAATTAGTTGCTACTTGGTCTGCCATTAACATATTAAATTGAGCTTTTAATAAATTAATTGTTTCTTTAATTTTCTTATCTGATGGTTTGGAGATTAGAGCCCTCTTGTTTTTTTATTTCTTCCTCCAGTCCTTTTCTTTTAAATTCCTTCTTCCTTCTATATTTATTATTCAAATATATTAAAACACCTCTCATATAGGCTTTACTTGCATCCCAGACCATCTGTATTGATGTACCATTCTGCATATTCATAACAAAAAATTCATTCATAAATTTTTTACATTCTTTTACATTATCCTCATATCTAAACAGGTTATCATTTAGCCTCCAAGACCTTCTGGGTCCATAACCAAATTCCATTTCCAACCAGACGGGGCTATGATCTGACAATACCCTCGTGCAAATTTTCGTTCTCTTCACCCTAGAAAAAAGATCGTTAGTAGTTAAAATAAAATCAATCCTAGAAAATGATTGGTGTCTATCTGAGTAAAAAGTAAAATCCTTTTCTGCAGGGTTTCTTTCACGCCATATATCTCTCAGATCCCAATCTTCCATCATCTCGAAAAAGGATTTAGGCAATCTAGCTCTTGAAAAAATATTTTGCTTGGGACCCTTCTTATCTTTCTTAACATCTAACACGCCATTCCAGTCCCCTAAAAAAATGCAAGTTTTGTATTCCCATTGTATGAGCTTTGAGTGCAAAAGGTCATAAAATCTTTCTTGTTGTTGATTCGGGGCATATATACCAATCACAAGTATTTTCTGTCCTTTTATTAAAAGTTCAATTGCTAGGAATCTTCCTTGATCATCTGCTTCTATTAACTTTGCAATCAAGTCTTTTTTCACATATATAGCAATACCATTTTTCTTTTCTGGAGCTGTCGCAACAAAATGTGTACCTAGTCTTGTATTCATCAGGTATTTTTGGTCTTGTGTCCTTATATGAGTCTCTTGTAAACATATCAGATCATTCTTATATTGCTTTAAATAATGAAATATTTTCCTCCTTTTCTGTGGAGAATTCAAGCCATTAACATTCCAGGTAAGAAATTTAGTTCCCATCTCTGGGCTTCTGAAGCGTCTGGAGCATATCCTGAAGATCTACCTTAGGATTTTTCTTTTGGTCTCGCTCCTCCCACCGCTTCTGATTTAGGAGTATCTTGAAATGCCATCTGTTGTCTTTGTTGTCTCAGTCCTTTTCTCCATTTGGCAGCACTGGTCTGTCTTTGTTCTTTAATCATTTCCTGTCTGTTGAGTACCTCTAGACTTTGTTCCATTTCAATGGCCAGCGAAGCAGCTCCCTCTTGTACCACTTTCAACAATTCTTCTCTTTCTTGTTGTGTGCCATCCCCCTTTCGTTTTCCTTCTGGAGGCCTTGATGTGCCGGCCATTAAAACATCTTCATAAAAATCTCTGGCTTTCTGAACCGTATTAAGTTGATATCTCACTCCCATGTGCGTAACCACCAATCCACTTGGAATTTCCCACCTGTATTGTACTTGTTGTCTTCTCAACTCTTCCACCAGGAAGGTGTACTCTTTCCTGGCTTTCAGCATTTTGGGGGGAATTTCCTTCATTGTCATCACTTCTTGTCCATCCACTTGGAGCTTATTTACAAATGTTGCTTGTAGAATATCATTGTGTAATGTTCTTGTAGTAAAGTAGATCACAATATCTCTTGGTAGATTTTTGTTTCTAGCCACCCATGAATTAACTCGATAAATTTTATCAATCTGCCATGCCAAATCTTCCTTCTTCACTCCAAGTGCTTGCTCAAGTGCTTCCAGCATAATTTCCTTCAGGTTCTCCTGTTTGTTCTCTTTAACACCTCTCACCCTTATTGCAAACTCCATGTTTCTATATTGCATAATTACTATTTCTGCCTCCTCCCTCTCAATTTTATTTTCCACTTCTCCTACCTTGGCTCCCAGCACTGTAGTAGTTTGTTTAATTTCTTGTATTTCTTCTTTCATAATCTCATAATTAGTGGCCAGTCCGGAAAAAGCATCAATTATATCTTCTCTAATCTCTTTGTTACGAATTGCAATATCATCAGAAACCTCCTGTATTCTCTCATTAGTCTCATTAATTTTTTCATTGATTTCAGTGATTTTCTCATTTGTTTCAGTAATTTTCTCATTGGTTTCATGGATTTTAAGGTTAAATCCGGCTAATTCGGCTTGCATTGATCTAAGTGCTTCTTGTAGCATTGGGAGTGTTAATGTCTGAGGGGAGGGGGCTGGTGTTTTAGAGGCATGGCTAGGAGAGCTATCTGCACTCGCTGCTCCTCTCGAAGAGGTGATTTTTTTTGAAGCCATTAGAAATTACTTCAGTCTTTGTGTTTAAAAAGAAAAAAGAAAAAAGAAAAAAGCCAGAAACCAGGCAGCCAAAAAGGATTTTTATCAAGAAAAAAAAGTCAGAAAGAGATTTAAAGTCCAAAATTTTCAAAGAGGGAGCTGATAGTAAAAACAGCACTCAGCTCTTAACTTTCGCTTTCACGCCCAGAAGCCTCCAGCGCCATTTTTTTTGTCACTTTGCTAATTAGTTACTTCCACACTGCCAATCCACAAAGAAAAACTTTCACTACTTGCCGTTTGCCGTTTCTACCTCCTGGGTCTTTCCGCCTGCTACAGTTTCTTTCTTTATTCAAGTTTGTTGATTGCAGGGCTTGGACGCAGCTTCTTGCTCCGCTAAAACGGAGACTACCCGAGTCCGGAGCTGTGGCAAGGTTCCTAGGGAGCCCTCACCCTTTGCGCCCCAGAATTTTGCCTGGGGCCCTAGGGGGGCTCTACCTCACCCCGCCGGCTCTCCTCACTCCCCTTCATCCGGGGAGGAGATGGTCGAGCCGCCAGACAGCTGTTTGGCTGCCGTTCTGGCGGCGAACGGTGTTCGGGAACGAGCGCACTAAAAAGAGCGTCTTCGGAGCTGCGGAGCCAAAACCGGAAGTCTGCTGCTTCTGCTTTTGATTGCACGGAAGGAAAGCAGCAGAAGTCTTTCTTTCTTTCCCCCAATCTTCGGCTTCCAAATCCAGAAGCGGCTGGGAGGAGGACGCCCACCCCGCCCACCCTGCCAAGCCCCAGACCCCTTAGTAAATCCTCCAAGATGCAAATTCTGGATTCAAATAGCTGTATACCTAACTATGATGAAACTTTTAAAGGGGAATGTACATGTTTTGTTTTATTTATTTATTATTAAATTTCTGACTCTAGGTGACTCACAAGTAAAAACATTAACCACAACCATAAACATGGTTGATATGTTGGACTGCACTGGGAAGGTCTAGTTTCAAATCCACCCTTAGTGAAGCTGCTGGGGTCCTTTATTTATTCACTTATTCACTCAATTTACCTCACAGAATTATTGTTGTGGGGGAAATTAGGATAACGTATATTGATTGGAGGAAACACATCCAGAAGAGTTTTTTAAGAAAGGAAGAAGATGGCAGTATTTTGATACCTGCACAAGAGGGGCAGGGCTTCAATCATGTTATCATTTTTATTTATTTACCTGACTTACCTGATTTATCATCTTATATACCAGTGGTCCCCAAACTTGGCAACTTTAAGACTTGTGGACTTCAACTCCCAGAATTCTCCAGCCTGCTATACTTCTGCTAAATTTGATTTTGAAGTTGGCATACTGTATATGTAAGATTAGGAATTTAGCCCAGAAGCAGGATGTCAGTTGTAATAACAATCAAAGCTGAGATTTCAGTAGAAGGGAAATTTAGACCAGTATTCTTTTTTTTTTACATTGTTTATTAATTCATGGTAGGTATACAAAATAAAAGCTTCCAGTGCGATTATTCAGCCCCACTAATTACTGTTTCTTCCTTTTCCACCCTTGGCTTGGGTGGCTGATGTCTAAAGCCATGTCTAATGTTTGTAATCCAGTATTATTTGTCCCATATATGTCGTCTCATTAAATTATCAGATAAATGGAATTAAGATTTCAAGTAGGTAGGAAATACAGATGAAATGTATGTCTTTTGAACATATAACATACCAGCATATTACTCTTTGATTAAAACACATATTTCTTATGGTCTTAGGAACCGAGACAATGGAATATAATAGAAATAAATATTTTACAGTATATAATTACATATTGGTTTTGTGAGTAATCACTATGCTTTAATTATGTTCAATTTGTAACAATGAAAATACATCCTGCATATTAGATACAGTATTTAATTACGATTCATAACAGTAGCAAAATTACAGTTATGAAGTAGCAACAAAAATAATTTTATGGTTGGGGGTCACCACAACATGAGGAACTATATCAAGGGGTTGCGCCATTAGAAAGATTGGGAACCACTGGTCTAGACACTTTCCAAACAAAGGCAAATTTGCAGTCTGTTTTAAATTTCTTGAACTTTCAAAGAAGTTTTTCTTGTTCAAGGCCGCCAGCTGTCCAAACATCCATAAAGGTATTTCACTATAGCAGTAATTCCTCTAACCACCAGATGGCATTCTCCATTCAGATTTCTTAGCTCTGCCTTTCCTGTTTTGATTTTTCCGTTTTAAATCAATTCCAATTTTCAAGTTATTTCCTCCAAATTTATTTTCCAGCTTTCTTACACCTTTACCAAGTCTTTAACAACAAAATTCCAAATCTTTAGTGATTGGGCTTTAGTACAAATCCCTTTAATTTTGTTACTCCATTGTATCCACATGTTAAGCAGCCGCTCCCTTATTTCTGGTCCTTTTGTTCCCCTTTTAATAATAGAATGTTTCTGTGAACATTTTCCTTTGGCAGTGTCACTCACCAGCCTCTTTCTTCTTCAACTTCTCCAGTACATCGCTTTGACTTTTCCTTCCCAGATGACTCCAAGCTTGCAAGTTAAATCCTTTATATGTGACTGCCGCAACTAGGACGACCCTTAAACGTCGTATTCCTTTGTCGCCAGCTGAGGGGACTGAGCTGGCTGCCTGGGGGGTTTGCAACTCCCCCAGTGCACCAACAGGCGCCCCTCTTCTTCACCACCCCTCCAGGGTGGTTCTGACCCGGTTCTGACTGGACCGGGTCTCCAAGCGACGCGGATTTTGGGGCATCCCCGTGGAGCGCGGGGAAACTCCGTAGCATCGCGGCGTTGGCCACGCCTTCCTTCCCCGACGCCTTTTAATTTGAGCCCAAGATCAGCACCCGCAACTACGTTTCCTGGCACCAATTATTACCATATTTTTCAGACTGTAAGACGCTCCTAGCTTTTGGGGAGGAAAACAAGAAGAAAAATCTGGCTCTGCCTCCCAGCAATTTGCCTCCTTGCAGCAAACAGCAAACAGCCTGGTCAGCTTCAGCACAGCCTGATTTAGCACGAGCAGCTGATTGGCGGTTGGATCGGCCTCCCGGGATACCGCCTATCAGCTGTTCCAGGCTGCGGGGATCACCACCAGCCATCGCCGCCTCCACACGCTCCATTTTCGGCCTCCGCGCATCTCGTTTTAGGCCTTCGCATGCCCCCATTTTCGGCCTTCGCGTGCCCCATTTTCGGCCTCCGCATGCCCCATTTTCAGCCTCCACGCGTCCCATTTTTGGCCCCTATCCCCGCTGCCTGGAACGGGCCAAAAATGGGGTGTGCGGAGGCCGAAAATGGGGCGCGTGGAGGCAGCGATAGGCAGAGTCGGCGATGGGCGATGGTGATCCCCGCAGCCTGGAACAGCTGATCGGTGGTATTCCAGGAGGCTGATGAAGGATCAGATGATGGAATGTATGTACAGATGAGGCCCTGGGGATCAGAGGAAGGGTCACATATGGAGATAGGACCCAGGTGTGGATGGAATGGACATGAGAGTGAGGAATATTAATTCTGGTAAAACATTTTCTCTTCTTCATTTCTTTGCCTTACAACAAACAATTAAGAATTTTGCTCTTTCCGGTCTTCTCTCACTGCAGAAGGAGGCGGGGGTCGCGGGGGTGCTGCCGCAGACAGACTTAAAACTGCTTTTACTTTTCTCTGCGGAAGGAGGGTGGTCGCAGGGGTTGGGGGTGCTGCCTTGAGCTGCTCTGCAATAGCACCTTACCTGTTAGAAAACCACTAGCTAGGATATTAGACACAAGAATAGCTCGCTTATAAGAAAACCCCCCAAAACCACATAGCTGGCACAATTTGCAAGATACCTGTGACCTGGGGTGAAAAACAGGTGACGTAACTTTTAGCTATTTAGCATAAGAAGCGTAATGGTTTAGGGGTCTGAAATCCAAATAACCAATCAATATTATCTCTTCTGCATGCATTATTAGGGGAAGGGCAAAGGGTTGAATGCGGCCACACCTTGAATATAAAAATTGCTGTAAGATTCTAAACTGGGCCCTTGGTTAGCTTTCAAACCAGAGTCCTTATATCTTGGTACCAAAATAAAAGTATAATTCTGTATCACACCTTGTGTCCGGTGACTTATCGGCTTCGACATCAAGCAAGAGCTCAGTTTTGGGGACTGATCCAAACACTGATCCAACTGCCAATCAGCTGCTCATGCTAAATCAGGCTGTGCTGAAGCTGACCAGGCTGTTTGCTGTAAGGAGGCAAAGTGCTGTGAGGCAAAGACCGAAGGGTGGGGGCCGGCGGGTGGGCGGGGCTTCGGCAACATTCGCTCTATAAGACGCACAGACATTTCCACCCACTTTGGGGGGGAGTGCATCTTATACAACGAAAAATATGGTAATCTTGAAAGCGCAACAAAAATGTGTTGTTGTTTTCACAGCTCTATTGAGCGACAATCCATCAGTGCCTTTTCGCTGTGTCGGTTGGTCACCCCGCTAAATTGGGTGCAAGACCAACAACGCGCCTGGTGCCTTCACGGGAGCTCTCTCGAATTGCAACCGTCTGTTCAAGCAGTTCAAGGCGCCGTAAAATTTTGCCCTAATTTAACGACCGTAGCGGGCTAAATAGGGAGTTGTAAAAGTTAATTTTCCTTTTTTTGTTTTTAATCGGTATCGGCTCAGACTTGTGTAGGAAGTTAGCACCCACCCCTCTCCTAGAAGAATGAAATATTCTAGGAAATATTAAAAAGGCAGAATATTATACCTCCCTGGGTGAGAAATGGAGAAACATGTTTTTTTGGGCAGGAAGCAGACTCACTCTTAATAGCCCCCACCCTCCTCAATAGCCCACAGCAGATGTCAGCAGTTAAGAGATAAAGAGATGGCTAGGTCTATTCATAAGCAAATACCCTCACCCAAATTCCAACAAAAAGGTAGGATGAGAGGAAGGGGCGTGGCCAACATCGCAGCGCTACGGGTGTCTCCCGCACTCTGCGGAAAACCCCGAATCCCAGCTGTTTGGAGACCTGGAACCAGATTGGAACCAGGTCAGATCCGCCCTGGAGGGGTGGTGAAGAAGAGAGGCACCAGTCGGTGGTCGGGGGGGTAGGGGCTTGCAAACCTCCCAAGGAGCTGGCACCAGCCTCTTGGCCAGCAGCTGTGGAAGACGACTCTGTCGCCATTAGCTGGGACGGCCATGATCGGAATGATTGAAATGGAGAGATCGTGGATTGCCTGGGTGACAAGATCTAAGTGTTTGTGCTGGAGAGAGGTGAAGAAGTGCTGAAGCTGGGTGAGTGTTTGGCCGATTTAATGATAAAAAGAAGAAATTTAAAATTTAAAAGGAGACAAAAGAGACTCTAAAATGGAGTGAGCGGCTATCTAGCAATTGGAAATACCAGAGAGAGTTAAAGGAACAAATTAAAAAGCCCTAATTTGAGGATGTCTTTATAATTGGACTTGGTGGAAGTTAAAGAGACTGAAAAAGAATAAAGAATTTAAAGAAAATATCTTATAAGTGCTAAGTGGATTTAAAATACTTAGGAGACTTTTGTAAAAGAGTTGTTTCGTTATATTGGGAAACCGGCAACGCCATCTGCTGGTTAAAAGAAAATATTGCAACAGTCTGTGGAAAGCTTGAATTTGCTGACAGCTGGAGACTGACCTTGCTCACAAGAAGATAACTAGGAGCTTGAAAGGACTTGAAAGCAGTGTGTGTTGTGCTATTGTGTTTGATGGTGTACTGTTTTGGTGATAGAAGATAAGAGGATTTTGAATTGGATTGGACTGAAATACAAAGAGATTATATGGACTTAAGCTGCAAGTAAAAAAAATATATGTGAACTTTGTGAATTGTGAACTTGACAATATGGAGGCGTGTATCTATGAAGAATTGACTGAGATGTTAAAATACATCTATGAAGATATAAAAACTTACCTTTTGGAAATCAGAGGTGAAAAGAAAATAGAAATGAAGCTGGATCATAAAGAACACTTAGAATTTACAATGGTGGAAAATGAAAATGAAGAAAATGAAGAACAAGGAGATTACACAGATGAAAAAGGGACTGAAAATAAAAAACAGATTGATGATTACACTGGGATTTACAGTGATAAGAAAAGAGTAAGAGGGGAGCATTGGTATCAGAAGAAGCAATTAAAAAATAAGGGGGGTAATAGGGAGAAGAGACTAGGAGGAATTGAGAGCAGACTTACACAAATAATATACTCAAAAGGAAGAAAAGGAATTTGGGAAAAAAGAAGTTATTGGCATAAAAATAAAAGAAAGAAAAAGAAAAAGTTAAGAGAAGGGGTTGGAAGGGAAAAACCTACAAGAAGTGGAATTTTTGAGAGACCAAAAGAGAATGGATGAAAAGGGGAAAGTCAATAGAAAGGAAGAGGGGTTAGATAATTGTGTATAATTAAGTAGGGTATAAAGTTCTTATATAAGATTGATGGTGGAATGTTATACAAAAATTTAAAATTATTATTTTACATTCAATCGTGTCAACACTATTAGTTGTGTATAAGTGTGTATAATTAATCAGCATAATTATCTTGTTAAAAGGTTTTTTATAAGTTAATAATTCTATATTAGATTGGTACATGATGGTTTGAATTAAATTTTGATGATGAAAGGGAAAAAAGAATAAAGAAAAGAAGGGAAATAAATTAGACTATAGTAGGTCAATTGTTGGAAGGTTATAAAATTTGAATAATTACTACTTTTCTTTATAAGATTTGTTTTTATATAAGATTTGTATAACTTATACATTTGATTTAATGTTGAAAAGGATTTAGATAATTACTGAAATTGTTGGAATGTTATAAGTTCTGTATAATTATCATTTTTAAAAGTCTTTATATAAGATTATATAATTTATAAATTGGATTTTTTGCTGTAGAGATTTTAGATAATCAGGGGTTCTTTTTTTTCTTTATTATTGTATATTGGGAAGTTGGTAATGTTATTAACCAATGGATGGAAGTGTAGTGATAAGATTAGAATTTGTTTAAATATGGAGAATGAGTTAAAATAAAAAAATTGAGTAATAAAGTTGAAAGGGAGATATGAAATGGGAAAAGAGATCAGAAATTTAGGGCATTTAGAAATGACAGAATAAAAAAAATGAGTAAAGATATAAATTGAGGAAAGGGAGGAGTACGGCCTAAAATTAAGAGGTACAAGAGACAATGAATATGTCTGGAAGATAAGCTATAGCGATTAATTGGGAAGAAAATTGAAAATTAAAGGTGGTAGACCCAGGCGACAAAAATAGGAGGCAAGGAGGCAGCATTAGAATAACAGTAGATATCCCTAGAAGAATATAATATATATATATATAAATATGGATAAAGGAAAAGATATAAGTTTAAGAGTAGCACCGATGCTGGAATGAAGTAAGGGTTTTGAATTGCTCGTCTGTTAACTATAAAATGGATTATGATTAGATGTACTCAGGGAAGGACAAGAGGGAGGAAGAGGAAGTAGAAAGGAAGGGGAGAGAGGGAGGAGGGAAGTAGGAGAGAGGGAGAAAGAAGGTAGAGGGAAGAGAGGGAGATAGAGGGAGGGGAGTAGTATGAAATATAGAAGGAAAACAGATGGGAGATAAAAGTATAAAAGGTGCAAATTTAGGATATTTGTTTATGGCATTTTGGACAGAAATGTATAATTATGTATGTTTTGATATTATGGTATATGTATGGATGTTTATGTAAAGTTGGTGAAAAAATAAAAAAAATCTTTAAAAAAAAAGGTAGGATTAGCCCTCAGCCATAATAGGAATTGCCCAAAACCCTCTTCATTACATCACCCAGCAAGATTCAACCAAGCCTGGGACTCAAGACAACCTACAAAGTTACCCCTGCATGACTCCATGGGAGTCTGACAACCAATCAGAATACATTTCTTTCATAGGAACAGGAAACAAGTTCAAAGCCCAAGTGAGGGTATAAATCTCTCTCTCACCCATGTGCTCGATTGCCCAGGACCTCAAACCATGTGGTCCTGTCCACCATTAAACCATCTTTCCAAACAGCTTCCATGTTTCCAGTGTCTCCCCACTTGGAACTGACCCAGATGAACATTTCTTCCAACACTTGAAAACAGGTGAGAGGATAATAAATCAATGGACTGTTTGTAGTGGTTTAGGTGCTGGTTTAGTAACCAGGAGATGGGGAGTTGTAGTATGGCTTGAAGCGTGAGAGGAGGCTGGGTGATCGTGGGACGATTAACAGGAGACGGTGAGTTCTAGTCTTCCCTTAGGCACGAAAGCCAGCTGGGTAACTTTGGCCAATCACCAGGAGACAGTGAGTTCTAGTCCCGCCTTAAGCATCAAAGCCTGCTTTGTGACTTTGGGACAATCACCAGGAGACGGTGAGTTCTACTCCCGCCTTAGGCATTAAAGCCAGTCACAGGTGACTTTGGGCCAGTCTCACTCTCTCAGCCCAACCCACCTCACAGGGTTGTTGTTACGTGGAAAACATGAGTAGGATAGAATATTAGGTATGTTTGCTGACCTACTTACAAAATAATAAACGCAGATGCAAAGAAATAAACAATGAAAACGGTTCTCCCTCGCTCAAATAATTACCGTATTTTTCGGACTATAAGACGCACCTAAATTTTAGAGGAGGAAAACAAGGAAAAAAGTATTCTGAACCAAATGGTGTAGTAATATATTATTTAATAAAATACCAGTATAGCAGAATACTTTTTACAACCATGTATACTTTTTACAACCATGTACACTTTTTACAACCATGTACACTTTTTGGCTTTGACATTTTTCTGCAAGAAAGAACAATAATGTTTCCTTTATAACAATGCAGAGCACTTTAGCTGAAACCATGTTCATACATTCATAAGCACACGCCCCCGCCCTAAACTTCAAACTTGACAGCTTTAAGACTTGTGGACTTCAACTCCCAGAATTCCTCCTCCAGTCATGCTAGCTCAGGAATGAGAGTTGAAGTCCACAAGTCTTAAAGCTGTCAAGTTTGAAGACCCTTGCACCCCTAACCCCTAACCCAGGGGTCTTCAAACTTGACAGCTTTAAGACTTGTGGACTTCAGCTCCCAGAATTCCTCCTCCAGTCATGCTAGCTCAGGAATGGGAGTTAAAGTCCACAAGTCTTAAAGCTTCTTTAAGCTTTGAGACTTTGCAAGACTTTTTAAGACTTTTGCAAGGGTCTTCAAACTTGTGGACTTCAACTCCCAGAATTCCTCCTCCACTTGGCAACCTTTTTAAAAAACCTTTTTAAAAAACCATTAAAAAAAGTTCTAACCTGTCAGGCGGCTCGCTTCGGGCAGCAACAGCGGCTCCTCAGGTGCCTCGGGAGCAGGCTTCAGGCAGCAACAGCGATGGTGTGTGTGTGTTTTGGGCAGCGGCGGCGGTGGCGGTGGCTTGCTTCGGGCAGCGGCGGCGGCCAGCAACGGCGGCAGCAGTTCCTCAGGCAGCAGGCTTCAGGCAGCAACGGCGGGGGGGGGGGGGTTCGGACGGCGGCGGCTTGCTTTGGGCAGCAGCGGCGGCCAGCAACGGAGGCAGCAGCTCCTCAGGCGGCAGGCTTCAGGCAGCAACGGTGGCGGGGGGGTTTCGGGCAGTAGCGGCGGCGGCGGCTCCGGGCAGCAATGGCGGTGCCATGCAAAGTCCCTCTTCTGCCCCCATGAAAATCATCCCCCACCCCACCCACTCCAGTTAAATGCCCATAGAGTGATAGGGTTTGTTTTAAACCTCCAAGTGAAAGTGAGGATCCCCGCCGCCTGGAACCGCCCGAAAATGCGATGCACGGAGGCCGAAAACCTCCGAAGGGTAGGGGCCGGTGGGTGGGTGGGGCTACATTTGGTGTATAAGACGCACCCAAATTTTCACCCTTTTTGGGGGGGGTAAAAAGGTGCGTCTTATACTCCGAAAAATACGGTAAGCATTCCTACCCCACAGGCATTCCAGAACGTTCTCCGATCATCCATGCGGCCTTGTTCAAATGTCAGCCAAGGTTACAACTTAGTGGCTGAGCCCTGCCTGTACCACCTGTGTGACAACTGCCGGGCGCCCATCTCAGCTTGCAAACTAAGAGGCCTCCTGGGGTGTCGTAAAGCCAACGTCTTTACTGGGGTGTTGGTCGGATCAAGCAGACAACGCGATGGAGAACATGGCTTTTGGAGGAAGTGATGTTGGTAGGGTTTCCTGCTTGAGTAGGGGGTTGGACTAGATGACCTCCAAGGTCCCATCCAACTCTGTCATTCTATCATTCTGTAAGGGTCTCCTGCTTAGCAGGGGGTTGGACTAGATGACCTCCAAGGTCCCTTCCAACTCTGTCATTCTGCCCCATTTTACGACCTTTCTTGCTACAGTTGTTAAATGAATCACTGCAGTTGTTAAATTAGCCACACGGTCGTTAAGTGAATCTGTCTTACCCATCGACTTTGCTGGTCAGAAGGTCTCCAGGACACTGCAACCGTCATAAATATGAGTCAGTTACTAAGGATCTGAATTTTGATCACATGACCACGGGGATGCTGCAACAGTCGTAAGTGTGAGAAACAGTTGTAAGTCCCTTTTTTCAGTGCCGTTGTAACTGCGAACGGTCACTAAATGAACGGTCATAAGTCAAGGACTAACCGAATTGCAAAGCACGAATTGTAGAAGGGGAGAAATTGCATCGCCAGGTTTTTGCTTCTCGTTTAGTGATTTCGAACGGTCACTAAATGAATGGCCGTAAATCGAGGGCTGCCCAAATTGCAGTAGGGGAGAAATTGGGTCACGAGGTTTCGGTCTTTCATTTAGTGACTTCGAACCATCACTAAACAAACGGTCGTATGTGGGGGACTACCTGGATTTGAACTCACGGATTGTACAAGGGGAGAAATTGCACCGCAAGGTGTTCGCATTTAGTGACTTTAAATGATCACTAAACGAACGGTCGTAACTCAAGGACCACCCCAGATTGTGAACCACAGATTGTAGAAGGGGAGAAATTGCATCGCGAGGTACCCGTCTTTCCTTTAGTGACTTCGAACCGTCGCTAAACAAATGGTCGTAAGTTGAGGACTATTCGGACTGCAATCCACGGATTGTAGAAAGGGAGAAACTGCGTCACAAGCTTTTCGCCTTTCGCTTAGTGACTTCAAACGGTCCCTAAATGAACAGTCATAAATTGAGGACTACCCAAATTGTAGAAGGGGAGAAACTGTGTTGTAACCTTTTCGTCTTTCATTTAGCAACTTTGAATGGTCCCTAAACGGACGGTCGTAAGTCAAGGACCACCCTTCCTTGTGAACCTAAGGCTTCTAGAACGGGGAGAAATGGTGTTGTGAGTTTACCGTCTTTCATTTAGTGACCTCGAACCATCGTAACTCAAGGGCTACCCACAGAAGAGATGCTCAACCATCTGACTTCTGGTTTGGCTCCGCGCCCTTCGAAGATGCTCCTCGCCGAGCGCCGGTCCCCGGCACCATTTAAGTCACCAGAACAGCTGAAAAACAGCTGACTGGCGGCCGAAAATCCCCTCCCCGGGCAAAGGGGAGTGAGAAGAGCAGACAGGTATAGGTAGAGTCCCCCAAGTGTCCCAGGAGAAATCCTGGGGCACGAAGGGCGAGGGTTCCCTAGAATCCTGTCAACTGTTCCGGACTTGGGATATCTCCGCTTTTCAGCGGAGCAAGAAAGTCGCGACCAACCCTGCTTTTAACAACAGCATTTCAATACTGGAACTGTAGCAGCGGAAAAAGCCAGGAGATTCACTTGGCAAGTATTCATACTTAACTCCTATGGTGATTCTTCTTTCGGAAGCAACAAATTAGCAAGTTGTAACAAAATGGCGATTGACGTCTGAAAGGGCGTGGAAAAGTGAAAGTTAGAAGGAAAGTTTCATTTTCTTAGCAGTCTTATGCAGGAAAACTTCCGACTTTAATTTTGATTTTGATTTTGACTTTGAGGAATTTTTCTTTTTGGTTTCTGAATAAAGTAAATAATTTTGAACAATATAAGGATCTGCTTAAATTCAAATGGCTTCTAAATCTGGGAAGACGGCTCCTTCTAAAGGAGCGGGTAGCGCTGAGAGCTCACCCATCCATACTTCTAGACTGCAAGCCCTCTCAACACAAACCCAGCCTCTAACTCTTGGGATGTTACAAGAAATTCTTAAAGTTATGCAGGCTGAAATGGCCATTACTTTTAATGCAAAAATTGATGAAACTAATGAGAAAATTAATGAAAAAATACAAGATGTTTCTGATCAAATTGGAGTTCGCAATAATGAAATTAGGGCAGATATTTTAATGACATTTAAAGGTTTGGCAAATAATTTGGAAATTTTGGACCAGCAAGTGGAAGAAATTAAACAGTCTACAGCAGTTTTGAGTGGTAAAGTGGAAGAAATTGAGAACAAAAGGGAAAAGGATGCAGCTGAAATTACAATGATCCAATATAGAAATATGGAATTTGCAATTAGAGTTAGAGGTGTAAAGGAGGATAAACGTGAAAAGTTGAGAGATTTGATGTTGGAGGTATTTGCTCAAGTGTTGGGGATAAAGAAGGAAGATTTGGGATGGCAGATTGATAAAATATATTGTGTCAACTCTTGGGTGTCCAGACAGAGAAACCTGCCAAGAGATATTGTAATATACTTTACTAACAGAACATTGCGTAACGATATCCTACAGGCAACTTTTCAAAACAAGCTTCAGGTTGATGGACAAGAAGTGATGACAATGAAAGAGATTCCTCCAAAAATTTTGAGAGCCAGAAAGGATTATACCTTTCTGGTGGAAGAACTGAAAAAACAACAAATACAGTTCAGGTGGGAGGTCCCAGCTGGAATATCGTTGATTTATGCTGGAGAAAGACATCCGCTCAACACGGTACAGAAAGCAAGAGATTTTTATACATATGTCTTAAAGGCTGGGACACCAAGATCACCAGAAATGAAGAGAAAGGAGGATGTTAGTGTAAGAGAGAGAGAGGAATTACTGAAAGAAGTTCAGGAAGAAGGAACCTTGTCTGGTCAAAGTGATTTGGTTATAATTCATACGGATCAAAATTTGGAAGTACTCGAACAAGAAATGATAAAAGATCAAAGACAGACTAGAGCGACAACGGCCAAGCGTAAACAAGAAATGATACAACAGCAACTTCAGTTGGCACCTAAAGAAACTACCAAAACAGAAGCGGTGGGAGGAGCAAGACCAAAGGAATTAAAGAAGCTAGACCTTCAGACAATGCTCCAGACGCTTCAGAAGCCCAGGCAGATCAAGTGGCAACTAATTTACAATATGCTAAATTTAATACTTTTAGCAATGCTAATAAACCAGGTAAATGGCTAGCATACACGCTAAGGAAGAAGCAGAAATCAAGGATTATTGAAAGAATAAAATATAAGGGTAAAGAAGTTTTTGAACAAGAACTTATTAAAAAATCCTTTTTAGAATTCTATTCAGGATTGTATACTGGTGGCAAAGTTAAAGAAGAGGATATAGATAATTATTTGCATAAACAGAATATTTATACAACCTCTAAGGAGCAGAGGGATACTTTAAATCAGTGTTTCTCAAAGTGTGGTACGCGTACCCCCAGGGGTACGGGAAGAGTTTGGTGGGGGTACGCGTTGCACCGGAGTTTGGTGGGGATCACGTGGGAATATCCACTGCACCGTGCTTAGCTGCGCCCACAGAACAAGGAAAGAAATAGGCGCGTATCGCAGTTTTTACATGGGAACTGGGGCCATCGTACATCGTATCGCAACTCATTATGGCGGGAACTTCTGCGCATCCTTCGCGCAGCTCGGGTTCGGCCATTTTTAAACTGCGGGAACATTAACAGTTGACGTTGAGCCGCGGAGCTGTTTAAACGCCGGAGAATTGCAGTGTTATCTAACGGTTAGACAGTCTTGTGAGGCGTGACATGGCGTGAATATACTGCACTTCGTTACAGAGACAACTTACTTCTTTAATAGTTAGTTCCGGGCGCCTGTTATCGTGCTTTAGTAAGTTCCACTGATTTTGATTATTTTTATAAAAAATAATATGTTTTTTATGAGGGGTACTCAGCGTTACGAAAATTATAGAAGGGGTACACATATGTCAATAGTTTGAGAAACACTGCTTTAAATCAATTGATAACTTCACAGGAGATTTTATTGGCAATTAAACAGTTAAAAGTGGGTAAAGCCCAGGGGACAGATGGTTTAACAGCTGTTTATTATAAAAAATTGCAGGAAGAAATGGTGGAACCGCTTAAGGAATTGTTTAATAATATTCAACAGGGAGGTAATGTACCTCCAACATGGAAGACTGCTTTTATTTCTCTGATCCCAAAAGAGGGTCAAGATCATACAGATCCAAAAAATTATAGGCCGATCTCACTTTTAAATATAGACTATAAAATTTTTGCTAAAATTTTAGCAAATAGATTAATGATAGTTATGCAACAGATGATTCATCATGATCAAACGGGGTTCTTGATTGGTAGACAAATGAAGACTAATGTTAGACAAATTGTTAATTTACTAGAGTACTTGGGAAGTAACAACCAGGTACCCACAGTATTAGTATTTTTGGATGCTGAGAAAGCTTTTGATAGATTGAATTGGCAGTTTTTATTAAAATTAATAGAAAAGTTACAACTTGGTGACTATTTTGCACAATCCATTAGGGCGATATATCAAAAACAAACAGCGCAAATAATAATTAATGGTGGATTAACAGATACTTTTAATATAGAAAAGGGAACAAGACAAGGTTGTCCCTTGTCTCCCTTATAATTTATTTTGACTTTGGAAATTTTACTTAGTAAAATAAGAGAGCTTGATACAATAAAGGGAATAAAAATCAGACAGGAAGAATGTAAGTTATGAGCGTTCGCGGATGACCTGGTTGTTACTTTAACCCAACCATTACAATCTACTAGAGCTCTGATGGACATAATTAATTCATATGGACAAGCATCTGGTTTTAAAATAAATATAGCTAAAACAAAAATAATAGCTAAAAACATGACAAGAAGCCAGGAAGAAGAAATAGAAAGGGTAACAGGTTTTGAGATAGTCAAAAAGATTAAATATTTAGGGGTTTATATTATGTCCACAAATGCGAAATTATATCAACATAATTATGAACCACTATGGTTAAAAATACAGAAAGACATGGAAAACTGGAAAAAACTGCAATTGTCTTTGCTGGGTAGGATAGCTGCAATTAAAATGAATGTTTTACCTAGATTTTTATTTCTCTTTTAAATGATACCAATACTTAAAAAAGATGAAAATCCGAAGGAATGGCAAAAGGGTATAAACAAATTTATTTGGGCAGGGAAGAAGCCAAGAGTAAATCAGAAGATAATGCAAGATACACGGAAAAGAGGTGGTCTTAAAATGCCTAATTTAAGATTGTACTATAAAGCAGCAGTTCTCTCAGCAATTATTGATTGGATTAATATGACAGAAGACAGGGTGTTAAATATTGAAGGATATGGTTTGATTTATGGGTGGCATGCCTATTTAGTGTATGATAAAAAAGTAGATAAAGCTTTTAAGAGCCATATATTAAGAAATGCCTTATTGCATGTCTGGAAAAAGAACCAATGTAAATTAAATGATAAGTTACCTTTATGGACAGTACCCAGACACGCGATAGAAAATATAAATTTGGAGCAAAAACTAGATAAGACTACATATAAAGAACTTCTTCATGAAGAAGGAATTAGATTACAACTAAAACCAATGGAGCAATTAAGAGAAGAAGAAATAATTAGAACTTGGTTTCAATATGGACAATTACAGGCTAGATGGAGAGATGATCAAAAAACTGGTATCTTGAAGAATGATGATAATTTGATAATACAAATAAAAGATAAGGGTCCAATGCATATAAAAAGATTGTATAATGTTCTACTGGAATTAGATTCAGAAACAGAACTAGTTAAGGATTGTATGATAAAATGGGCTCAAAACATTGGAGAACCTAGAATGATGGAAACTTGGGAAAAGATATGGGTTAGAAATGTTAAATTTACACAGGCTCAAAATTTAAGAGAGAATTTTTATAAAATGTTTTACAGATGGCATCTAGACCCAAAAAAACTAGCTTGCATGTACCCAACTTTACAACCTAAATGTTGGAGATGTGAATGTGATGATGCTACATATTTTCATATATGGTGGACTTGTAAAAAAATTAAGGCTTTTTGGATAAAAATATGGTGGATTATACAAAATATTTTAAAGAAAAAGATCAAGTTCACACCACAGTTCTTTTTGTTGGGAATAATCACGGATTGTTCTGTTATAGAGACTAACTTGGTTTTGAATCTAATAACAGCTGCCAGGTTACTGGTGGCACAGTATTGGAAGAAGGAAGATACACCTACTATTGAAGAATGGACATTAAAAGTTACACATTTGGCTGAAATGGCAAAAATTTCATCATATCTTAAGGATCATTCAAATGAAAGATATATATTGGAATGGAAAAGATGGACTGATTATATTCAAAAAAAGTATCAGATTAAGAAGACCCAAATAGTTTATTAATGATAAATGTTTAATTTTTAGATTACTTTTTAAAGGTTTTGAGTAATAAGGAGTTAAAGAATTAGAATTTTTTTTGAATTAATAACTTTTTAGCATATTTTAGTTTTATGTTTTTTGAAATTATACCTTGTGCTTTTTCTGGGAAGTCGGGGGGGGGGGGGGACCGGAGGGGAGGGTAAGAGGGGTGGGAAGGGGGGAGGGGGGAAGGGGGGGAGAAAAGAGAAAAATGTTTGTACTTTGTACTAATAAAACTTTTTAATTAAAAAAAAAGAGACGCTCAACCATCAACGCTGGGGGAAACGTACCCATTTTCTCCGGCTCGTCGGGGGCTGTACCGGCGATGCAGCTACTCTCGAGCCCATAAGTGAGGTCCACTTTCCCCGAAACATGGGCGGCTTCTTGGACCTTCCTAATGTGGGCCTCCACCAGTTCCATAGGGACTTCTTCTCGGACCAGGGAAAATTCCTCTGTGGGGAAAAACAACCCGTTGGAAACTCGGAATACAGAATCGTGGAATTCGGAAGGGACCTCAGAGATCTTCTAGTCCAATGATGGCTAACCATTTCCGCAGTGAGTGCCCCCAAAATGCAATGCATGCGCAGCCCCCCGCACGCGCCCTCGTGAATGTGCGCAGTCCCCACCCCTTCATGCATGCGCCCCCCACATGCGCCCCGCCACCCGGCAGAGACCCGAAAACCAGTTGTTCGGCGGTAGGCGTGCGCACATGCACGGTGGAGGTGAACTAGGGCGACGGCTCGCGTGCCCACAGAGAGGGCGCTGCATGCCACCTGCACCTGCATGCCACCTGCATGCCATCACGGTTCTAGTCCAACCCCAGAGATGCCTCTAAACATTTGGGAGAAAATGGGTTGTCCGATCTCTTCTTTAAAAAGCCTTCCCGTGATGGAGCTTGGGGAAGGGTTGTCCATCAAGAGCAGAAGAGAATGATGTTTGGATCGGGAGGCCCTTGCGCGGAGTTCGCCCGGTCGTGGAGCATCTGGACTACTGCGAGCCACTCTACGTGGGGCTACACTTGGAGAGTATTCAGAAGGAGGCTATTGGGTGTAGAAGGCAGCGGGGCGGATTGAGTGTGTATGTGGGGTTCTCGGGGGTCTCTGAGCTGGGTGGTTTTCTGCAGACGTTTCCTGACCCAACTAGGGAACGTCATCAGAGCTAGAAGGGAAAGGAGGAGGAGGATGAGAAGGAAAAGGAGGAGGAAGGGAAGCGGGAACATCATCAGTGTTGGAAGGAAGGAAGGGAGGGAGGGAGGGAGGACTGTGGGGTCCTTGATGCTCTGTGAGTTGGATGCTTTCCTTGCAGAGGTCTCATGACCCAACTACATCCCTTCTCTGCTTCAGGGGTGGGGAGTGTATCTTAGTGTATGTCTGTACGATCTGTTACGACTTTTCTGATTTTTAAATTTCTACCCTGGAAGAGTGTATGGTGTGTTGGTGCGAGTGTATGTGGTTATGTTTGATGGAGATGCATGTATAGATTGAAAGATTTGTGAGGAAATGAGTGAGTCAGGGGCTGGGATTCTGCCCCCCTCTGCTGAGTGTGGAAACAGAAGTGGAGGGGGGCTTGAGTCCGACCCCTGGCTCAGTATGAATGGAATGCATGGCCTGCGGGGAGAGAGGGAGACCAGTGGGGGAGGGGAGGGGATCTCTGGTGGGGTGGAGAGTGGGAGTATTATGGTCATAACAGGGAGAGGTAGGTATGGCGGGAGCAGAGGGGTAGGCCGCTCTCGGGGGAACAAGGACTTGCTGCCTAAAAGCGATTTCTTGTTCTGGCTCCTCTGGTTTGGTTCCACCTAGCTCAGCCCAAGTACCTGGTAACCAGGGATGTCAGGACCCTGGGCTCAAGCTGCTGCTGTTGAATGCCAGGTCGATTACTAACAAAGCCCCCCTTGTACGGGATTTAATCTTGGAAGAGGGGGCTGACCTGGCATGCATAACCGAGACCTGGCTAGGCAAGAAGGAGGGGGGGTGCCCCTCTCAGAAATGTGCCCGGACGGTTTCTCGGTTCAGCATCAGCCTCGACCTCAGGGAAGGGGTGGAGGAGTGGCTGTTATAGCCCGCCGGAATCTTTGTCCTCGTAGGATCCCTGCCCCGAAGATTGTTGGGTGTGAGACGCTCCTTCTGAAGTTGGACTTAGGGGTTCAGGTGGGCCTTTTGCTAACGTACCTGCCTCCCAGCTACGTTACTAAGGACCTGCCTGTGCTGCTCGAGGCGGTAGCTGGGCTGGCGGTGGAGTTCCCCAGGCTTATGGTGCTGGGGGACTTTAACCTGCCTTCGCCCGGCGAATACTCGGAGGTGGCTCAGGAGTTCATGGCCACCATGACAACCATGGACCTGACCCAAGTAATCCAGGGTCCGACTCATGAGGGAGGTCACACGCTTGACCTAGTGTTTCTCTCGGGGTAGTGGAGAGATGATCTGAAGTTGAGGGGTCTAGCCATCTCCCCTGTGTCGTGGTCAGATCATTTCCTTCTGAGGTTAGATGTCACGGCCCCACTCCTTCACCGCAGGGAGGCGGGACCGATTAAGTGGTTCCGCCCCAGGCGCCTAATGGAACCGGAAGGATTCCAGAGGGAACTTGGGGAGATACCTGAATCCCTAGTACACAATTCATCTTAGTCCCTGGTGGCGGCTTGGAACAGAGCGGCATCTGGAGCTTTATATCGGATTGCACCTTTGCGACCTCTCCGAGGCAGTGGATCCCGGAAGGCTCCCTGGTTTACTGAGGAGCTTCGGGAGATGAAACGCCATAAACGACATTTAGAGCGACGCTGGAGAGCCAGTAAAGCTGAATCTGATCGAACACTACTAAGAACCTATATTAGGTCTTATTTAGTGGCGATACGGGCGGCTAAATCCCAGTATTTCTCCACTCTTATTGCATCTGCCGATTCACGCCCAGCCGCCCTGTTTAGGGTGACTCATTCCCTCCTGGCTAAGGGGGGATGCGAGGAACACTTGCAGGGTAGAGCTGAGGAATTTGCTCAGTTTCTGGCAGATAAAGTCACTCAGATTCGGACGAACCTGGACTCCGATTGGACAGGGCCAGCCGAGTTGACAGGGACTGGTCTTAGTCCAGTTTTATGGGACGAATTTGAGCCAGTCACTCCTGATGATGTGGACAAGGCCATGGGAGTGATGAGCTCCTCCACTTGTTTATTGGACCCCTGCCCCTCCTGGCTGGTTTCGGCCAGCAGGGAGGTGTCATGTGGCTGGCTCCAGGTGGTTGTGAACACTTCTTTGAGAGAGGGATCCATGCCGCAACCCTTAAAAGTTGCGGTGGTGCAGCCCTTCCTCAAGAAGCCTTCCCTGGACCCAGCAGATTTGAAGAACTTCCGTCCGGTCTCCAACCTTCCCTTTGTGGGGAAGGTTATACAGTGTCATCCTACGGTTATTGGATGACACTGATTATCTAGATCCCTTTCAATCTGGTTTCAGGCACGGCTACAGTACGGAAACTGCTTTGGTCACCCTAATGGATGATCTCTGGCGAGCCCGGGATGGTGGTCATTCCTCCATCCTGGTGCTACTTGACCTCTCAGCGGCTTTCGATACCATTGACCATGGTATCCTTCTGTGTCGTCTCGGCGAGGTGGGAGTGAGCGGCACTGTATTACCGTGGTTCTCCTCCTACCTCTCCGATAGGACGCAGTCGGTGTTGACAGGGGGGCAGAGGTCAAGCCCTAGGCCCCTACTTTGTGGGGTGCCTCAGGGCTCGGTCCTCTCGCCCATCCTGTTTAACATCTACATGAAACCACTGGGTGAGATCATCCGACGACACGGGGTGAGGTACCAGCAATATGCTGATGATACCCAGTTGTACATCTCCACCCCGTCTCAATTCAGGGAAGCAGTGGGTGTAATGTGCCGATGCCTGGACGATGTTACGGTCTGGATGGGAATGAACAGGCTCAAGCTCAACCCTGACAAGACCGAGTGGCTATGGATATTACCTCCGAGGGATTATGTCGATTGCCCCTCCTTGGTTCTTGGGGGAGAGAAATTAACTCCCTCAGAACGGGTTCACAATTTGGGTGTTCTCCTAGATCCACAGCTAAAATTGGATCAACATCTGTCAGCTGTGGCTAGGGGGACCTTTGCACAGGTTCGCCTGGTGCACCAATTGCGACCCTACTTGGAGAGGAAGGCCTTACTCACGGTCACTCACGCCCTCATCACCTCACGGCTGGACTACTGTAATGCGCTCTACATGGGGCTACCCTTAAAGAGTATCCGGAGACTTCAACTGGTGCAAAATGCAGCTGCGCGAGCTGTAGTGGGTGTGCCTAGATACACCCATGTAACACCTATTCTTCGCCAGCTGCATTGGTTGCCCATTAGTCTCCGGACGCAATTTAAGGTGTTGGTTTTAACCTTTAAAGCCCTACATGGCTCAGGGCCAGGTTACCTCCAGGACAGCATCCTACCGCATACCTCCCTACGACCGGTTAGGTCCCACAGAGTTGGTCTCCTCCAGGTCCCATCGACCAAGCAATGCCGGTTGGTGGGACCGCGGGGGAGGGCCTTCTCTGTGGGAGCCCCGTCTCTCTGGAACCAACTCCCTCCAGAGATCTCGACTATCCCCACCCTGCTGGCCTTCCGTAAAGCCGTGAAAACATGGCTCTTCCTGCAGGCGGGGTGAAATCAAGATCAATCCCCCATGTGTGAATGATGGTCTGTTTTTAATTTTTTTTTAAATTTTGTAATTTTTAATCATTGGTATCATTTTTATAAATTGTTTCGTATTATGTTGTACGCCGCCCTGAGTCCTACGGGAGTTGGGCGGCATATAAAAACGACGAAATAAATAAAATAAATAAATAAATAAACTAGGGAACATCAATCAGCAGGGCTAGAAGGGAGGGAAGTTTGCACTCTTTACATACAATCCCTTCTAGCTCTGATGATGTTCCCTACTTGGGTCATGAAACGTCTGCAAGAAAACCACTGAGGTCAGAGAGCACCAAGGACCCCCCAGTCCTTCCTTCATTCCCTCCCACCCACCCTCCCTCTGACCCTCCCTCCCTCCATATCATCCTTTTTTTCTTCCCCCTCCCCCTCCTCCTCCTCAACTCCATTTCTTTCTAGCCCTGATGTTCCCTAGTTGGGTCACGAGACGTCTGCAAGGAAACCACCCATGAGAGAGCCCCAAGGACCCCATACTCCTTCCTCCTCCTCCCTTTTTTTCTTTCTTTCTCCTCCTCCTCCTCCTCCTGAAACTCACACCCTCCTAGCCCTGATTTCATTCCCTAGCCGGGTCATGAAACGTCTGCAAGGAAACCACCCAGCTCAGAGACACACACCCCAGTTCCACCCCGAGCGACCAATATTCTCTTCCTCTCGGCTTTTCCCACAGCACGACGACCCAAGGGGAACCTGGTTTGCCTCTAAACCAAGATCAACCCAGGTTCATACGGCGGGGGAAAACCATACCTAAATCTGCTTTGGCGGTGGCCGAAACCACCCGAGGATCCACCACCGAGGCCAGGAAGGCCACGGTGCTCATCACCGGATTGCCGAATTGGCTGAACGGGACGGGCTGGTAGGCCAACGGTCCAAGGGAGGCGTCCGAATTCTCCAGGTAAGGGTCTTCGATGGGGAGCCTGAGAAAATGGAGGATGCACTCGTCCTGGGTTCGACTCCCGACGTGCTCAAAGACTTTATTCCAATCATCCTTGTACATCTCCAAGGCCTGGCAGAGAAGAGAATGGAGGGGTTTTCAAGAGCGACAAACACACACAAATTACACACAACACAATCCCATCCCCACGCACATTTTCCTGTATGGGTGGTTCCTCGACTTACGACCTCAGCTGAGCCCCAATTTTCCATCGCTAAGTGAGACATCTGTTCAGCAAGCTCGGCCCCCTTTGTACGACCTCTCTTGTCATCATTGTGAAGCAAATTAAGTTAGTCACACGGTCGTTAAGCCATTACAATAGAATAACAGAGTTGGAAGGGACCTTGAAGGTCTTCTAGTCCAACCCCGCTTAGGCAGCAAACCCTACACTACTTCAGACAAATGGTTATCTAATCTCTTCTTTAAAACTTCCAGTGTTGGAGCATTTACAACTTCTGGAGGCAAGTTGTTCCACTGATTAATTGTTGTGTCAGGAAATTTCTCCTTTGTTCTAAGTTGCTTCTCTCCTTGATTAGTTTCCACCCATTGCTTCTTGTTCTACCCTCAGGTGCTTTGGAGAATAGTTTGACTCCCTCTTCTTTGTGGCAACCCCTGAGATATTGGAACACTGCTATCATGTCTCCCCTAGTCCTTCTTTTCATTAAACTAGACATACCCAGTTCCTGCAACCGTTCTTCATATGTTTTAGCCTCCAGTCCCCTAATCACCTTTGTTGCTCTTCTTTGTACTCTTTCATTGGTTCTTCTCTGGCAGCCTCCTTATAAAGAGGAAGCTGTCAGCCCCATTCCTGTGTGTGTTTCATGTCGAACTACATTGTTTGAATAAACAGCTAATTTTATGCAAGCTGCCTTCTGCATCTTCATTCGAGCAAGCCAACTTCCGGCATAACATTTGGCGACGAAGGTGAAAGCTGAGCCTTTGCTGACTGTTGCCCCTGTGAGGTTTTTTATGCATTTTTTCTTCTTCTTTCTCTTCTGCCGGACTGCTGTTGTTTTCTTGAGCTGCTCAAGACTGAGTTAATTTATTGCTCCAGCTTTTCTAGGGTCAAACCAGACGTCGTTTATCACAGCAGCTGTTATTTTCTGTTCTTTAAGATGACGGCCCTGCCCTAGTTTCCATTGTTTGAACCAGCCACTGATACCTGGGATGATTACCTGACCCGTTTTGAGTGTGTGCTTAGGGCTGCTGACCGGGGTGGGTTCCTACCGGTGCGGCCCGGTGCGTGCGTACCGTTAGGAGCCTGCTGTTGACGTCACCGTCCCGGTGCGGTCGGTCCCGGTCCCTGGGCGCCGCCATCTTTTTTTTTTGAATTTTTTTTTGAATTTCCTTCTGAGCATGCGCAGAAGCCGAGTTCCGGCACTGTGCATGAGGTCGGCATCTGTTTTTCGGCTTTGTTTTCTTGCCATGCGGTGCAGGAGGAAGCGAACTGGCAGTGAGGTAAGTTAGTGTGCGTGTGAGAGAGAGAAAAGTGAGCTGCAGGCAGCTCATTCCCGACCCCCCACCAGCAAAAGCCATGGAGGAAAAAACTTCGGAGTTTGGAGCAGCTTGGAACACCCGGGAAGTTTCCCTGCATGGGTTTGGGCGGCGGGTGTGTATTTTATTTTATTTATTTATTAAAATTTCTATGCCGCCCAACTCCCGAGGGACTCTGGGCGGCTCACAGCATGTATAGAAACATATAAAAGTAAAAACAATTTTATAAAAAACCATATTAAAATACTATGCATAATTTAAAAAAACTTTCATTCATACCCCGCCTGCCGGAAGAGCCAAGTTTTTATTGCTTTACAGAAGGCCAGCAGGGTGGGGATAATCCTGATCTCTGGAGGGAGTTGGTTCCAAAGGGAGGGGGCTCCCACAGAGAAGGCTCTCCCCCTCGGCCCCGCCAACCGGCATTGCTTGGTCGATGGGACCTGGAGGAGACCCACTCTGTGGGACCTAACCGGTCGTAGGGAGGTATGCGGCAGGATGCGGTCCCGAAGGTAACCTGGCCCCGAGCCATGTAGGGCTTTAAAGGTAACGACCAACACCTTGAATTGGATCCGGAGACTAATGGGCAGCCAATGCAGCTGGCGGAGAATCGGTGTTACGTGGGTGCATCTAGGTACACCCACCACAGCTCGCGCAGCTGCATTTTGCACCAATTGCAGTCGCCGGACACTTTTCGAGGGTAGCCCCATGTAGAGCGCATTGCAGTAATCCAGCCGTGAGGTGATAAGGGCATGAGTGACTGTGAGAAGTGCCTCCTTCTCCAAGTAGGGTCGCAATTGGTGCACAAGACGTACTTGTGCAAAGGTCCCCCTAGCCACAGCTGAAAGATGTTGCTCCAATTTAAGCTGTGGATCTAGAAGGACACCCAAATTGCGAACCCGTTCTGAGGGAGCTAATTTCTCCCCCCCAAGAACCAAGGAGGGACAGTTGGTCAAGTCCTTAGGAGGCAATATCCACAGCCACTCGGTCTTGTCAGGGTTGTTTTAGCCGGTTCTTCCCCATCCAGACCCTAACATCGGCCAGGCAGCGGCCCATTACGTCTACGGCTTCCCCAAATTGAGACGGGGTGGAGATGTACAACTGGGTATCATCAGCATATTGCTGATACCTCACCCCGTGTCGTCGGATGATCTCACCCAGTGGCTTCATGTAGATGTTAAACAGGATGGGTGAGAGGACCGAACCCTGCGACACCCCACATAGTAGGGGCCTAGGGCTCGACCTCTGCCCCCCTGTCAACACCGACTGCGTCCTGTCAGAGAGGAAGGAGAACCATTGCAAAACAGTGCCGCCCACCCCCACCTCTCCGAGACGACGCAGAAGGATACCATGGTCAATGGTATCGAAGGCCGCTGAGAGGTCAAGTAGCACCAGGATAGAGGAGTGCCCCCTATCCCGGGCTCGCCAGAGATCATCCATCAGGGTGACCAAAGCTGTTTCCGTACTGTAGCCGCGCCTGAAACCAGATTGAAAGGGATCCAGAAAATCAGTGTCATCCAACAGTCGTAGGAGTTGGAGTGCCACCACTTTCTCAACAACCTTCCCCACGAAGGGAAGGTTGGAGACTGGACGGAAGTTCTTTAAATCCGCCGGGTCCAGGGAAGGCTTCTTGAGGAGGGGTCTCACCACCACAGCTTTTAAGGGCTGCGGGACGGACCCCTCTCTCAGAGAAGCATTGACCAACGCCTGGAGCCAGCCGCGTGAAACCTCCCTGGTGGCCGAAACCAGCCAGGAAGGGCACGGGTCCAATAAACAAGTGGCGGAGCTCATAGCTCCTATGGCCTTGTCCACATCCTCAGGAGTCACCGGTTCAAACCTATCCCATATAACCGGACTAAGACCTACCCCAGTCATCTCGGCCTGTACTGCCCAATCGGAGTCCAGGTCTGTCCGAATCTGAGTGACTTTATCCGCCAGAAACCGAGAAAATTCCTCAGCTCTACCCTGCAAGGGGTCTCCGCCTTCTTCCTTAGCAAGAAGGGTGCGGGTCACCCTAAACAGGGCGGCTGGGCGGGAGTCAGCGGACGCAATAAGAGCGGAAAAATGTGAGCATTTTGCCGCCCTTATCGCCACTAAGTAAGACTTAATGAAAGTTCTTAAAAGTGTCCGGTCAGACTCAGCTTTACTAGATCTCCATCGTCGCTCTAGACGTCTCTTGTGGCGCTTCATCTCCCGGAGTTCCTCGGTAAACCAAGGAGCCCTCCTGGATCCACTTCCACGGAGAGGTCGCAAAGGCGCAATCCGATCCAGAGCCCCCGCTGCCGCCTGATTCCAGGCGGCGACCAGGGACTTAGATGAACTGTGTACCAGGGATTCAGGTATTTCCCCAAGCTCCCTCTGGAATCCGTCGGGTTCCATTAGGCGCCTGGGGCGGAACCACTTCATCGGTCCCGCCTCCTTGCGGTGGAGGGGTGGTGCCATAAAATCCAACCTCAGAAGGAAATGATCTGACCACGACAAGGGCACTGTGACTAAACCCCTCAGCCTCAGATCATCTCTCCACTGCCCCGAGAGAAACACAAGGTCAAGTGTGTGACCACCCTCATGAGTCGGACCCTGAACTACTTGGGTCAGGTCCATGGTTGTCATGGAAGCCATGAACTCCTGGACTGCCCCCGAGGCTTCGCCGTGTGATGGCAGATTAAAGTCCCCCAGCACCATCAACCTGGGGAACTCAACCGCCAGCCCTGCAACCGCCTCGAGCAGAACAGGCAGGGCCTTTGCAACGCAGCTAGGAGGCAGGTATGTTAGCAAAAGGCCCACCTGAACCCCTAAGTCCAACTTCAGAAGGAGTGTCTCACACCCAACAATCTCTGGGGCAGGGCTCCTTCGAGGACACAGATTCTGGCGAGCTATAATAGCCACTCCTCCACCCCTTCCCTGGGGTCGGGGCTGATGCTGAACCGAGAACCCGTCCGGGCATATTTCCGAAAGGGGCACCCCCCCTTCCTGGCCCAGCCAGGTCTCGGTAATGCACGCCAGGTCCGCCCCCTCTTCTAGGATTAAATCCCGAATAAGGGGGGCCTTGTTGGTAACCGACCTGGCATTTAACAGCAGCAGCTTGAGCCCAGGGCCCTGACATCCCTGGTTACCAGGCACTCGGGTAGAGCTAGGTGGAACCAAACCAGAGGGGCCAGAACAAGGAATCGCTTGTAAACAGCGAATTCTCGTTCCCCAAGAGCGGCCTACCCCTCTGCTCCCGCCATACCTGCCTCTACCCGTTATGACCGTAATATTCCTACTCCCCGCCCCCCCAGAGATCCCCTCCCCTCCCCCGCTGGTCCCCCATTCTCATTCATACTGAGCCTGGGGGTGGACCAAAACCCCCCTCCACTTCTGTTTCCACACTCAGCAGAGGGGGGCAGGGTCCAACCACCCAGCTCACTCATATATTCATACAATTAAACCACACACATTTCTTCATACCATCCATCCATAACATGCTCACAGATACTCTCCCCGAGGGTTTATATCAAGGAGTTAATATAAAGACTGGCTGATATTAAATATAAAAGTCTAGAAGCCGTGGTTCTTTCTCTACTGACCAACAACTGATCTTATAATGTTAATGTCTTCGACTCCCTTAGATGACACAGTATCAAGGGTAGTGTAAAATCTTTGTTCCCTTGGGGCTCTATATAGCTGCACCAATCCAATTTCTGCTATGATGTCAAAGTCAGGCAGCAGAAGATGGAACAGCCCAAAGGCAGGCGAGTCAAACGTTGCCGAAATATCCCATCTGGTAACAGGGAGAAGAAGGATCTGCAGCCAGATGAAAACCTCCCCTCGGTCAGTCGAAGTTATAATATGGGGGAAGATGTAGGTTTCCCAACCCAGATGGTGTCGCAGACTGGAGCAGTTCTCTGGGGAGAAAATGTAGGTCTCCCAACACAGGTGATATTGATGACTCCAAAGTCTCTCTCCCTCAGGAAGATAATTTTCCTCGTTTCTCAGTCCGTGTGTCAGCATGCAGAGAAGGCCACAAATCCCCTTTACCTTCTCCTTAATCATCATAGTTGTAACAATGGCCGGGGGAAGGGCAATAATCATTACCATCTGCAGAGAAACTGCCAAGAAGGGAGGGGGGAGCGTCGGTATTCAATCTGTGATCCTAGGCAAGCCCATCACAGACAAGGCAGATAGAAATCCCCCTCCCCATTTGTAGCAATAAAGACTCAGCAGGCAGCAAGCAGATGATACGATGGCGTTCAGGGGGGGGGGTGTATGTGTAAAGCGACCTGCAGGCAGCTCATTCCCCACTCCCCCACCGGCAAAAGCCATAAAGAAAAAAACTTTGGCGTTTGGGGCAGCTTGGCGGAAGTTTCCCTGCATGGGTTTGGGCGGCGGGTGTGAAAAGCGAGCTGCAGGCAGCTCATGGCCCACCGGCAAAAACCATGAAGAAAAAAACTGGCGTTTGGGGCAGCTTGGAACACCCAGGAAGTTTCCCTGCATGGGTTTGGGCGGCATGTGTGTGTGTGTGTGAAAAGCGAGCTGCAGGCAGCTCATTCCCCACCCCCCACCCCACCGGCAAAAGCCATGGAGGAAAAAACTTGGGCGTTTGGGGCAGCTTGGAACACCCGGGAAGTTTCCCTGCATGGGTTTGGGCAGCGTGCGTGTGTGTGTGTGAGAGAGAAATGCGAGCCAGCTCATTCCCACCCACCCCCACCGGCAAAAGCCATGGAGGAAAAAACTTGGGCGTTTGGGGCAGCTTTGAACACCCGGGAACTTTCCCTGCACGGGTTTGGGTGGCGGGGGTGGGGTGTGAAAAGCGAGCTGCAGGCAGCTCATTCCTCACACCCCACTGGCGAAAGCTGAGCAAGAAGGGGAAAAAAGAGGTGGAGGGAAGAGGGGGGGGGGGAAAGAGGGAGGGAGGGAAAGAGGAGGGGGAAAGAGAAAGAGAGAGGGGGGGAGTGAGGGAAAGAGAAAGAGAGGGAGGGAAAGAGAAATGATATTACAAAAGTTTTTCTTTTTTATTAGAAGCTCTGTAACAGAAGTCTTCAAACTTGGTAACTTTTAAGACTTGTGGACTTCAACTTCCAGAATTCTCCAGCCAGCATAACTGGCTGGAGAATTCTGGGAGTTGAAGTCCACAAATCTTAAAGTTGCCAAGTATGGGGACCCCTGCTCTGTAACAAGGAAGAGCTGGTTATTAATTTCAAATCATCTGTGAGTGAAAGAAGGATGACACCATCTCTTTGTGTATTTAGAATTTGAAGTTAAGTAATTGATTGATTGGGAGAAGGGAATTGAGGAACTATTGTCTATTTTTCTGTTCTCTTCATTCAAAATCAGCAACACAATTATTCAAGTTCTTAGCATAAATTGAAAAAGGTTAATTTTATTCAATAAATGAGAAAAATGACAGGTAATGATATTTATATTATATTGCTCTTTCTTTTTCAGTAAGTTCCAGTAATATTGCATTAGTGTTGGGTACATGCAACTATATATAAGTATAATCTGTGCTATTGTATATAAGTCTGTGCTATTGCTATGCAGTATCTTCTGCTGAGCCATTGGGTTACTTTCCATAAGACTAAATGAGAAAAAGGGTGTCCCTTTCAATGAATGTCAGTGAAATTTACATAGGGATATATAGCACCATACTTTGTCAAGTCTATCCATTATTACAATTTGAAATTGACAATTTTTCACCTGCAGAAATTTATTCTATCAGTGTTATCACTTCATCTCCTATTAAAAAAATAGGATTAACTCATAAATGCTTAAATTTTCCTGGTAAGGATAAATTTGTCAAAATGAAGATACTGACTAGGTTATTGTATTTTTAAAGTGTTTTAAAATCTGAAGCCATCCATTTGTGGTGGATGGAGTCTAGGGCTCATATAGGAGAGAGAGAGAGAGAGGGGGGGGGGAGAAAGAAACAAAAAGAAAGAAAGAAAGGAACGAAGAGGAAGGAAGGAAGATAGAGAGACAAGAAAAAGAAAGAAAAAGGAAGGAAGGAAAGGAGAGAGAGAGAGAGACAAAAATGAAAAAAAAAGAAAGGAAGGAAGGGAGAAAGAGAGACAAGAAAGAAAGAACATAGGATTAAATTGTATATTTTGCATGTTCAGTGTTCAGTGGTAGTAAATAAATGGATAGGGAAAGTGTATCTCGTTGAGGCCTTTGAGGCGAGGAGAGGCCAGGCACCCTAACCCTAACCCATGACGTGAGTGACGTCAAGTTGGCCCCTCCCACCCAGTCACATGATCAAGTCACCCCCCATCCAGTCACATGACCATTAAGCTGCTCCCATCCGGTCACATGACCATCAAGCCGCTCCCACAAAATTAAGCCACTCCCACAAAATTAAGCCACGCCCACGGAGTGGTAGTAAAAAAATTTGGATCTCACCCCTGCTGCTGACTTGACTGAATTATCCAGCTCTCGCAAGTTGGGTTTTTTTTTAAGTTCCTGTGGTAGGGACATTTTTGCCACTGCTAGAGCCCTCATTGCCCCCCAGGAGGTGTACCTTGTTTCCCGGGACACGCTCATAGATAGACTTCGGAATCATTATTCTCCTGCACCCTCTAGAGTGGCGAGGAGACACGCTTTTAGACAGCGTTTTCAGAGGGAAGGCGAGTCGATAAATGATTATATTGCTGCCCTGCGTACTGCAGTTGTGAACTGTGAATTCACAGATTTGGAGGACCTCCTTCTTGATCAATTGATTTGTGGGGTCCAAGATTTGCGACTCCAGAGACGGTTACTCGCAAAGAAAGACCTTAATCTTACTACTGCATTGGATGAGGCAAGGGCTTCTGAGCTTTCTGAGAAGTCTGCCTCAGAAATGCAGAAAGCCAGACCTGTATCTATTCAAACTAGACCTCAATCTATTCACCATGAGGACTCAGACCCTGACATCTTCTCAGATGACGAACATGACATTTGCAAACTCCAAACAGCAAGGAGAAAGCCCTCCAAAATTGATCAATCATCCCAGCAAACTTGTTTCAGTTGTGGGGGCGGGCATAATAGAACTGACTTGTCGTTTTAGAAATGTCACCTGCCGCAGTTGCGGAAAGCAAGCACACTTAGCTAGAGTTTGCAGATCTTCTTTGTTGGCATCAGCAAGAATACCTACTGGGGTATATCCCCAAAAGTTTCCTTCTGTTCCTACTTCAAGGCCACCTCCAGGATTTAGACCAAGATCTTCTCGTAGACCTTCTACTCTTCAAGAGTCATGTTATTCCACCTCCAGAGACCTTTCTCCAGTCTCTGACCATGTGAACCATGCTTCCTTGGTTGACCCCTCACAAAAGTTGTTTGTTACTATTCATATTGAGGGTCAACAATGTCGGATGGAGGTGGATACGGGGTCATCCAAAACTCTACTCTCCTGGGCTACCTTGATCCAGTTATTTCCTAATTTTGATAAAGAACGTTTAGAACCATGCCCCATTGCTCTCAAAGATTATCAAGGGAATCGAATTCCCCTTGTGGGGTGTGGGTCTTTTCTTATTTCCTATGCAGGTTTTAAAGATTACCTTCCTCTCATTGTTGTCAACGGACACTTGCCTGCCCTGCTTGGCCTCAATTGGTTCCATGCGCTTGGTCTGGCTGTCTCTGGAATACATACTACCACTGCTCTACCAGCCTCTACCATCACCTCCGAGGGCCATATGGCATTGTTACAGAAGGAGTTTCCTGATGTTTTCGCCCCAGGGCTTGGTAAATATAATGGCAACCCAATTTCTTTTAATTTGGATCCTCAGGTGGCCCCCATCCGGTTGAAGCCTCGAAGGGTCCCATTAGCTCTAGGGCCTAAAGTAGACCGTGAATTGGATAAACTAATTTCTCAAGGGGTATTACAGCCCATTGACCATGCAAGGTGGGAAACTCCCATCGTAATTCCCCTTAAACCTGACGGGACAGTGAGAATTTGTGCTGATTATAAAGCTACATTGAACAAGGCCCTTCAGTCCAATCCGTATCCTGTTCCAGTAGTGCAACACCTCCTGCACTCGTTGGGCCAGGGGTCTGTTTTCGCCAAGCTGGACCTGGCACAAGCTTACCAGCAGCTCCCGGTGGACGAGCCGACTGCCTTAGCTCAAACTATTGTTACCCACCGGGGAGCTTTTAAATGTACTAGGCTCCAGTTTGGCGTTAGCATTGCCCCCGGCATTTTTCAGAGCCATATGGAAAGGCTCCTACATGGGTTGCAGGGGGTGGTGCCTTATTTTGATGATGTGCTTATTTCTGCCTCCACTCCCTCAGAACTACTCTTAAGGGTTAGAGCCGTCCTCCTCAAGTTTAGAGAAGTAGGCCTGCGTTTGCGGCCTGATAAATGTTATTTTGGGGTCCCCCAGGTGGAATTCCTTGGGTTTCTTATTGATGGCCACGGCATTCGTCCCACCCCTTCCAAAATTGAGGCTATTCAATCAGCTCCTACTCCCTCTTCCAGGTCAGAGTTGCAGGCTTTCTTAGGCCTCCTCAATTTCTATTCGGTATTTTTACCTCACAAGGCCACCCTGGCTGAACCTCTTCACAGACTTTTAGACAACCGTACGGTATGGCATTGGGGTTCAGCAGAGGAGACTGCTTTCAGAGCAGTTAAGCAGCTTTTAACTTCTGAGGCTGTCCTTGTTCAATGCAGTGACAGCCTCCCCCTGCTGCTAGCCTGTGATGCCTCCCCATACGGGGTGGGAGCGGTACTAAGTCACATCCTCCCAAATGGCTCAGAGGCACCATTGGCCTTTTATTCTCGCACAATGTCTCAGACAGAGAGGAACTATAGCCAGCTTGACCGCGAGGCTCTCGCATGTGTCGCTGGCGTAAGAAAGTTCCACGATTATCTTTACGGGCGGCACTTTCATCTTCTGACTGATCATAAGCCCCTCCTAGGAATCCTTGCAAACAATAGGCAGAGCCCTAACGTCTTATCCCTTAGGATGTCTCGCTGGTTGGAGTTTATGGCCTCTTATTCATACACTCTCCACTACCGCCCGGGCCGGCAAATGGGAAATGCAGATGCTTTAAGCAGATGTCCATTGCCCAGGCCCGTTCAGGACCCAGCACCGACGGTCTCTATTTTGCTTGTGGACGAGTTGTCTGTGCCTGTCACTGCTTCTCATATTGCGTCCAAATCTGCGAAGGACCCTGTCCTTCTGCAGGTTTTAGACTGGGTACGTAGGGGATGGCCATCAGTTTCCCCTTCTCCCATGTTCCAGCCTTTCTTTAATAGAAGGCATGAACTAACAGTGATGAAGGGATGCTTGCTTTGGGGGCACAGGGTGGTGGTACCTCCCAGTCTTAGAACCAACATCCTCCAATGTCTCCATAGGGCTCATCCAGGCATAGTCCGGATGAAAGCACTTGCACGCAGCTATGCCTGGTGGCCTAGGATGGATGAACAAATAGAAGAGTGGGTTAATAAATGTAGGCCATGCCAGTTGTCTAGGCCAAGCCCTCCTGCTGCTCCTGTCTTAGAATGGGAATCTGCTAGAGCCCCCTGGTCTCGTCTACATATGGACCTGGCAGGCCCTTTCCATGGCCAAACCTTTCTAGTATTGGTAGATTCTTATTCTAAATGGGTGGAGTTGGCTCGAATGCCCTCCACCACTTCTGAGTCCATTATTTCAATCCTGGACCCTATTTTTGCCTCACATGGCCTCCCTGATGTACTAGTTACGGATAACGGACCACAGTTTACTTCCTCGGGGTTCGAGGCTTACCTAGCTCGGATGGGGGTGCGCCACGCTAAAACTGCCCCCGCTCACCCTGCTGCTAATGGATTGGCAGAAAGGGCCGTGAGGTCTGCCAAAGAGGCCCTAAGCCGTTTGGGCACCTCCAACTGGCAGGCTAGTTTAACTACCTACCTATTTGCCCAGCATACAACCCCGTGTCAGACTACAGGCCTAAGCCCCGCTGAACTCCTAATGGGACGACGCTTAAGAACCATACTCGATCGTCTCTATCCCGGGTATGTGGACTTACAACAACCCTGCAGGCAGACCACTCCTAGATTGTTACAACTGGGGGATCCTGTTTTCGCATTGAACCTAGGGATTGGGCCTAAGTGGGTTTCCGGACATATCTCTCAAGTAACAGGACCCTGTTCTTACAAGGTTCTGTTAGAGGATGGACGAACTTGGCGGCGGCACATAAACCAGCTTCACCGCCGCGTACCTGATACCACCCAACCTTCTAGTATGTCACCTACACCGACTCCAGTCAGCCTTCCGATCGTGCCCTCGCTCACCACGGTTTCACCAGCACCATCATCTGCTGGGATGGCTTCTCCAGCACCGGTCTCGCCTCCAGGGATGGCTTCTTCAGCGCCGATCTCTCCTCTAAGGACAGCAGCTCCTGTCAACTCGTCAGTGGGCGAGAGCGGCGCTCAACGGTCCCTCCCTCCTTCAACTCCAGGACTGGTTCTGAGAAGGTCTGGGCGGAGCCGGCGGAGCCCTGCCTATTTGAAGGATTATGTCTGTGCGTTTTAAGGGGGGATGGGTGTTAAGTCCTTGACTTAAGATCATGCCGGCTGTTATATTTATTGGTTGAACTTAAACAGCAGGCGTGGGAGACTTGGTTAACTCTCATTGGTTCTTCTCTGGCAGCCTCCTTATAAAGAGGAAGCTGTCAGCCCCATTCCTGTGTGTGTTTCATGTCGAACTACATTGTTTGAATAAACAGCTAATTTTATGCAAGCTGCCTTCTGCATCTCCATTCGAGCAAGCCAACTTCCGGCATAATAGATAAATAGATAGATAGATAGATAGATAGATAGATAGATAGATAGATAGATAGATAGATAGATAGATAGATAGATAGATAGATAGATAAAAATGGCTTCCTATGTATCTTGCGCTCCGTCCTATCCTAAACAATCCCCCCACCTTTTTTTTAACCTTTCAGCTACGACACCTGTGTCCACACGAGCGAAATCGAAGCGGAGATCGAAGAGCCTCCCATTCCCAAAAAGCCTTGGAAGGTGCGTCTCGCTTCTTGGTGGGCGTTGGCTGTGAAATCCACGGCTTTTTGGTGACTTCCTGCCTGAGCGGTTAAGAATCCTCGGGGAAGGGAAATTCAGCATACAGTTTTACGCACACAAGTTGACAAAAAAGTTGTTGAGCATCAGAGTGAAGTTCTCCTAAATGATGAGGGGGCTGGAGGCTATGGCCATTTACGACGGTTGTAGCGTCCAGGGTCACGTGATCCCTTTTGCGACCACCTGACCAGCCAAGTCAACGGGGAAAGCCAGATTCACTTTAACAACCATGTTCCCCACTTAACGACTGCAGTGTTTTACGTAACAAGGGTGGTGAGAGAAGTCGTAAAATGGGGCAAACTGCCTTCACAAATTTCTCACTTAGCAACATCAATTTTGGGCTCGACGGTCGTAAGTTGAGGACTGCCTGTTCTTAAAGACGATTCTGACAATTCTGGTTGCTTGGCTAGGTCCACGCCCGATGGATCCTGGACATGGATGTCTTCAACGAATGGATGAATGAAGAAGACTATGAGGTGGATGAGAGCAAGAAGCCGGTCAGCTTTCGACAACGGATCTACCTGAGAAATGAGGTGACAGTTTTGGCTTCTTGGGATAGAGGTGACGCAGGGAGGGAAGGAAGGGGAGAGAGGTTAAAAAGGGGAAAGAGAAAGGAAGAGAGAAGATAGAAGGGGGGGAGAGGAGAGAAGAAGAAAGAGGAGAGAAGAAGATAAGGGAGGAAGGAAGAAAGGTTAAAGGAAAGAGAAGAGAAGACGGAGTGGAGGAGGAGATGAGGGGAAGAATGGAAAAGGGAAGGGAAGGGAAGAGATAGAAGAGGAAGGAAGGAAGGAGAGAGAAAAGGGAAGAAGAGATGAAGGAAGGAGATAGAGAAGGGAAGAGAAGATGGAATGGAGGGGGAGAGGAGAGGGGAAGAAAGGAAAAGAAGGGGAAAGGAGAGAAGAGAGAAGAGGAAGGAAGGAGAGAAAAGGGAAGAGAAGAGGAAGGAAGGAGATAGAGAAGAAGGAAGGAATGAAAAGAGGAAGGAGGAAAGAGGTGGGAAGGAAGAGGAGAGGTTAAAAGGGAAAGGGAAGACGGTGGGGAAGGGGAAAGGAGAGGGTAAGAAGTAAGAAGGTATGACATCTCGGTCATGATGGGGAGAGGCAGGTATAGCAGGAGCAGAGGGGTGGGCCGCTTGTGGGGAATAAGACCTCGCTGTTTACAAGTGATCCCTTGTTCCGGCCCCTCCGATGTGGTTCCATCTTGCTCAACCCGAGTACCTGGCAACCAGGGTTCTCAGGGCCCTGGGCTCAGGATGCTGCTGCTGAACGGCAGGTAAATTATCAACAAAGCCCCCGTGATACGTGATCTAATCACTGAGGAGGGGGCGGACGTGGTGTGTATAACTGAGACCTGTCTGGGCCAAGAGGGGGGAGTAGCCCTCTCTGAGATATGCCCAGACGGGTTCTCAGTGCAGCACCATTCACGACCCCAGGGAAGGGGGGGAGGAGTGGCTATTATAACGCGCCGAAATCTGCATCCTCGTAGGATCCCTGCCCCGGAGATTGTCGGGTTTGAGACGCTCCTTCTAAAGTTGGACTTAGGGGTTCAGGTGGGCCTTTTGTTAGCGTACCTGCCTCCCAGCTACGTTGCTAAGGCCCTGCCTGAGCTGCTTGAGGCGATAGCTAGCCTGGCGGTGGAGTTCCCCAGGCTTATGGTGCTGGGGGACTTTAACCTGCCTTCGGCGGTCGAAACCTCTGGTGCAGCTCAGGAGTTCATGGATTCCATGACAACCATGGATCTGACCCAAGTAATCCAGGGTCCGACTCATGAGGGAGGTCACATGCGCGACCTAGTGTTTCTTTCGGGGCAGTGGAGAGATGATCTGAATGTAGGGGATATGGCCATCACCCCGTTGTCATGGTCAGACCATTTCCTACTGAGGTTGGATTTCACAGCCCCACTCCTCCTCCACAGGGAGGCGGGACCGACTAGGTGGTTCCGCCCCAGGCGCCTAATGGAGCCGGAAGGATTCCAGAGGGAACTTGGGGAGATACCTGAAACCCTGGTACACAATTCGTCTGATGCCCTGGTAGCTGCCTGGAACACCGCGGCAGCAGGGGCACTAGACCGGATTGCGCCTTTGCGACCTCTCCGTGGCAGTGGATCCCGGAAAGCTCCCTGGTTTACCGAGGAGCTCCAGGAGATGAAACGCCACAAGAGACGTCTGGAGTGACGCTGGAGAGCCAGTAAAACCGAGTCCGATCGAACACTTTTAAGAACTTTTATTAAGTCTTATTTAGTGGCGATAAGGGTGGCAAAACGATCTCATTTTTCCGCTCTTATTGCGTCCGCAGATTCTCGTCCAGCCGCCTTGTTTAGGGTGACTCGCTCCCTCCTTGCAAAAGGGGTGAGCGAGGAACACTTGCAAGGTAGAGCTGAGGAATACTCGCAGTTTCTGACGGATAAAGTCGCTCGGATTCGGTCGAACCTGGACTCTAACTGGGCAGAGTCCATTGAGTTGACAGGGGCAAGTCTCGGTCCAGCATTGTGGGAGGAGTTTGACCCTGTTTCTCCTGAGGACGTGGACAAGGCTGTGGGAGCGATGAGCTCTGCCACCTGTTTATTGGACCCGTGCCCCTCCTGGTTGGTCTCGGCCAGCAGAGAGGTGGCACGTGGCTGGATCCAGGCGGTTGTCAACGCTTCTTTGAGGGAGGGTTCCGTACCGCAACCGTTAAAAGTTGCGGTGGTGAGACCCCTCCTCAAGAAGCCTTCCCTGGATCCAGCGGATTTGAAGAACTTTCGTCCTTTCTCCAACTTGCCTTTTATAGGTAAAGTTGTGGAGAAGGTGGTAGCTTCTCAGCTCCTTCGGTTATTGGAGGAAACTGATCATCTAGATTCTTACCAGTCGGGTTTCAGGCGCGGTTACAGCTCAGAAACCGCCTTGGTCGCCCTGATGGATGATCTCTGGCGAGCCCGGGAGGGGGGTAATTCCTCCATCCTGGTGCTACTTGACCTCTCAGCGGCTTTCGATACCATCGACCATGGTATCCTTCTGCATCGTCTCGGCGAGTTGGGAGTGGGAGGCACTGTTTTGCGGTGGTTCTCCTCTTATCTCGCTGACAGGATGCAGTTGGTGTTAGCAGGTGGGCAGAGGTCGTCTCCTAGGCCCCTGACCTATGGGGTGCCCCAGGGTTCGGTCCTGTCTCCCATCCTGTTTAACATTGACATGAAACCGCTGGGGGAGATCATCCGTAGACATGGGGTGAGTTTCCAACAGTACGCTGATGACACCCAGCTGTACATCACCACCCCGTCTAAATTCAGGGAGGCGGTTGATGTGATGTGCCAGTGCCTGGACGACGTTAGGATCTGGATGGGGAGGAACAGACTCAGACTCAACCCCGACAAGACTGAGTGGCTCTGGATATTGCCTCCGAAGGACTATATCGACTGTCCCTCCTTGGTTCTTGAGGGAGAAAAATTAACTCCCTCAGAACGGGTTCGCAATTTGGGAGTCCTCCTAGATCCACAGCTAAAATTAGACCAACACCTTGCAGCTGTGGCTAGGGGGGCTTTTGCACAGGTTCGCCTGGTGCACCAATTGCGACCATACTTGGAGAAGGAGGCTCTACTCATGGTCACTCACGCCCTTGTCACCTCTCGACTGGACTACTGCAATGCACTCTACATGGGGCTGCCCTTGAAGAGTATTCGGAGACTTCAACTGGTGCAAAATGCAGCTGCGCGTGCTGTGGTAGGTGTTTCAAGGTACACCCACGTAACACCTATACTCCACCAGCTGCATTGGCTGCCCATTGGTCTCTGGGTACAATTCAAGGTGCTGATCATCATCTTTAAAGCCCTACATGGCTTAGGACCAGGCTATCTCCGGGACCGCATTCTGCCGCATTCCTCCCTCCGACCGGTCAGGTCCCACAGAGTGGGTCTCCTCCAGGTCCCGTCAGCCAAACAATGCCGACTGGCGGGGCCTAGGGGGAGGGCCTTCTCTGTAGGGGCCCCCGCTCTCTGGAACCAACTTCCTCCAGAGATCCGAATCATCTCCACCTTGCTGGCCTTCAGAAAAGCCATTAAGACATGGCTCTTCCTGCAGGAGGGGTGAGTTTGAGACGATTCTATATCTAATGTCTCCCCCATGTATGTATGGTGTGCATTTATATATATATATATATATATATATATATATATATATATATATATATATATATATATATATATATATATATATATATATATATATATATATATATATATATATATATATATATATATATTTAAACTGTTTTTAAGCTGTTTTTTAATGATTTGTTTGGAGTTTTTATAAAATGTTGTACGCCGCCCTGAGTCCTGAGGGAGTAGGGCGGCATAGAAAAACTGCCAAATAAATAAATAAAAATAAATAAGAAAGGAAAAGAGAAAAGGGGAGGACAGTAGAGAAGAGAGCTGGAAGGGACCTTGGAGGTCTTCTGGCCTGACCCCCTGCTCAAGCAGGAGACCCTATACAATTTCAGACAACTGGCTCAACCCCAACCCCAGCTTTTTCTTAGTTCCACCAGATGGACCTTCTTAGGATTGGACGCCCATAACATCCCTTGCCTCCCTGCTTGGTTGATTTGGGTGGATGTAACAGGGAAAAGATCGTCCTTCAAAGAATAGGGAGGGAGGGAGCCACCACGGAGAAGGTCCTTCTTCTCAGTTGCGATTGGCTGGAGCATCCACATGTGGGTATTGACTTCCGTTGCTAGGAGACTGAGTTGTAAGAATTTTCTGGTCATGCCCCTCTGCTTAGCTGGCTTCTTCAGTTTTTTACGACTCAGTTAAAGCAAGGAGACGTGTTCCCAATCAGCTCCAGCTAATTGAAGCCAATAGTCACTGTGTGCTTGCATTTTCCTTCCATTTTCCCACCTTTTTTCTCTGATCGTCAGTGAGGAGCAGGCAAAGGTCGCAGAGAAGCAGCTCTGCTGCATAATCAACCCCCCAGCTGCCAGTGAGTCAGCGGTCTCGTTCTAGCTTCTAGAACAGCCGTTTCCACCTTTCCTGCTTTGCTTTCTTATTCGGCCTGGGTAGCTTCCGAAGCTATCCCCTCGAGGGGATTCTCCGTTGGGGCGGGTTCCTGCGTCCTCCTGGTTGCCGCTGGTAGTGAGCTGGGCTTTCCCCAGTATGCCGGGATGGCCACTGCCACCCGAAGTGTTTTTTTTTTACGGCTAGAGAAAGCAGCCCCAAAGTTGTGAGCTGCTGTAGGGCCACGTTTTGAAGAGGGCTGTCCCCGTGCCCTTTGTTTCTTTGTTTGCCTCGCTTGTTGCTGTTGTGGCTGGCTGCCTCGTGGCGGTGACCATTTTGGATCCGGCCAACTCAGCTGAGAGCAGCCATTTTGTTTTTTGCAGTTTGAATTGTTTTACTGTTGAGGCCTGTAGGGTGGTTTTCTCTCTGCCCTCAGGCTCTCTTTCGAGGATCTGTTCTCCTGGTTTCTTCAGTTTCCTCTGGTTTTTTTGCCTTCCGGATGTTTTTTCTCTTTGACCTGATTTGTTTCCATCTTCTGCAGGGAGGTGATCTCCAGCTTCAAGATGGCTGACCGTTCCTCTTCTAAGAGGCCTAGTGATGACAAAGGGGCTGGAAAGTCCACCCCACACCCTTCCAGATCCTCTTCAAAGGGGGAATCTGGCTGCTCCAGGTCTAAGTCTCCTGCATCCTCTTAAGACATCTGCTGCTGCAGACAGGGATGCAGAGAGGAGACAAAAAGCATTAGACCGTCAGTTTGCCAGAGCTGCCAGGTTGGCTGAGGTTCCAGAATCTGAGGAATTATCTCCAGACAGGATAAGGTCGCCCCTTCTGGAGTTGTCTCCCCGCTCGCTTGGGGAAGGGCACCTGTCCTACCCTCAAGGGGCCCCAGTGGAACAGGATGTAATCGCTTCTGTCCCGCCTTATAACGAGGAACACTTTTTGCCTCTGGCCCTTGTATCACAACCTGCTCCTGTGCCTGTAGTTCCCTCTAGGCCTGCTATTCCAGAGGCAACCTTCAATCCAACTTCTGCAGGGCTCTGTGCCGGGGAGGGCCAAGGGCCAGTCGTATCTCAAGATTTGGGCCAAATTATAGCACAAGCCATTTCTCAAAGCCTTGCCTCAACCTTTAGACATGGCCATATGCAATTTTTGCCCCCTCCGATGGATCCACGTTTGCCCACGCACCAGGCTTGGGGTAGGGAACATGCAACTCCAACTCATTCTTTGGCCCATAGCGAAGAATCTGTTAGGGAGGAGGGGGAGTTGGATGATCAGGAGTTCTCTGATGATGAAGGGGTGATCCCGGATAGACCAGCATTTACGGGTCTCTTCCGCCTTCCTCTGTTCAAATCATTGTTGTATAAGGTCATTGCTTCTGCCAACATGGAGCAGTCCTCTACCTCCTCAGAAGCCCCTTCTGGTCAGGATCCTCAGGAGGGTCTGTTTTCCGAGCCTATTGTAGAGGAATTGGCTATTCCTGCTCCCAAATTATTTTTGAGCGTAGTTCAGCGTCCATGGCCTAGTCCTGGTTCTCTCACAGCCCCTAGCAATGTGGATCGCAAACTTTATGGTGCTGCCCAAGCTATGGAGGATCTCTTATTTATTTGTTTTATTTATTTAAGCGTTCTTATATGCCGCCCAACTCCCGCGGGACTCAGGGCGGCGTACAACATTAGGAAAGAACAGCTAATAAAAATAATAACAAGTAAAATGAGTACAAAAATTAAAACAAACCATCATTCGTACATGGGGGGATTGATCTCTATTTCACCCCGCCTGCAGGAAGAGCCATGTTTTAACGGCTTTACGGAAGGCCAGCAGGGTGGGGATAGTCCGGATCTCCGGGGGAAGTTGGTTCCAGAGAGAGCTAGCTCCCACAGAGAAAGCTCTCCCCCGCGGTCCCGCCAACCGGCATTGCTTGGTTGATGGGACCTGGAGGAGACCAACTCTGTGGGACCTAACCGGTCGTAGGGAGGTATGCGGTAGGATGTGGTCCTGGAGGTAACCTGGCCCAGAGCCATGTAGGGCTTTAAAGGTTAAAACCAACACCTTAAATTGCGTCCAGAGACTAATGGGCAACCAATGCAGCTGGCGGAGAATGGGTGTTACGTGGGTGTATCTTGGAACACCCACTACAGCTCATGCAGCTGCATTTTGCACCAGTTGAAGTCTCCGGATACTCTTTAAGGGTAGCCCCATGTAGAGCGCATTACAGTTTTTGGCCCACGCTATCATTGGTTCTTTGACAATTTCTTCCATTTTTTCAGATTCTAATAAGTAATTATATAGTTTCGATATCATTTTTTCGTCTGGACCCATTAAAATTTTATCTAATTGTCGCAAGTCCGTATCTATGCCCATTCCTTCTTTATCCTTATTATATTTTGATTTTATTTGTAGGTATGGCCACCAGTTGATTCTAATATTTTGTTCCAATAATTGTTCCCTGCTCTTTAGCTGTCCTGTCATATCTAATAAGTCACTATATCTTACAATTCTAATTGTACCAATTAAATTCGGATATACCGTGGCTTCTATGGGTGAAAGCCATCTAGGAATTTTTATATAATTTTTCTTTTTAGTTTCGTGCCATGTCTTTATGAGATATTTTCTAATTAAATGTTGGTTAAAGTTAGATTGTAGTTTAAGTCCATCCTTCCATAAATAGGCGTGCCACCCCATCAAAAGATCATGGCCTTCCAGAATTAGTAGTCTTATTTGATAAATTAATCCAATCTTTAATCCATGTCAAAGATGCTGCCTTGTAATAAATTTTCCAATCAGGGAGTCCGAGGCCGCCTCTGCTCTTATTGTCCTGTAAATTTGTTAATTTAATTCTTGGTTTTTTGTTTAGCCAAATAAATTTGGTTGTAATTTTATTCATTTCATTAAAAAAATTAGTCTCTAATTTTATGGGAATCGTTTGGAATAAATATAAAAATCTAGGTAGAATACTCATTTTAATTATGGCTATACGCCCTAGTAGTGAAATTTGTAATTTTTTCCATTTCTCTAGATCTAACTTTATTTGATTTACTAATTTGTCATAGTTATCTTTTTAAATAGATGAATTTTCATTTGTTAGTATTATACCTAAATATTTAATTTTTTTTGTTATTTGCATACCCAATGTTCTTTCCAATTCCTCATTCTGCTTTTTTGTCATATTGTTGTTAAAATTTTAGTTTTTTGTTTATTAATTTTCAAACCCGCCGATTGTCCATATTCTTCTATTTCTCTAATTAATTTCGCTCCGTCTGGTCCCGGAGATTTATTGTTGTTTTGTTTTTTTAATGCGTTCTGAATTTCTTGTATTGTGATATCCTTATTCAACATTTCCTAATATAAATATAGAGTTAATAAGCAATTATTATATTCACAGTAAATCAGATGTATAGTATATAATTAAGTTTATCAAATTGTATCTATATATTATCTAGCTAAGCAAATTTATATTTATTTTTGTATAATTAAAGACTAATTTATTAAATACGTAAGGTAATTATAGAAAATAGCTATAAACGTTACATAATCAGTATTAATAGTCACAAATATTGGTAGAGTCAACAAAGAAGAGAGAAAAAGAAAAAAGCAAGCAAAAAATTATACAATTATATTAACTATTACTCTCTCTATATAAATAGATACTATAGGTCTTAGTTTTCTAATAAAGGGAATGAAGAGAGGAGAAAAATTTAAGTCAGATCTTAAAAGAGTCAAAATTCATAAAGAAAAAAGTAAAAAGAATAAACATAAATTAAGTTTTTTTTTACCACAATGTCAATGTCTGATATTGTTGTATATGTCCCAATTATCCTCTTTATTTCAAAAGAAAAGTTCGATCCTTTCAATTTTCACCGTCTAGCGTTAGATCTTATATTCTAAAATGGAGTTCTAATTTTGCTGAATCATCCTCCGTGCTCTGTATATTATTATTGGGTTGATTTTTTTTTAAAGAGAAAATTTTTTCTTCAACACACGATCTCCAATTCTCCGTAAACTATTAATCCAAGATCCGCGGTAATGCACTGGAAAATAAAGTAGTATTGTAATATTCCAGCTCTGCCGTAGGACTCGTGTCTGGGTTCCACCCTTGTATTTCCGCTCTCCGTTATTCTCGCCGCTATATCACTTGTTGAGCTCCTTAGTTTTTCCGTCCTATGGTCCAGTTTCTTCTCCCGATTTCCAAATCTTGTAAGTTTCCAATTTGGTATTTCGGGTATGGTCCGCTGTCATCGCTTGCTTCAGGCCCACCATACTTCCAAGAGCAGGGACGGACGCTTTCATCTTCGATAGAGAGGGTTTCCTTCGCCCCAGCGGGTGAATGCCTTCGCCTCGCTGTTGCTCGGTATCTCACCTCTTATCCCACGTTGTCCTACAAACAAACTGTGCCTCAAAAGGTTTCGAAAAGAAAAGAAAAAACAGCCTCGGGGGACGAGGATCGTCGTCCTACAGCTGCTACGCCCCGCGTCGCCACCGGAAGTCCCGCACCACCGCAACTTTTAAGGGTTGCGGCATGGATCCCTCTCTTACAGTTTCCCCAGGTTGATGCTCCTGTGGTGGCCCTGTCGTCTCCATCTTTGTTGCCCACTGACGCAAGCGAGGTCCTAAAGGCGGAGGAGAAGGTTGAACTGTTGTGCCATAAGATTCATCAGGCGGCGGCCTGGGCCATCAGAGCTTCTTCGGCTGCCTCCTCCTTTAATAGGTCCACCATAATCTGGTTGTGTCAATTACGAGCCAGGTTGCCCCCTGAGGACATTCATTTGCGTCATGACATCAACAAAATTATTGCTGCCACCGAGTATTCAGCCGATGCCACCTTGAATGCCACTAAGTTTGCTGCTAGGGCTCTAGCATCTAATGTTTCTTCATGCCGCCTTCTGTGGCTCCGCCATTGTAAGGCCGATCTGCGCTCCAAGGGGCGCTTGGCATCGGGTCCCTATAAAGGGGGAAATTTGTTTGGAGAAGTTCTAGATCCCATCCTGACCGAAACCAGGGACAAGCAAAAGGTGCTGCCTTCACAGCAGAGGCTTCCGGATCGTAGAGCGGCTCCCTACGGGCAGAGGCAGTCCTACCGTCAGTCCGACTACTACCAAGCCCCAATGTTTCAACGTATGTATGCGCAGGGGTCTGACTGTGCACAGGACAGACCTGGTTCCCGTGACGGGCTGTCGCTCCTTTCCATCCAAGCGGCCCTTTCGTGGGGGCTTCAACAGGTCCTACCGCAGGGGTAAGTGATCCCCAAGCTGACCTTCCCATTGGTGGGCGTCTGCAACTTTTTGCAGATCAGTGGGAAGGTACCTCGTCTGACGCCTGGGTCCTCAACACCATTAGATTTGGCCTCAAACTTGAGTTCCATTCCCCACCCCCCTCTCGTTTTCTTCAATGCCCTGTCTCCAGGAACTCTCAAAAGAGACAGCTGATGGACCTGGAGATCCAACATCTCTTACAAATCCAGGCCATCGAACCGGTTCCTGAAGGGCAACAGGGCCTTGGGTTTTATTCCATTCTTTTCCTTGTGCTCAAGAATTTGGTGGGGTGGGGGTGGAGAGGGATTTTGGATTTTAAGAAACTCAATCGCCATGTGACTTACCGGCGCTTTAAAATGCAGTCTCTCCAAACCATTTTGGGTTGCATCCGTCCAGGGGATTTCTTGTCATCTGTGGATCTGAAGGAGGCCTATCTCCATGTCCCTATCCACCCGGACCACAGGAAATTTCTGCGGTTCATGGTTGCAGGCCGTCATTTTCAGTACAGGGCTATGCCATTTGGCCTCTCTTCGGCTCCTAGGACTTTTACCAAGATCCTGGCAGTGGTGTCTGCATCTCTTAGAGCTCTTCCTGTAAGGGTTTTGTGTTATCTCGACGATATCCTAATCCAGTCGTCTTCCCCCCTTCAGGGGACAGTGGATGTCCAGACCGTCATCAGAACCCTCCGGGCCCATGGGTTTTTGGTCAACCTAGAGAAGAGCCACCTCACCCCCTCCACTCGCCTCCTCCACCTTGGGGCGACAATAGATTCCGAATCTTGCCGGGTTCACCTTTCCAAGGACAGGCAGTACAGTATTCGGAGTTTGGTAGGTCAAGTTCGCTCCCTCCGTTCTGTTCCACTGGACACATCTTGCCTTCTGGGCAAGATGCTGTCGTGTATCGCCATCGTTCCGTGGGCCCGCCTTCACGCCAGGACGCCTCAGTGGTTCCTGTTACTTTACCAGAGGGCGGGCAGGGCACATTCCAGGCGGTTGGTCCGCCCTCCCGCCCCTGGCTCTCCGGTCACTAGCCTGGTGGACCTCCGACGCCCTCACCGCTGGGTGCATTTTCAGGGAGCCCCCCAGGCTGACGATCACCTCGGACGCCAGCTTGTTCGGATGGGGAGCTCACCTACAGGGGCGACTGGTCCAGGGCAGGTGGTCGCCAGAGGAAGCTCACCACAACATCAACTGGCTGGAACTGCGGGCCATTCATCTGGCACTGCGGCATTTTCAGGCAGAGGTTCGGAATAATCAGTGCTGATCCTGACAGACAACGTGGCAGCGAAGGCCCATGTGAACAAGCAGGGGGGTACTCATTCACGACCTTTGATGGAAGAGTTGGAGGCGCTGGGCAGTTGGGCAGAGGGCAATGTTCTGTCCATCAAGGCGGAGCACAACTCAGGGAAGTTGAACCTCCAGGCAGACTGGTTGAGCAGGACCACCATCGATCAGTCCGAATGGCATCTATATCCGGAGTTGTTCGAGGAGATGTGCTGGCGCTTCGACAGGCCACTGGTGGACCTGTTTGTTTGGCCACCCAACGCTCACCTTCAGAGGTTCTTCTCCAGGTTCCCGGAGCCCGGAGCGGAACAGGTCGATGCCCTTTGTAGTCCCTGGCCTCTGGGCCTTCTCTATGCCTCCCCCCCCTTCCTCTTCTTCACAGGGTGATTTGGAAGGTGCTGGAGGAACGTGCGGAGGTTCTCCTCGTCACCCCACACTGGCCCAGACGCCCATGGTTTGCGGACCTGGTCAGCCTCTCAGTGGCCAGGCCGTGGAGGATTCCAGACGACCGGATCGCTCTGAGCCAGGGGTCAGTGATGCATCCAGACCCACAATGGCTGCAACTGACCGTCGGGCGCTTGAGCGGGAGATCCTGAGGAGGGAGTTCCTGCCTGATGACGTGATCGAGACCATTCAAGCATCTAGGTGCCCTTCTACCACCTGCATTTAATTTGCCACCTGGTCGGCATTTGTCGCCTGGTGTGCTGGCAAGGGTCTCGACGCGATTGATGCTCCAGTCAGGCGGGTCCTTGAATTTTTGCAATCGGGGCTGGTGAAGGGGTTGGCCCCCAACACTCTCCGTAGACAGGTAGCGGCCCTGGCCACGGTCTTGTCAGGGGGAGGGAGTCAGACCCTTGGTCACCATCCACGAATTAGGAGCTTCCTGAAGGGGGTTGCCAACCTTAAACCCCCCGTAGTTCACCGATATCCCTCTTGGGATTTACCTTTGGTGCTTCAGGTGCTCACCGGTCCCCCCTTCAAGCCCCTCAGGTCTACCAGTTTATGACTTTTAACCCTGAAAGTTGTTTTTCTAGTGGCAATCACATCTGCCAGGAGGATATCTGAATTGGCTGCTCTGTCAGTGCGTGAGGATCTTTGTAGTTTTCACACTGACAAGAGTTGTACTGCGGTTGGACCCTTCCTTTCTTCCCAAGGTGAACTCCTGGTTCCACAGGGCCCAGGAAGTTATTCTGCCGGACTTCTGTCCCAATGCGACTCATCCACGGGAGCATCGCTGGCACACCTTGGATGTTAGGAGGGCCCTCCGCAGGTACATCAAACGTACCGAATCCTTTCACTGATCGGCGGCCTTGTTTGTTAGTTTTCAATCTTCCTCCATGGGTAGGAAGGTTACCCCGTCCTCCATTGGTCGTTGGTTAAGGGCCTGTATTGCTATTGCCTATCAGTTAAGTGCTACTCCTCCGGGTCGTATTACTGCCCACTCTACCAGGAGTGCGACCACTTTGGCTGCCTGGTCCACCCAGGCTTCTATTTTTGACATCTGTAGAGCTGCTACCTGGTCATCCCCCTCTCCTTTTGTTCGTCGTTATAAGGTTGATGTTTATGCTTCTGCTGAGGCTTCTTTTGGCAGGAGGGTCCTTGAACAGGTTGTTTCCACCCCATCCACCTTGGACCATGAGGTTCCCCACCCACGGGGCACTTAACTTGGGTATATCCCACATGTGGATGCTCCAGCCAATCGCAACTGAGAATGAATGTTGGTGCTTACCTGATACGTTCCTTCTAGTTGCTTGGCTGGAGCATCCACTCCCTCCCGAGTTAGTTGTTGTGTGGTCCTGGGTTAGGGGTGGTTGTCTTGGTTCATTGGTACTTTCCTTGCCTGTTAACTTCGTTGCAAAAACTGAAGAAGCCAGCTAAGCAGAGGGGCGTGACCAGAAAATTCTTACAACTCAGTCTCCTAGCAACGCAAATCAATACCCACGTGGATGCTCCAGCCAAGCAACTAGAAGGAACGTATCAGGTAAGCACCAACGTTCATTCTGGGTCCCACCAGATGGACCTCCTTAAGAGAGGAGACCCATAACATCTCCTACCTCCCTGCTCTGGTGGATTTAACTGGGGAAAAGTAGGTCCTTCAGACAACACGTAGGGCTTTGGAGGTGACCACCCAACACCATGAATGAAACCCAGAAGCAAATCTGCCAGAGTGGTGACCCTGGTGCACATCTAGTCTTGCCTCAAAGCCCCTTTTGGAACCTGCCGAAGCTTCCGGATCCTTTTCAAAGGCCGGACCTGAGAAGGAGCCGCTGGATGAGACGTGGATGATGGGTGCTTGGGAAGGGGACCCTTGTTGGACCATCTCTCTCTCTTTTCAACAGCCGGTCCGTAGCCCCGAACGGCGAGATAGGAAATCAGCTGCCGGGACCCGGAAGAGGAAGGCCTCTCCTTCGTCCCCACCGCCTCCCACCCCGGGGGAATCCAGGAAGAAAGTTGGCAAGAAGGGGTATGGTCCTTGGATGGATGGATGGATGGATTAAATTACTGATCAAGCAACAGTGAGTTTGTGGTTAACCTGACCTAGAGGAGAGGACCTGCCACCTCACAAGATGGATCAATCCACGATCGTGCAGGAGAATGGTGTGCTCGTTCCCTCTGGTCTCGGCTGATCTGTCAGAAAGAGACTATTCATCAAGATATCTGTCTGTCATCTGTCGATCTGACATTTATCTTACCTGTAGCCGTCTGTGATTCATTATCTATCACTCATTTATCATCTTATCTATCATCTTTCTATCTTACGTTGAAGTCCAACCATCTTTCAGGTGGCCATGGTTGAGAAACACCTGGGTGGATGGGTGGGTGGGTGGATGGAGAGATGGGTGGGTGGAGAGATGAGTGGGTGGGTGGGTGGGTGGATGGATGGAGAGATGGAGGAGTGAGTGGGTGGAGATGGGTGGGTGAATGGATGGATGGAGTGATGAAGAGATGGATGGATGGGTGGGTGAATGGATGGATGGAGAGATAAAGGGGTGGGTGGAGATGGGTGGGTGAATGGATGGAGAGATGAAGAGATGGGTGGGTGGAGAGGTGGGTGGGTGGATGGATGGAGAAATGGAGAGATACTATTTTTCAACATGCTGGCTGAGGAACTCTGGAAATGGAAGTCTATCCATGTTCCAGTTGACAAGGCTAAGTAAGATACCTGGATGGAGTGAGGAATGGATGGATGGAGAGAAGGAGGGCGGGAGGGATCTTTGGATGCATGGATAGAGGGAGGGATGAAGAGATAGAGAAAGAGATCTTTCTCAACATGCTGGCTGAGGAACTCTGGGAACTGAAGTCTACCCATGTTCCAGTTGGCAAGGCTGAGAAACCTGGATGGAGAGATGGGTGGGTGGAGAGATGGGTGGATGGATGGAGAGGCGGAGTGAGGGGTGGATGCATGGATAGATGGATTGATGAAAAGACGGAGAAAGAGATGTTTCTCAACGTACTAACTGAGCAACTCTTGAGACTTGAAGCCCACCCAGCTTCAGGTTGAGGGGGGGAAACCCTAATCCAGAATCCACCCCCCCCATGCAGAGAACGGTCAGTCAAGGGTGGTCTTCTCCTTTTGTCTCCCCCTCCAACACCCCCCTCCCCTTCCAGACAAGCCAGCCTTTACGGTAAGCAATGCGGTCAGAAAGAAGAGGAGCAGGACGATCTGACCAAGGACATGGAGGACCCCACCCCAGTGCCGAACGTTGAGGAGGTGGCCCTTCCCAAAAATGGTGCGCCGCAAGCCACGCAACACACAAGCCACACAACACAAGCCACACAGCTGTCTCCCCCCCCCCCGGAATTTCCCCCACTTTCAAGACCGTGATCTGAGGTTTCTCCAGACTGGGTGGGTCCTCGACTTAATGACCGCCATCCAGCCCGAAATTCCCGTTGCCGAGCGAGACATTGGTGACGTAGGTCTGTTTTTCACATCTGATGTCCCCACGATCAAAATTTCATGTGCTGGGCAATCGACTCGTATTTATGACGGTCGTGGCATCCCCTTTGGCGTTTTGCCCACAAAGTCCACAGATTCGTTCGACTGACGTGCACACAACGGTGTGCCGAAAGATGGTAAAATTGGCTGCGATTTGCTTAATGACCGCCTGGTAATTCCGGTCCTGATTGTCATCGTAAGTCAGGGACTGGCTGGAATTGAGTTAGTCCTCCGAGGGAGACGGAACTGAAGCCCTTCTGCAAGTAGTCCTCGACTTACGATGCAATTGTGAGCAAGAAAGAAGGGTCTGCTTTCCTAAATATGGGTAGTCCTCAACTTAAGACCGCAATTGTGAGCAACAAAGGAAGGTCTGTCTTAGTTAAATATGGGTAGTCCTTGACTTACGACCGCAATTTGGCGCCAAATTCCCATCGGTAAGGAAGATATTTGTTAAAAAGAGAGTTTTGCCTCTTTTGTTAAAAAGAGCCGAGGTGGCGCAGCGGTTAGAGAGCAGTACTGCAGGCTACTTTAGCTGACTGTGATCATTTGAGTTCAGCTGTTCAAATCTCACCGGCTCAGGGTTGACTCAGCCTTCCATCCTTCCGAGGTAGGTAAAATGAGGACCCAGATTGTTGGGGGCAATGTAAATATATACATTGCTTAGTGGTGTAAACTGCTTAGAGCAGTGGTGGCCAACCTTAAGCATACCATCCGCCAAATTTTTTCGCAGACAAATTCCGATCCGCCATTTATTATTTATTTATTTTTTTTGGTCGTTTTTGTATGCCGCCCCACTCCCGTAGGACTCAGGGCGGCCATACAACTTTCTTTCTTTCTTTCTTTCTTTCTTTCTTTCTTTCTTTCTTTCTTTCTTTCTTTCTTTCTTTCTTTCTTTCTTTCTTTCTTTCTTTCTTTCTTTCTTTCTTTCTTTCTTTCTTTCTTCCTTCCTTCCTTCCTTCCTTCCTTCCTTCCTTCCTTCCTTCCTTCCTTCCTTCCTTCCTTCCTTCCTTCCTTCCTTCCTTCCTTCCTTCCTTCTTTCTTTCTTTCTTTCTTTCTTTCTTTCTTTCTTCCTTCCTTCCTTCCTTCCTTCCTTCCTTCCTTCCTTCCTTCCTTTTTCTTTCTTTCTTTCTTTTTCAAAATTTTTTATTTTCTCCATCACTTCATATACAATTCAATACACATGTACCTTAAAATATTACAATAAAAATACATATTTGTTCAATATAGTCAATTATTCAAAAGTCAGTATCTTATTCAACACTTGCCTCATCAGTCTGTTCTACTTTATTCCATTACACTCCCCTCTCTCTATCTCCAACTTCTCCTCCTACTTTCTAACTCCTTCCCTCCTCCTCAATTTATTTATTTATTTATTTTGGTATTCTTATATGCCGCCCAACTCCCGAAGGACTCAACCCTCTCTACACCTTCTCTTCCTTCCCTTCTACTTCCTCTTTCACTTTCTTTGCCTTTCCTTGAGTGCTTTTATACTAAACTCATTTTATATTTGACAGACTGATGCTAATCTCAATTTTAAACTAATATCTTTTGAAAAAAAACATCATTATAGTTATATTATTATTATTTTATGTTATACTCTCTTCTAGGTACATGCTGCTATTTCCATCTTACCTCCCCAAAAAAAAGAAAAAAAGAAAAAAAGAAAAAAAAATCTAATTTCTAGTTTTGTCATCTGGGATATGCACCAGTTAATTCCAAATTTCCATCCAAATTGATCGCTATTCACTTAACTTTCCAAGATAGTTACTGTCTCCTGCTTCTTAATTTTAAGCCAAATTGCTTCCTTTAATTCTTTAATCTCTTTATTCATCGCTTCTGTTTTTTATCCTTTGTTCTATCAAAAAACTAAATGCCCAATTATTCTTTTAATTTCTCATATTAATCATCTAATTTTATCCACTCTATAAATATTCAACAAGTAGTAAAGAAAAAATAAAATATAAAAAGGAAAGGAAAAAATCCAAATCAATTAACTTATCAACTCTCAGCTTAATAAATTTTAAAGTAATTAACATTCATAATATTTCCTGTTCATTATTTAATATTTAAGTAATTTCCCTTAAATTCTAGTGATCATATTTATTCCATATTTCTCTTATTGTCATTGTTTTATCCACATTATTCCAAAAGATTCAACATTATTAATCTTTATAAAAAGAACAAAAGAGAGAAGAAGAAAAAATCTTTGAATTTCTAACGAGTTATATTAATTATACAAAATCATAATATATCATTTCATTTACTAATCGTCAAAATTCTTTCTAAATTTATTCAATTACATATTCAACTCTTAAAATAATACATTTTCCCCCTTTAAGATTTTTCATTTGAACAAATTTCATATGTGAAAAAATAAATTGAAATAAATGAAAAAAAATACACAATCATAATACATCTTTTGAGCTCTAATACTTACATTTATCATTCATACTTCTCATCTTAATTAACTTTGTTATATCTAAAATATCAAATCTTTTAATTTGTTAAACAATATTAATCTGTATATAAAAAAAACAGAATTTTTTTTTGACCCTTAATAAGATACTTTTAAATTAAAAAAAACATTTCCATAATATTCCAATATCATCATCAATTCCCTTTTAGTTTCTCAACTACTTTGTTTTTATATATATATTTCCTCCTTCCTCTGCTTAAAATTTTTTTCATCTTTCTTTTAATTTTGTACCAATAAGTTCTCTTTCCCCACACTCTTTTCCTCTCTTAATTTTACTTTCTGTATATATCTAATTTTCTCCATTCCTTTTTCCATTTTATATATCTCAAAATCCTTATCATCAATCTGAACATAATTATTCTTGATATCTTTATCTCTGTTATCATTATCACTCTTATCTTTATCTCTATTTTCACTGTTCAGTCCAGTAGTCATTGTCATTAAGGTAGTCATTAATCAGCATTACATTTCTTTCTTTCTGTCTTCCTTCCTTCCTAACTTTTCTTTCTTTCTTTCTTTCTGTCTTCCTTCCTTCCTAACTTTTCTTTCTTTCTGTCTGTCTGTCTTCTTTCTTCTTCCTTCCTTCCTTCTTTCATCTTTCTTCTTTCCTAACATCTTTTTCTTTCTTTCTGTCTTCCTGCCTTCCTAACTTCTCTCTCTCTCTCTCTCTTTTTCTGTCTGTCTTTCTTCTTCCTTCCTTCCTTCCTTCCTTCTTTCTGTCTTCCTTCCTTCCTAACTTTTCTTTCTTTCTGTCTGTCTGTCTTCTTTCTTCTTCCTTCCTTCCTTCTTTCATCTTTCTTCTTTCCTAACATCTTTTTCTTTCTTTCTGTCTTCCTGCCTTCCTAACTTCTCTCTCTCTCTCTCTCTTTTTCTGTCTTTCTTCTTCCTTCCTTCCTTCCTTCTTTCTGTCTTCCTTCCTTCCTAACTTCTTTCTTTCTTCCTTCCTTCCTTCCTTCCTTCCTTCCTTCCTTCCTTCCTTCCTTCCTTCGTGGCTGTGGAGAGGGGCTGGCTGAAGAAGATCCAGCGGCCACCAACTTACCGAGGCTCCTGGAAGACGGGCAGCCGTCAGCCCAGCCGGGGGAGGAGGAGGATAAAGGCGGCAATTTAGCCCATCAAGCGCAGTCCGCTCGGCGGCTCTCAGGCAGGACGGCAGTGCGCGCAGAAGGAATGCCGGAGGATGGTGCCGAGCGCACGAGGCTCTCCAGGCAGTGGCAGGTGACAGCGGGCGCCGGCCGAGTCCTCTCATGGGCAGTCGCGCCGACCCTGCCTCCGCCGAGGACGAGGGGAAAAGGGAAGCGCTCCCACAGAGCATCCCGACTGCAAGTTACCGTCGCCCGTCCTGCCCAAGCGGCCGCGAGACGCGACCCTGGAGCCGGATAGGCGCAAGGGCAGGAAGAGAGAGAAAAAGAAAGAAAAGGTGACGCTGTTTTAGCGAACGGAAGTGATTCCGACCGCGGCGCAGAGGCGCCCGGCGAGCGGGGCGTCACCTTTTCTTTCTTTTTCTCTCTCTTCCTGCCCTTGCGCCCATCCGGCTCCGGGGTCGCGTCGCGCGGCCGCTTGGGCAGGACGGGCGACGGTAACTTGCAGTCGGGACGCTCTGGGAGCGCTTCCCTTTCCCCCTCCTCCTCGGCGGAGGCAGGGTCAGCGCAGCTGCCCGTGAGAGGACTCGGCCGGCGCCCGCTGTCACCTGCTGCTGCCTGGAGAGCCTCGGCGCCGTTCTCCAGCTTTCCTTCCGCGTGCGCTGCCGTCCCGCTCGCCGGGCAGAAAAGCGTCACCTTTTCTGTCCGTTGGATGATTGCAATGCGCCACTTGCAATCATCCAATGCGCCACGTTTGGCGCATGCGCCACGGTTTGGCCACCCCTGGCTTAGAGAGTGCTTGCACTATGAGGCGGTATATAAATCTCACTAATAAGTAAACTAATAAATGTTACGACCTTGCTTGCCTCCGTCGTTAAGCAAATCACCTGCATCCTTAAATTAGCAACCCGGTCGTTAAGGAAATCCGGCTTCCCCCTTGACTTTGCTGGTTGGAAGGTCGCAAAAAGGAGATTCCGTTACCCCGTCATAAATATTAGTCAGTTGTCAAGCATCTGAATGTAAATTACATGACCCTGGGGATGTAAATTACATGACCCTGGGGATGGTCACAAGTGTGGAAAATGGTCATAAGTCACTTTTTACGCTGCCGTTGTATCTTTGAACTGTCGCTAAACATGGTCGTAAGTCAAGGACAATCAGTAATTGTATTCATTCTTCATGGCCTGTTTTCTAGGCATGTTCAGAATTCGAACCCTTGTCTCTCCAAACCTTTCCTTTTGTTTTGTTTTTTTAAATAACCCTCTGGGCTTTCCTTTCTGAGTAGTCCTCGGCTTACAACCACAATTGAGCCCCCAACCTTGATGTTGCTAAGCGACACCTTTGCTTGGGGAAGTTTTGTCCCCTTTGACAAACACTCACCACACTGTTGTAAAATGAATCACTGCCATCACGTCGGGAACACAGTCGTTAAGCAAATCCGGCTTCCTGCTTCTCCGAAGGTCGCTAAGGGAGACATTGGTCAAGGGAATTGGGCCCCATTTGGTGACTTTTCTTGCTGCCGCTTTTAAGTGAATCGCTGCCATTGTTAAGTGACATATATATATTCTGCAACCAATTCTCCAAAATCTGAGAGCTGTGTTACTGGAGGCTACACAACTCTGTGTACTCTGTGTGTGTGTGTGTATAAAATAGAGTATTTATCCTGTGTGCTGCTTGGAGAGTCCAAGCATGGGTTAACTTCTTGTCTGCTTGCCAGGGACTGAGTAAGAAATATCCGGCCACGCCTCCTCCTTGGCTCCACTGAGGCAGTTGTTTTACTCAGTCGAGCCTAGAGGGACGCAAAAATATATTTCTCCTCTCATTTCCTGAGCAAGCTTTCAGAAACACCATATTTGGACTCTCCTTCGTTTAAAGATTAAAGGTTTTCACTATTGCCTTTAATTGGGAGCGGGTGAGCTCAGGGGAAATTCCTTGCCGGCCAGCGGTTTGATATTGCTACTGAGGGGAGGGCTGCTTCTCCGGATTGCCGGCAGGACCGCCTCCACCTCTTTCCTCCGAAGTACTTGTCTCTGCAGCAGGAGTCCTTGTCCAGTGATCCAGCGAGGCTCCGTTTCGGTGGCGGGCCATCAGCTGTGAGTCGGGCCCGACCACAGGATATCTCTCAGCCAGGGGGCAGTGCTACATCTGGACCCCCAGTGGCTGCAGTTAGCCATATGGCACTTGAAATGGATATTCTGAGGAAGGATAAATTTTTGGGGAAGGTGATCCACACTATCCAAGCCTCCAGACCAGCATCAACCAATCGTCTCTATAACGCCACTTGGTTGGCATTCTGTCGCTTTTGTGCCACGCATCATATCACTCTGGTTTCCACGTCAATACCGCAGGTTTTGGATTTCTTACAAGAAGGGTTGGACAGGGGATTAGCTCCCAACACCCTGTGGCGACAGGCGGCTGCTTTGTCAACTGTCTTAGTGTATGAAGGCCTTCAATCGCTAGCTCATCATCCCAGGGTCCGTAGCTTCCTCAAGGGAGCTTCTAATCTAAAACCACCGACAGTACACCATCATCCGTCCTGGGATCTTACCCTAGTTTTACAGGGACTCCGTTTGAACTGTTGCGGACTACTAGTCTCCGGTTGCTAACGTTTAAGGTGGTCTTCCTGGTGGCTATCACTTCTGCCAGGAGAATTTCGGAACTGGCTGCACTATCGGTTCGTTCCGATTTGTGTATTTTCCATCCAAATAGAGTGGTTCTGAGATTGGACCCATCCTTTCTTCCGAAAGTCAATTCATTGTTTCAAAAGACCCAAGAACTTATTCTTCCTGATTTCTGCCCAAATCCGGTCCATCCTCGGGAGAAGTTATGGCATACCTTGGATGTCAGGAGGGCCCTTTGTAGATATATTAAGCGGACGGCCGCTTTCCACAGATCCGAATCTTTATTCGTGTCCTTTCAACCAACATCGATGGGGAAGAAGGTTTCACCTTCTACAGTGCGACGCTGGCTGAAAGCATGTATCGCAAAGGCTTATGAGATCAAAGCTACTCCATTGCCGGGCCGCATAACTGCTCATTCCACAAGAAGTGCGGCCACTACAGCGGCATGGGCCACACAAGCATCCATTGAGGACATTTGCAGGGCAGCAACCTGGACGACACCATCACCTTTCATTAGACACTATAGGCTGGATTCCTTTGCTTCAGCTGAGGCTTCGTTTTGCAGGAGGGTTCTACAAAGGGTTCATTCCTCTTCAGGGACCCTGGACCAGCCTTCTTCCCGCCCTTGAGACATTAAGCTTGGGTACATCCCATGCTTGGACTCTCCAAGCAGCGCACAGGAGAATGAGCGTTGTCTTACCTGAACGTTCCTTCTATGTGCGCTGCGGGAGAGTCCAAACCCACCCTGAGGCCTATCTTGGTCCAGGGGCTTCACATTTGGATTTCCTTTTTTTGACTACCTACAAGTCTACGCCTTCATAAAACAACTGCCTCAGTGGAGCCAAGGAGGAGGCGTGGCCAGATATTTCTTACTCAGTCCCTGGCAAGCAGACAAGAAGTTAACCCATGCTTGGACTCTCCCGCAGTGCACATAGAAGGAACGTTCAGGTAAGACAACATTCATTTTAGTAAAGAAATGCTATTTTTTTTGTTTGAAAATAGGAAAGGCTGTACAGCATGGGGGGGGGAATAAAAGCTTGGCTGGAGAAGCAAATTGGTTTCTCCCTCAGGGCCCTCTTTGTTCTGTTTTATGACCCAACTAGGGTCGAGAAGAGAGGGGGGATTTCAGGGAGGAGGAGCAGGAAGGACTCTGGGGTCCTTGGTGCACTCTGAGCTGGGTGGTTTTCTTGCAGACATCTCATGACCCAACTAGGGAACATCATCAGTGCTAGACAGGAGGAGGAGAAAAGGAAGGGGAGGAGGACTGTGGGGTCCTTGGTGCTCTCTGAGCTGGGTGGTTTTCTTGCAGACATCTCATGACCCAACTAGGTAATATCAGTGCTACAAGGGAGGGGGGTTGCTGGGGGAGAGGAGGAGGAGAAGAAAAGGAAGGGGAGGAGGAGGTGGAGAAGAGGAAGAAGAGAGGAAGGGGGGGAGGAGGAGAGGAAGGGGAGGAGGAGGAACAGGACTGTGGTGTCCTTGGGGCTCTCTAAGCTGGGTGGTTTTCTTGCAGACGTTTTGTGACCCAACTAGGGAATAGCATCAGTGCTAGCTGGGAAGGGGTGTCGTCAATGTGTTTTTCACCTTGGTAGTTCCTTGATTGGAGTATTCCTTCACTGCTTAACTGTTTGTCTAGCATTCCTGGCTTGGGAATTCTGGGAGTTGAAGTCTCCAAGTCTTCAAGTTGCCAAGTTTGGAGGGGACCTCCTCCGCCTCTATTTGCAGAATCCAGGTAATCCTCGACTTACAACTGTTCATTTAGCGACCATTCAAAATTAAAACCACTTTAAAAAAGTGACTGAGGACCCTTTTTCACACTTACGACCATCGCAGTCACGTGATCACAATCCAGACCCTTGGCAACCGACTCCTATTTATGATGGTTGCAGCGTCCAGGGGTCACATGATCCTGTTTGACAACGGGAGGGGGGAGCCAGATTCACTTAACGACCGTGCGACTCACCACCTGCACCCCTTTGCTTAACGATGGTGGCCAGAAAAGTCCAAAATTGGGACCAATATTCGCTTCGCAAAGGTCTCGCTTAGCAACGGAAAAGTTGGCCTCCGTTGTGGTTGTAAGTCGAGGACTCCTGTACGACATACACGGGGACTGACCTCTCGGAGAGCGATCTGGTGTTCGGGTCCAGCGAATCGGGTCAAAGATTCTGATTTGATAGGAAAAGAGCAGAGAATAAGAATTTTACAAAAATGAAATAATAAAATAAATAAAATAAAATAATAATAATAAATAAATAAATAAAATAAAATAATAAAGTAAAATAAAATAAATTATGAAATAAATAAAAATAAATTAAATAAATAAAAATAAATAAAATAAAATAAAATAAAATAAAATAATAAAATAAAATAAATAAAATAATAATAAAATATAATAATAAAATATAATAAAATATAATAAAATATAATAAAATAAAATAATAAAATAAAATAATAAAATAAAATAAAATAAATATGTATCATTTAAAAATGAACAATTTGATCTCACATAGCTCAGGAGGAGGAGAAGAGGAGGAGGAGGAAGGAGGAGGAGAAAAAATGAAAATAAGGAGAAAAGAGTAGGAGAAAGGAGGAGAAGACGGAAGGGAGGAGGAGAAGGAGAAGGGAGGAAGAAAGGGAGAAAAAGAAGGAGAAGGGAGGAGGAGGAGGAGAAGAAGAAGAAGGGAAAGGAGAAGAAAGGAGGAGGAGAAAAGGGGGAGGAGGAAGATGGAGTTAGAGGAAGACCAAGAGATGAAGGAGGAAGAAGAGAGGAAGGAGAAGAGAGAGATGGAAGATGATTGCAAATTGCAAATTATCCGAATATCAGGGCTCTGTTTTTTCCGTCGGCACTCCAGATGTTCCTTCCTTGCCAACCTCAAGCTCTCTTTCCTACCAACAGGAAGATGAAGACCCCAACAAAGGGGACCAGGGATGGTCCCTCGACACCGCAGAAGACGTCACCGAACAGACCAACCACATCATCATCATCCCCAGCTATGCCTCCTGGTTCAACTACAATTGGTAAGCTCCACTGTAGGGAAGAAGGGAAGCAACAACTCCCACCCACCCCGATTTTACACCAAACCTTAGGGGGTTGTGGAGGGGGGAAGTGGAGGGGGGAAGGAGGAGGAGGAAGAGAGGAGGACTGTGTGGGTCCTGGGTGCTCTCTGAGCTGGGTGGCATTCTTGCAGACATTTCATGACCCAACTAGGGAACAGCATCAGTGCTGGAAGGGAGAAGGAGGAGGAAGAGAAGGAGGAGGAAGAGAGGGAGGGGAGAGAGGAGGAGGAGGACTGGGGGGGGGTGTTCTTGGGCACTCTGAGCTTGGTTGTTTCCTTGCAGACATTCCATGACCCAGCTGGGGACCATCATCAGTTCTAGGAGGGTGTGTGGTTCATGGGGGGCGGGGAGGAAGACTGTGGGATCCTTGGTGCCCTGTGAGCTGGATGGTTTTCTTCCAGACGTCTCATGACCCAACTAGGGCACATCATCAATGCTAGAAGGAGTGAGGTTTCTGGAGAGGAGGAGGAGAAGGAGGCTAGGAAGAGGAGGAGGAGGAGGAGGAGGAAAAGGACTGTGTGGTCCTGGGGGCTGTCTGAGCTGGGTTGTTTTCTTGCAGACATCTCATGACCCATGTCAGGACCATGTCCAAACTGATTGGGTTTACTAATGTATGAATAAACCACTAATCTATGTTTGTGTTAAAAAGTGATATTGCTTTAAATGTATTGTAAGCATTGTAGGCTTGTTAATGGTTATAAAAGGAGAACAGGCTAGCTTGAGTTAGAGAGTGCTTGCTTGATTGATTACTCGACAGAGAGAGAGACTGCTTCTGCTCATGCTCCTAATTCTGCTACAGCTTCAGCTACGCTCGTATTGACTGAAGACACTATGCTACAGAAGTTCAAGGTTCTTCTACTGCAGCGGTTCCCAACCTGGGGGTCGCGACCCCTTTGGGGGGATCGAACAACCATTTCCCAGGGGTCGCCCCAGCATCCTCAGCTCCCCCCCACTGCCACAAGCCTGGCCATATCGCGCCCCACAACCCGCGACCCACCCCACCGCCGCCATTTGGTTTCTTTTACCCTCTGCGCATGTGCAAAGCATTCTGCGCATGCGCAGAAGGTAAAAGAACCCAAATGGCGGCGTCCGGGCGAAGTCTCTAGATCTGGGCGAGGTCTCCGCTCACTTCGCGTGATGCCTCTTTTCGAGCCCCGTCGCGAAAGGCGTGCGCAACTTTGGCGGGGCCGGGAGAGGCGGCTGCCCGGAGAGAGCCACCCCCTTCGCCCCGAACGCTAGAGGTAGACGGGAGAGACTCTGCGAAGGGGATGACACTCTCCGGGCAGCTGCCTGTCCCATCCCCGCCGAAGTCGCGCACGCCTTTCACGATGGGGCTCGAAAAGCTCCCAGAGGCAACACACGAAGCGAACGGAGACCTCGCCCGGATCTGGACACTTTGCCCGGACGCTGCCATTTTGGTTCTTTTACACTCTGCGCATGCGCAGAACGCTTTGCCCATGCGCAGAGGGTAAAAGAACCAAAATGCCGGCAATGGGGTGGGTCGCGCGGGCGCGGGGCGCAGCATTAGGAAGGTTGGGAACCGCTGTTCTACTGCATTGTTTGCTAAAGACTTTATCTACTAGAGCAGCGGTTCCCAACCTGGGGGTCTCGACCCCTTTGGGGTCGAATGACCATTTCCCAAGGGTCGCAGACATCTTTCATTGATACCCATCTTCTTTACGCAACAACCAAAGCAAAAACGTGAGGGACTCACTTCAAAGGAGCGGATTATTGGGAAAGGATCTTTTCGAGGAGAAAGAGGAAGGGAACAAGGCGGCGCCCCTGAAATCCCGGAGGAAAAAGGTCGACAAAGGAGAGGAGCGAACCGTCATCCTTTCTGTCCTTTATAAGTTTCAATATAATCATCAACATAATCATTAGTTAGCATTACATTTTCAATATTCTTCCCCTTTTCATCATTGTTTATAATATTTTCATCAATCTTTTCTTCATCTGTCATCTTTTCCATTTTTTTCCATTTGTACTTCATTCTTTCCTTTCTCCAATATTTCAATTCCAAAAGATCTTCTGAGATCTTTAAAAAAATCTTTTTAAAACCCAGCCAATTCTTCATAGTCAATTTCCCCCATGTCTTTAAAGTCACAGTTCTCAAATCCAGAGCTTAAGTAGATTCAATCTATCATAAAAAATCATTCAAAAGTACTATCAATCCTTAGTAGTCACTAATCTCCATGTCTCAAAGTCCCAATTTACTAATTTTCACAATCCAGCCGGCTGCTAACAGAGATGTATTCCATAGCCTTTTATAATTTACAAGTTCATCCTTTAACATCTGTTCATGTTCATTCTTATCCAAATCAGTCTAGACCAGCGGTTCCCAACCTGGGGGTCGCGACCCCTTTGGGGGTCGAATGACCATTTCCCAGGGGTCGCAGACGTCTTTCATTGATACCCATCTTCTTTACGCAACAACCAAAGCAAAAACGTGAGGGACTCACTTCAAAGGAGCGGATTATTGGGAAAGGATCTTTTCGAGGAGAAAGAGGAAGGGAACAAGGCGGCGCCCCTGAAATCCCGGAGGAAAAAGGTCGACAAAGGAGAGGAGCGAACCGTCATCCTTTCTGTCCTGCGGACTCGAGGATGAGACCCCCCCCCCAGCTCAAAGGAAGAGGCGGGGAGGGCAAACAGCGCAAGAGGCGGCCTCGTGGTGGCTTGTAAACAGATCCACGTGACTGCCTGCTCGTCCAGAGTGGCTGCTGTCCTGTCTGGATTTTGAGCCGAAGTTTGGGGGAAAGAAAGACTTCTGCTGCTTCTGCTTTTGATTGCACGGAAGGAAAGCAGCAGAAGTCTTTCTTTCTTTCCCCCAATCTTCGGCTTCCAAATCCAGAAGCGGCTGGGAGGAGGACGCCCGCCCCGCCCCGCCCGCCCTGCCAAGCCCCAGCGTGGGACGTGCATCCTAGATGCTTGTCCAGAGCGGCTGCTGTCCTGGCTGGATTTGGAATCCAAAGTTTGGGGGAAAGAAAGACTTCTGCTGCTGCTGCTTTTGATTGCATGGAAGGAAAGCAGCAGAAGTCTTTCTTTCTTTCCCCCAATCTTCGGCTTCCAAATCCAGAAGCGGCTGGGAGGAGGACGCCCACCCCGCCCACCCTGCCAAGCCCCAGACCCCTTAGTAAATCCTCCAAGATGCAAATTCTGGATTCAAATAGCTGTATACCTAACTATGATGAAACTTTTTAAGGGGAATGTACATGTTCTGTTTTATTTATTTATTATTAAATTTCTGACTCTAGGTGACTCACAAGTAAAAACATTAACCACAACCATAAACATGGTTGATATGTTGGACTGCACTGGGAAGGTCTAGTTTCAAATCCACCCTTAGTGAAGCTGCTGGGGTCCTTTATTTATTCACTTATTCACTCAATTTACCTCACAGAATTATTGTTGTGGGGGAAATTAGGATAACGTATATTGATTGGAGGAAACACATCCAGAAGAGTTTTTTAAGAAAGGAAGAAGATGGCAGTATTTTGATACCTGCACAAGAGGGGCAGGGCTTCAATCATGTTATCATTTTTATTTATTTACCTGACTTACCTGATTTATCATCTTATATACCAGTGGTCCCCAAACTTGGCAACTTTAAGACTTGTGGACTTCAACTCCCAGAATTCTCCAGCCTGCTATACTGGCTGGAGAATTCTGGGAGTTGAAGTCCACAAGTCTTAAAGTTGCCAAGTTTGAAAACCTCTGTTATATACAATAACCCTGTTTGCCCACAGCAAGATTAGTAAAACAAAATAAGATGAAACAATCATAACAACTTCATTATGGCTGCCATATTGACTTTTGGGAGTTCCCAGTGAATGGAGAACTATAAATCTAACAAGCAAGTAAATAAATGGTACTTGTCTTCTGCTAAATTTGATTTTGAAGTTGGCATACTGTATATGTAAGATTAGGAATTTAGCCCAGAAGCAGGATGTCAGTTGTAATAACAATCAAAGCTGAGATTTCAGTAGAAGGGAAATTTAGACCAGTATTCTTTTTTTTTTACATTGTTTATTAATTCATGGTAGGTATACAAAATAAAAGCTTCCAGTGCGATTATTCAGCCCCACTAATTACTGTTTCTTCCTTTTCCACCCTTGGCTTGGGTGGCTGATGTCTAAAGCCATGTCTAATGTTTGTAATCCAGTATTATTTGTCCCATATATGTCGTCTCATTAAATTATCAGATAAATGGAATTAAGATTTCAAGTAGGTAGGAAATACAGATGAAATGTATGTCTTTTGAACATACAACATACCAGCATATTACTCTTTGATTAAAACACATATTTCTTATGGTCTTAGGAACCGAGACAATGGAATATAATAGAAATAAATATTTTACAGTATATAATTACATATTGGTTTTGTGAGTAATCACTATGCTTTAATTATGTTCAATTTGTAACAATGAAAATACATCCTGCATATTAGATACAGTATTTAATTACGATTCATAACAGTAGCAAAATTACAGTTATGAAGTAGCAACGAAAATAATTTTATGGTTGGGGGTCACCACAACATGAGGAACTATATCAAGGGGTTGCGCCATTAGAAAGGTTGGGAACCACTGTACTAGAGATTAATAGCTAAGTGCTAAGTGCTTGACTTCCTGTCTGTATATTAGATAGCTGCAATCTTTGCTATTCCAGACAAAGATAGGCTAAAGAAAGATTCTTCGTGTTAATTAAAGAATGGACTTTTTGTTTTGAACTTTGCTAGTTTATTAAATTATTTTGAACTCTTTGAAGACATCTGTTTATTGACTCTATAGTATTGAACTGCAACCCCACATTCTGTTGTGTATACTCAATTTCATAAAAATTTCCTTAACATTGGTTATGGGCCCAGAGCTATACCCAGAGCTATAACCAGAGCGAATTGCTGTACAGGTGGTGTGTTGCTAGTAAGATATTGAGTCTTAATATTCAGAAAGTTGAAGTGTACTATGTTGGAATATTCATGACTGGGAGAGCCATGTGATTGAGTCAGCCAATCAGGCTGAAGTGTTAATTGAGCATGTCCAGAAACTTAGCAAGAAGAAGGGCGTGGTTTAGTCTGTCCACCATTAAAGCTTGCTATGAAAACATCTCAACATGTGATCTGAAACAAAGTGTGGTATTGTTAATGTTTTATTCTACTTATAAAGAAGTTATTTGAATCAGCAAAATGCAGTTATCTTTTGAAGCTTCTGATTTATTGCGTAACTCTGACAGGTTATGGGCCCAGAAATCGCTCAAGAAGTAAAGTTAAAACTGCATTGTAATTTAAAGCTGATAAGAAGCTGTCTGTGTTGTTAAAGGAACAGGCAGAGAAGAAAAATAAAGCAGGATGGCTGCTGCTATGGAATTTAAAGACAGTCCAATACCTAAATTGGGGAAGAAAAATTATTTAATTTGGGCTGCAAAAATGGAATGTTTTTTGAAAGCAAAAGAATTATGGGACATCGTAGCAGACCCCCCACAAGTGCTTGGAGCAGCAGATCAAAAGGCTCATGACAAAGCTATGGCTTATATTCTCTTAAGTCTGGGGGATGATCAATTCTTAAATGTAGCTGAATTAAAGTCTGCAAAAGAAATATGGCAGAAATTGAAAGCAGTACATGTCAATGTTTCTGCGTGTAATGTGGTCCAACTTTCAAGAAAGCTTTTCAGAATGAGTTTGCAGACAGGAGATTCTATGGAAGATCATTTAATGAAAATGCAGTCTAATTTTCTAGAATTGGAGCAACGTGGAGTAAAGTTTCCAGAGTCCCAGAAAGTTTTATTAGTGTTAAATAGTTTGGATCAGAGCTGGGAGACTGTATCAGCTATTTTTGAAAGTAAGCCAGAAGCAGATTTGAATTTGGAGGCTTTGAAATCGTGTTTATTGAATGAATATGAGAAAAGGCTTTTCAGCCATGCTGATGGAAAATTCCACAGGCGGGGGCCCAACAAGGAGTACAGTGGAAATTTACAGCAAGTCTCCAGCAAAATTTTCCACAGGCTGCCTATCTCTAGCAACAGCCGAGGTGTCTGCAGACAAGAGGAGAGCAGAGGCAGGAGAGATCAAGTTACACAGCAACAATTCTTCAAGCAAGTTAAAAAAGCATGTTTCATTTGTGGAGAAACCAATCATCTGCAGAAAAGCTGTGCACAGAGAAGAAATGTGCAAGACAAGAGACATTATTTGCAAGGACAGATTGCAGTTGCAAAAGTTTGTTATAATAACAATAGAGACAAATGGTTGATTGACAGTGGGGCTAGTCAAACAATTGTTAATAATTCTGACTTATTTTCCAGATTTTTCCCAGGAAACCATGAAGAAGTGGTCTTAGCCAATGGTCAAAAGGCTAAAATCATTGGAAGAGGCGATGTGCAAATTCCATATTTGGAATCCAGGTTTACTGATGTGTTATGTGTACCTGAAATGGAGCATAATTTGTTAAGTGTGTCTAGTTTAGACAAGGAAGGTTATGAAACCATATTTGTTAATGGGAAGTGTATCATCCAAAGAAATGGGAATGTTTGTGCACAGGGCATAAAAGAGGATAATCTTTATGTATTGCAGGGAGAAAAGGTGCCACATTGTTCCCAGATATTTAAAAATGTAGCAGAACATAATTCATGTGTTCATCTTCTGCACAGACGACTTGGTCATGCTAATTTTAAGGTTGTTCAACAAATGAAAGAATTTGCAGAAGGATTAGATTTGAAGGGATGTAAGGCATATTTGGATTGTGCAGTATGTAAAGCATCAAAATCTAAAGCATTCCCAGTGAGCAAGTTTAGCACAAGACAAACCACAAAAGCTCTAGAACTGGTGCATGCTGATTTAATTGGGCCTATGCAAGCCAGTTTGGGAGGAGCAAAGTATGTGCTGGTCATTGTGGATGACTACAGCAGGTTTGGGTTTTGCTACTTACTTAAGAGTAAAACAGAAGTGCTACAGCAATTTAAGCAATGGTTAAGTTTTGTAGAGAGAAGGTACAAACAACAGGTATGTCAGTTGCAAACTGACAGAGGTTCTGAATTTATGTCAACAAATTTTCAACAATGGTTGAGACAATTGGGAATAAGACACAGGCGCACAAATCCTTACACACCGGGAGAGAACGGAGTGGCTGAAAAGAGGAATGGTGTTTTGCAAACAATGAAAGACTCATTACTGGAGGATTCTGGTATGAGCAGGTCATATTGGGGTGAAGCCATACTGACTGCCAATTATTTAGTAAATAGGTTGTGGAGTTCATCCATCAATAATACTCCATATGCAATGCTATATGGGAGAAAGCCTTCTCTAGCACATTTAAAAATATTTGGAAGTACTGCATGGGTACATATTCCAAAGGCAATCAGAAGAAAGGGACAACAAAAGGCTAGAAAGCTCAGATTTGTGGGCTATGAGCCAGGCTCAAAAGGGTATCGCTTTAGCGATGGAAGTAAAAGGATAGTAATTTCAAGGTCTGCTAGTTTTGCAGAACAAAATTGGAACAGAATTGATGCAAATTCTGAAAATGTCTCACTTAGTGACGGTGATCCGCTTAGCGACGGTGATCCACTTAGTGACAATAACTCATTTAATGATGGTGAATCATTTTCTGAAGGTGTCTATGTTCAGGGAGGAGAGTCTGAACAAGATATGAAGCCAGAAAAGCTTGAAACACAAGAACAGGCAATGCCACGTAGGTCAGAGCGTAGGAACAGAGGGGTTCCGCCAGACAGGTATTCTGCCAGTAAAGTTAAAGTGTGTAATGTGTGGTATGAGCCAAGAAACTATAAGGAAGTATTGGCATTACCAAAAGTTGAACAAGAAAAGTGGAAGGAAGCCATGGATAAAGAGATGAAATCCATGGGCGATCATGAAGTGTTCACATCTATGACTTTGCCACAGGGTACGAAAGCTGTAGGATGTAAGTGGGTATATAAGAAAAAGGTATTACCCAATAATGAAGTACAGTATAAGGCAAGATTGGTGGCACAAGGTTTTTCTCAATTAAAAAATGTGCACTATGATGAGGTGTTCGCGCCAACTGTAAAAGGTGAGAGCATAAGACTAGCACTGGCATTAGCATCAGCATACAGGCATAGAATTTGGCATTTTGATATAACCACTGCATTTCTCAATGCTGAATTAGAGGAAGAAATTTATATGGTTCAAGCGCCAGGGTATGAAAATAAAAAGCCTAACATGGTGTATAAATTGAACAAGGCTATTTATGGGCTGAAGCAGTCAGCCAGAAATTGGAATATCTGTTTAGATACTGCATTGAAAGGTCTTGGGTTCAAGAGTTGCAAAGCTGATGGTTGCATATACACTGGAAAGTTACAAGGTGGGAATTGTCTACTATTAGCATTTGTGGATGATCTTTGTTTCATTGCAAAGGATGCATCACAAGTTAAAGAATTTGCTAATAAGTTAGAAAAGAAATTTGAATTAAAGAATTTGGGAGAAATAAAGAATTATCTCTGTGTAGAGATACAAAAAACTGAAAAAGGTGGTTATATTCTCAGTCAAAGGAGAAAAATTGAACAATTATTAGAGAAGTATAACATGAAAGATTGTAATATTGCTCCTACACCTATGAGCACAGATTTTTACAATAGTTTGGGTGAGGACAAAAGTGAAGCCTGTGATCAGGAGATATATCACTCTGCAATAGGGAGTCTGTTATATCTGTCACAGTGGTCCAGACCAGACATAGCTTGTGCAGTGAGCATTCTAAGTCGCTTTACTGCTACACCTACAAAGTTGCATTGGATGGGTGTGAAAAGAATTCTCAGGTATTTGAAGGGAACTGTGAATTTGGGTCTTCAAATAAAGGTCACTGAAGAATTAAAATTGAAATGTTATGTTGATAGTGATTATGCAAATGATGTAAAAACCAGAAAGTCTAATTCTGGAATTGTAATATTGTTTGGAGGGGCTTTAATTGGTTGGAAGTCCAGAAAACAAACAACGGTTGCTATTTCAACTGCTGAAGCAGAGTTTATTGCATTGTCTGAGTTATGTTCTGAAGTAGTTTGGTATGTACAGTTGTTACAAGATTTAAATGTAAATGTAAATGAAGCTGTAACTGTTTATGAAGATAATGCTGCTTGTATAAAAATGGCAACAGGTGACAGAGTGAAGAACAGAAGTAAACATGTGGACATTAAGTATTGTAATGTCAGGGAAGCTGTAAAAGAAAAATTGATACGTTTACATCATTGTTCTTCAGAGGATAATTTAGCAGACATGATGACCAAACCGTTGGGTAATGTGAATCATGGGAAATATTTAAATCCAATAGGTTTGATGTCTCTCCCAGTAATGAAGGGAGGAGTGTTGGAATATTCATGACTGGGAGAGCCATGTGATTGAGTCAGCCAATCAGGCTGAAGTGTTAATTGAGCATGTCCAGAAACTTAGCAAGAAGAAGGGCGTGGTTTAGTCTGTCCACCATTAAAGCTTGCTATGAAAACATCTCAACATGTGATCTGAAACAAAGTGTGGTATTGTTAATGTTTTATTCTACTTATAAAGAAGTTATTTGAATCAGCAAAATGCAGTTATCTTTTGAAGCTTCTGATTTATTGCGTAACTCTGACATACTACAATAACAATGGCACAAGCAAAGTCAACCTATTTATCTGTGATAACTCAGCTGGATGGGACTAACTACGTATCCTGGTCTACAAAATGTAAAATGTTATTAAGGAATGAGGGACTATGGAAAGTAGTAATGAATCCTCCAGATATATCAGCTTTGGATCCTGATAATGACGATGATGCCAAGAAGATAGAGGACTTTCATCGTGACAATGAGAGAGCTTTAAGCATCATTGTTCTAACACTGAAAGATCAACAACTGGTTAATATTCGGCAAGAGGAATCTGCTGCTAGGTGTTGGGACATATTAAAACAAATTTATGTTCGTGATAGTGTGGGTGCACATATTCATCTTACACGAAGGCTGTTTAGAGCTCGTTTGTCAAAAGGAGGTAATATGTTAGCTCATTTAGAAGAAATGAAGAAAACGTTGCAAGAACTTCATGAAAAAAGAGCTAACTTTTTCTGAACTACATCAGGTGTATATAATTCTTTCATCGTTAGATGAGAGTTACAATGACTATGTATCTTCATTTGAAGTGTTACCCAGAGAGGAACTTACATTAACTGGGATAACCAGAAGATTACTTGAAGAGTCGAGAAGAAGGGAGGATAGAAGGCAGATGAGAACAGGAGTACAGAAACAAAAAGAAGAAAAGACATCTTCTAGTGTTTACTATGTTAGGAAATGCTATAATTGTGGGGCTAAAGGACATATAGCAAAATATTGTAAAAAGAATACAAAGCAGAATGTAGGTTTTGCCATGCCAAAGGTTAATGATAAAATAAATAATGGTAAATGGATAATAGATAGTGGGGCTACTCAATGTATTTCAAACAATAAGAAACAGTTTGTAAAAATGTTTAAGGGTAACCAATATGTTGCATTAGCAAATGGTTGGAAAATGAAGGCACATGGAGAGGGCAAGGCTTATTGTTTGGGGATTAATGAAACATTGCCAATGCTATATATGCCTAAATTGGTGTATAGTTTATTATCTGTAAATGTATTAGTGAAGGCACGTTATACTGTAACATTTAAAGGTAATGAATGTTTGATTGAGAAACAGGGCAAGTTAGTTACAGTAAAATCAGAAGATGTTTTTTTTTGTTACATGATAACCAAGTAAGTAAAACTAATTCAGTGTTTGACAATAAGAAACCTCATAATAACTGTATTCATTTACTTCATAGAAGAATGGGGCATTTGAATTACAAATTGTTAAAGAGAACTGCAGAATTAGCAAATGGAATCAAACTACAACCATGTTCCAAATACTTAGACTGTAATGTATGTAACCAGGAATAAAGTAGGGTAACTCCTGCTAATAGGTTTAACGGGTTCAAGTCTAAACAACCACTAGAAGCAGTATTTGTGGATTTAATTGGACCAAAGAAACCCAGTATGGGGGGAGCTTGCTATATTTTGAATATTGTTGACCATTATTCTAGGTTTGGTTTTTGTTATTTGATGAAGACTAAATCAGAGACATACGATTGTTTCTCATGTTGGTTAAAAATGGTTGAGAGAAAACAGAATAGAAAAGTAGTAAGTGTAATTACAGATAATGGGACTGAATTCACAAACCATAGATTTGTTAAATTACTGGAAAGAGCTGGAATAGAGCATAGGTGATCTGCCCCATATAGGCCTCAGCATAATTCATATGTTGAACGAGGAGGACAAACATTACAAGTCATGGTAAGAACAATGTTAAAGGATTCTGGTTTTCCAGATATATTGTGGGGTGAAGCTGTTATGTGTGCTGCTCACTTACTTAATAATGTGGTAAATGCAACTACAGGGGAGATTCCATTTACACAATGGTACGGTAGAAAACCTGAGTTAAGTTACTTGCATACTTTTGGTACGCCAGCATGGGTACATATTCCATCTGAGGTAAGAAGAAAGGGCCAGCATAGAGCCAGATTGATGTATTTTGTTGGTTATGACAGGAATCACAGATCTTTTAGATTCTGGGACAAAGGCACTAGAAATGTTTATAAGAGTGCTAGTGCGAATTTTATGGAAAACATAGCATGGAATAAATTAGAGCAGGAAGAAAGCAAGGATAGTGTTATTGTAGAAACTCCATTTTTCCAAGATAATACTCCTAAGAGATATTTGGAGCATAATATTAAAGAGGAAGAATCTTCCGTAAGAAGAATCTTCGATAGAAGAGGAAGAATCTCCAATAGGGGAGGTTAAAATGGAATTGGAAGGGAATGAGAATTCTACAACTAGTAGTAGAGTATTGCCTAGAAGAGGTAGTAGAATAAGAAGGGAACCTGATAGATATCAGGCTAATGTTGCTTGTCAAGTAGAATTAGCACCGGCTTGCTATAATGATATTAAACTGTATCCTGAAAGAGAGCAGAAGTTATGGAGAGAAGCAATGAATAAAGAATTGCAGTCATTAAAAGATTTGGGAGTTTATGAGGAGATTGTTTTACCAAAAGGTGAGAAGGCTATTGGCTGCAGATGGGTTTATAAAATAAAAACTGCTAGTGATGGCAGTATAACCCATAAAGCAAGGCTTGTTGCTCAAGGATTTAGTGAAAATGCAAATGACTATGACGAGGTTTTTGCTCCAAGCCTTAAATCTAATACTTTAAGAGCAGCCTTAGTGTGGGCAGGAAAGAATAAGTATGTTGTTCATCATGTGGATGTAGAAACAGCTTATTTACATGCAAATCTGCAGCATACAATATATATGAGGAAACCAGAAGGGTTGAATGAAAAAGGTAAAACAGGTTATTGGAAATTGAGAAAAAGTTTATATGGGCTAAAACAGTCTGGATATGAGTGGAACCAGTGTATAATTAAAGAATTGAAAAAAATGGGATTTAATGCTGGTTTAGCAGATCCATGTTTATTTAGGAAGGAAATAAATGGTGAAGTTACTCTATTGTTACTATTTACAGATGACATAGCAATGATTGCAAAAACAGAGAATGATGTCAAAGAAATTGTAAATAGATTAAAAGAGAGGTTTAGGATTAGATATCTAGGAGAAATACAACACTATTTAGGTCTTGATATTAAAAGAACAAATATGGGATTTAAGATATCACAAGTGAAGAAAATAAACGAATTGTTGAAACGATACAATATGGAAAATTGTAAAGGAGTAAACACTCCTATGAGTACAGAGTTTCAGCATAGCAAGTTACAAGAATCAAAAGTTGATTAAAAAATGTATCAAGCCTTAATAGGAAGCTTGTCATATCTCACAAATTGGTCAAGGCCAGATATTTCCTATAGTGTGAATCAGTTAGCAAAGTATAATGCAAATCCTAATGAACAGCATTGGAAGGCAGCTAAACGAATTCTTAGGTATTTAAGGTACCGTATTTTTCGGAGTATAGGACGCACCGGAATATAGGACGCACCTAGATTTTAGAGGGGGAAAACAAGGAAAAAAGTATTCTGAACCAAATGGTGTAGTAATATATTATTTAATAAAATACCAGTGTAGCAGAATACTTTTTACAACCATGTACACTTTTTACAAACTTCAAACTTGACAGCTTTAAGACTTGTGGACTTCAACTCCCAGAATTCCTCCTCCAGTCATGCTAGCTCAGGAAAGGGAGTTGAAGTCCACAAGGCTTAAAGCTGTCAAGTTTGAAGTTTGTAAAAAGTGTACATGGTTGTAAAAAGTCTTGCCAAGTTTGAAGACCCTTGTACCCCTAACCCCTAACCCAGGGGTCTTCAAACTTGACAGCTTTAAGACTTGTGGACTTCAACTCCCATTCCTGAGCTAGCATGACTGGAGGAGGAATTCTGGGAGTTGAAGTCCACAAGTTTGAAGACCCTTGCACCCCCTTGGCAAGTTTAAGCCTTGTGGACTTCAACTCCCAGAATTCCTCCTCCAGTCATACTAGCTCAGGAATGGGAGTTGAAGTCCACAAGGCTTAAACTTGCCAAGGGGGTGCAAGGGTCTTCAAACTTGTGGACTTCAACTCCCAGAATTCCTCCTCCACTTGGCAACCTTAAAAAAAAACCCTTTAAAAAAACCCTTTAAAAAAGTTCTCACCTGTCAGCTCTCTTCGGACGGCAGCAGTGGTGCCTCGGGAGCAGGCTTCAGTTGGTGGTGGTGGGTGTTTTGGGCAGTAGCGGCGGTGGCGGCTCGCTTCGGGTAGCGGCGGGGACGCCAGCTGGGACAGTGCTGGGGGCGGGGACAGCGGCGGCGGCTGGGACAGCAGTTGGGACAGCTGTCCCCGCCCCCACCGCTGTCCCAGCTACTAGAGACAACCGCTGTCCTTTTGTTTTGCTCCATCCGCCTCGCCGGAGGGATTTTGCTCCATCCTTCCGACTACAGAGAGCATCCGAGTGAGTCGGCTACGCCTTTCTCCCGCTTGGCTGATGTATCTCCATACAGAAAACGCAGCTCTCCCTCTCCCCCTGCCCGCCCGTGCGCTGCTTTCCTTTCAAAATAAAAGCCGCCGAGAGAAATGCACTTTTTGCCTAAGTTTCCTCCCCTAGCGAAGAAGCGCCTCTAAAAGGGGGAAGCGAATGGCCTTCGCCCCTTTTCACAAGTTTTATAACTCGCCGGGTTTCCGCGTCCTGTGACTCCAGTCAGGTGGTTCCTGCCTTCTTTTTCCTCCGTGCCTGCTGGCTGTCGGGAACGTCTCTTCCCGCCAAAGAAGCGGCGTTGGACAAAGAGAGCTCCCGGAGTCGGCGGGGGGAAATCCACGCGAGAGGGAGCGCTCCCCCTCTTTCCTTTCTTGCTCCCGCCGGTGCTGGGCTTTCGCACGAGGAGGGTGGAAGCTGGCTGAGTGGCGAAGCCGGAATGGCTGGAGCAGAGAGAGGCGGAGGCGGCGTCAGAGTGCCTGAGAACTGGGAACATCTCTTTAAGGTTTTAGTCATCGGGGAGCTCGCCCCCACCGCTGTCCCAGCCGCCGCCGCTGTCCCCCCCCCAGCGCTGTTCCAGCTGGTGTCCCCGCCGCTACCCGAAGCGAGCCGCCACCGCCGCTACTGCCCAAACCCCCACCGTCGGCGTCGGGTCCTGCGGCGGGGGTGGGGGCTGCAAGGGGGCGGGGGCGGCAGCTCTGCGCTCCGGCGGCTGTGGCGGCAGCGTCCCTGCGGTCCGGCGGTGGCGACTAAAGCAGTGTCGCATCAACTCCCCCCCCCCAAAATGCACCATTCGGTGTATAAGACGCACCCAGTTTTTGACCCTCTTTTTGGGGGTAAAAAGGTGCGTCTTATACTCCGAAAAATACGGTATACAAGTCAATATTTGTTATATTTAGAACCAAGAAATGATTTAATGTTAACAGCATATGCAGATGCTAGTTTTGCAACAGATAGAGTTACTCGGAAATCAACATCAGGAATTGTTGTATTAGGAAATGTGTTAATAGGTTTGTCACTGCGTTATTTTGTGTTTGCCAGCTGAGCTGAACTTCTTATCTAAGTGTCTCGTGATTTACTGTCTTGTGATCCTTGATTTACTGCGCATGTCTAGTTTCTTTTTTTGTTCTCTTACTTGCTTTCACTTCGTCCGGCTGGACGTATTTCTGTCTGGTAAGGATGTAATCACATATCTTTTGTATTTTCATAATAAATATGCTTATTAGACTTTATGCTTCGGTTTTATTTTATTTGAGTTAGCAGCCATGAGAAACACGATCTATTCTCCTCTAATTTACAGCCTCTCCAGAAAAGGGGGGGGGGGGGCTGCGGAACTTTTTTACGTTCCAACAGATGGTAGCAGAGTTTGCTTTGATTTTTTTCTTGGCTGCTACTCAAACTGATAAGATGTGTATAGGCTATTAGAGGCTGATTTATTAGCTACTGAGGTACGCTAATTAATTGCTGAAAATATGCCGAAGAAGAAAGGGCGGAAGAAACCGAAACCAAGGTCCACACGCTTCATCTCACTCTCCTTCGAGGCCACAGCCACACCCTCAAGAGGAGGTGTGTCAAGAAAGGGCTGCAGACACGTCACAAGTGTCTCGTGATGTCCCTCCTCAGAGTTCTGAAAGAGGGGAAAGTTTTTATGCACTGCCTGAAACTAATGTTGCAGCACCATCTGCTGGCAGAAGAGCAAAAATGCATTCCACAGAATTCCACAAGCTCTTTGAAACTATGCAAAGAGGTTTTTCAACAATCTCATTAACCCAAGAATGTCTGCAGGCTGCCATGCCACACGTGTCTCCACAGGCTCATTCATTAGCATCCCCTGGTGGTGCAGATGATTATTTTAGCCAACTTCCTAATTTAGATGAGGCACACATACGCTTAATGCAGCAAAGGCAGGTGCCAGTCCCTGCAGCAGGCCAGATTCATATGGCAGCTCCTGCACCAGTGGCAGACAGGGTGCAGCAACCACAGCAGCAGCCACAAGTGCAGCAACCACAAGTGTTTTTACCACCACAGCCAGCATCTCAGGTGTACATCCCTCAACAGACACCTTCTATTGTTCCACTGGCTGGTGAGTCAAAATTAAAGCGTTCAGGACAAAATTATAGAGCATGGGTCAGTGAGATTCAACACTTACTTCACAGAGAAGGGACACATTCCATGGTTTTCAACCCTCCTGCCCAGCCCTGGGCTTCTGCCATAAGAGACCTGGATACGAAAGCATGCACAACATTATTGATGTCCATGGATATTGAACTGCAGGTTACATTTCCACCTGATGCAACTGCCCAACAATATTTGGGCTCAATTAGAAACATGCTACCGGCCTGTTTCAATGGAATCAACATATTTGCTTTTGTCTGAGTTCCATGCCTCAAAATTAAAGCCTGGTGAATATATTGGAGAACATTTAACTAAAATGAAAAGAATGAGGAAGGGCTTGGCCGAAAGAGGCTATAATATTGATGATTTTCAAATGATCAGCATTGTCATTAACTCATTGAATTATGAATGGAAAGATGCCATTACAAAGATTAATCAAGTGCCAATCGCTCAACGCACAGTGGATCATGTGTGCAGAATTCTAACAGAAGAAGAAGCATTCATGCTTGCCACTCCACATTTAAGAGGACCACCTGCATCAAGAGCTCCAGCGAGGCGCCCCTTCCGAGGAAGAGCCTACGTTCCAAGGATGCCCAGATGCTACATCTGCAATCGTGTGGGACATGCCACTCGGGATTGTCACCAACGATTTCCAGCTCCTGTCCAGTACCAGCCCAGAGGAACAGACTCCAGAGGCGGCAGAGGCGGACGACAAGATCGTCGTGGTCCTAGGTGTGATCCGCAAGCTCCACTCGCAACATTGGCTTTAACCAACGATCCACAACCTTGTCCAGAATACGACAGACAACTTCTGTGGACTTTGGACAGCGGTGCAGCTTTCCACGTCACCTTCAGAAGAGAACTTTTCACAGAGATGCATGAGCCTGAACCTGAATTACGGACAATGTATTCTTTTTCCAATCATCCTTGTCAGGTCAAAGGAAAAGGAACTGTCTACATTGAAGAGCTCGGTGCATTCATTCCTGATGTGTATTACATACCAACAGCAAATAGCAGTTTGCTTAGTCAGGCCCACTTGTCTAGAATATTAAAGTTCCAGGTTCACCACCTCGAAAAAGCAAGTTACATAGTTAAAGATGGAGATATTGTTGCTGAAACCATGTTAATTGGTGGTGTTTATTACTTAAAGCCAAAGTCTAAGCCGCAAGCACAGGCAAGTATACAACCAAAGGAGAGCACAGGCCCAGAGAGAGATGTCCCAGAGAGAGATCCTGTTGCTACTCCAAAGGCTCCTAAAGCCAACATAAAGAACATTGTGAAACAGGTTGCTCAGAGAAAGCCTGAGGTTCCGCATACTACTGTTAATGTTGAACATTCACTAACTGGTAAACCTTTGCATTACAGGTGTATCCATAAGTGGCATAGAAGATTGGGGCATGCCAGTTTTCGTGTTCTTAGGAAAATGCCGAATTTCGCAAAAGGTTTGGATCTAAAGGGGTGTAAGGTGTTTTTGGATTGTGCTGTCTGCAAAAAGGCCAAATCCAAAGCAGCAACCGTTCCAAAACACGCTACACGCCAGTCAACACGCATTTTTGATTTGGTACACACTGACATAGGTCCATTCAAACAGTCAACACTTGGTTGCAGAAAATATTTCCTAACAATTGTTGATAACTATTCTAGATATGGATATGTATATCCTATGAAAGAAAAATCAGAGCCCTTTCAGATCTTTAAAGACTTTGCCGCTCTCGTTCATAACCAACACGGAGTGAGCATTGCTAGAATTCAGAGTGATCGAGGTACTGAATTCATGTCTCAGCGTTTCCAGGACTGGATGCGTAAGAATGGAATTCTTCATCAGACCTCAGCCCCTTACACACCAGCTCAAAACGGAGTTGTAGAAAGAAGACATGGCGTTCTGCAAACCATGATGCATTGTCTTTTAGAAGACGCTAATCTCAGTAATCCATACTGGGGCGAAGCTGTTAAGTATGCAAATTACATTGTCAACCGCACATGGAGCAGTGTAATAGATCAGACTCCTTTCTACATGTTGTATGGTTACAAACCAGACCTCAAGAACCTCCATATTTTTGGTTCATATGCTATGGTGAACATTCCCTTAGCTCAAAGAAGGAAAGGAGGTCCAACAGCAAAAAGGCTGAGATTTATGGGGATTGATGACAATTCAAAATGGAGCAAATTTATTGACTCTAATGTTATTGTGATTTCTCAATCTGCCAATTTTGAGGAAGATGCTGACTGGTTCAGGATTCATTCCAATGATCCTGGAGTTTACCGTATTTTTTGGAGTATTTATTTATTTTTATTTATTTTGCTGGATTTCTATGCCGCCCAATCCCTAGGGACTCAGGGCGGCTCACATAAGTATAAGACGCACCTAGATTTTAGAGGAGGAAAACAAGGAAAAAAGTATTCTGAACCAAATGGTGCAGTAATATATTATTTAATAAAATACCAGTGTAGCAGAATACTTTTTACAATCATGTACGTATACTTTTTACAACCATGTACAATTTTTACAACCATGTATACTTTTTACAAACTTCAAGCTTGACAGCTTTAAGACTAGTGGACTTCAACTCCCAGAATTCCTCCTCCAGTCATGCTAGCTCAGGAATGGGAGTTGAAGTCCACAAGTCTTAAACTTGCCAAGTTTGAAGACCCTTGCACCCCTAACCCAGGGGTCTTCAAACTTGACAGCTTTAAGACTAGTGGACTTCAACTCCCAGAATACCTCCTCCAGTCATGCTAGATGGGGTAATTAGAAGGCAAAAACGCCCCAATTTTTGCAAAAAAACAGCCCGTTTTTCGCTCATTTTTTTGCAAAAACAGGGCATGCAGAGGATCTGGGAAGCCTGCAGTGGAGTCCTAGGGGGTGGGGGAAGGCAAAAACGCCCCAATTTTTGCAAAAAACGGCCTGTTTTTCGCTCGGTTTTTTTTTTGCAAAAACAGGGCATGCAAACGATCTGGGAAGCCTGCAGAGCACTCCTAGGGGGTGGGGGAAGGCAAACCCCCCCATTTTGCAAACAAACGGCCCATTTTTTGCAAAAATTGGATGCGGGGGCGGGGCTTTGGGAGGCTAAAAATTGCTGTATTCGGTGTATAAGACGCACCGACATTTCCACCCTCTTTTTGGGGGCAAAAAGGTGTGTCTTATACTCCGAAAAATAGGGTATTTTCCTAGAGATGATGCCGCTGATGTCGTGCAGCCTGATGTCCAAGATTCACAGGCAGATGTTCAATCCACTTCCCAACCTGATGTTCCGTCTTTGCAAGCCGCGCATGCTGATGCTAGCGACAATGATGAAGACGAGTGTTATGCCGGAAGTTGGTTTGCTCGAATGAAGATGCAGAAGGCAGCTTGAATAAAATTAGCTGTTTATTCAAACAATGTAGTTCGACATGAAACACACACAGGAATGGGGCTGACAGCTTCCTCTTTATAAGGAGGCTGCCAGAGAAGAACCAATGAGAGTTAACCAAGTCTCCCACGCCTGCTGTTTAAGTTCAACCAATAAATATAACAGCCGGCATGATCTTAAGTCAAGGACTTAACACCCATCCCCCCTTAAAACGCACAGACATAATCCTTCAAATAGGCAGGGCTCCGCCGGCTCCGCCCAGACCTTCTCAGAACCGGTCCTGGAGTTGAAGGAGGGAGGGACCATTGAGCGCCGCTCTCTGCCGAGTCGACAGGAGCTGCTACCCTTAGAGGAGAGATCGGCGCTGAAGAAGCCATCCCTGAAGGCGAGACCAGTGCTGGAGAAGCCATCCCAGCAGATGATGGTGCTGGTGAAACCGTGGTGAGCGAGGGCGCGATCGGAAGGCTGACTGGAGTCGGTGTAGGTGACATACTAGAAGGTTGGGTGGTATCAGGTACGCGGCGGTGAAGCTGGTTTATGTGTTCGTCCATCCTCTAACAGAACCTTGTAAGAACAGGGTCCTGTTACTTGAGAGATATGTCCGGAAACCCACTTAGGCCCAATCCCTAGGTTCAATGCGAAAACAGGATCCCCCAGTTGTAACAATCTAGGAGTGGTCTGCCTGCAGGGTTGTTGTAAGTCCACATACCCGGGATAGAGACGATCGAGTATGGTTCTTAAGCGTCGTCCCATTAGGAGTTCAGCGGGGCTTAGGCCTGTAGTCTGACACGGGGTTGTATGCTGGGCAAATAGGTAGGTAGTTAAACTAGCCTGCCAGTTGGAGGTGCCCAAACGGCTTAGGGCCTCTTTGGCAGACCTCACGGCCCTTTCTGCCAATCCATTAGCAGCAGGGTGAGCGGGGGCAGTTTTAGCGTGGCACACCCCCATCCGAGCTAGGTAAGCCTCGAACCCCGAGGAAGTAAACTGTGGTCCGTTATCCGTAACTAGTACATCAGGGAGGCCATGTGAGGCAAAAATAGGGTCCAGGATTGAAATAATGGACTCAGAAGTGGTGGAGGGCATTCGAGCCAACTCCACCCATTTAGAATAAGAATCTACCAATACTAGAAAGGTTTGGCCATGGAAAGGGCCTGCCAGGTCCATATGTAGACGAGACCAGGGGGCTCTAGCAGATTCCCATTCTAAGACAGGAGCAGCAGGAGGGCTTGGCCTAGACAACTGGCATGGCCTACATTTATTAACCCACTCTTCTATTTGTTCATCCATCCTAGGCCACCAGGCATAGCTGCGTGCAAGTGCTTTCATCCGGACTATGCCTGGATGAGCCCTATGGAGACATTGGAGGATGTTGGTTCTAAGACTGGGAGGTACCACCACCCTGTGCCCCCAAAGCAAGCATCCCTTCATCACTGTTAGTTCATGCCTTCTATTAAAGAAAGGCTGGAACATGGGAGAAGGGGAAACTGATGGCCATCCCCTACGTACCCAGTCTAAAACCTGCAGAAGGACAGGGTCCTTCGCAGATTTGGACGCAATATGAGAAGCAGTGACAGGCACAGACAACTCGTCCACAAGCAAAATAGAGACCGTCGGTGCTGGGTCCTGAACGGGCCTGGGCAATGGACATCTGCTTAAAGCATCTGCATTTCCCATTTGCCGGCCCGGGCGGTAGTGGAGAGTGTATGAATAAGAGGCCATAAACTCCAACCAGCGAGACATCCTAAGGGATAAGACGTTAGGGCTCTGCCTATTGTTTGCAAGGATTCCTAGGAGGGGCTTATGATCAGTCAGAAGATGAAAGTGCCGCCCGTAAAGATAATCGTGGAACTTTCTTACGCCAGCGACACATGCGAGAGCCTCGCGGTCAAGCTGGCTATAGTTCCTCTCTGTCTGAGACATTGTGCGAGAATAAAAGGCCAATGGTGCCTCTGAGCCATTTGGGAGGATGTGACTTAGTACCGCTCCCACCCCGTATGGGGAGGCATCACAGGCTAGCAGCAGGGGGAGGCTGTCACTGCATTGAACAAGGACAGCCTCAGAAGTTAAAAGCTGCTTAACTGCTCTGAAAGCAGTCTCCTCTGCTGAACCCCAATGCCATACCGTACGGTTGTCTAAAAGTCTGTGAAGAGGTTCAGCCAGGGTGGCCTTGTGAGGTAAAAATACCGAATAGAAATTGAGGAGGCCTAAGAAAGCCTGCAACTCTGACCTGGAAGAGGGAGTAGGAGCTGATTGAATAGCCTCAATTTTGGAAGGGGTGGGACGAATGCCGTGGCCATCAATAAGAAACCCAAGGAATTCCACCTGGGGGACCCCAAAATAACATTTATCAGGCCGCAAACGCAGGCCTACTTCTCTAAACTTGAGGAGGACGGCTCTAACCCTTAAGAGTAGTTCTGAGGGAGTGGAGGCAGAAATAAGCACATCATCAAAATAAGGCACCACCCCCTGCAACCCATGTAGGAGCCTTTCCATATGGCTCTGAAAAATGCCGGGGGCAATGCTAACGCCAAACTGGAGCCTAGTACATTTAAAAGCTCCCCGGTGGGTAACAATAGTTTGAGCTAAGGCAGTCGGCTCGTCCACCGGGAGCTGCTGGTAAGCTTGTGCCAGGTCCAGCTTGGCGAAAACAGACCCCTGGCCCAACGAGTGCAGGAGGTGTTGCACTACTGGAACAGGATACGGATTGGACTGAAGGGCCTTGTTCAATGTAGCTTTATAATCAGCACAAATTCTCACTGTCCCGTCAGGTTTAAGGGGAATTACGATGGGAGTTTCCCACCTTGCATGGTCAATGGGCTGTAATACCCCTTGAGAAATTAGTTTATCCAATTCACGGTCTACTTTAGGCCCTAGAGCTAATGGGACCCTTCGAGGCTTCAACCGGATGGGGGCCACCTGAGGATCCAAATTAAAAGAAATTGGGTTGCCATTATATTTACCAAGCCCTGGGGCGAAAACATCAGGAAACTCCTTCTGTAACAATGCCATATGGCCCTCGGAGGTGATGGTAGAGGCTGGTAGAGCAGTGGTAGTATGTATTCCAGAGACAGCCAGACCAAGCGCATGGAACCAATTGAGGCCAAGCAGGGCAGGCAAGTGTCCGTTGACAACAATGAGAGGAAGGTAATCTTTAAAACCTGCATAGGAAATAAGAAAAGACCCACACCCCACAAGGGGAATTCGATTCCCTTGATAATCTTTGAGAGCAATGGGGCATGGTTCTAAACGTTCTTTATCAAAATTAGGAAATAACTGGATCAAGGTAGCCCAGGAGAGTAGAGTTTTGGATGACCCCGTATCCACCTCCATCCGACATTGTTGACCCTCAATATGAATAGTAACAAACAACTTTTGTGAGGGGTCAACCAAGGAAGCATGGTTCACATGGTCAGAGACTGGAGAAAGGTCTCTGGAGGTGGAATAACATGACTCTTGAAGAGTAGAAGGTCTACGAGAAGATCTTGGTCTAAATCCTGGAGGTGGCCTTGAAGTAGGAACAGAAGGAAACTTTTGGGGATATACCCCAGTAGGTATTCTTGCTGATGCCAACAAAGAAGATCTGCAAACTCTAGCTAAGTGTGCTTGCTTTCCGCAACTGCGGCAGGTGACATTTCTAAAACGACAAGTCAGTTCTATTATGCCCGCCCCCACAACTGAAACAAGTTTGCTGGGATGATTGATCAATTTTGGAGGGCTTTCTCCTTGCTGTTTGGAGTTTGCAAATGTCATGTTCGTCATCTGAGAAGATGTCAGGGTCTGAGTCCTCATGGTGAATAGATTGAGGTCTAGTTTGAATAGATACAGGTCTGGCTTTCTGCATTTCTGAGGCAGACTTCTCAGAAAGCTCAGAAGCCCTTGCCTCATCCAATGCAGTAGTAAGATTAAGATCTTTCTTTTTTTTTAAAAAAAATAATTTTTATTGAGTTATTTACATTTAAAAAACATACAAAAGAAAACATTTATGACGGTAACAAATACACTACAAACATATAAAAAACATAAAAAAAACAAAAAGCGCATACAGCTATAAAACTGTCGATCTCTATGGTTTATCTTACGGCAAATATGCATTAACAATCTATTTTTATATAGTTTTCAATTTTTTTTTGTCTTGTATTTTTATAATATGTATTATAAATCAGTAGTGATAGTAATAATATTAACAATGAGATAGATAATAATACAATAATAATAACATTAGTGATAATATTAATAGTAATAATCTTCTTTGGCATCTACTACTGCATTGAAATCTCCAATTATGCAAATGTTTTCTCTCTCTAGTTTAATAATTTGTTGGTATAGTGTTGCATAAAATTCTTTTTGTCCATTGTTAGGGGCATAAATGACTACTAACAGTATTTTGGTTTTATCAATGGTAATTTCTACTATGAGTGTTCTTCCTTCTGTGTCTCTATATATTTGCTTGGGGCTTAACCAACTTTTTATGTATAGTGCTATTCCTCTTTTTCAAGATTAAGATCTTTCTTTGCCAGTAAACGTCTCTGGAGTCGCAAATCTTGGACCCCACAAATCAATTGATCAAGAAGGAGGTCCTCCAAATCTGTGAATTCACAGTTCACAGCTGCAGTACGCAGGGCAGCAATATAATCATTTATCGACTTGCCCTCCCTCTGAAAACGCTGTCTAAAAGCGTGTCTCCTCACCACCTTAGAGGGTGCAGGAGAATAATGATTCCGAAGCCTGTGAGCGTGTCCCAGGAAACAAGGTACACCTCCTGGGGGGCAGTGAGGGCTCTAGCAGTGGCAAAAATGTCCCTACCACAGGAACTTAAAAAATAACCCAACTTGCGAGAGCTGGATAATTCAATCAAGTCAGCAGCCCTAAGCACACACTCAAAACGGGTCAGGTAATCGTCCCAGGTCTCAGTGGCTGGTTCAAACGATGGAAACTAGGGCAGGGCTGTCATCTTAAAGAACAGAAAATAGCAGCTGCTGTGATAAACGACGTCTGGTTTGACCCTAGAAAAGCTGGAGCAATAAATTAACTCAGGCGTGGGTAGCTCAAGAAAACAACAGCAGTCCGGCAGAAGAGAAAGAAGAAAAAAAATGCATAAAAAACCTCACAGGGGCAACAGTCAGCACAGGCTCAACTTTCACCTTTGTCGCCAAATATTATGCCGGAAGTTGGCTTGCTCAAATGAAGATGCAGAAGGCAGCTTGCATAAAATTAGCTGTTTATTCAAACAATGTAGTTCGACATAAAACACACACAGGAATGGGGCTGACAGCTTCCTCTTTATAAGGAGGCTGCCAGAGAAGAACCAATGAGAGTTAACCAAGTCTCCCACGCCTGCTGTTTAAGTTCAACCAATAAATATAACAGCCGGCATGATCTTAAGTCAAGGACTTAACACTATCTATCTATCTATCCATCCATCCATCCCCAGGGCACGGCACAGAGATAACACAAACAGCTGGCAGTTCAAACTGGCCCTTTTAGTGCTCCAAATCTCCCCCAAACAAACCTCAAACAGCCTCTAGTCACAATTAGTCCAGCCCAGCACTGTCTGCACCAAGGCTGCACGGCAATAAATCCCAAATTTATCTAGCAAAACAAGAACAAAGCAAGGAGTTCAGGGAGCAAAAGATAGATAATCAGTCCAGAATGCCACACAGGAATGCAAAGATTCTTGGCAAGTTCAAACGTCGGCACACAACACTCCAGGAACTCAGCGTTTGTTCCCGACAAATGCCCCTCCCCACAGCGTCTCCTTAAGTTTCATTCCCCAGGTGTGCCTTGTGAAGCTGGGCGGGGCACTCTCCTCGTGAGTGGCCTCCTCCGTCTGAGCTGATCCCGCCTCCTCTGCACTCTCCAAGCCCTTCCATCAGAAGGGGGTGGTTCATGCTCCTCGGCTGAGCTCTGTTCCTCCCTGCCTGCAGGCCTTGCTAATTCCGAACAGCTTGCCTGGACTGACTCTGTCCTTCCCCAGTTTCCTCCAAGGCCAACAGAGCTGCCCTCTCACTCGCTGTCAGTTCTTGTTCCAGCTCATCTTCCTCCGCAGAGTCAGACTCCGATGGGGGCATGACACTATCCCCCCTGCAGGGCCCCCTCCTCCGGGACCATGCAGACTGGGACATTGCGGGAACCGGACGTGGAAGTTGCGGACCAGACGAGGGGTGTGGACGTCTGCGGCATCGACCCATGTAAAGTCCATAACCATAACCATAACCTTTCCATGGCACAAAGTACTGAAACCAGTCCCACAATTGGCGTGAATCTCAGATGCTGTCCACTTCGTACTCCGCCTCTCCCTGAGGGGCTACTGGTCCCGGCGGCGGTGGAGCCAGCCTATGCGGACTGTTGGCTGATACTGGGACTAACAAGGACCGATGAAAGACCGGGTGAATCCGCATGGTTCGTGGCAGGGATAGACGAAACGCCACAGGATTGATCACCGCCTCGACCGGAAACGGTCCCAAGTAGCGGTGATTGAGCTTATTTGACGGCCGCGTCGAGGCAGGTACCATGTGGAGAGCCAAACTCAATCGCCTACAGCTAACGGCAGGATCTCACGACGATGCCGGTCTGCAAAGCGTTAGTAGTCCTCCTTGGCTTTCTCCAGCTGGTGTCGGACCATTTGGTGCACGGCTTTTAGCTCTTGAAGAAACGTGTCCACGGCCGGAACCGGGGAGTCAGACGGAGCCAAAGGGAAGAGCCGTGGATGGAAGCCGTAACTAGCAAAGAACAGGGACACGTGGGTGGGTGGATGCATGCTGAGCATTGTTGTAGGCGAACTCCGCCACAGCCAGCACCTCAGCCCAATTGTCCTGTTGGGTGTTGCTGAAACAGCGGAGGTACTGTTCCAAGATGGCGTTCAACCTATCAGTGCCCCCCGTCAGTCTCGGGGTGATGCACAGACGACAGACACGCCTGTACGTGCAGTTCCGTGAGTAAGGTCTGCCAAAAGCGTGCCGTAAATTGCACCCCCCCCGGGTCCGACACTACTTGGTCCGGTAAGCCATGCAACCGAAACACATGAGCAATAAAAAACTGGGCCATTGCCCGTGCGGTAGGAAGACCTGCACACGGAATAAAATGAGCCATCTTGGTGAGCATGTCTACCACCACCAAGATGGTTGTGGCGCCTTTCGATGGGGGTAACTCGGTTATGAAATCCAATGAGACTGCCCCCCCAGGGTCTTTCCGGCGTGGGTAGCAGCTGCAAGAGACCAGGGGGCGCACCGGTAAAATACTTGGCCTGTCGACAGATCCTGCACAATGCCACATATCCCGACACATCATGTCAGAGTCGAGGCCACCAAAACGTCCTAGAGACAAAGTGCAACGTTTTGAAGACCCCAAAGTGACCCACCGCCGGGCTGTCATGACACTGGCGCAGAATGAGGCCATGAAGGGGTCCTCCCGGCACGTAGATGCGCTCACGGAACCGCAACAAGTCCTCCGTATATGCCCAAGGGGTCTTCTGTCTCCTGTCACCGTCCAACCATTGACGACGAGCCGCCATGAACGAATCCTGCCGCTGCGCCTCCATAATCCTACCCCGGAGGTCTACGGGCTCCTCAGTGGCCGCCAACCGCTCCAATGGAATCACCGTTCGAGGCGGGATTTTGTCCTCTCTTCGGGTATACTCGGGCTTCCAGTGTTCGGTGCTTGGACTCTGGCCAGCTGTTAAGCAGTAATTAACAGCTGGGGCTTCGAAAGAGACTTATTTTATGATTTAAAGAACTTTTCAAAGGACACTGCTGCTAAGGAGTTATTAGTAGTAAACAGTTTATGGTTAAAACAGTTTGTGTGTGCGTATTTCTGGTTGGACCCAATGCTGGGGCAGAACACTGACTTTTGTCCTATTTTTTATGTTTCTTGCCACAGCTGTTAAGTGAATCAGTGCGATTGTTAAGTTAGTCACATGGCTGTGAAGAGAATCTGGCTTTCCCCATTGACTTTGATGGACAGAAGGTCATAAAAGTGGATCACGTGACCCACTGCAACCGTCATAAATGGTTCACATGACCCACTGCAAACGTCATAAATACGAGTCAGTTGCCATGGGTCTGAATTTTGATCGCTTCATCTTGGGGATGCTGCAACATGCTGGGAGTTGGGCGGCATATAAATCCATTTAAATAAATAAATAATAAATAAAATAAACAGTCGTTAAGTGTGAAAAACAGTCATAAGTCACTTTTTTCAGTGGCGTTGTAACTTTGAACAGTCACTGAATGAACTGTTGTAAGTCGAGGACTACCTATATTATAATGTCGAATTGTCAAGGCCACACTGATTACCTGTCTGGGTAATAACCCCAATGCACGAGGACTTGCTTGTCTTTTCTCATCACCGGTCTCAGCCAATCGTCTGCCAGGAAGAGAAAAAAACCCAACATCAGTCTATTTATTTATCTATTTAATTTATTTATTCTGTATGGAGTGATAGAATCCGGCATTCATGCATCAAATTCCCAAAACCAGCATATAAACTTGCATCAAAATATAAAACGCCAGTAGTGTGACCCAAAGGTGCTTTTTTTCCAAGAGGCAACTGGACTTTCTTGCGGGGGGAGGGTTCGTGACGAGGTTTTGCTTCTCATCCGAGAGGCTTCTTCAGTTCGAACTGACAAACTGAACTGTTACTCAGAAGGGAGGAAGCCTCTCTGGATGAGAAGCAAAACCTCTTCAAGGATAAAAACCAAGAAAGTCCTATTGCCTTTTGAAAAAAGCACCTTTGGGACAACCAAAAACCTGGATAAGTGAGAATCTCCAAAGACAACAGTATACTGAATGTCCTCAGGGTCCCCTGAGTAGTGCAAATGGGGGTGGGGCCTTCTTGGCTGCAGGATGTTTTTGACCCTGTGTCCACACACAGGCGCCACTCCCATTTGCACTACTTGGGTGACTCTGAGGACACAGATAAACCTCCAGGTGGCCTCAACGGCCCTCTAAAAGAATGCAAATGACCAGCTGTCTGCAAGGAATATAAATCCTTCCATTCCCCACCCTCTAGTCAGAGCTGAAGAAGCTTTCTTCTTCAAAGAAAAACCAGAAAGTCCAGTTGCCTCTTGAAAAAAGCACCTTTGGGACTTCCTAACAGTGAGTTTAGTTTAATTTAGTTTATTGGAATTTCTATGCCGCCCAACTCCCAGAGGGACTCTGGGCGGCTCACAGTAAGGCACAGAAACAACAATCAATAAAAAAAATTTAAAAGCATATTAAAAAGTACAATACATTATTTAAAAAGGACTTTCACTCCAACATGCATACCTGGGCCGATCTAACAAGACCATATCTTCGGATCATTGGCCGCATGCCTGCCGGAAAAGCCAGGTCTTAAGCTTTCCGGAAGGCCAGTAAGGTGGGGGTAGTACAGATCTCGGGAGGTAGTTGGTTCCAAAGGGTCGGAGCCGCTACAGAGAAGGCCCTCCCCCGCAGACCCGCCAGCTGACATTGTCTAGCTGACGGGACCTGGAGGAGGCCGACCCTGTGTGATCTCACAGGGCGCTGGGAGGAATACAGTAGCAGACGGTCACGCAGATAAATTGGTCCTGAGCCATATAGGGCTTTAAAGATAAGAACCAACACCTTAAATTGTGTCTGGAGACCAATCGGAAGCCAGTGCAGCTGGCGAAGGATGGGCTTAGTGTGGGTGTACCTTGAGGCACCCACAACAGCTCGCGCAGCTGCATTCTGGACTAACTGCAGTCTCCGAACACTCTTCAAGGGTAGCCCCATGTAGAGCGTGTTGCAGTAATCAAGCCGTGAGGTGATAAGGGCATGAGTGACCATGAGTACGAGCCTCTTGCTCCAAATAGGGCCGCAATTGGTGCACTAGGCGAACCTGTGCAAAGGTCCCCCTAGCCACAGCTATCAGGTGGTGGACTAATCTCAGCTGTGGGTTTAGTTTAGTTTAGTTTAATTAAATTTATATACCGCCCTTCTCCAGGGGACTCAGGGCGGTGAACAGCCAAGTAAAAAACACAATATAAACATTAAAATACATTTAAAAGAAAATATTCGGTGTGGCCCTAATTTAATACAGTTAAAATTTAGTAAAATCTTAAAATTTTAAAAACCCCAAAAACTTTTTCACGCCAGCCCGGCTTGATAAAAATAATACGTCTTGAGGGCACGGCGGAAGGTGGACAGGTCGTGAATGGTTCTTAAGTCTGGAGGGAGCTGATTCCAGAGGGTGGGTGCTCCCACAGAGAAGGCCCTCCCCCTGGGCGTCACCAGCCTACACTGCTTGGCTGATGGCACCCCGAGGAGGCCCTCTCTGTGGGAGCGCACTGGTCGATGGGAGGCAGTTTGTGGCAGCAGGCGGTCTCGGAGATACCTAGGTCCAATGCCATGGAGCGCTTTAAAGGTAGTAACAAGCACCTTGAAGCGCACCCGGTAGACCACCGGAAGCCAGTGCAGCTCGCGCAGGAGGGGTGTTATATGGGAGCGCCAATTAGCCCACGAAACCACCCGCGCGGCTGCATTCTGGATCAGTTGGAGCCTCCGGGTGCTCTTCATGGGGAGCCCCATGTAGAGAGCATTACAGTAGTCCAAGAGGACACCCAGATTGCGAACCCGTTGTGCGGGGATTAAATTTTCTCCACCCAGGACTATGGAGGGATGATCTACCTGGTCTTTTGGAAGCAATATCCACATCCACTCGGTCTTGTCTGGGTTTATTTTGAGCCTGTTGACTCCCATCCAGACCCTTCCATCTTCCAGGCACCGACCCGTCACGTCCACTGCTTCACTGAATTGACATGGGGTGATGTACAACTGGGTGTCATCAGCATATTGCTGGTACCTCACCCCATGCCGTCGGATGATCTCACCCAGTGCTTTCATGTAGATGTTAAATAAGAGGGGGGAGAGAACCGAACCCTGAGGTACCCCACAAACGAGGGGCCAAGGGTCGATCTCTGTCGCCCTGCCAACACTGACTGTGACCGACCAGAGAGATAGGAGGAGAACCACCGTAAAATGGTGCCACCCACTCCCAACTCCCTTAGTTGGCACAGAGGGATACCGTGGTCAACGGTATCGAAAGCTGCTGACAGGTCAAGTAGCACCAAGATGGAGGAGAAACCCCCATCTCGGGCTCACCACAGATCATCCATCAGCGCGACCAAAGCAGTTTCCGTGCTGTAGCCGGGCCTGAAACCTGATTGAAAAAGGTCTAGATAATCCGTTTCCTCCAACAGCCGTTGGAGTTGGAGCGCCACCACTTTCTCAACAACCTAACGTACAAAGGGTAGGTTGGAGACTGGACGGAAGTTCTTAAATTCTGCTGGATCCAGGGAAGGCTTCTTGAGGAGGGGCCTAACCACCGCCACCTTCAACGGCTGTGGGACAGACCCCTCTCTCAAGGAGGTGTTAATCAAAACCTGGAGCCAGCCTCGTGTCACCTCCCTGCTGGAAGAAACCAGCCAGGAGGGACACGGGTCCAATAAACAAGTGGCGGAGCTCATCGCTCCAATAGCCTTGTCCACTTCCTCAGGAGTCGCGGGCTCAAATTCCTCCCATAAAATAGGACTAAGATCTGCCCCTGTCATCTCAGCCTGAACTGCCCAATCAGAGTCCAGGTCCATCCGAATTTGAGCGATTTTATCCGACAGAAACTATACAAATTCCTCAGCTCTACCCTGTAAAGGTTCCTCCTTTCCCTCTATGTTAAGGAGGGAACGAGTTACCTTAAACAGGGCGGCCGGGCGCAAATCCACGGATGCAATAAGAGCGGAAAAATGGGTACGTTTTGCCGCCCATATCGCCACTAAATAAGTCCTAATAAAGGCTCTTAGAAGTGTTCGATCAGATTCAGACTTACTGGATCTCCAGCGTCGCTCTACACATCTCTTATGGCATTTCATCTCCCGGAGCTCCTCGGTAAACCATGGAGCCCTCCGGGATCCACTGCCACGGAGAGGTCGCAAAGGCGCAATCCGATCCAGAGCCCCAGATGCCGCCCTATTCCAGGCAGCTACCAGGGTCTCAGATGGACTGTGGACGAGGGATTTAGGTATCTCCCCAAGCTCTTTCTGGAACCCCTCAGGGTCCATCAAGCGTCTGGGGCGGAACCACTTAATTGGTTCCACCTCCCTGCGATGGGGGAGTGGTGCCCTAAAGTCTAACCTCAGCAGGAAATGATCTGACCATGACAAGGGAGATGTGACTATACCCCTTAACTTCAAATCATCTCTCCACTGTCCCGAGAGAAAAACTAGGTCAAGTGTGTGCCCCCCCTTGTGGGTCGGACCCTGAACTACTTGGGTCAGGTCCATGGTTGCCATGGAAGCCATGAACTCCTGATCCGCTTCCGCAGATTCGCTGAGCGACAGTAGATTAAAGTCCCCCAGGACCATAAGCCAGGGGAACACCACCGCCAATCCGGCAACCGCCTCCAGCAGATCAGGCAGGGCTGTTTTAACGCAGCTGGGAGGTAGGTATGTAAATAACAAGCCCACCTGAACCCCTAAGTCCAACTTCACAATGAGAGACTCACACCCAACAATCTCCAGGGCAGGGATCCTGCGAGTACAAATATTCTTATGGACGATGATTGCCACTCCCCCACCCCTTCCCTGGAGTTGTGGCTGGTGCAGCACCTGAAACCCATCTGGGCAGATCTCAGAGAGGGGAACCCCCCCTCCTGTCCCAGCCAGGTTTCGGTAATACATGCCAGATCTGCCCTCTCATCCCGGATTAAATCTCGGAGAGGGGCCTTGTTGACAATAGATCTGGCATTAAGCAGCAGCAGCCTGAGGCCAGGGCCCTGAGAACCCAAGTCACTGAGCTTGGCCTGCAGGGGGCCGGCTGGGGCCTCTGTAGGCGGCGGCAGCGAGGGCAGCAGCAACACCCGCAGTGCCTCAGCCATCCCCGCCGAGCAGAAGCAGCCGGCGACCAAACCCGAGCTGACAGCCAAACTTCTAGCTGGGCGCAGCAGCAGAAGCAGCCCGCGAGCAAACCTTTTGGGTGGCGGGGGGGGGGAGAGTGCACGTAACACACAGGACAAGGAACCTTTTGGCTGCATGCTGCATGCAAGAAATCTTTCTTCCCTTTCGCTCCAAGAGGCTGCGCAGGCGCGATGAGTCTCACTGACAAAGCATCGTTTGCCACGTTTCTACACAGAAGACTATGGAATGGGAGGGGGAAATACTATGAGGGAGAAACGTTAGAGACAACACATTCTTGGTTAGTTCCCCAAGGTCATCCTTTGTCCAAAACCTGCCGGAAGCTGGGAGGAGAGATTGCCACGCTGGCAGAAGATCAGTGGCCAACATGACCCAGTTGGGGGGTGGGGGGAAAGGGGTGCCAACTTCCTACCGGGTGGGAACTTGGGAGGAAAGTTAGATTTGGGTTTCTCCATGTGCTTGCCAACATGGTCTCCGCATTAAATTGGAACTTTGATGAGCTGATTGCCTTGGACTCTGATTTCTGCTTCAGTACTATTTGGAACCGTGACACTCACCAAGACTCATTTCTGGCGGAGTTTGGAATTGATCTCGTTTCTCCGCTGCCCCACCCCTCCCCACCTGGCACTCCCTCTCGCCTGCCGAGATCGGCAGGCCAGATTCGGGGAGCTGAACACGTCGCCGCCGCCCGGGAAGAGAACAACATGAGAAATGGGCTCTCTCGCAGCACCTCCTCTCTCTCTTCTTCTCCTGAGTGGCAGCGGTGCATCTGGCTCACCGAATCTGGCCTGCCGATCTCTGGACACACAGCTGCCACTGAGGAGAAGAAGAGAGAGGAGGCGCTGCGAGGCTCGGGAGAAGAAGAGAGAGAGGTGGCACTCCCCCACTCGCCGGCCGAGAATGGCAGGCCAGATTCAGGGAGCTGACTTCCAGCTCCTTCCATGCCCGGCGAGCAGGGGAGAAGAGACAGCAAGGAGAGCCCCACCTTGCTCCATGCGTCTCGTTTCTCCCCCGCTGCCCGGGAAGAGAACAACATGAGAAATGGGCTCTCTTGCAGCATCTCCTCTTGTCGACCGATGCTGGATTTAGGGCATTGCTTGCCACGCTATGTCTTACAAGGCCGCTGACTATGGGAATCTGGGAGGGGGGATTGCATGAGGGAGTAAATGTAGACATAACACATTCTTACTAGAGATCCAAGGTCATCCTTTGTCCAGCACCTGTCCGGAAACTGGGAGGAGGAACGGCCACACAGGCAGAAGATGAGTGGGCAACGTGACCTAGTTGGGGGTGTGGGACAAGGGTGCAAACTTCCTACTGGGTGGGAAACTGGGGGGAAAGTCAGATTCGGGTTTCCCTTGGACGTGCCAACATGGCTTCAGCAATAAATTGGAACTTTGAGGAATACTTTGCCTTGGACTCTGATTTATGTTTGAATGTAATTTGGAACCATGACACTAACCCGAATCTCTCTTAAAACTTACCCAGCTAACCCGAGTCTCGGGGTGCTGTTCGGGGTCTTGAGCCCCAGCCCCGACCCGACACTGGGCGGTGCGAAGACTCAGGGAAGATGGAGAAAGAGGAGAAACCCGCCGGGGATCCCACAGGGGACAAGTCGGAGAAATGCATCAGAAGCCTCTACTCGCCCTCCCCGGCGTTCGTGGCAGCCATGGAGGCCGCGGAGAGTGAATGCCAGTCGGGGACCCGGCGCAAGCAACCAGCCCGAGCCCCTCTCTCAATTGGAGCGGACCCCTTTAGGAGCCGTTGGGGGCTTGAGTCTTTCCCCCCAGCGGGCGTGGGATCCGCCCTTGGACTCAGGGGTAGCCTCTGCCCCAGAATGGAGGCAGCCGAGAACCACACTCACAGGGTGCTCTGAAGGAGAGGGATCCCAGCCGTTGTCCCGCAGTCAATCACTGATGGATCTTCCCGACCGATTTGGATGCCTAAGTGTGAGTTGGACAAAAAACCCCTCGGGAACTGAAGACCCTAAGTGGAACTTGGCCCCGCCCGTGTTCTCATTCCCAGAGAGACCCCGGGCCTCCCAGCAAAGCAGGCATGCCACCTCCTTCCACACCGCAGCGAGCGGAACCCCAGTGGGTCTATCCGCCGGGACGCAGCCCACTTGGGCGACACGCTATCCCTCTCCGAGACCAACCCACCAACCGGGTTTTGGGAGCCCCCACTTGTGGCAAATGGGAGGGGGAAGCGCACCAGCGCCAGCCCCGCAGCCAAGCTTTGGAGCAACGCCACAGTGGCAAGTCCCGCCGAGATGGGCTTTCCTCCCTGGAGTGGGATGGGCGCAAAGCCAGTGGACCCCGGGGTACCCCTTGCAATCAAGCTTCATGCCCGTGATGGGGGCAGCACAGCCAGCCCCTGCAATGCCAGGCCTGCCCGCGCCAGCCCCTTTGCAAGTGGGGGGCCCCTCCCTATGGAAGGGGCCGCGGGGGGGGGGGGCTAGGCCAGCAGATGCAACAAGGAGGTGGGCAGATCAGAGGGCCTCCGCAGCAAGCCGCCGCTCTGCCGGCCGTGGCAGGGCCAGCTGCCGCCCCGCGGGTCCATGAGGCCACCCCTTGATTACGCGCAACGTTTGATGGTCACCCCACGAAGCTGGCCTACTTCCTCCACCGGGTGTGGGCATACATCGATGAATACGGGGCGCTATTCCAAACAGATAGGCAGCTGATTGACAAGATAACCGAGGGAATGAATGAGGGCGAAGCAGCAGAGTGGGTGGCCGAGCTCCACAATGAAGCGCCCCCCGAGCTAAATGACACGGATGACTTCGTCCAGCTAATGAGAATCAGATTCCGTGACAAGGCCCAGCAGGTAGACGCCGAGGCCCAGATCAAAAAGTTGAAGCAAGCAGGACGCCCAGTGAAGGAACTGGTGTGGGAATTTAGAAGAGCAGCAGGGAAAGTGCGGGACTGGCCGAGCGGCTCTTGGTGCACACGTTCAGAGATGAACTGGATCCTGAGTTGAAAGAGGCGTGCGAAATCAGGGGGGTCCCGTGCCGGGTCCATGATTGGTATTCCACTGCCATCGCTCTGGACCACATAGTGAAAGCCCGAAAGAAGAACCCCCCTGACTGGCCCGCTAGAAGGCAATTGGGCCGTAGGGTTCCCCCTAGGCTAGCAGTGACCCCACGCTTTGAACCGACGAGGGGAATAAAATGCTATAGGTGCGGCCAAGCCGGCCACCAAGCAACCGAATGCCTGGCGCCAGCTGCGAGGGAGACCACTCCCCCAGGCTTCCAGAGAGTGCCGAGAGAATATCAAGACCTAGAGAGGGTGTTTAGCGAGGAAGAATGCAACGACTTCCCCCCTCACCGGCCTACGGACTGCGCGATAGAATTTGAGCCGGGAGTCACGCTCCCGAAACAAAAAATGTATTCCATGTCCCCAAAGGAGCTGGGAGAGCTGAGGAGGTACATCGATGCCAACTTGGAGAGGGGGTTCATCCAACCAGCAAAATCGAGGGTCACCGCCCCTGTGCTATTTAAAGAGAAGGACGGGGGGTCAGATTATGTGTTGACTTCCGGGGGATAAATGCTGTGTGCATGCAAAACACCTACCCCCTCCCTCTCATGAAGGACTTGCTAAACCACTTGTCCAAAGGCAAGATATTCACCAAGCTAGACTTAAGAGAAGCATACTATCACATCAGAATCAGGGAGGGGGATGAATGGAAAACTGCCTTCAACTGCCCACTGGGAAGCTTCCAATTCAAGGTGATGCCCTTTGGACTGCAGGGAGCCCCAGCGGTCTTCATGCAGTACATCAACGAAGTGCTCCACCCCCACTTGTACAAGGGAGTGCTCGTTTATTTAGACGATATTCTCATCTTCAGTGAGACGCTGGAAGAGCACGTGAAACTAGTGCAACAAGTCTTAAAGAAACTCCTAGCCGCCAAACTATATGCTAAGCTTTCCAAATGTGAATTCCACAAGACTTAACTAGATTACTTAGGATACCGTATCTCCAAAGACAGGATAGAAATGGATCTGGGGAAAGTGAAAGCAGTGCTCAATTGGCAGCCCCCACGCACTCGCAAGCAACCGCAGAGCTTCCTGGGCTTCGCAAACTTCTATAGGCAGTTCATCCCGTCATTCGCTGAGGTAGCCCTGCCGCTGACAGAGCTGCTAAAGACGGGCCCGACGCCCACCAAGCCCAAGCCTAACCAGCCAATTGGTTGGACGATGGATTGCCAGAAAGCCTTTGAGAAACTGAAGCGACTTTGTGCCCAGGAGCCAATCCTACAGCATCCCAATCCAGAACAATTCATCATTCAGTCGGATGCGAGCGATGTGGCTGTGGCGGCGGTGCCGTTGCAGAAGGATGAGAAAGGCCAACTCCTGCCATGCGCTTACGTTTTGAAAAAACTCACCGCGACCGAGAGGAGATGGGCCATTTGGGAGAAAGAAGCCTATGCCATTCGTTGTGCGCTGCTTACTTGGAGACAATTCCTAGAAGGGGGCAAGGTACCTTTTGAGGTATGGACAGACCATAAGAACCTCGAGGCCCTGAAGACCCCTAGGAAGCTGTCACCCAAACAAGTGTGATGGGTGCAATACTTCAGGCGGTTCAATTTTGAGCTGAAACACATCCCAGTGGGTAAGAACTTGCTGGCTGACGCGTTATCCAGAAAACCACAATATGACAGTCGAAGAGAGGAGGAATTCCATTCGGTCATCTCCTCGCCGGCAGGAGCAGCAGGCACTCCCCCCTCCAAGGGGGAACTCGTAGCCCCTGTCCTCACCAGAGGCCAAACCCGACGGCCGAGAGCCCGGAGCCAGGAGGAGTGGACTGAGAAATTTAAGGCAGCCCTGCCCAATGACCCCTGGCTCAACGACAACAAGGAAATCTTGACTATGAGAGAAGGGTTGGCTTGGAAGGGGTCCAAACTATACGTGCCTGCCAGCCTCAGATTGCAAGTGCTCCAGCGAAGCCACGACTCCAAGCTGGGAGGACACTTTGGATTCCTGAAGACCCTCCACCTAACACGAAGGCAGTTTTGGTGGCAAAAAATGAAAATGGAGGTGAAGGACTACGTGAAAAGCTGTGCCACCTGCGCCACTAGGAAGCACCGGCCAGGAAAACCACCTGGACTCCTGCAGCAGGTGGCTGACCCAAGCAAACCCTGGGAAGAGATAGCTATGTACTTCATAGTGGAACTCCCAGATAGCAAAGGGAATACAGTGATCTGGACGGTCATCGGTTTATTCTCCAAGCAAGCCCATTTTGTTGCCTGTTCCGGATTGCCATCCGCCAGAATACAGGAAGGATATTAAGGGAAACTAGAACAACAAGGAAACAATACAAATAAAAAAGGAGAGAAGAAATCAAACTGATTTCTATTAACACAAATGGATTCAAATACACCAAAAAAGAGAAGTAGAATACTCACAAAGCTCAGAAAATTAGACATTGATGCAATACCATTATAGAAGCTTTTCCTCAAGCACATTTACCGCTTGCATGGAGTCCCAAAGAGAATCATCTCCGATAGAGGCGTACAATTCACCGCCAAGTTCTGGAGAGAGTTTCTACGTGCAATTGGATCCACGCAAGGATCCACCTATCATAAATGTAAAGAAAAACTTCTCGTGAGTGCGAGAAGTTGTTAATTGCTAGCACTCGCGAGAAGTTTTTCTTTATATTTCAAGGAGTTTCCCTGCAAAGACCTGCTGAGAAAGAGAAGCGGCGAGCTGCCAGACTCTGGTAAGATGTTTGGGCACAATTTGGGGGTGGCAGATGGGGCAGGGGATGCGTGTACGTAGTTGGGGACGGGGGCTTATTTCCAGGGGACAGGGGCTTATTTCAACGCATGTCCTGAAAAGCCCTGTTGGGCTTATTATCAGGACATGTCTTATTATAGGGGAAACACGGTACAACCAATGGAAGGTTGTATAAATCCTCCCATTCCCCACTGAGAAGTGAAACGCCTTCAAAAGAAAAAACAAGGAAGTCCAGTTGCCTCCTGAAAAAGCACCTTTGGGACAACCAGTGGAAAAGCTTGCCTGCCTTCAGACGTTGTGGGTGCTCCATCACTGGAGGCTTTTAAGAAGAAATTGGAGAACCATTTGTCTGATATGGTGTAGGGTTGCCGGCTCGAGCAGTGGGTTGGACTAGAAGACCTCCAAGGTCCCTTCCAGCTCTGTGATTCTGTCCTTCAGATGAGAAACCGGATCAGAAAGGATTCAGAAGAAGGGAGGAAAGGGAGAAATTTCCCGACATGCCTGGGGAAATGCTGCCCTCCAGTGGAGGCCAGCTGTAAAAACTCTGGAGAACATTTGCAGGATCTGCCAACAACCTCATCTCTGCAGTCTTTGCATTCAAGTCACAATGATAAAATATGATTTTTAAGGCCCTAGAGGCAAACACCACTTATATTTTAAATGCTAGTATAATAGAATATTATAAAGATGTGTCGAACCTTCATCCAGTGAGGTAAGAACAGGGTATATATGATGTGTGGCTTTCGACTTGTCGTCTGTGACCGTCCCCTAGAAAAAAAAAGCACAGAGAGGAATAGCATCTAAGCCTGTTGGTTTTCTTGTAAAAGTTTCATGACGAAGCTAGGTAACATTATCAGTACTAGAAGGGAGAGGGGTCTGCAGAGAGGAGGAGGAGGAGGAGGAGGTGCTCTCTGAGCTTGATGGTTTTCTTGCACACGTTTCATGACCCAACTAGGTAACACCGTCAGTGCTAGAAGGGAGGGCGATTTGTGGAGAGGAGGAGGAAGAGGAGGAAAAAGATTGTGGGCTCCTCGGTGGTCTTATCAGCTTGGTGGTTTTCTTTCAGATGTTTCAAGTGCCAGAAGGGAGGGGTGTTGCAGGAAGGAGGGGGAGGAGGAAAAGGACTGTCGGGTCCTTGGTGCTCTCTGAGCTTGGTGGTTTTCAAGCAGACGTTTCATGACCTAACTAGTTAACACCATCAGTGTTAGAAGGGAAGGGGGTTTGCTGTCTCTTTCTATATGGTTCCTTCTAAGATCGAAGACATTACCTAGTTGGGTCATGAAACATCTCTAAAAAAGCAACCAAGAAGCCAACACACGGACTGCCATTGTGAGCAACCAAGGGGCAGTTTTGAGAGTTCATTGTCTCATTTTCTGAATTTGTTCACTACCCCAAGAGAAAAAGCTCGTGTTCAACCAGTATTTTCGACCCTGTTACCTGATGGTGTTTGACAATGTCTTTGAGCTTGTTAGCCACTTTCAGCTCGATGTCCGAAATGAGGTACCGTATTTTTCGGAGTATAAGACGCACCTTTTTACCCTCAAAAAGAGGGTGAAAATTTGGGTGCGTCTTATACACCGAATGTAGCCCCACCCAGCCACCCCCACCCTTTGGCATCTGCCTGCCAGCAATTTACCTCTTTGCAGCAAACAGGGCAAAGCCTTATTAGCACACTAAGAGATTACTTGCCTCCCGACCTACAGCTGACAGGCTTGCAAGCCAAGTGGTAAAATGAAACTAACTACAGTGGCTGTAATGAGACAAAATGCTGGGAGATAAACTGCTGGCAATGTTACACTGCTGAAATTGTAAGGAGGTAAGCTACAGCTGCTGTAGCCTAGAGGTAGAGCTCTTGCCTCACAGTCACGAGGTTGTGAGTTCTATCCTAGGTAGAGGCAGATTCTGTTAATATGTTATTTTGTTAAATGTTTGTAGAGTGTTCAAATTATAAGACTTATTTTTTAGACTGCTTTATTATTGTTCTAGACAACTTAACAAAATGAAGCTTTTTAAAATAAATTCTTGCTCTGAAGAGGCCCAGTGCTATTGTATCGTCTTTTAAATAGCAGATACTTCCAGAAAGCCACATCAATTTTAAAGATCTGTAAAAGTATAATCTGAAATGTCCTGTTTTAGTATTAAGTATTAGTATTAAAATAAGGCAGCTGAATTAAACCCTGACTTAGTCATGTTTGGAGTAGATCTATTTAAATAATTGGGAGGAGTTAATGTGATTACATTTAAGAAAACTTTCTGGGATTAATATACTGCCATAATGTACATTTCTCCAATTCTTTGCTATTTCTATGGGTCAGGCACACATGTGTGGGATTAATTTGGGAACAAAATACTTAACTTCAGTCTGTTAATGGTTACTTCATTAACTATTAGGCACTAACCAAGACAGGAAAGCAGGATGTGACTCATCTCATAAAGATATACGTTCTTCTAGCCATCAAAATAATTTGTTAATTGCAGCCATGAGACAAAGTAACAAAGCCCAAGGAAATTGTTGCAATTGTGGTAACCAGGCATGTTTTAAGGAAAAGTGCAGAGCGCCTGGCAGAGGTGTTGATTCTCATAGAGGTTTCATGCTTGGAATTACTTAAATTGGATGTTTTATCTGGTATAGCCTTCTCTCCTATGGATTAAATGTTGCACCAGAGAGAAAAAAATTTAGCTACAAGAAAATTTTTGAATCTAGGACATAAGATGTCTTGCTCTTATGCTGCATCAGATATCCCACAATTATTATTTTAATTCAGTTACAATTGTTGGGAACTATTAATTGGCTAGTCCTTTCTTTAAATTATCCCCAATAAAAGAGACGTTGCTTGCTGCGTCTGTTGAAGCTTCGGCTCCTAGCGAGGAAGCAACTAATTTACATTATTAACTAAAGTTAAACATTCTATGATCTAATCTCATCCCTCAAAAAGCTAGTCAAAGTTTAAAGTGCTCTTGCAGCTGATGGGATTACATTTCAAATTACCTATTAACTGTTTCCTTTTGCAACAGTAATTTTACTTCTGTTTGCAGATTTTACTTTTTGAGATTTTTCCATGAAATTATGTTCCTTTATTTTTTCCTCATAAATATTTTCATAGATACTTTCCAAAATGCAAGGTTTTACACAACACTGTGTGGTGTTGTAGGTGCTGTGTTTGCCTGCACCTACTGGAAGTATTGGCTGTGTTGTCCTTGCAACAAATTTATTTTGTAGGATGGCTATATTTATTCCATGTTTTTTATCCTTAGGCTTTAGCTGAGCTCTGTGCATGAGCACTTGCTAGAGTTTGCCAGGATATTTTTTAAATCATTTTTCCTATTTTTAATTTTTAATTTGAATTTGAATTTCAGAGTTTTGTTTTTTCAAATAGCCATAGAGTGGAATAGAATAACAGAGTTGGAAGGAACCTTAAAGGTCTTCTAGTCCAACCCCCTGCCTAGACAGGCAAGCCTAAATCACTTCAGGCAAATGGTTATCCATTCAGACAAATTGTTGTCTTCTTAAAAAAATTTCAGTGTTGGAGCATTCACACCTTCTGAAGACAAACTTTTTCACTGATTGATTGTTTTAACTGTGAGGAAATTTTCCTTAGTTTTAAGTTGTTTCTCTCCTTGATTAGTTTCCACCCGTTGTTTTTGGTCTAAACTCAGATGCTTTGGGGAATAGTTTGTCTCTCTTTTTTTTATAGCAACTCCAGAGATATTGGAAAACTGCTATCATGTGTCCCCTAGTCCTTATTTTCATTGAACTGGATATGCCCAGTTCCTGCAACCATTCTTCATATGTTTTAGCCTCCATTTCCCTAATTATCTTTGTTGCTCTTCTCTGCATTCTTTCTAGTCTCTCAACATTTTTTTTTGCATCGTAGCAACTGAAACTGAATGCAATGTTTCAGGTGTGGCTTACTAAGGCATTTTAAAGTGGTATTGATATTTCAAGTGATCTTGATTCTCTCCTTCTGTTAATGCAGCCTAGAACTGTGTTAATTTCTTGGCAGCTGCTGCACACGGCTGGCTTGTGTTTAAATGGTTGTTCACTAAAATTCCAAGATTCATCTCACAGTTACTACTGTTGAGCAAGATACCACATATACTGTACCTGTGCATTTTGTTTTTTCCTTGCCTAAATATACAACTTTACTTTTTTTCATTATTGAATTTTATTTTGATTAAAAAGCTTCAGATTTTGTAGGGAAATTTATTTTTAATCTTCCTAAAGATCTTTGTCTTACTTTAACTGTTTCTGCACCTTTGCAATGATTCTCCCTGGAAGTTTATTTAGCATCTGGGATTAATGCTAATCTTAAAGATGTTTACTAGGTTCTTCCATTCCTTTTGGACTCAAGTTTCCCCATCTCTTGATGATAATCTTCTCAGCTTATTTTTAACCTTGCAATCTCTCCTTCATGCTAGGACTTTACTCTTTTTTTCTGGCCCATATCAGAAGTCACTAACCATTTCCTGGTATTATCCAGGAGGGGAATTTTCGGGCAGACACTGCTGCCCTTCTTGCCCCCCCCCCGCATCTTTCTATTCTTTCCTTGTCACCCATTACTCCGTGGACTAGCCACTCTTATTTTCATCAAAACCGAAAGGCCTTGCTGAAACAATTTTCTCTTTCTGCAGCGGAGGCTTCCGCTATTATTCAGCAATGTCCCACTTGCAGTTTGCAAGCTCACTCTGTCTCCCTTGGGGTTAACCCCCGGGGCAGGGAGAGTTGTTTATCATGGCATCCCCCCAGAGGGGTGAAGCCACTAACCATGTTATTAATAATTGTATTTGGACTTTCTGTATTCTAGGCCAGTGATGGCGAACCTATGGCACGCGTGCCACAGGTGGCACGCGGAGCCATATCTGCCGGCACGCAAGCTGTTGCCCTAGCTTAGCTCCAACGCGCTTGTGCACGCCGGCCAGCTGATTTTCAGCTCACGCGGAGGGCATTTTCAGCTTCCGGAGGGCCTCTGGGGGGTGGGAGAGGGCATTTTCGTCCTCCCCAGGCTCCAGGGAAGCCTACTGGGCCCACTGGAAGTCGGGAAATGGGCCATTTCCAGCCTCCAGAGGGCTTCCGGGGGGCGGGGGAGGCCGTTTTTGCCCTCCCCAGGCATTGAATTATGGGTGTGGGCACTCGTGTGTGTGCGATAGCGCTCGCACACGCGCTTTCGGCACCCGAGGGGAAAAAGGTTCGCCATCAATCCCAAACAATAAAAACAGAAAGGGGAAAATCACCCCGGCTTGCCTAGAATACAAAATACCTTGAACCTTGTCTTGTTTACCCTCAATTTTCTCAATGTTTCTGGAACCGCCACAAGTCGGCAAATTTTCTGCTTCTCCTATAGACTCCCTGCGACCGCAAGTCTATTATCGCCGTCTTCCTGATCCTACATGGAAAGGCCCGGCCTCCCTTGTCACTTGGGGTCGAGGCTACGCTGCCGTCAATGACAATGGCGATATCATCTGGATTCCTGCTCGCTGCGTTCACCCTTATTTTGTCACCCCATCAACACGTTAAGACCAGTGATCCAGGAGCCTGGAAAACCAATGCGTTCGTAAGAGACCTGAATAAGGCGGCTCAGCTGTTGAATAAAACTGATTGTTGAATTTGTATGCACATTCCATCAGACAACAAGTCAGGACTGGCACTTCATGCTTCATGGAACCCCACTCCAGTCATGTTGGACTTTACATATGCAGTTTCCACTAGAATTTTAGAACCTGCTCGCTTTTGTTTTCAAAGCACAGGCTTGTTAGCCAATGCCTTGGAAATGGGCAATTACACTACTTGCCAACAAACCATTGTATGGGATTCAGCAAAACGGTGTGCACCTATAAAACGCAATCTTACAACTGCAAACGGTATCAGCACGTCTAATCAGTGGACAAACGTTTCCACGTATGCAGCATGTTCAGAAATGGAGACTATGATTATGTTTGCTAATTCTTCTGATTCAGGACATTATAAGCTAACACAATTTTGGCTTCTTTGTGGCCGGCGAGCCTATCGGCTGGTCCCAAGGGATTGGAAAGGTATTTGCACCCTGGGTCTCTTGGTGCCTGCTACTTACCCTGTTTCAACATTACCAACAGGTCGTTTGCGGAACAAAAGAGCTGGCATTGAAGATCAACCCTTAACCTTGGGGGGTTCCCTGACTACTCAAATATCTCGGGGAATTCTCCCTAATCTTGGGGTTGCGATGAATTATAGAGACTTACATTTACTCAATAACTGGACTGTGGTTATGTTTAATGACACTATTAAAGCTATGAAATTCATTAACAAAGAATTAGGAGAAATTCGAGAGGTGGTTTTACAGAATAGATATGCTTTAGATATTGTATTGGCTGCTAAAGGATGTGTTTGTGTTTTAATTCATTAACATTGTTATGCTTATGTATCTGACTATAAATATATCATCATGCACACAATTGAGCATATGGAGAATATGGTCAACCCCCTGGCCGGAGACGGAAGTGGCATCATTGACATTTGGGATGCCTTATGGTCCTGGCTACCTGATGGGAGTTGGCTGAGGTCACTCATACCAACGGTTTTACTTATTGTGGTATTATTAATATTGTGGTATTATTAATATTGTTGTGCTGTTGTATTCAATGTCTCCCCTCTCTCCTGCAGATGTGCAAAAACTTGCTTTTCTCCAACAGGAAGGACGTTCTAATCAGCGAAACCAAAGCCCTTCTGGAATTGGAGGATGGACCGTTTGATAAAACAAAAAAGGAGGAGATGTGGGATTAATTTGGGAACAAAGTACTTAACTTCAGTCTGTTAATGGTTACTTCATTAACTATTAGGCACTAACCAAGACAGGAAAGCAGGATGTGACTCATCTCATCTGAAATCTCCTGACCCCAGTGCCTACGTGACCTGAAAGCCTACGTGACATTATGCATAAGTTACCTGAAGGATGTGTACTCAGGAGTAGATTAACAATGTGACCATATATGGTATATACCCACCCCTTACTAACTTTGTCATGAGAATGTAACTGGATATGAACTGAATTGTAATAAAAGAGGGTTACACAGAAAATTCTGTGCTCCCATCCCGAGACACCTGCCTGCGTGTCTCATTTCTCATGGGAGACCACCACACACATGCACAGAAATACACAGCAAACAGTGTATATCATCTGTGCTGTTTGCTGTTTGGCAAATTGCTGGGAGGCAGAGGCCTTTTTTCCTTGTTTTCCTCCCCCAAAACTAAGGTGCGTCTTATACTCCAAAAATACGGTATATGCTTGGTCTGCTCAGACAGTTATTCTGAAAATAAAAATAAAAATGGAGGAATTAAAAAGCAGTGAGCAAGGAAATATTTTAATCCCAGGGAAACAGCATGCCTTTCAGCATGTTTCTAACTGCCCATGATGCTTTTTGCTTAATCAAATTAGTTTATATATATATTCTTTTAATTAAACCAATTAACAGGATAGAAAATAAATACTGCAATCAAATAGTAACCCATTATTCCTATCATAAATAATACAAATTCAATTCTTCAAGTAGGTGTTTATATTTATCTCTAGGGAAACAATATGCCTTTCAGCCTGTTTCTAACTGCCCAGGATGCTTTCTGCTTAATCAAAATGTCAGGCAGTGATTTCGTGTTGCCTGTTACATGTATATGCAGGAAGATGCATCCCTATCAAATATAATGGTTTATTCCTGAGCACGTGATTAATATGTTCCTAGTACGCATGTGTACATTCCTTTCTTTTGATATTTTCTTTTGTCTTCTGCTTCTGCACGAAGCAACACCTATGTTTTATAGCCAGGATGTGATTTATTATTTTTTGTAACAAAATAAATATCTTATACCTTAGAGTTATACTGCGGTTTATTTTGATAATGTCAGAGTTTCAGGAAAAGATTCATTTCGCCTCTGATGAGAGTAATTCTTATCTTAACATGATAGCAGAGGATTTGGTTCCTGGACCTTAATTAATTCTGACAGATTCATTGCGTTTAGCTCAGCTAGAAAGATAAGAATGTTTTTGGCTGTTTTGAAGTGAAAACGCCATAAATCTCCTAAAAAAATGTCTTCTCCGGAGAAAGAACTTTTACTCCTCCTTGACCAGCCGATTGAAGAAATACAGAAACCTCAAGAGGCACCCTATCTGCCTGCATCCTCTCCGCTATTAATAACTGCATCGAGACAGACTGACATCGCATCTCTGCAAACTTCTCCGATGCCGTCTCCCACACCTTCAATTACAGCGGCAGAGGCATTAGAACAAGAAAAAGAATTTCAAAGGTCAGTCAAAGTCAAAAACACACATTTTTTCCCGGGTGCTAGTTCAACTCAAATGGGGGCCATTCCAAAGATTACTCATTATGAGCCAATTCCGACTCAATTACTTGAAAGTTTTTCTGAGGGAGTCCCCTCAACCAACATATCAGTCACAGAAAAATTTATTGATACACGTCACAAAGACCTTCTTGCTAGTAAAGACAGAGAAATTGAATACTTAAGAAAGCAGCTACTAGAAAGCCAACGCCCATATGAAAAACAAGATGTCTGCCAGCTTTCTCATATTTCGAAACACCTTACTGGGCCTTCTCTTCCGGTCTCTCCAACATTAGAGTCCCACCCCAAAATGGGTGTTACCTTTCATATGCCGGAAAGGACATATGACTATACGTCAATAGGGGCTGGCTCTGATCAAAGATCTTATGAACAAAGAGACTCTCCCAAAAGTAATGTTACAGTGCCATCTGGTGGACAAAATAATATAACAGAAACCATGTTTGAAATCTTACTATAAAGATTAGATCTTCTGATGTCAGGCACAAGACAACCTTTGTCACCTATGCCACCTGAAAGTTTTGGATCGCAGTTTGCTCCACCTACACCTTTAGCCCAACAACAATCTTTTCAGCCTGCCCAAATAATACAGGCACAAAGTGCACCACCCATTCCTATGGCTGCACAAATTATGCAGCAAACTCAAGCTGCTTCACAGGCTGGAATTGCTACAGCTCCTGCTGTTCCAACCACACAACAGCAACCCCAAATGGGACAATTACTTATTCCAATACAAGCTCCTACGCCTACCCCAACTGTGGCCCAATTAGCGCCAATATCTCCACCGCCTGCTCCTATGCAGCCAACTCCTACACTATTGCAACATGCAAGATGCTACACCGACACACACTCCTATGCAAACAGATTTTTGTAATTTGAAAGATGAACAAAGTCCTGAGTTCAAGGATCAAACACTTTATCGCTCAGTAATTGGATCACTACTATACATTAGTGGTTGGACTAGACCAGACATAGCACTCAAGTGTCAATTTGTTGTCACGACATGTAGGCAAAGCCACAGAATTCCACTGGTCATGTATTAAGAAGCTACTGAGATACCTAAAATACACTCAACACATGAAATTAAAGCTAGAACCTACACATTCTGATTTTGCTGACTTGTATTGTTATGCAGATGCTGACTGGGCAAGCGATAAGGAATCAAGAAAAAGCACATCAGGTTTCATAATGTACCTGAATGGATGTCCCGTTCATTGGAACGTGAGAAAACAGAGTTTTGTTTCCTGTTCTTCCACCGAGGCGGAATATGCGTGCATTTCTGACGCTAGTAATCAGTTAACTTGGTTCTATTCTTTAGTTACAGATATCTGGACCAAACCGAAGAAGCCAATCACCATGATGGAGGATAATCAATCAGTTGTTTACATTTCAGAAACACGTTTCACAGGTTCTAGGTCCAGACACATTGACATTCGTTATAAAAATGTTAGAGATTTAGTAAGACAAGGTTTCATTAAGTTAGAGTATGTGCCAACAGAATATCAGATAGCTGACATCCTGAACAAGCCGTTACCAGCAGCAAGACATGAATCTTTAACATATCTAATGTGTGTAGAGTGATATAAGCATATCCATCCAACAGACAAAGAAGGGGTGTCAGGCAGTGATTTTGTGTTGCCTGTTACATGTATATGCAGGGAGATGCATCCCTATCAAATATAATGGTTTATTCCTGAGCACGTGATTAATATGTTCCTAGTACGCATGTGTACATTCCTTTCTTTTGATCTTTCCTTTTGTCTTCTGCTTCTGCATGAAGCAACACCTATGTTTTATAGCCAGGATGTGATTTATTATTTTTTGTAACGAAATAAATATCTTATACCTTAGAGTTATACTGCGGTTTATTTTGATAATGTCAGAGTTTCAGGAAAAGATTCATTTCGCCTCTGATGAGAGTAATTCTTATCTTAACACAAAAAAAATATTTATTTATGTATGTATGTATGTATGTATGTATGTATGTATGTATGTATGTATGTGTCAGAGCGTTTGCAGCGTGACTACTATTAGGAGACAACTCAGGAGCAAAACACAGCACACAGAGCCTTAGACATTAACAGTGGTTTATATACAAGATATACTGTATATAGACATATACGTGGTAGGCAAATACCTGAGAAGCAATCGATCTTCTTCTTAACTCTACACGGAGAACACAGCAATAGATACAGGACACAAGGAGAGAATGAGAATACACAAGAGAAAATACGCCCTTTCCTGGCTGCTTTATATAAACACCTCTTAAAGTGGTAAAGACCTTTGTGGACCCCTTCGTAGTCTACAACCGGCAATACCAATGCTGATTTATCTTCATTGCATCAGCCTTACAGTTGCATCAGCTTTACAGTTGCATCAGCTTTACAGCTGGTCAGCTATTAAATCATCATTACCTTAACACTATGTATGTATGTATGTATGTATGTATGTATGTATGTATGTATGTATGTATGTATGTGTATGTGTGTGTATATATACTGTGTTTCCCTGAAAATACGACCTGTTCAAAAAGTAAGGCCTAACCGGATTTGGGGGGGGGGGGTAGGCCTAATATAAGCCCTACCCCAAAAATAAGCCCTATTGAAGTGGGTGGGCATGGCCAGGACAGGAGGCATCCCTTCCCTGGTCACCTCAGGGCTGCTTGGCCCCTTAATCGGGGCCCGTGGATCAGATGAGCCGCTCCGGCCGCTGCCTCCAGCAAGTGTGGCCGCTTTTGCAGCCGATTCCGGCTGCAAAAGAAGCTGGAGGCCAAGTGACACACCCCACATGCCTTGCACCCTCCTTACCTAACGCTGACAGTCACAGCAGGCAATTCCGTCCAAGGAACAGCGGCCTCGTGGTTGCCGCTCCGGCTGCTGCCTCCAGCAAGCGCAGCCGCTTTTGCCATTGATTGCAGCCACAAAAGCAGCAGGAGGCCAAGCGACGCACCCCATGCACCTTGCGCTGGCCTTCTGAAGGGTACTGTAGCAGCAGCTATCCACAATTTTTTAACCGTTATTTTGTTCCGACCCACGTGGCCCAGTATGGTGTAAAAAGTTAACATTTCAGAAATGTTACCGTAGCTGCGGAGGTCTCCTTGTGCAACGCTCTGCCACCGCAGCTTCGGAGCAAACCTCTGCCTTCCCTGCACAGGATTGCAAGACTGGAGGCTCCGAAGCCATGGAGGGAGTGTTTTTGGATGTGCGTCTGTGCAGGGCTCCTCTTTGAAAGAACAATCTGCAAGTGGGGGGGGGGATTGCCTGAACATCGGCAGCGGCATCTCCAGGTGCGAAGCGACCTCCCGTAAAGGAAGGCATGGAAATCCATACACCTTCTCTCTGGTCTGATTCTCAAATATTTTCAAGCAAAACACTAGCCGTTTTTTTGGGGGTCAAAAGAAAATAAGACCCGGTCTTATTTTCGGGGAAACACGGTAGGGGTGTGTGTGTGTGTGTGTGTGTGTGTGTGTGTGTGTGTGTGTGTGTGTGTGTACCATGTTTCTCAGAAAATACGACCGGGTCTTATTTTCTTTTGACCCCCGAAAAAACGGCTAGGCCTTTTCGAGGGGTGTCTTAATTTTTCCCTCATGCACCTCGTCTGACCACCAGGCCGCTTCTTAAGCAGCCGAAAAAAGCGAGTGACGCGACCCATGCGCCTCGCCTGGACACCGGGCCGCTTCTTTCGCGGCCGAAAAGAGCAAATGACGCGACCCATGCACCTCGCGTACCCTTGCCTACCTGTACCGGTAGCCATCCACCCGAAAAAGCCTGCCGTCGTCCACTCCAGCAAGCCTGGCCGTGCAGGTGCTTAAATGGGACCAAATTTTGGGGGTAGGGCTTAATTTTAACGCATGCGCACAAAACAGTGCTGGGCCTTCTTTTTGGGGTGGGTCTTAAATTAAGACACCCCTCAAAAAGAAGGCCTAGCCGTTTTTTCGGGGGTCAAAAGAAAATAAGGCCCGGTCATATTTTCGAAGAAACACTGTGTGTGTGTGTGTGTGTGTGTATGTACATATATATTTATTTATATTTATAGATATATTTATATTGTTCTGTCCCCACGAAGCACACAGCCACACGAACAGGTTTAAAGCAATACTTTTACTATTAAAACTGTTATCAGTAAAGAATGCACACACCAATATTACAAACAGTCTTGGTTGGCAAACAACCAGCTACTAATTACTTCATCAATAGCCGGGATTAGTTCAAAGAGTTCTCAAACAATGATGAGCCAATTAAGTCCAGTTAGCTTACGAAGCTTCTTAGCATTGGCAAAGTTCCTAGAGTCCAGTCTCTGATAACAAGACACCGACAGAGAAACACAAAACAGGTATCACGAAACAAACTATGATTCAGATGGATTTTTCCCAGCTGCATCGACTCTTCTTAAATAGACTAGGGGAGTGGCCAATTAGCCCCAAGTCTTACTCTCCAGTAGACCTCCTCTCGAGTAGACCTTTCTGCCTCTTGGCAGCCCTGCGTGTTCTTGCATTCAGGAAAGGAGTAGTAGCCCCTCCTTTCTCAGCACTGCCAAGAGGCACTGAAGGTTCCAAAGGCCCAGGCTGCACACGCTGCGGACGGGCCACAACATACACACACACACACACACATACATACACACATTCTTTTAATTAAACAAATTAACAAGATAAAATAAATACTGCATTCAAATAATATCATAAACAATACAAATTCAATACTTCAACAAGGTATTTATATTTATTTCTAGGGAAATTTCATGCCTTTCAACCTGTTTCTAACTGCCCAGGATGCTTGCTTCTTAATCAAATTATATACTTTTAGATACATATTTATTTTTAAAGATTGACAAAGCACCAACCTTTAAAAAAAATAGGAAGAGATTATTATTTTCCTTAGAGTACTTTACGGATGGTTGGTTCATTTAGATTTTATACAGCCGTGTATAATTATTATTATATTTATTCTGAGAGAGGCTCAAATCCCTGTTCAGGTCCTTCAGAAGCACCTCGAAAGCCATTTCCGCATCAGAGATCCCACAATCCAAAATCAAATTATTAGCCTTGCCTGCACTAATGTTTTCTCAATGTTCATGAAAATTTCCACGTTTCAGTCCATCCACGAAGGGTTCTGCAAGTCGAATCTCCTCCTGTGCAGAAAAATAAGGGAGAAAGAAGGGATTTTGGTATATTTATGACCATTTAGGATTACCAGAAATGCAATTTCAGGTAGACCTCAATTTATGACCACCAATGGAGCCCCCGTTGCTAAGCGAGACTTTAGTTAAGTGAGCTTTCACAACTTTTCTGATCCCATTTGTCAAATGAATCGCTAGAGTTGTTAAGTGAGTAACCTGGTTGTTAAGTGAATCTGGCTTTCCCTATTGAGTTTCCTCGTCAGATTGTCGCAAAAGAGGATGGGGTGACCCCAGGACATGGCAACCATCACAAATATGAGTCAGTTGCCAAGCGTTTGAATTTTGATCATGGGGATACTGCAACGGGCATTAAGTGTGGAAAACGGTCGTAGGTCACATTTTAAAAACGTCCTAAGTCGCATTTTGAAAATGGTCATAAGTCACGTGTTTCGATGCTGTTGTAACTCTGAACGGTCACTAAACGAACTGTTGTAAGTCGAGGACTACCTCTGTTATCAGTCAGGATGGCAATAAATGCAATTATACTCACCCTATGTCAGGGTTCCAAATAGCATCCAAAACTGAATCAGAGTCCGAGGCAAAGGATTCCTCACTGTTCCAATTTATTAACAGAGCCATGTTGGCACATCTGGGAGAAACCCGAATCTGAAGTCCCAGGGTTTCTCCACCCAGTTGAAAGTTCAAGCCCTTGTCCCCACACCCACAAGTCCATCACGTTGACCAATCTTCATCTGCCAACTTGGCAGCAACTCCCATCTCCTTCCGTGCAGTTGCTGAAGTGCGAAGACAAAGGATGACCTTGACGATCTAGAAGGAATTTGTTATGGCTACATGCAGACATCCCTCATGTAACTGCCCCTCCAAAATTCCCACAGCTAAGAATACATTTTAAAATAGCATAAAGTGTGGCAGGCCAAAGATCCCAACTAAAATGGCTTCGGCCTGACACCCTATAGCAGTGGTTCCCAAAGTGGGCAGTACCGCCCCCTGGGGGGCAGTGGGAAGACTTAGGGGGGGCTCTAAGAGGCAAGGGGGTGGCAGGGGGCTCTAAGAGGCAAGGGAGGTGGCAGGGGGGGCACTAAGAGGCGACATGGAAGGCAGGAAAGCATGTCGGGGTGGCGGGGAAGGGAGGTAGCAGCCTACTCCCTTCCCCGCAGCCCTGCCACGCTTGGCGGCATTCCACGCGGCTTTCCCGGCGGTCCCCCATGCCCGCTTGCCTTCCAAGGTCAGCGTCCAGCCCAGCCCGTGGGTGGGCGGGCGACCCTTGGTGGAAATGCAGATGCTGAGAGGGGCAGCGGAAGGGCAAGCGGATATCTCGGGTTTTCTGCATTGAAATTGGGGTGCGGGAGTTGGAAGCCACTGTTCTGACCCAGCTTCCTGATAACAAACCCCAACACAACACAGCATCCGTACAAACCTTGTTTAATAATAACGGCTCTTAACTGGCTTGTTTAGCAGTCGTTCTAAAGTCCAATAAATTATAAAGCAGTGTTTTCTGAGCAACAGCTGTTAATTAAGCTCCTTAACAGCCAGCAATAGTTCAAACAAAATAACATACCATATTTTTCGGAGTATAAGACGCACCTTTTTGCCCCCCCAAAAAGGGTGGAAATGTTGGTGCGTCTTATACACCGAATACAGCAATTTTTAGCCTCCCGAAGCCCCGCCCCGCATCCATTTTTTGCAAAAAATGGGCCGTTTGTTTGCAAAAATGTGGGGGTTTGCCTCCCCCCACCCCCTAGGAGTGCTCTGCAGGCTTCCCAGATCCTTTGCATGCCCTGTTTTTGCCAAAAAAAAAAAAAAAAAAGAGCAAAAATTGGGGCATTTTTGCCTTTCCCCACCCCCTAGGAGTGCTCTGCAGGCTTCCCAGATCCTCTGCATGCCCTGTTTTTGCAAAAAAAACAAGCAAAAAACGGGCCATTTTTTGCAAAAATTGGGGCATTTTTGCCTTCCCCCACCCCCTAGGAGTGCTCTGCAGGCTTCCCAGATCCTCTGCATGCTGTTTTTGCAAAAAAACGAGCGAAAAAGGGCTGTTTTTTGCAAAAATTGGGGCGTTTTTGCCTTCTAATTACCCCATCTAGCATGACTGGAGGAGGAATTCTGGGAGTTGAAGTCCACTAGTCTTAAAGCTGTCAAGTTTGAAGTTTGTAAAAAGTGTACATGGTTGTAAAAAGTATAAATGATTGTAAAAAGTATTCTGCTACACTGGTATTTTATTAAATAATATATTACTGCACCATTTGGTTCAGAATACTTTTTTCCTTGTTTTCCTCCTCTAAAATCTAGGTGCGTCTTATACTCCGAAAAATACGGTAAGTCAGACGAAGGGTCTTCAGATAACAGAACACGAACCTGGCTGTTTGGCAAAATGCCCAGGAGGAATTTGCAGGCAACTTTGAGTTCAAACGGGACCAGACACAGAGGCTTGAATTTCAAGGACCAGGACTTGGAATGAACTTAGTTGCTTCCTGCAAATTCCTTCCTCGATTGCACCACTTAAATAGGCTATGGGAGTGGCCAATTACCCCAAGCCTTACTCTCGAGTAGTCCTTCTCCTCAAGAGCCATTCCTGCCTTTTGGCAGCTCTGCGCACGCGCGCATTCAGAACAAGCTTTTATTTATTTATTTATTTTATTTTATTTTATTGCATTTATAGGCCGCTCAATCCAATAAGGACTCAGAGCGGCTAACAGCAATACAAAAGAAACAATAGTATCAGATAAAAAGTTAAAACAGTAAAATTAAAACATTATCAATAAAAAACAACCAATCATCCATCCAGAATCACTCATGGGCCCACCCAACAATACATTCATTGGGCCCAGGCTTGTCGAAACAGCCAGGTCTTAATGGCTTTTCTGAAGATCAACAGGGTAGGGGCCGTCCGGATCTCAGGGGGGAGTTGATTCCATAGCGTGGGGGCCGCCACAGAGAAGGCCCTCGACCGAGGTCCTGCCAGTCGACATTGTCTAGCCGACAGGACGTGGAGCAGGCCCACTCTGTGCGATCTAACTGGTCACAGGGAGACATGTGGTAGTAGACGGTCCCGAAGATACTGTGGCCCTGCACCATATAGGGCTTTAAAGGTAATCACCAACACTTTGAATTGCGTCCGGAGACCAATGGGCAACCAATGCAGCTTGCGTAAGATGGGAGTAGTGTGGGTGTACCTAGGCACACCCACCACAGCACGCGCTGCTGCATTTTGGACCAACTGCAGTCTCCGAACATTGTGGATCCAGGAGGACACCCAAGTTGCGAGCCCGTTCTGAGGGAGTTAATTCCCCCCCCCCCCCCGAACCAAGGACGGACAGTCGACAGAGTCCTTAGGCGACAACATCCTTAGCCACTCGGTCTTGTCCGGGTTGAGTTTGAGCTTGTTGACTCCCATCCAGATCCTCACGTCTTCCAGGCACCGGCACATCACCTCGACTACCTCACTGAATTGACGCGGGGTGGAGATGTAAAGCTGGGTATCATCAGCATACTGCTGATACCTCACCCCGTGTCGTCGGATGATCTCACCCAGTGGTTTCATGTAAATGTTAAATAGGAGGGGGGAGAGGACCGAGCCCTGAGGCACTCCACAGACTAGGGGCCTGGGTGTCGACCTCGCTCCTCCCACCAACACCGACTGCACCCGATCAGAGAGGTAGGAGAACCACCACAAAACGGTGCCTCCCAGTCCCAACTCCCTTAATCGATGCAGAAGGATACCATGGTGAATGGTATCGAAAGCCGCTGAGAGGTCAAGTAGCACCAAGATAGAGGAATAACCCCCATCTCGGGCTAGCCAGAGATCATCCATCAGTGTGACCAAGGCAGTCTCCGTACTGTAGCTGAGCCTGAAACCCGACTGAAAAGGATCCAGATAATCCGTGTCCTCCAAGAGCCGTAGGAGTTGGAGCGCCACCACTTTCTCCACAACCTTCCCTATAAAGGGTAGGTTGGAGACAGGACAAAAGTTTTTCAAAACTGTTGGATCCAGGGACGGCTTCTTGAGGAGTGGCCTTACAACCGCCACCTTAAGTGGTAGTGGAACGCAGCCCTCCCTCAAGGAGGCGTTGACTATCACCTGAATCCAAACTCGGTTCACCTCCCTGCTGGAAGAAACCAGCCAGGAGTGACACGGGTCCAATAACCAAGTGGAGGAGCTCATCGCTCCTATGGCCTTGTCCACTTCCTCAGGAGTCGCGAGTTCAAACTTGTCCCACAAAATGGGACTAAGACCTGTCCCTGTCACCTCGGCTTCCTTTGCCCAATTGGAGTCCAGGTCTACCCGAATCTGAGCGACTTTATCCGACAGAAACTGTACAAATTCCTCAGCTCTGCCCTGCAAGGGCTCCTCTGCTCCCTCCACATGAAGGAGGGAGCGAGTCACCCTAAACAGAGCGGCAGGGCGAGAATCAGCGGATGCAATAAGAGCGGAAAAATGCGCACATTTTGCCGCCCGTATCGCCACTAAATAAGTCCTAATAAAGGATCTTAAAAGTGTTCGATCGGACTCGGATTTACTGGCCCTCCAGCGTCGCTCTAGGCGTCTCTTCTGGCGTTTCATCTCCCGGAGTTCCTCGGTAAACCAAGGAGCTCTCCGGGATCCACTGCCTCAGAGAGGCCAAACAGGCGCAATCCTATCCAATGCCCTGGATGTCGCCTGATTCCAGGCATCCACCAGGGCTACAGACGGATTGTGTACGAGGGATTCAGGTATCTCCCCAAGCTCCTTCTGAAACCCTTCAGGGTCCATTAGGCGCCTGGGGCGGAACCACTTAATCGGTCCCGCCTCCCTGCGGTGGAGGAGGGGAGTCGCAAAGTCAAGCCTCAGTAGGAAATGATCTGACCATGACAAGGGAGAGATGGCTAAACTCCTTAATTCCAGATCATCTCTCCACTGTCCCGAGAGAAACACTAGGTCGAGCGTGTAACCCTCCCTATGAGTCGGACCCTGAACTACTTGGGTTAGCTCCTCTTCTTCTTCTTCTTCTGCACTCATGGCAGCCTCTGGAGGTTCTGAAGGCCCTGGCTGAATTCCTGCCTCTGGCACCGAGTCCTCTCCAGCCTACTCGCTGTCCAACTCGGGTGCCAGCTGCACAGGCCACTGGCGAATCACATCAGCCTCTTCGCTCTCCGAATCAGCTACCAGCTGCACAGGCCGCTGGTGGACCACAACAGCCACGCGGGGTACGCGAAGGAGAATCGGAGGGGGTCTTTGTGTGTGTGTGTGTTCTTTGTTTGTTTCTTTACTACTTCCCTCCCCCCCCACCTTAGCTTAGAAACCCGGCTTGCTTTGAACGTTAAGCTCCCGATAAAAGAGAGCGGAGACCGCGTGGATTTATTGCCTACTGATAAGATGTCAGGGTTCCAAATAACATCTAAGCTTAAATCAGAGTCCAAGGCAAAAGTCTCCTCAAAGTTCCAATTTATTCCTAGAGCCATTTTGGTACATTGGTGGAAACCCGAATCTGGTTTCCCCAGAGCTTCTCTTCCAGTTTAAAGTTCATTCCCCTGTCCCACACCCACAAGTTTGTCACATGGACCACTAATCTTCTGGCACCAGGTCCGTACACTCCCATCTTCTTCCGGGCGACTGCTGGACAAAGGATGACCTTGAAACTCTAAAAGGAATTTATTTTGACTATCTCTACCTCCTCATGCCACCACCCCTCCCAACTTCCCACAGCAAGATACATTCCAAAAGAATATAGCATATTGTGGCAGGCCAAGATATCCAATCAATCTGGCTTCGGCCTGACAGGCGGCCTCCCCTCAAGAAAAAAACGTGTCTAGGCCCTAGCTTTTTGCTGGGCATCCTTAGCCGGATATATTTAGTGGATAAGTAGACCTTATCCCCTACTCTGAAAGGGGGTTCAACTGCTCGATGCTTGTCTGCTTGCTTCTTATAGGCTTCGGCAGCTTCAGTCAGCACTTTTTTGGTATTTTCCCAACCCTTTTTTAACATTTCCATCCATTCAGCCAGGGACATGGAAGTGGGTGCCTCCGTGGGCAGTTCTGGCATGGGAACAAATTCTTGGCCGCTGGTGACCTGGAAAGGTGTCAACCCGATGCTGCTGTGGATTGCGTTGTTATACGCTACTTCGGCAAAAGGCAACAGTTCCGCCCAATTGTCCTGTTGGTAATCAACATAACAACGGATGTATTGTTCCACCATCGCGTTGGCTCTCTCTACGGCCCCATTAGTAGCCGGATGAAATGCCGAGCTAAGTCCTTGCATGGATCCAATTGTGCGTAGGAACTCTCTCCAGAACTTGGTGGTGAACTGTACGCCCCTATCGGAGATGATTCTCTTTGGGACTCCATGCAAGCAGTAGATGTGCTTGAGAAAGAGCTTGGCTAAGTGTCTGGCAGATGGCAATCCGGAACAGGCAACGAAGTGGGCTTGTTTGGAAAATAAGTCAATGACTGTCCAGATCACCGTGTTTCCTTTGCTATTTGGGAGTTCCACTATAAAGTCCATAGCTATCTCTTCCCACGGCTTGCTCGGGTTAGCCACCTGCTGCAGGAGTCCAGGTGGTTTCCCTGGTCGGTGCTTCCTGGTTGCACAGATGGCACAGCTCTTCACGTAGTCCTCCACCTCTGACTTCATTTTTGGCCATCAGAACTGCTGCCGCGTCAGGTGGAGGGTCTTTAGGAATCCAAAGTGGCCCCCCAGCTTGGAGTCATGGCTTCGTTGGAGCACTTGCAGCCTGAGGCTGGCAGGCACGTATAGCTTAGACTCTTTGCAAGCCAACACGTCCCTCATGGTCAAGATTTCCTTGTTGTCGTTGAGCCAGGGGTCATTGGGCAGGGCGGCTTTAAATTTGTCTGTCCACTCCCCTTGCCTCAGGACGCTCGACATTCAGGTTTGGCCCCTGGTGAGGGCAGGGGCTACTAGTTCCCCTGCTAAGGGGAGAGGGCTTGCTGCTCCTGTTGGCGAGGACGGGATGACCAAATGGAACTCCTCCCCTCTCTGACTGTCATATTGTGGTTTTCTGGATAACGTGTCCGTCAGCAAGTTCTTTCCTGCCGGGATGTGTTTCAGTTCAAATTTGAATCGCCTAAAATGCTGGGACCATCGCACTTGTTTGGGTGACATCTTTCTAGGGGCCTTCAGGGCCTTGAGTTTTTTATGGTCTGTCCACACCTCGAAAGGTACCTGGCTCCCTTCTAGGAATTGCCTCCAATTCAGCAGTGCCCAACGGATGGCGTAGGCTTCTTTCTCCCAGATGGCCCATCTCCTCTCAGTCGCTGTCAGTTTCTTTGATAGGTAAGCGCATGGTCGAAGTTGACCTTTCTCATCCTTCTGCAACAACACCGCTGCCACAGCCACATCGCTCGCGTCCAACTGAATAATAAATTGTCGTTCTGGATCGGGGTGCTGTAGGATGGGCTCCTGGGCAAACAGTTGCTTCAGTCTCTCGAAGGCTTTTTGGCAGTCCATCGTCCAACCAATTGGCTGGTTGGGTCTGGGCTTGCTGGGCGTCGGCCCCGACTTTAGCAGATCAGTCAGCGGCAGGGCTATTTCAGCAAACGCCGGAATGAACTGCCTGTAGAAGTTTGTGAAGCCCAGGAAGCTCTGTAGCTGTTTGCGGGTGCATGGGGGCTGCCAATCAAGCACCGCTCTCACCTTCCCCGGGTCCATCTCTATTCCGTCTTTGGAGATTCGGTACCCTAAGTAGCCTAGGGAAGTCTTGTGGAATTCACATTTGGAAAGTTTTGCATATACTGTAGTTTGGTGGCTAGGAGTTTCTTTAAGACTTGTCGCACTAGTTTCACGTGCTCTTCCAGTGTCTCACTAAAGATGAGAATATCATCTAAATAAACAAGCACCCCCTTGTATAAGTGGGGGTGGAGCACCTCGCTGATGTATAGCAAAAAGACTGCGGGGGCTCCCTGCAAGCCAAAGGGCATCACCTCGAACTGTAAGCTTCCCAGGGGGCAGTTGAAGGCAGTTTTCCATTCATCCCCCTCCTTGATTCGGATGCGATAGTATGCTTCTCTTAAGTCTAGCTTGGTGAATATCTTACCTTTGGCCAAGTGGTTCAGCAAGTCCTTCATGAGGGGGAGGGGGTAGGTGTTCTGCACGCACACGGCATTTATTCCACGGAAGTCCACACACAATCTGACCCACCCACCCCGGTCTTTTTTCTCTTTGAATAGCACGGGGGCGGCGACCCTTGATTTTGCTGGTTGGTTGAACCCCCTCTCCAAGTTGGCATCGATGTATCTCCTCAGCTCTCCCAATTCCTTCGGGGACATGGAATACATCTTTGGTTTCGGGAGCGTGGCACCCGGTTCGAATTCTATCGCGCAGTCGGTGGGCCGGTGAGGGGGAAGCTCGTTGCATTCTTCCTCGCTAAACACTCTCTCTAGGTCTCGGTATTCTCTCGGCACCCTCTGGGAACCTGGAGTGGTGGTCTCCCTCACAGGGGCAGCCAGTTGAGGATTGGTCAACCTCCCAGGCTTCAACTCTTCCTGGGGCTTCTGGTTCCCCAGGGGGGGTGTCGGCCCAATGTGCACGGTTAACTTCCAGTACCCATCCTCCCATTTTATGGTGGGTGTCCACTTGTCAAGCCACGCCAGGCCCAGGATGATGGCTTCTGACATTTTGGGGGCAACTATAAAGCGAATGCGTTCGCTGTGCCAGCCAAACTTTAATTCCACAGTCTGGGTGAGGAGAGTGGCGGGGGCCTCCCCAACCAGCGATCCGTCTACCTGTTGGAAGCGGATGGGGTTTGCGAGGGGCCGATTGCAGATCCCCAGCTTTTCTACTACTATCTTGCTGATTAGACACCTCGAACAGCCCATGTCTATCAGAGCATCCACTTCTCCCTCCTTCCCAGTCTCTGGCACCACAATTTTGGCTCTTATGAGGAAGGGGCAGACTGCTTCACTCACCATCGGGTCGTCTTTGCCGCTGCCTCCCTCGTCCCATCTCGGAGCCGATCCCTCCATCGGTGGCGCCTCAGCGTACTCGGAGGGGGGGAGGAGATTCGGACATTTGCAGGGCCAAACATCCCAGTTCCGGCGGCTTCGCTGTGCCACGGACAGCTGGGTTTCCCTCTCCTCGGTTCCCTGGGCAACTGCACTTTCGGAGGGTTGAGGGTGTAGTATTTCAGTGTGTTCGGCCGCCTCACCATCCAGCTTGTCCCAGGTATAGAAACATATAATCAATAAAAGCAATTTAAAAAAATGTTAAAATACTATCAATATTTTAAAAAGAATTTTCACTCATACCCCGCCTGCCGGAAGAGCCAAGTTTTTATTGCTTTCCGGAAGGCCAGTAGGGTGGGGATGGTCCTGACCTCCAGGGGAAGCTGGTTCCACAGGGAGGGAGCTCCCACAGAGAAGGCCCTCCCCCTTAGCCCCGCCAACCGACATTGTTTGGTCGATGGGACCTGGAGGAGGCCACCTTTCTGGCCACGGTTGTTGAGTCATTCGCTGCAGTTGTGAGGCGAATCGCACGGTTAAGCAAATCCGGCTTCCCCAATGACTTTGCTCATCAGAAGGTCGCCAAAGGGGACTGCGTGAACCCGGAACGCTGTGACTGTCATAAATAGGAGTAAGGTGCCAAGGGTCTGAATTTTGATCATGTGACATGGGGATGCTATTATGGCTGTAAGTGTGAAAACAGGTCATCCCTTTTTTTCTGGTGCTGTTGTAACTTGGAACGGTTGCTAAACAAACGGTGAAAAGTTTGATAGATAATAAATGATAAATTACTCTTGTTGTTCAATCATAATAAATAATAAATAAATCAGAGGAAGGAAGGAAGGAAGGAAGGAAGGAAGGAAGGAAGGAAGGAAGGAAGGAAGGAAGGGAAAAGGAAAAAGGAAGGAAAGGAGGAGAAAGAGGAAGGAGAGAAAAAGGAAAGGAAAAAGGAGAATTAGGTGGTGAGGAAGAAAAGAGAAGGAGGGAGGAAAGGAGGAAAGAAGAGAGATGGAGGAATAGGAGGATAGGAAGGAAAAGAAAGAGGGAGGGAGGAAGAAAAAAGAGAAGGAAAAGGAAGGAGGAAGGAAGAAGAGGAGAGGAAGGAGAAGAAAGGGAGGGAGGGAGTAAATAAAACTAGCAAACGTTCGAGAGAAAGCTTGAATTCTGATTGCAAAGGGGTGAGCACAGCTGCCTTGGTTCCCTGCTGCGCATGTATGCAACTGCTCTATCACGCGTGTGCGACTTCATGCCTGTTCTTGTACTAAAGAAACCAACAGGTTTGACCTGCCTTACAACCTCCACGGCTCACCTGACATCACAGGTTTCAGAAAAAGGTAGAGAGGCTGCGTCTCTGCATAACTTAATGACTAAACGTGGGAACAGCAGCTCGGAAAAATTCGACACGGGGGGGGGGGGAGGAGTTGCAACAAACTTGCAGCATAAGATGTGATGTAGCTACCCTGCAAGGGGTTAGAAGAGACTATGATCCATGTCACAGCAATCAGGGTAACCAACTAATCCTGGCATGGATAGAAGAGAGTTTTTATGCTCGGAGTTGAAATGAGGGGGGTCCTTGGCGCTCTCTGAGCTGGGGGGTTTCCTTACAGACGTTTCGTGACCCAACTAGGGAACATCATCAGTGCTAGAAGGGAATTGGGGGGTGGAGAGGTGGTGGTGGTGGACTCTCCAAGCTTAGCGGTTCCCTTGTTACCAAACTAGGTAACGTCATCAGTGCTAACATTGGGTTCATTCATGTTTCAGTGGATAATGAAATTCTGCAAGAAAATCACCAAGGCCAGAGAGCACCAAGGACCTCTCAGTCCTCTTCTTCTTCCTCCTCCTCCTCCCTTCTAGCACTGATGATGTTCCCTAGTTGGCTCATGAAACATCTGCAAGAAAACCACCAAGCTCAGAGAGCACCAAGGACCAGACGGGCCTTTTCTTCTTCCCTCTCCTCCTCTTCCTCCACCTTCTCATTCCCCTCTTCTCCTCCTCGACTCCACAACCCCCCTTCCTCCCTTCTAGCACTGATGCTGTTCCCTAGTTGGGTCACAAGACGTCTGCAAGAAAACCACCCAGCTCAGAGAGCACCAAGGACCTCACAGTCCTCCTCCTACCTCACTCCCTTCTAGCACTGATGCTGTTCCCTAGTTGGGTCATAAGACGTCTACAAGAAAACCCCCAAGCTCAGACAGCACCAAAGACCCTACAGAAAGAGAAACTCAGATAAGCAGGGATTAACTCCAGACAAACAATCAAGCAGACAACAATACCCCAATCAAGTATTGTACCAAGGGAAAAAATCCACATTCCCACCAGCAGTGCCAGGGCAAGCAACTGTATATAAACAGACACCAACCCCCCCCCCCAATCCTTCCAGCACTGATGATGTTCCCTAGTTGGGTCATGAGACGTCTACAAGCAAACCACCAAGCTCTGACAGCACCAAGGACAAAGAAAGAGAAAACCAGATAAACATGGATTTACACCAAACAATCCAGCAGAAAACAACAATCAAGGAACTTACAAGGGAGAAAACCAGACTCCCTCTAACACTGCCAAGACAAGCAACTGTATATAAACAGAGACAACCCCCCAACATTTCATTTAGTGACTGCTCAAAGTTACGATGGCATCAAAAAATGTGAGTTATGACCCTTTTTCATGGTGACGACCTTTGTAGCATGCCCATGACGTGATCAAAATTCAGACGCTTGGCGACTGGTTCATATTTATGAACCAGTTACTTATGACCGTTGCAGTGTCCTGGGGTCATGTGATCCCCTTTTGCAACCTTGTGACCAACAAAGTCAACAGGGAAGCCAGATTCACTTAACAACCAACGACTGCAAGGATTCATTTAGCACCTGTGGCAAGAAAGGTCATAAAATAGAGCAAAACTCACCAAGCAAAAGTCTTTCTTAGCGACAGAAATTTGGGGCTCGATTGTGGTCCTAAGTCAAGGACTATCTGTATTCGGGGAGGGGGGGGGAATCTCAGGTTCCCTACAGAATCAAGAATTGGATCCAGTCTTCAAGGAGCACCCCAAGGAGAGCAACAATCTAGCTAGGAGGCGACAGAAAGAAAAGTGACAATGCAACACACCTCCCCATGCAGAAAAGCTCACAACTGGTTGCGCAAATGACATCTCCCCAATCCAAATGGAGCATCCCTAGGTGCAGATGGCTCCATAATCCACAGCCACCTCTCTCCCCCACACCAGAGGGCAGGAGGGTGAAGACCTTAAAGGGGGGGGGGGACAATGACACTATCTAGGCCGGTCCCCAGGTCCAGCTGGATCCATAATCCACATCCCCCCACAGGGAAGGAGGGTAAAGATGACATGGGGGGGGGGGAGAATGACCCTATCTAGGGCTAAAAAAGGGGAGGGGGGCCGTCCCTGGGTCCAGCTGGCCCCATAATCCAAAGCCCCCCCCCACTCCCACAGGGCAGGAGGGCAATGACATTATGACTTTCTGTGTGTGTGTGTGGGGGGGAGAATGACCCTCTCCCCATCTAGGGTTAAGGGGAGCGGGGGTAAAATCATCCCCAGATCCAGCTGGCCCCATCATCCACAACACCCTGCCCTCCTCACGCCGTGGATGATGGGTCCACCCGCTCTGACGAGAGAGACCCTAACTAACCCTAGGAAAGCAGTGGGGAGGGCAGGAGGGTCCATGAGGAGGGGGTAAAGGGGAGGGGTCGAGGGGAGGCAGGGTCAGAGGTCAAGGGTCAGAGGCCTCCCATTCTTTTTTCCCCTCAGGAATGAGAAGCGTCATTCTTTTTCTTCCTATTTTTCCCTCAGGAATGAAAGGCCTCATATTCTTCCTTTATTTTTTCCCTTTTTTTCCCCTCAGGAATGACAGGTCTCATATTCTTTCTTTCTTTTTTACCTCACAAATGAGAGGCCCTCCTATTCTTTTTCTTTCCCCCCCCCCCCCCTCACCTTCTTGTAATGCTTAGCCAACCAAGCCCGGGCGGCTTCCAACTGCGAAGCCGTGTCGGCGCTTTCCCAAAATTTCCCGGCGGGGCCTCCGTCTTTCCGGCGGGAAAGCGACAAAGGGCCGGCGGAAGAAAACGACGACGAAGAAGCAGAACCGGGCCCGCTGCTTCCGACGACGGTTCCAGGCCGCGACACTGGACTCGAGGCCGCCGTTGCCGAGGCCGCCGCCATTGTCCTGCCGGGGCTACCGCGCCGCCGCCCCCGCCGCCGGGCCAAGCGGCGCCCACTTTCCTCGCTCCGCGCATGCGCGGCTGAGGAGGCGCCGCGGCGGCTACTGAGGCTGTTCACTCGCCGTCGCTCTTTCTGGCGCGCGCGCGCTTTCCGCGCACGCGCCGCCTCAACGCCGAGCTCGCGACGGCTCCTCGGCCGGGATTGCCTCAGGCCGAGGGGGAGGATCGGCGGAGCGCCTGCGCCGGTGGCCCAAAGACACGCCCTCTCGGCTCCAAAGCGCCTGCGCCATCCTCGCCACCGCTGAGTTGTGCGCGCGCACGCTTTCCCCCCCTAATCCCCCTCTCCCCCGCGGAGGTTTTGATGGACAGCCGGGCCGGCCGAATGGCCAGCGCGGATTGAGTGTAGTGGACTGCGCCTGCGTGAGACGGAGAGAGGTAGAGGCGGCCGTAGACCCCTCAGAGGGTCGGGGATGGAGGGGAGGGGCGACGAGTGGAGCTCCGCCCACTGGCCCCGCCCACTCAGACACAGCCACGCCACGTGGAGGACGCACGCCTGGACTGCCACTCCCATGATCCACTGCTACGGCTGTCCGAGGGGAGTAATACAGTAATCCAGATACCCTGGAGAGGCACGCAGCCCCTCCCAATCCGGATTATTCCTGTCTGCACGTGTGAAAGGGCTTGACACATGTATCATGCATGTTGCCTTGCTGTGTGCAACCTCCGACCCGGGTTAAGTAGCCAGAGGGAGATTTCCAGTTTTTTGGGGTTGCCAGTTTTAAAATTATCTAGTCCTCGACTTGCGACCATCATTGAACCCAAAATTTGTCGCTAAGAAAGACACGTGGGGAGTTTCCAACATTTTACTGCCTTTCTTGCCACCGTCGTTAAAATGAGCCACTACGGTGATGAAATCAGTCACGTGGTTGCTAAGGGAATCGGGCTTCTCCCTTGGCTTTGCTCGTCGGAAGGTCGCAAAAGGGGAACACATGACCCTATGACCATCAAAAACATGAGACAGTTGTGAAGCGTCTGAATTTGGATCATGTAAGCCTGGGGATGCTGAAATGGTTGTAAGTGTGAAAAAGGATCGTAAATCCCTCTTTTCGGTGCTGTTGAGATTGGTCACTAAACAAACTGTTGTAAGTTGAGGACTAGCTGTAGGGAGCCCTTTTGTGAGGGACAATAGAGCATAGGCAGGGAAAAGTTTGATAAATTACTATGACTGTTGCTGTTAAATACAGGTAGTCCTCAACTTACGACCACAATTGAGCCCACACTTTGTTGCTAAGTGCAACATTTGCTCAGTGAACTGTGCTCCATTTTACGACTTTTCGTGCTACGGTTGTTCAGTGAATCATTGCAATTCTTCAGTTAGTCACACGGTTGTTAAATGAATCTGGATTCCCCATTGACTTTGCTTGTCAAGTAGGTCACAAAAGTAGGTCACAAAACGTGACCCAGGGGCGCTGCCACTGTTGTAAATATGAACCAGTTGCCAAGCATCCAAATTTGGATCACGTGACCATGGGGATGCTGCAACGGTCGTGTGAAAAGCGGTCAAAATTCCCATTATTCAGTGGTGTTGTAACTTTGAACCTTCACTAAATGAACTGACATAAGTCGAGGACTACCTCTAATCACAGTCTATGGAGATTCTGAGTTATCCAGGTCATGGTTGTCCCGAAAGGTGCTTTTTCCAAGAGGCAACTGGCCTTTGATTGAAGATGGCGACGGAGGCAGACGCCTAGTCCCATCGCTGAAGACGGAGAGTAGGAAAAAGACCCAAAAACCTAGAGTTAGAGATAAGGCAGAAGCTATCAAAATAAGACAATAGACATAAATCAGCTCCAAATATCACATATATCAACATCTAAAGGCTGGGACCAGCCAAACCCATAAAAAAAGAGAGAAGAAAACATCCAACCACGTGGAGCCAGAAATAGCTGGAGGAAACGCAGCTGAGATGATTCCCATAGAAAGAACGGTGTGATCAGAGCAAAGGAGAGAGTGGAGACAACAGGAGGTGGATCGATAAAATAATCCTTTACTTTGAAACGGTGGTGATACTGGACGGTGGAGGGAAATAAAGGACAGAAAGAACTTACAGTAACTAAGCAGTTTTGAATGAGCGACATCTTGGAGGAAGGGAGAAAAGCAGCACTTCCGGAAAGAAGGACGGAGGAAAAAAAAATTTAAAGGGACCCTGCAACAATAACTTGACTGTGGAGCATAGAGGGGGGGGGGAAAGCCCCACTGACTTGTTGTCTTTAAAAAGGTGGAAAAACTGAGCTTAAAGGAAAGAAAAGAACGGTGAAATATAAAGAGGATTTGGAACGGTGTTATCTAAGCAGCAGAAGGAAGCTGGGGTATATCTACATTGAAAGATTAATAATAATTACAACTTAAATTGAAGAGATATTGTTACTGATTTAATGAACAATATTTACATTACATATTACTTAAACTATCTATATATCTATATCAGCTGAATTTTATATATTATAGGTATTATATGCATTAATTACTAATTAATTAACACAAACTAATTAGTGACCATGCCAGGCACAACCCAAGAAAGCACCACCACCAAATACCCACAAATGAAAGACATTGAAAACAGCAGCAACCCAAACAACCCCAGCACATAAGGAACAGACTCTATTGTGACCTGCAAAGCATGCTCCATGTACACTCTTATGCCCACAGAACTCCAAAACTACATATGTACCAAATGCAAACTAATCAAATTACTAGAAGAAAAAGTAGAAGATCTAGAGAAAAACCTAAACACCCTCAAACTCAATCAACAAAATGAGAAACCCCAAACCTCACAAAAAGAAAATGCACAAAAAGAACATAAAAATGACCAAGAAACTTCCACTATAGCTAACCCCCCGGAGGAAGAAAGCAGATGGACACATGTCACCCACAGAAAAAAACACAAACCAAACACAAAACCACTGTCCAAACCAACCCACCCAGACCCAACCCCACTGACTCTAAGCAACCAATACCAGGGACTTCCAATAGAAGATAACGCAGAGACACACAGAAAAGAAACACCAGAAAGAACCCTCAACAAAGCAGCACCACCAAACACCACTACAACACAGAAAGAAACTCCCCAAACAACCCCAGGCAAAAAGAAAAGGCGAGTACTGGTAATAGGAGATTCAATCCTCAGAGGAACCGAACCCGCCATCTGTAGACCAGATAACCAATCCAGAGAGGTATGCTGCCTCCCAGGAGCCAAAATCATAGACGTAGCAGAGAAAGTAACCGAAATAATAAAACCCACAGACTATTACCCCCTACTATTACTCCATGTAGGAACAAATGACACAAAAAAGAACTTGAAAACAATACAGAACGACTATGAGCAACTAGGCAAGAACGTCAAAAACCTAGGTGCGCAAGTAGTCTTCTCATCCATACTACCAACAAGAGGACAACACCCAGCAAGGGAACAAAGAATCCTACAAGTAAACCACTGGCTAAAGGGTTGGTGTCGCCAAAAAAACTTTGGATTCCTAGACCACGGATTGCACTACCTCCAAGATGGACTTTTGGCAAGGGACGGGTTACATCTCACAAAGACTGGGAAGAATGTCCTCTGAAAAAGACTGGCCCAACTTGTCAGGAGGGCTTTAAACTAAAATCGCAAGGGGTGACCAATCTACAGGATCCCCGGGGCCCAACTCCAAGCATGGACCCCAAGCAAACAAAACAAACAATGAACCAAAAAGGGATGGGGAAGAAAACAAACTCAAACGACAAATAAGAGACAAAGAAAGAACACCCACAACCAGGCACAAAGAACTCAAATGCCTCTACACAAATGCACAAAGCCTAGGGAATAAACAAGGTGAACTTGAAATATTAATGCACGAAGGTACACATGACATAGTCGGAATAACAGAAACTTGGTGGGACGAATCACACGATTGGAACACACAGATAAAAGGATACAAACTCTTCAAAAAAACCAGATCACATAAAAAGGAGGTGGTGTTGCACTGTATATAAAGGACCACTATGTAGCTACAGAGCTACAAGTAACCAAGGAAGAAAACCCATTAGAATGCATATGGGTCAACATAAAAGAAAAAAAGAATGACACAACAATAGGAGTATACTACAGACCACCAAACCAAACAAACAATGGACACCCTTTTTACCAACCAGCTAAAGAACATATGCAAGAAAAACAACATTGTAATAATGGGAGACTTCAACTACCCGGATATCAACTGGAAAACCAACTCAGCACCAAGTGAGAAATCTAACAGATTCCTAACCAGCCTAGCTGACAACTTCATTGTCCAAAAAGTGGAGGAGGGAACTAGAGGGGCAGCCATACTGGATTTAATACTTACAAACAGAGAAGAAACACTAGAAGGAGTTGAAGCTGCAGGAACACTTGGCGAGAGTGACCACGTAATACTAAAATTCACCATAAAGCAAACACAAATAACTGAACATAACAACCCTATATCCCAGACTTTAAAAAAGCCGACTTCAATAAACTCAGAGAAAACTTGGGGAAGATCCCTTGGATGAAAGTACTAAAGGGTAAAACAACTCAAGAAGCCTGGGAGATCCTAAAAAACACGATCTTAAAAGCCCAGAACACCACAATACCGATGAGGAAGAAAAACAAGAAATCCAAAAGGAAACCAGCATGGCTAAACAAAGACCTCACCGATAAACTGAATTTAAAAAAAGATAAATACAAAAAATGGAAAGATGGGCACATAACCAAGGCAGAGTACCAACAGACAGCCAGAATCTGTAAAGAAAAAATCAGGACAGCAAAGGCCCAGAATGAACAAAGACTCGCAACAAAAGTCAAAGACAACAAAAAAAGCTTCTTCCAACACATAAACAACAAGAAAAAAATCAAAGAAACAGTTGGTCCACTAAGGAGAGAAGACGGCAAAGAAGTAACAGACAACACAGACAAAGCAGAGCTACTGAACACATTCTTCGCATCAGTCTTCATACAAAAGGAAACTGCAGCTCAACTACCCAGCAACACAAATATAAAAAACAGATTTGAAGCAAGACTCAACCTAAGCAAAAATACAGTAAGAGATCACCTATCTGAACTTAACGAATACAAAGCACCAGGACCTGATGGATTACACCCCAGAGTCCTAAAAGAACTAGCAGAAGTCATTTCGGAACCACTGCACCACATCTTCCACAAATCCTGGAACACAGGGGAACTCCCCGAGGACTGGAAAAGAGCTGATGTGGTCCCCATCTACAAAAAAGGTAAAAAAAACAGACCCAGGAAACTACAGACCAATCAGCCTAACATCAATACCTGGGAAAATACTGGAAAAAATAATTAAAAACCAGATCTCACATCATCTAGAAACAAACCAAGTAATAACCAACAGCCAACACGGATTTGTTAAGAACAAGTCATGCCAAACCAACCTCATTTCATTTTTCAACACTGTGACCAAATTAGTAGACCAGCGAAATGCAGTAGACATCATATACCTGGACTTCAGCAAAGCATTTGACAAAGTAGACCACAACCTACTTCTTCATAAGCTAGAAAAAAGCGGGATAGACAGCTACACAACCAGATGGATTAACAACTGGCTGACCAACCGTACCCAACGAGTAGTCCTCAATGGCTCTAAGTCCACATGGAGAGAAGTAAGCAGTGGCGTACCACAAGGTTCCGTCCTAGGCCCAGTACTCTTTAATATCTTCATAAATGACCTAGATGAGGGAATAGCAGGAGAACTAACCAAATTTGCAGACGATACCAAGCTGGCGGGAGTAGCAAACACCCCAGAGGACAGACTCAAAATCCAGAGGGACCTTGACAGACTCGAACACTGGGCCCAAACCAATAAAATGAAATTTAACACGGAGAAAAGTAAAATTCTACACCTAGGTAAGAAGAATCAAAAATACACATACAAACTGGGTGAAACCACACTCAATAGCAGCGATTGCGAGAGGGATCTTGGAGTCTTGGTAGACAGCCAACTAAATATGAGTCAGCAGTGTGCAGCAGCAGCCAAAAAGGCCAACGCAGTCCTGAGCTGCACAAATAGAGGGATACAATCAAGGACCAGAGAGGTACTAGTACCACTCTATAAAGCCTTAGTCAGACCACACCTAGAGTACTGCATCCAGTTTTGGTCACCACACTACAAAAAAGACATTGAAACCCTAGAGAAAGTGCAGAAGAGAGCAACCAGGATGATAAAGGGCCTGGAAAATAAAACATACAAAGAGCGGTTGCAGGAACTGAGTTTGGCCAGTCTGGCGAAGAGAAGGACCAGGGGTGACATGATAGCAGTGTTCCAATACTTGAGGGGATGCCACAGAGAGGAGGGGGGCAGGCTGTTCTCTATGGCACCAGAAAGCCAAACAAGGAATAACGGATGGAAGCTGACCAAGGAGAGATTCAACCTGGAAGTGAGGAGAAACTTTCTGACGGTGAGAGCGATCAACCAGTGGAACAGCTTGCCAGCGGAGGTTGTGAGAGCCCCAACACTTGCGACCTTCAAGGGGAGACTGGACTGCCATCTGTCTCAAAAGGTGTAGGAACTCCTGCTTGAGCAGGGGGTTGGATTAGATGACCTACAAGGTCCCTTCCAACTCTAATAATAAATCTAAATCTAAATATTCCTTGTGTTTTTCTTGAAGAGGTTTCGCTTCTCATCCGAGAAGCTTCCTCTGTTGTCACTAACACTTCAGTTCTTCAGTCAGAAGTGAAGAAGCTTCTCGGATGAGAAGGGAAACCTCTTCAAGGAAAAAAAACCCCAAGCTCTAATTGGGAATGGAAGGATTTATATTCCCTGCAGACAAGCTGGTCATTTGCGTTCTTTTTATTTATTTATTTATTTATTTCTTGGTTCTTATAAGCCGCCCTACTCCCGAGGGACTTTTAGGGAGCAGTTGAGGGCACTTGGAGGTTTATCGGGGTCACCGGAGTAGCGCAAATGGGTGTGGAGCCTTCTTGGAACTGCTGAAAGGGTTGTGTTGTAGACTGGAGATGGATGTTGTTGTATCTCTCCCCCTCTGTTGAGAGAGCGCTGTTCAATTGACAAAGATGGCCTCTGGGGACCCCCTCTTTCAAACCTGTCCAAAATGTGGAATCGTCAATCAAGATAGAGCTGGAAGGGACCTTGGAGGTCGTCTAGTCCAACCCCCTCAAGAACTGTACAGAATCAGGGAACGAGAGTTGGAAAGGACTTTGGAGGTCATCTAGTCCAACCCCCTGCTGAAGGAGGAGACCCTTACAGAATTATAGAACTACAGAGTTCGAAGGGACCTTGGAGGTCATCTAGTCCAGGGGCGTCAAACTCGATTTCAGCTTCCTTGCGTTCCGATTGAAGAACCAAACTGTTAGACAGAACTGAAGCTTCTCTGATAAGAAGCAAAACCTCTTCAAAGAAAAAACAAGAAAGTCCAGTTGCCTCTTGAAAAAGCACCTTTCGGACAACCACAACCTGAATGGCTGAGAATAGATATCCATAGATATTTTAAAAATATCTTAAAAATGATGTTTAAAGAATATTTGCAAGCAACCCCCCACCCCCCCAATGATCACTTCGGAGCCCATGTTATTCATCCGATCAAGTTCCTTTTATTGATTAAGTTAGCATTTCCGTACAACTGCATAGCATTGACCGCTTTTCTGAATAGAAATGTCTAGAACGCGTTGGCTGCAATCATGATTGGTCGTTTTGTTCCCCCCCCCCAAGATCAGGAGAAACCATGATTCCGAGTTAGGAAAAACTGCCAATTCCAGAACGGATTTTGCATTCGGAAAACCGTGGATTCCAGAACGACATAGATCAAAATGATAAATTGTGTGAAATTTATCGCCCTTCCCTGCAGACCCTTCCTTCGCAGCCCCCACCCCAATAACTCCAGGGATGAAGCCCATCATCAATCTCCCCAATCAATCCACACTTCCCTCCTGCTTTTGAGGTTCCGATCAACGGTGTCCATTCCCAAGCGTCCCCTCTTGGTGTGTGTTGCTGCCTCTTCGCTTCCCCCTTTTTTGGGGGGGTGGTCTCCCGCAGCCCCTAACCTTCCTTCCTGTGTGGTGCTTCGAATCCTCACACCTACCGATGGGCTTCTCCAAGTCACCCTCTCCTCCCGCCCCACAGAGGCTTGGCGAATGGCCCCTGCAGGCCCTTCCTCGCCGGTCGTGGGGAACTCCTAGTCCAAAGACAGACCTCCACTCTGCGCCCGACTTTCCCGATGCCTGGCTAGCCAGCCGAGCTCGGTGATGCCTCTCTGGAGTGTGGGTGCAACTCTCCCGACGTCTTCTCTCTGGGGCCTGAGAGGTCATCTGTTGTTCAGCGTGGACGCGACAAAGCAACGAGGCTCGGCCTGGCGCTGCCGATCGCCGTCCTCGGGAGCCGCTGGACGCTTGGCCGGGAGCGCCTCTCTCGGGTGAGAGAGGCTGGAGGTGTTGATGTGGTTAGTCCTCAAGGCTTCGTCCCACTGCTGGCCAAAGGTTTTGTGGGAGGGGTCCTGGAGCACCCGGTAGTTGGCGTCAGAAAGCGGAAAGGTGCGGGGTTCCCAAGGTGGCACGTTCTGGAGAGGAGAGGAAGAGGAAGAACAGCAGGGTTAGTGGAAGGGAAGGAGAATTCAGCGAAGGAATACCCGTACAGTTAGTTCTTGACTTATGACCGGTTACTTAGTGACCATTTGTAGTTATGACATACCTCTGCTGGAATACAGGTAGTCCTTGACATCTAAGTAGTCATTCGGTGACTGTTCAAATCTACAGTGGCACTGAAAAAAGTGACCAATAACCGTTTTTTACACTTATGCCCATTGCAGCATCCCCATGGTCACGCAATCCAAATTCAGATGCTTGGCAACCGACTCATATTTACAACAGTTACAGTGTCCCGGGGTCACGATTCCTCTTCTGCCAAGCAAAGTCAGTAGGAAAGATTGATTTACTTAACTCTGCTACTAAGTCAACAACCGCAGTGATTCACTTAACAACTATTGCGACTGGCGAGCACAGCAGAGACCAAAATTTATGTTGCTAGGTGACACAATTGTTAAGTGAGTTTTGACCCGTTTTATGCTCTCGCCAACGTTGTTCAGTGAATCACTGTCGCTGTGAAGTCAGCCATGCGGTTGTTAAGTGAATCAGGCTTCCCTGTTGATTTTTCTTGTCAGAAGGTCGCAAAAGGGGAACCTGGGATACTGAATCCGTCATAAATATGAGTTGCCAAGCGTCTGAATTCTGATCACGTGACCATGGGGATGTTGCAAGGGTCATAAGTGTGAAAAACATAAGTCCCTTTTTTCAGTGCCGTTGGTACTTCAAACAAACTGTTGTAAGCCAAGGACTTCCTGTAATCCCAATTTTTAATGTTTCCTGCTGGCTTCCCCTATACAGTCAATGGGGAAGCCAGCAGGAAGCCGAGCTTACATGAGCTCGTTGCTTAATGATAGCAATCAGGACTGCCAGAATTGCTATAGTTAAGCTACAACATTGTGTTTTGCGACCATATCTCTCAGTGACTGAAATTCTGCTCTTGGTTACGGTCCTAAGCCAAGGACTGCTTCCAATTTCTGTCATAACCTGAGGACTGTGCACTGTTGATGTAATAACCAAGTCCTCTGAAGCGGCCTCACCTGGATCTTGACTGTATTGAAGGAAGAGTCTTCGCTGAAGGAATTCCCTCCTCGGCCTCTTAACACCAGGGACGTTGGGACGTTGAAGGGGTCCGGGCTGAGCGAAGTGGTGGGAGAGTTGGCACCCTGAGGGTAGTGAAGACTGTTCGGCAGGCTGTCCTGGCAGCCTGGAGGAGGCACCCAGCGCCCGTCTGCTTTATGGGAGGAGCTCCTGGAAGGAGAACGGAACAGAGAGCACGAAGCCTAACTTAGCAGGGTCTCTAAAGAGATCTTGGGACAGTGGATGGAGCTTGGGGGGGGGTCTTATTCCTTCCATCCCAATGATGGAAAGGGGTGTCCGTTGACAGGTGTGCCTCCAAAAGGAGATCAGAGATATGGGGGGCACATTTTGGGGTGCATGAGAAACACTGGGAAAAGAGAAATGCTCCAAAGCATGCCAGGCCCAACCAGAGGCTGCAGAGAAGAACGTTCCAGAACAAATGATCCATTGCATTACTGTGGGGTGGTGGTGAAGAGGTGGTGGTGGTCGGGCAACAGTTTGGAAAGTTGGTGACTTCTCCCTTCTAAGCCCCCCCCCAAGGCATTTAATTTAGACTGGAGACATTATCCAATTATTTATTTATACACTTTAGATGCCATGTGATTCCACACAACCCTAGCTTCTAGGGGCTTCTTCCTGATACATTATTATCCGTAAAGCAGGATTCCCAGGCCAGCCCAGGGGCAATTAGTCTGTCCGTCCAATCCATATATTCATCCTCTCTCTCTAGCTCTATATATACCGGTGTATATATCTGTCTATTATCTATCTATTTATCCATTCATATCTATCATCTCTCCCTAGCTATCACCTTATCATCTAACTAACACCTATCACGTCTCTGTATGCATGCATCACTCTAATATATATTATCTCTCTAGCTATCTTATCTATCCATTTCTCTATCCATCCATCCATCCAGTCTCTCTAGATGTCATCTTATCTATCCAGCCTTCTCTATCTATATATCCATCCATCCAATCTGTATAATCTACAGTATCTCTAGCTATCATATCTACCCATCTGTCCGTCCATGCATCTCTATCTGTATATCCATCCATCCATCCATCCATCCAATCTATATAATCTCTTATCTCTCTAGCTATCTTATCTATCCATTTCTTTTTTGTTGTTTCATTTTTTTTTTAATTTTTTAACATTCTTCACATAAGCATCAATACATATACCATAATATATTATCAAAATAAATTTTTATAAGTTTTATATAATATGTCTAGTATTCAAAATTCAAATATAACATTCTAACATCTATCATTACTAAATCACCTATCTGTTCTACCATATCAAATCCAATCACTCCCTTCACTCTATCCTTCTCCTCTTCTACTTTCTTCCTCCTTCTCTCCCCTCTCTACTTCCCCTTCTTCCATCTGTCCTTCTCACTCTTCTGCCTTCCTTCTCCTTCTCTATCTACATTCTTCCTTCTCTCCTCCTCTCTACTACTTCCTCTTCCTCCTCCTTCTCCTTTCCCGGGTGTATTCATTTTTAATCTATTTTGAAAGACAGACAAGCAATGCATCTCTTCAACTTACATTTGAAATTTACTATTTTTATATCTTCTATATTAAGAATCTATTTCACATTTATTATTTCCAGGTATATTTTTATAGTATTATACTGCTACCTCCTTATCTATTATAATTTTGTCATCTGGGTTATCCAAGTTCATTTCCTTATCTTTTAAGTATAACAACTGTTCTATCTTAACTTTAAACTACCGTATATACTCGAGTATAAGCCGAGTTTTTCAGCCCACTTTTTGGGCTGAAAAAAGCCGCCTCGGCTTATACTTGAGTCAGTGAAAATTTTCACTGGGAAATTTTGCCGCCGCCGCTGCTGCCTCCTCCTTTCCTCGGCGAAAAGCGGTGGGAGCCGAAGGGGAGGCTCCGTCGCCGCAACAGCCCCAGACCTCCGACACTGAAGCTCTGCCGGCCGCCTCCTTTCCTCGCCTCCCGCCTCCCCTTCGGCTCTGCCGGCAGAGCTTCAGGGCTCCTGAACGCACCTGCTTCTGCACGCCGGTAAGAGAGCAGCCTGCTCATGGGGGGCCATGTGTGTGTGTGTGTCCAGCCTCTCCCTGGGAAGGATGCGACCGCCTATTCCTGCCACTGATTTCGCCCTGGGGGGGGGGGGGGGGACAATGAAGGCAACACGAATCTTTGGGTGCCGAAGACTCGCTCTCTGTCCCTCCGTTGGCAGGTCCATCCCTCCGTCCGTCATTTCGTCCGCTTGCTTGCTCGCTCGTCGGCCCGTTCGCCCAGCAACACACACACACACACACACACACACACACACGAGATTGGTGCGTTCAGGAGCCCTGAAGCTCTGCCGGCAGAGCCGAAGGGGAGGCGGGAGGCGAGGAAAGGAAGCGGCCGGCAGAGCCGAAGGGGAGGCTCTGCTCGCCGCCTCCTTTCCTTGCCTCCCACCGCTTTTCGGCTCTGCCGGCAGAGCTTCAGGGCTCCTGAACGCACCAATCTCGTGTGTGTGTGTGTGTGTGTTTGTGTGTGGGGGGGGGACTTGTTCCGTCGCGTTCCTCGGTATTCTTCTCAAACTCGCGAGACTTCTCAAACTCACGAGACGAGTCTTTTAGAACGGGCTGCCCTGGACACAATACCGAGGAACGCGACGGTGGATGCGCCACTTGAAATCGTGGAATGCGCCACATTTGGCGCATGCGCCACGGTTTGCCACCCCTGTCATCAAAAGATACGGTACCCGAACAAGTCTTTTTTTTTTATCCTGTTAGAAATGGATCCCAATACTTCTACCAGTAATCCTGGACCAAAAGAAAAACGCAGGTCATTCGAAGCTGGTTTCAAACTTAAGGTTGTGTCAAGAGCAGAAGAAAGCAATAACAGTATTGCAAGTAGGGAATTTTGTGTTGATGAAAAACAAGTGAGGGAATGGCGGAAAAAGAAAGCTGACTTGGAAAAGATTCCAAAGGCAAAAAAAGCTCAACGTGGTTTAACAACTTCATATGGGGCTCTAGAGACTGAATTGCATGAATGGGTTATGGAGTGTCGTCAAAATGGTTACTGCGTAACACGCATGGGAATTCGTTTACGTGCCCTTCAAATGGCACAAGATGACAAATTAAAAGCACCAGGCATTGAAAAATTTGTTGCGTCAGCAGGATGGTGTATCCGCTTCATGAATAGGTTTGCCCTATGTTTGCGGCAAAGAACAAAGATTTCACAGAAGTTGCCAAAAGACCTTGATGAAAAAGTGATGTCATTCCATTCATTCATCATAAAACAAAGAAGGATCCATAACTATGACCTGGGAGATATTGGAAATATGGATGAAACACCTATGACCTTTGATCTTCCAAGCAACAGAACTGTGGCAAGTTTGGGAGCCAAAACTATTTTTCTCAGAACCACAGGAAATGAAAAAAAACATTTCACAGTTGTTCTGTCATGTTTGGCTAATGGAACTAAGCTGCGGCCTGTCATTATTTTTAAAAGAAAGACCTTGCCTAAAAAGGTCAAATTCCCACCACGAATTACAGTGCGCGCACATATTAAAGGCTGGATGGATGAAGACGGAACAAAAAAATGGCTGGAAGAAATTTGGAAACGACGACCAGGAGCAGCCTTAAAGAAAAAACCATCATTGCTAGTTTGGGATATGTTCAGAGCCCACACATCTGATGACATTAAAAAAATGGCAAAATCTTCTCAAGTTACTTTGGCCGCTATTCCAGGTGGGCTTACATCTGTATTGCAACCGCTAGATGTGTGTTTAAATAAACCTTTTAAAGACCGTGTGAGAAAGATGTGGCATGAATGGATGTTATCTGGTCAAGCCCGACTGACAAAAGGTGGAAATCTGATGAAGCCCGACATAGAATTGATAGCAAAGTGGGTTCGTGATGCATGGGAAGAGATTCCGGAGGACATGGTGCAACGCGCCTTCAAGAAATGTGGCATTAGTAATGCTATGGATGGCAGTGAAGACAGCGCTTTGTATGAGAACGACAGCTGTGATGGTGATGACTGCGAACTCAGTGATGATGACAATGTCTATGCTGATAACCTCACACCAGCTAATGCTGAAGCTCTGTTTGGACATACAGATGATGAGGAGGAATCCAGTTTTGAAGGATTTTAACTCTTGTGTTTTAGCTTGGTTGCTGAATGAGCTAAGGTTTTTGTACTTTTAAAGTTATTGTTGATACCATATTGTTTTTATTGACCCTCTTTTCCACTTACTGTTGTGCCTTGGCCGCGTCCGGCGCCGAGTCTGGAGGATCCGGAGGACGCGGAGCCGCTCATGGTGCAGCAGTACCAGCCTATGTGCCTGGCACCAGAGACGGCTGGTGATGAGGACTCGGTGCCAGAGCAGGACGATCTCCCAGGACCTTCTGCACCTGCGCAGCAGAGTTCTTCATCAGGAGATGAAGAACTCATGCTGGATGCCAGAGCACGCAGAGCAGCCAGAAGACAGGACTGGCTGAGTAAGCGTCGGTCCAATCGGAGGAAGCAGTGAGGGCTAATTGGGCCACGCCCTTCAGTGGCTATATTAAGCCAGGGTAATTAGTGCTCATTGCTGAGAACAACAATTCAATGACCGCGGCATATCCAGAGTTTCGTTTCTACGTCTGTTTGGAAATCTTATCGAAGACACCAGCTTCTGCCAGCTTTATTCCGGGAAGCCAGCCAAGTTGTTCAGATAAGAGAAGAATTAATGAGTCTTGCTTTGAACTTTTGTCTGTGTGCTATTTAACCCTCACGTAACCCAAAGAACCTTATTCCTGAAGACTTTCCGTTTGTGTTGTTTTGGACTTCTAAACCCTCTGAGTTTTACTAAGAAACTGTATTAGTAAAAGGAACCTTTTTGTTTGCCTCCCAACGACTGTGTGTGTGTGTTTCTGGGGGGTTGCGGTGCTGGGTCACAACACTTACAGAGCTAGTTTACTGTTTTTCTTTGAAATAAATATTCAAAAACATTATTGGTATCTATTTTTATTTTTGAAATTTACCGGTAGCTGCTGCATTTCCCACCCTAGGCTTATACTTGAGTCAATAACTTTTCCAGTTTTTTGTGGTAAAATTAGGTGCCTCGGCTTATATTCGGGTCGGCCTATACTCGAGTATATACGGTATATTCATTCTCTAACCAATTGTAAAACTTCATCCAAACATTGTAATATTCTGAGTCCTCTTTATCTTTAATTTTCATTGTCACTCTATTCATCTCAGCGCAGTGCCAAAATTTTCTTAATTAAATCCTCTTCAGGTGAAACCTTGGTTCCTTTCCATTTTTGTGCAAATGTAATTCTAGCTGCTGTCAACACATGTATAATCAGATAAGTATCTTCTTTACTAAATTTAGTCGGTATAATCCCCAACAAGAAAGTTTCAGGTCTCAACATGTATAATCAGATAAGTATCTTCTTTACTAAATTTAGTCGGTATAATCCCCAACAAGAAAGTTTCAGGTCTCAACTCTATGTTTTGTTTCAGCATTTTTTCTAACCAAGTCTTAACTCGAGTCCAATAGTTTTTAGCTTCTGTGCAAGTCCACCACATGTGATAATAAGTACCTGGTATTTGCTGACACTTCCAACATTTCATAGTCATATTTTTGAACATTTTAGCTAATCTGTCCGGTGAGAAGTGCCATCTATAAAACATTTTATACATATTTTCTTTATATGCTGTTGCCATAGTCAATTTGTAGTTCCTTTCCCAGAGTTGATTCCATTTTTCTAATTCTATTGTGTAGCCAAAGTTCTGAGCCCATTTTATCATTGTTTCTTTAACTTGTTCAAACTCTAAGTCCACATAGAGTAGATAATTATATATTTTCTTGATTAGTTTTTTTATCTGATCCTATAAGTATTGCATCTAATTCTGTATTCTCTAAAAAATACCTTCCATTTTATTGTCTTTTTCATATCTTGTTTGTATCTGCGATCTTATGAACCAATCCATTTTAATTCCTTGATCTTCTAATTCTTGAGTCGATTTTAATTTCCCTTCATCTGTCAAAATATCTTTATACCTTGGTATATTTTGCCAATTCACTCTGCTTGGATGTATTAATGCTTCTATTATTGATACCCAATTCGGTACACTCATATAATGTTTAGCTTTCATCTTTTCCCATACTAAATATAAAGAGTTCCTTATGTAATGTCTTTGGAAATAGTTATGTATTTTATTTCTTCCATACCATATAATTGCGTGCCATCCTATATGCATATCATGCCCTTCTAGTGTTAACAATCTCCGGTTTCTTAATAAGATCCATTCTCTCATCCATGTCAATGTCACTGCTTGGTAATAAAGTTCCCAATTCGGAAGTCCAAAGCCACCTCGAGTCCTAGCATCTTGTAGCATTTTTAAGTTTATTCTTGATCTTTTCCCCTGCCAAAAACACTTCAAGATCACTGCATTTATCTCCTTGAAGTAAATGTTTTCTATTCTTATTGGAATTGTCGAAAACAAAAATAGTAAACAAGGTAATATAGTCATCTGGTGCACCAGGTTCACCTGGTGCACCAATTGCGACCATACTTAGAGAAGGAGGCTCTACTCACAGTCACTCACGCCCTTGTCACCTCTAGACTGGACTACTGTAATGCGCTCTACATGGGGCTACCCTTGAAGAGTATCCGGAGACTTCAACTGGTGCAAAATGCGGCTGCGCATGCTGTGGTGGGTGTTTCAAGATACACCCACGTAACACCTATACTCCGCCAGCTGCATTGGCTGCCCATTGGTCTCCGGGTGCAATTCAAGGTGTTGATCATCATCTTTAAAGCCCTACATGGCTTAGGACCAGGCTACCTCCGGGACCACATCCTACCTCATACTTCCCTTCGACCGGTGAGGTCCCACAGAGTGGGCCTCCTCCGGGTCCCGTCAGCCAAACAATGCCGACTGGCGGGGCCAAGGGGGAGGGCCTTCTCTGTAGGGGCCCCTGTTCTCTGGAACCAACTCCCCCCAGAGATCCGTATTATCCCCACCTTGCTGGCCTTCCGAAAAGCCATCAAGACATGGCTCTTCCTGCAGGCGGGGTGATTTCGAGACAATATTATATCTGATGTCTCCCCCATGTATGGTGTTATATGTGTTTTTAATTGTTTTTTTTAATTGCTTTTAATGATTTGGTTGGTTGTTTTCTTAAAATGTTGTACGCCGCCCTGAGTCCTCAGGGAGTAGGGCGGCATAGAACCTCCAAATAAATAAATAAATAAAATCTTAATCAATGCAATTCTGCCCATAAGTGATAATTGAAGATTTTTCCATTTGTCCAAATCTATTTCGATCTGTTTTAATTTTATATAATTATCTTCTTTAATGGTTAAACATCCTGCAGATAGTTGAATCCCCAAGTATCTAACTTTCTTTACAATTTGTATCTTTAAAGTTTCAGACAATTTCTTTTTTTGTTTTTCTGTCATATTTTTAACTAAAAGTTTTGTTTTATCTTTGTTAATTTTTAGTCCGGCCACCTCTCCATATCGTTCTATTTGATATAATAGTTTTGATCCTGTTTCTAGTGGATCTTCCAATATGAACCCCAAATCAACAGCAAAGGCTTGTAATTTATATTCTTCATTTTTAATCTTTATTCCTTTTATATCTTTATCTTGTCTTACAAGCCTAGTTAGGACCTCCAAAGTTAAGATGAACAATAATGGTGATAGAGGGCAGCCTTGTCTGGTTCCTTTCATTATATCAATTTTCTCTGTCATTTCGCCATTTAATAATATTTTGGCAGATTGCTTAGTATATATTGATTCAATTACCCCAATAAATTTTTGTCCAAAACCCATCGTTTGTAGTTGTTTTATCATAAATTGCGAATTCACATTGTCAAAAGCTTTCTGTGCATCTAGAAACATTAGAGCTACTTGTTTACCAGGATGTTGTTCATAATATTCTAGAGCATTTAAAATCATGCGCATATTATCTTTAATTTGTCTTTTGGGTAAAAAACCATTTTGATCGGAATGTATAAAGTCATTTAGAAATTTCTTAAATCTATTTGCTATTATCGAGGCAAATATCTTGTAGTCCACATTTAGAAGCGAAATCGGCCTATAATTCTTAATTTTTTGTAATTCAGTTCCTTCTTTTGCAATCAAGGTTATAAATGCTTCTGTCCAAGAATCAGGTATTTTATTTTCCATCATTAATTCATTATATACTTCTAACATTACAACTCCAAACGTTTCGTCAAAAAATTTATAAGTTTCTGCCGGTATTCCGTCTGGTCCCGGAGCCTTGCCATTATTGTTTTTTGATTGCCGCTGACAGTTCCAACATTGTAATTTTTTTTTTTTATTTTTCTGATATTTTTGGTAAAGCCATATCTTCCAAATATTGGTCTATTTTTTTACTTTCTATTTTCTCTTGTTCATATAATTCTTTATAGTATAACCATGCTATCTTTTTCCCCCTCATCATTATATCTAATGTTCCCGTCCATGTCTTCCAATTGTTTTATCCATTTTTTTTCTTTCTCTTTTTTATTTTATATGCTAACCATCTCCCTGGTTTATTGGCATGTTCAAAAAATTTTTGTTTAGCATTTTTTGTTTTTCTTGCGACATCTTCATTTGCAATCATGTTTAATTTGTTTTCCTAAATCCATCATTATTTTAATCTTATTATTTTGTGTATCTTTTTGAAGCTTCTTTTCTAAATCTTTATATTCTTCTTCTATTTTCTTCTGAGTTTCTCATCTTTGTTTATTTCGTTTAGCAGTGTACGTCATCGCCAGTACTCTAAAATATGCTATAGCTGCGTCCCAGACCATTTGTAAAGATATGTCATTTTTTTTGTTTTCTTTAAAGAAAAATTTCATTTCTTTCTCTATAAATTGTTGAAATTCTTTTTCATTTAATATTTCTTGATTTAATGTCCATCTATTTCTTTTTCTTTTCCCTTTCCAGGTTACTACTATTGGGTTATGATCAGCCCAGGTGCTAGATTCGATGTTTATATATTGTATATTGTTTAACATTTCCAGGGACATCCACATCATATCAATCTTTGACCAAGACATATGTCTGAAAGAATAAAAACTAAATTGTTTATCTTCCGGAAATCTCTGTCTCCAGGCATCAAATAGGTTGAGTTCCTCCACCATGGTGAAGAATGATTTTGGTAATTTTTTCCTTTGGTTTTTGTTTTTGATGTTTTGTAGTCCAAATCTGCTTTTACAATGGCATTAGTCTCCAAGTATACATATGTTCTCATAAGCTAACTCGACTATCTTCTGATGTAACTTTATATAAAAATTTTCTTGATTTTAATAAAACATAAAGAGCAACTAACAAAAAAAATTTAGTGTTTATTTTTATTTCTACCATGAGAATCCTTCCATCTTCATCATTATATATGCACCTTGAAGATAATTTCTTCTGTATATATAATGCTATTCCTTTTTTGCTTTGGTCTACTAGTGTTGTATATAGTTCTCCAAATCTCTCACATTCTAAAAATTTCTTATGTTGCTGCTTAATATGTATTTCTTGTAGACAAATAATATCCATCTTCAATTTTTTAGTCTATTAAATGTCCTTTTTCTTTTAATAGCTGAATTTAGTCCATTTATATTCATTGAAATCATCTTTATTTCATCCTCCATGATTTTCTTTTTTACTTTAATGCCTTAGTCGATCTTCTCATTCTCATTTCTCTTTGGTCCCTTATCTCCATTGCTGTTGCTCCTTCCAATTCCTTCTCTTGGGTCTCTTCCTCTTGTTGAGTAGCCAGTTGTTTAGTCTTTCCATTTGTCCCTTCTTTTTGTAATCTTGTTTCTCTGACCTTTCTCACTTCTTTCTTCTTCACTATATACGAAATGTTGTCTATAAAAAATTTCCGCTTTATCAGTTGTATCCAATCTTACTCTCTGCCCTTGCCACCACACCATTATCCCTTCCCATGTAAGCCATCTAAAATTAATTATTCTTTCAATCAAAATTTTTGTCAGGAACTGATAATCCTTTCTTAGGTCTCTAATGCTTCTTGGAACTTGCTTCAAGGTTGTAATTTCTTTCTCTTTGTATTTAAGAGTCACATTTCTCAATTTTTGTAAAAACTCTGTTCTCCGCGCCTTTTTAGTGAATCTTATATGGACCTCTCTTGGTAGTTTATTTCTGATCGCATAACGAGTATTAACTCTGTAAATTTCATCGATATCATTCATCAGTCTATCTTTATCTTCTTCTATTGCTTCTGCCAACATGTTCACCATTATTTCTGCTAGGTTTTCATCTTTCTCTTCTATTACATTCTGAAATCTCAAGTAATATTCAGAACGGTCCATCTCAGAAATTATGTTTATCTTCTCTTGTCTTTTATCAGAATCTATTTGATGGGTTTCTACTTCATGTATCTTTTTCTTATTTTCTTGAATCTCTTCTTCTACTTTCTATAAACGTAGTTCATTTTTTTCCAAGAAGTCGCTCACTTCCTTCAATTCTCCTTCTACTTTCCCCAAACTCAACTCCATCTTGCCAGTAAAATCTTCAAATAAAGCTTGCATCATATTTTTAGTTCCATGTTAGATTTATCTGCTTGTGTCGTTGTATCAGTGGTTTTTTGTCCTGGACTCTGTGATGAAGTAGATGATGATGTTAAATATGATGGTATCTTCCTTGTAGTCATCTTGGCAAAAATTTGTAATCCAAATCGTAATTTGTAATCTAAATTGGTATTTGTAATCCAAATCGTAATTTATAATCCAAATCAGTATTTGTAATCCAATGAAAGGGTAAAAATAATCCAATAGAGTCACCAAAAAAGTAGTAAAACAGAGAAAGAAAGAAATAGAAAGGAGGAAAAGAAAAAAAAAACTATGGATCCAAAAAATCCAAAAGGGAAAAAGGGGAAGAAGAGAAAAAAAGACAAAACAAAAAACAAAAAACAAAAATAAAAAATAGGTCAAATCCAAACGAAGGAAAAAAGAAAAGAAAAGAAAAAAATGTATTCTATAATATCAAAAAAGCAAAAAAGCAAGATTTAAAAAAAATTAATTCCAAAGTGGATCAGGCTCACGCCCTAATCCACTTATTATAGCCAAGGAGAGAAGAAAAAATAAAATATAATAAAAGCAAGGCTTGCAATTTAAATTCAAAAGATTAAAGAGTAGTAAAAAGAAAACAAAAATTGAAGGTCCCAAGTTGCAGACAAAAAGCTAGTTTTAGTCAGATGTCATGGTCAGATCACTCACTCCTTCACCTAGACCTCCATACCGCTTCCCCACGCCGCAGGGAGGCGGAACCAGTTAGATCGGTCTGCCCCAGGCGCCTGATGGACTGGGATGGGTTCCAGACGGAGCTTGGGCCACTTCCTGATGATCTAGCCCTCAACTCGGCCGAGGACCTGGTTGCCGCCTGGGATAGGGCGGCTGGTGGGGCCTTGGACCGAGTTGTGCCTTTGCGGCCTCTGACTCGGCTCCGATCCCGCTCGGCTCCCTGGTTTACTGAGGAGCTGAGGGAGATGAAGCGCCGGAAAAGACGCCTAGAGAGCGGTTGGAGGGCCAGTCTCTCTGAATCTGATCGAACACTGGTAAGGTCGCATATTAAGACCTACCTAGTGGCAATAAAAGCGGAGAAATCGAAGTATTTTTCCGCTCTTATCGCGTCATCAGAGAATCGTCCAACGGCCCTGTTCAGGGTGACCCGTTCCTTACTCCATCAAGAAGCGCGGGAGGATCCCCTGGAAGGCAGGGCTGAGGACTTTGGACGATATCTGCATGACAAAATCGCTCAGATTCAGGGGGAACTGGACTCCAACTGGGTGGATACAGACGTGGTGACAGGGAATAGTCTTGAGAACGTTATCAGGGAAGAGTTTGACTCGGTGACCCCTGAGGATGTGGACAAGATTCTGGGGAGGCTCAGTGCGGCCACATGTTTATTGGACCCGTGTCCCTCCTGGTTAGTGCTGGCTACCCGGGAGGTTACACAAGGCTGGCTCCAGGGAATTATTAACACTTCTTTGGGGGAGGGTTACTTCCCCACAGCTTTGAAAGAAGCGGTGGTGAGGCCTCTCCTCAAGAAGCCCTCCCTGGACCCAGCAATTTTAGTTAACTATCGCCCTGTCTCCAACCTTCGCTTCGTGGCGAAGGTTGTTGAGAGTGTGGTTGCACGACAGTTTCCCCAGTACTTGGAGGAATCATCATACCTAGATCCGTTCCAGTCGGGTTTCAGGGCCGGGCACAGCACGGAAACGGCATTGGTCGCATTGGCTGATGATCTCTGGAGGGCCCGGGACAGGGGTTGTTCCTCTGTCCTGGTCCTATTAGACCTCTCAGCGGCTTTTGATACCATCGACCATGGTATCATGCTGCACCGGCTGGAAGAGTTAGGGATAGGGAGCACCGTTTTTCGTTGGTTCTCCTCCTTTCTCTCCAACCGGTCGCAGTTTGTATTGGCAGGGGGGCAGAGGTCGTCCTCGAGGCCTCTTACATATGGAGTGCCCCAGGAGTCGATTCTCTCTCCCCTTCTGTTCAACATCTATGTGAAGCCGCTGGGTGAGATCATCCGTGGCTTTGGGGTGAAGTACCATCACTACGCTGATGATACACAGCTGTACATTTCCACCCCAGGCCACCCCAATGATGCCCTTGAAGTGATGTCCCGGTGCCTGGAAGCTGTGCGGATCTGGATGGGGAGAAACCGACTCAGGCTCAAACCTTCCAAGACGGAGTGGCTGTGGTTCCCAGCGTCTCGATATAGTCAGATGATTCCATCTCTGACTATCGGGGGCGAGTCTCTAGCCCCCGCCGAAAGGGCTCACAATCTGGGTGCCCTCTTGGATCCACAGCTGTCCTTAGAGGACCATCTGACAGCTGTGACCAGGGCGGCCTTTTATCAGGTCCGCCTGATACGCCAGTTGCGGCCCTTTCTGGATCGGGATTCCCTGTGCACAGTCACCCATGCCCTAGTCACGTCGCGTCTGGACTACTGTAATGCTCTCTACATGGGGCTCCCCATGAAGAGCACCCGGAGGCTCCAACTGATCCAGAATGCAGCCGCGCGGGTGGTTTCGGGGGCTAATTGGCGCTCCCATATAACACCCCTCCTGCGCGAGCTGCACTGGCTTCCGGTGGTCTACCGGGTGCGCTTCAAGGTGCTTGTTACTACCTTTAAAGCGCTCCATGGCATTGGACCTAGGTATCTCCGAGACCGTCTGCTGCCACAAACTGCCTCCCATCGACCAGTGCGCTCCCACAGAGAGAGCCTCCTCGGGGTGCCATCAGCCAAGCAGTGTAGGCTGGTGACGCCCAGGGGGAGGGCCTTCTCTGTGGGAGCACCCACCCTCTGGAATCAGCTCCCTCCAGACTTAAGAAACATTCACGACCTGTCCACCTTCCGCCGTGCCCTCAAGACGTATTATTTTTATCAAGCCGGGCTGGCGTGAAAAGGTTTTTGGGTTTTTTTAAATTTTAAGATTTTACCAAATTTTAATTGTATTAAATCAGGGCCACATCGAATATTTTCTTTTAAATGTATATATATTTTAATGTTTATATTGTGTTTTTACTTGGCTGTTCACCGCCCTGAGTCCCCTGGAGAAGGGCGGTATATAAATTTAATTAAACTAAACTAAACTAAACTAGTCAAAACACTTTTTCAGGTCAAGTATAAACAGTTATCTAGGGTAAGAGTATATTATAAACAATCTGCAGCTGTCTTCTCTTGTTAGAAAGTATCCAAATTGTATCCCAATTGAAACATTAGGTGGCACTGTGCTTATATTTAGCTATAATGTTCCAGCAAAGGGGGGGGGGAGAGAAAGGATACAATCAAAAAGCAAATATCACAGAGTTCAGTCTAAAGTAAACTTTGTTTTGTTTTAAGGTCCAAAAATTTAAAGAATTTAAAAGGCACTCAAATTTCTTTCAATTAAAGTTAAAACCAAAAAACGAGACACTCTATCTGCCGCTGATGGGAGTGACTTCCAAAAAGCCACCTCCCGCGCCCAGAGCTTTCCTTTTTTAAAAAAAGAAAATATCCACTTCCGAATCCAAAAAATAGCTAATTCCAATGTACAAAATTTAAGTTTCTTCACTAGTTCACTTAAAAAAAAAAGAACAAAAAGAATCCTCTCACCCAGATGGCACTATCTTCATTCGGTCTTCTTCCCTGTAGCAATAATGCCGCCGGGGCTAATGGCGACACATCTGGACGCCTCCACACGGCCGATGGCCAAGAAGCAAGTGCTGTAGCTTCCGTGGGGTCTGCGCCAACCCCTACGGTCCGCCACAATGAGCTTCTTTCTTCACCGCTCCACCTGAGCGGTTTTGACCCGAATTTCGGGTCTCCAATCGGCTGTGGACTGGTGCTTTCCACAGAGCGTTGTGGAAAAGCGACCGTACTGTCCCGGCGCTGGCTCCGCCCCCCCTTATCTATCCATTTCTCTCCATCCATCCATTTTTCTCTCTCCATCCATCTCATCTCTCTAGCTGTTATCTTATCTACCCATCCATCCATTTCTATCTATATATCCATCCATCCAATCTGTGTAATCTATTTTATCTATCCATCCTTCCATCCGTCCATCCATCTCCATCCATCCAATCCAATCCAATCTGTATCTCTCATGTTATCCATCAATCCATCCATTGATCGATACAGTATATCATCTCTCTAGCTATCATCTTATCTCTCATGTATCATTTTATCCATCCATCCATGCCTCTCTCCATCCATATCAACTGTATCATCTACCTATCCATCTACAATCTCTCTCTCTCTTTCTCTTTAAACAATTTGCAACCTCAGCATATCTAAGACCACCCCAGGAGCTACCACCACGCTGACGCTGAGGCTTATAGGGTAGAAAAACTATAAGGCGCGTTGGGAGTTCGGACCCGAGGACCTGAAGTCATCTCTCTGCATGGAAAGAGACTCTCCGGAAGGGCAACCAAGAGCCTGTGGGAACAAATACCTGTTTCCTCGTCTCTGGGAGGATGTTCCAGTCCAGGAATCCCAGCAGGCCCGTTCCAGGTCTTCAAATTTTTGGTGATAGGTCAGATATGTTTCATCCGAAGTGTCTTCCAGCTAGAAGAAAAGAAAGTTAAGGTCAAAAGGTCGCCGTTATGATCTGGAGGCAGCAACCCCCTCCTCCCTCCACTCCTGAATTCACAACGCCCATCTAGCCCCTTGCCCGATTGTGGCTGGGGTCGCGCAACGTGTAGGGAGAAAAGTGCACACACACACGAGCTTGGGGATGGACCCACAACCACACAGGGCCACCTGGAGGCGCCCTCTCTCTTACCTCTGTGTCCGCTTCCTCTAAGATCACCAACTCTTTGGGATCCACTGTTCTCCAGCTAAAGGGAGAAAAACAGAGGTGATTGATCGCTTGATTTGCGGGGAGTCCTCGACTTACAACAGTTCATTTAGTGACTGTTTGAAGTTACAATGGCCCTGAAAAAGGGACCCGTTTTTCACGCTTACGACGCTCGCAACATGCTCAGGGTCACGTGATCAGGATTCAGATGCTCGGCAACGGACACGGGTTTATGACAGTCGAAGGGTCCCCGGGGTCACGTGATCCCCTTTGGTGACCTTCTGACGAGCAGAGTCAAGGGGGAAGCAGGATTCGCTTAATGACCGTGTGGCTGACTTAACCACTGCAGGGATTCACTGAACGACGGTGACAAGGATGGTCATAAAATGGGGCAAAACTCACTTAAGGAATGCTTCACTTAACAACTGTGTGACTCACTAATAACCACAGTGATTCCCTTAACGACGGTGGCAAGGAAGGTCCTAAAATGGGGTAAAACTCACTTAAGGAATGGTTCACTTAACAACCGTGTGACTCACTAACAACCGCAGTGATTCCCTTAACGATGGTGGCAAGGGAGGTCCTAAAATGGGGCAAAACTCATGAAAAATGCTTCACTTAACAACTGTGTAGTTCACTTGGCAATGGCAGTGATTCACTTAACGACGGCAAGGCCGTAAAATGGGGCAAACCTGACAACAAATGCTTCACTTAACCGTGTGACTCACTTAAGAACCACAGTGATTCCCTTAATGATGGTGCCAGGAAAAGACGTAAAATGGGGCCAAACTCACTTAACAAATGCTTCACTTAACAACCGTGTGACTCACTCAGCAACCGCAGGGATTCACTTAATGACGGTGGCAAGGAAGGTCCTAAAATGGGGCAAAACAAATGCTTCACTTAACTGTGTGACTTACTTAGCAACCACAGTGATTCACTTAACAACAGTGGCAGGAAAAGTCATAAAATGGGGCAAAACTCACTTAAGGAATGCTTCACTTAACCATGACTCACTCAACAACCACAGTGATTCACTTAATGACAGTGGAAAGGAAGGTCCTAAAATGGGGCAAAATTCATTGAAAAATGCTTCACTTAACAACCCTGTGATTCACTCAGCAACCAGTGATTCCCTTAATGACGGCGGCAGGAAAAGTGGGGACAAACTCACTTAACAAGCTTTCCTTAACAACCAAGCGTCTTCCTTAACCACCGTCTTTCTCCGCAACAGAAAGTTGGGGCCAGCATTGCGGTCGTGAAGTCGAGGATTCCACGGTAATAGAACGACTTCCTCAAATTAAATTCCAGTTATTCTTCAATTCCTAAAATTCCAGATTCCTGGGCAAATCGATTTGAGTATTCCCACCCCCCAAAAATAAACAAATAAAAGAACTCACCTGGGGGTTAAAATCTCTTTATATTGCAGCTTTTCCACCCGGGTGGCGGAGGCCATGGACATGGGAATGACGATGTTGTTGATATCGTAGGAAGTTTCCACTTTTTTCTTCTTGGCAGGCTGCTTGGGGGGGGGTGTGTGGAAAAAAACACAACACGCAATCGGTGAAACAAACCAACAAAAAACAACGCCCAGGGCGTTGTATCTCTGAATCCCTAAAGGGTCTTTTGGGGGGATTTTGATGGGATGGACACGAGGCAACGGCCCTGGGGGGCTTCCCTATTACACAACGGGGTATGTGTAGCTCGGGGTTGAAGGGGTGGTCTGTCTGAGGGGGGGGTTATCTTGCAGAAGTTTCATAAGCCCGCTAGGTTACATCATCAGTGTTAGAAGGAAGGGGAACGGGTTGCAGAGAGGTGGAGGACTGTGGGGTCCTTGATACTCTCTGAGCTGGGTGGTTTTCTATCAGACGTTTCATGACCCAACTAGAGATCATCAAGGAAGAAAGGAAGGAAGAAAGGGAGGGAGGGAGGGAGGGAGGGAGGGAGGGAGGGAGGGAGGGAAAGAGGACTGTGGGGTCCTTGGTGCTCTCTGAGCTTGGTTGTTTCCTTGCAGACGTTTCAGAACCCACTAGGGAATGTCATCAGTAATAGGGGGTTTATGGAGAGGAAGAGAAGGGAGAAGGAGCAAGAAGAAGAGGAGACAATAAATGAGAAGGAGAAGGCAAAGAAGAGGAGGAGGAGGAGGAGACAATAGATAAGTTGGCGAAGAGGAGGAGAGGAGGATGAAGAAGAGAAGGAGACAATAGATGGTGAGAAGGAGAAGAAGAGGAAGGCAAGGAGGAGAACGGCTATGGGGTTCTTGGTACTCCCTGCATGTGCTTTCTTGCAGACATTTCACAACTCAACTAGGGAATATCATCAGAGGTAGAAGGGAGAGGGGATTATGGAGGTGGGGGAAGAAAGGGAGAGGAGAATGACTATGGGATTCTCAGTCCTCCCTGCCAGTGTTTCCTTGCAGACGTTTCACGGCCCAACTAGGGAATGTCATCAGTGCTAGAAGGGAGGGGGGTTTATGGAGAGGAGGTGGAGGAACAGCAAGAAGAGGAAGAGAAGAGAGGAGCAAGAGGAGGATGAGACAATGGATGAGGAGAAGGAGAAGACGAGTAGGAGACAATAGATGAGAAGGAGAAGGTAAACGAGGAGAGGAGGATGAAGAAGAGGAGGAGACAATAAATGAGTAGAAAAAGAGGAGGGGGAGGAAGAGAACGACTATGGGGTTCTCGGTCCTCCATGCAAGGGTTTCCTTGCAGACGTTTCATGACCCAACTAGGGAACGTCATTGTTACGAGGGGGTGAGGTTTGTCCCAACGAACCGTGAACCTGTTCACATGCAAACGCACTGGGGCTGAAATAAGCTGACAGAGGAGTCTTGTCAAAATATAGTTTACTAAAAACATTAAAAGGGACTTATGTCTTTAAAACACATCAATAACAAACACTTTATCTTCATTAGCTGAAGCCAGGCCGTCTCCCTAAATTCCTCTCCTGCAATACTGAAACCAGTCCTCTTAACCCTTTCCAAAGGGAAAAGAAAAAAAACCTAATACACTAAGTAGCTTCAGAATCGATACATCATCAAGGCAGTGGAAAGCGGCAGCCTAGGCTTCTCAGCAATGATATATGAGAAAGTCCTGAGTCAATCACCTGTAGAGTTGATCCAATCAGCATCTGGCTTGAAGCTCCTGACAGGGGAATTCTCCAACTCTCCCTCTTGGTTGCAAGGTTGGACTTTTCCACCCCACTCCATCACCGCAGGGAGGCGGAACCGATTAGGTGGTTCCGCCCCAGGCGCCTAATGGACCCGGAAGGGTTTCAGAGGGAGCTTGGGGATTTACCTGAATCCTTGGTACACAATTCTTCCGAAGCCATAGCAGCTGCCTGGCATAGGGCGGCATCTGGGGCTTTGGATAGAATTGCGCCTTTGCGGCCTCTCCACGACAGTGGATCCTGGAGAGCACCTTGGTTTACCGAGGAACTCCGGGAGATGAAACGCCAGAAGAGACGCCTAGAGCGACGATGGAGGGCCAGCAAATCCGAATCCGATCGAACACTACTAAGAGCCTTTATTAGGACTTATCTAGTGGAAATAAGGGCGGCAAAATGTTCACATTTTTCCACTCTTATTGCATCCGCAGATTCTTGCCCAGCCTCCCTTTTTAGGGTCCCTTCTCAACGGGGTGGGGGCGGAGGAACCCCTTCAAGGTAGAGCTGAGGAATTTGTTCAGTTTCTGATGGATAAAGTCACTCAGATTCGGACAGACCTGGACTCCGGTTGGGCAAAGCAAGCCGAGATGACAGGGGCAGATCTTGGTCCCATTTTATGGGAAGAGTTTGACCTGGTGACCCCTGAGGAAGTGGACAAGGCCATTGGAGTGGTGAGCTCCGCCACTTGTATGCTGGATCCGTGCCCCTCCTGGCTTGTTTCTGCAAGTAGGGAGGTGACACGAGGTTGGTTCCAGGAGTTAATCAACGCTTCTTTAAGAGAGGGGTTCTTCCCCCAGCCTTTAAAGGTTGCGGTGGTGAGGCCCCTCCTTAAGAAGCCATCCCTGGACCCAACTGACCTTAAAAACTATCGACCAGTCTCCAACTTCATGAGGTTGTGGAGAAAGTGGTGGCGCTGCAACTCCAACGGCACTTGGATGAAACGGAGTATCTTGACCCTTTTCAGTCGGGTTTCAGGCCCGGTCACAGCAAAGAAACTGCCTTGGTCACGCTGATGGATGATCTCTGGCGAGTCCGAGATGGAGGTTGCTCCTCCATCTTGGTGCTACTTGACCTCTCAGCGGCTTGACCATGGTATCCTTCTGCGATGGCTCAGGGAGATGGGAGTGGGAGGCACCGTTCTGCGGTGGTTCTCCTCCTATCTCGCTGACCGGTCGCAGTTGGTGTTGGCTGGGGGACAGAGGTGGACCCCGAGACCCCTCGTATGTGGGGTTCCTCAGGGGTCGATTCTTTCCCCTATGCTCTTTAATATCTACATGAAACTGTTGGGTGAGATCATCTGTAGGCATGGGGTGAGGTTCCAACAGTACGCTGACGATACTCAGCTGTACATGTCCACCCCATGCCAATTCAGTGAGGCAGTTGATGTGATGTGCCGGTGTCTGGACACTGTAAGGGTCTGGATGGGGCTGAACAGGCTCAAACTCAACCCGGACAAGACCGAGTGGCTTTGGATGTTGCCTCCCAAGGACTTTGACATCTGTCCCTCCTTGGTTCTGAGGGGAGAAAATTTGATCCCCTCAGAACGGGGGCGCAACTTGGGGGTCCTTCTGGATCCACAGCTAAAATTGGACCAACGTGTAACAGCTGTGGCCAGAGGGACCTTTGCACAAGTTCGTCTTGTGCACCAGTTGCGGCCTTTCTTGGACAGGGAGGCACTACTTACAGTCACTCATGCCCTTGTTACCTCACGTCTTGACTATTGCAACGCACTCTACATGGGGCTACCCTTGAAGAACGTTCGGAGACTGCAGCTAGTGCAGAATGCGGCGGCGCGTGTGGTGATGGGTGTCCCTAGATACACCCATGTGACACCCATCCTTCGCGAACTGCACTGGCTGCCTATAGGTCTCCGAGCGCAATTCAAGGTGTTGGTGATTACCTTTAAAGCCCTACATGGCTTAGGACCAGTTTACCTCCGAGACCGCCTTCTCCAACATACCTCCCTAAGACCGATTAGAGCCCACAGAGTTGGTCTGCTGATGGTCCCGTCAGCCAATGTCGGCTGGCGGGCCCACGAACAAGGGCCTTCTCTGTGGCAGCACCGGCTCTCTGGAATACACTACCCCCCCGAGATCCGCATTATTCCCACCCTGCCAGCCTTCAGAAAAGCAGTAAAAACATGGCTTTGTCGACAAGCCTGGGGCCAATGATTTTAATACAACACCGATCATTCTTGGCCCTATGAATGATTTATTGTATGGGTTTTTAAATTGTGGTTTTTAATGTTTTTAAATGTTTTAATATCTATTGTTTTTAATGCTTTTTATATTTGTTGTTGCATGTGAATTTTTACTGTTGTGAGCCGCCCAGAGTCTCTGTGGAGTGGGCGGCATACAAATGCAAATGCAAATAATAATAATCATCATCATCATCATCATCAGTGCTGGAAGGGAGTGGGCTGCACGCTCCTTTTCTACACAGCCGAAGGATCTCCTTCTGGCTCACTCACCAACGCAGAGCTGCTGCTGCTGGCCGTTGCGGGATGAGGGGGCACGTGATTGGTGTGCGGAACGGGAGGGTTTTCAAGGCACAGAGGAGGCGCCTGGAGCGGAGCGCCCAGTTTGTTGGGAGCAGGACGTGGGGCGCAGAGGCTGAAGCCGGCCAATCCTTTCAACAGAGTGCCTGGAAAAAAGGGAAGGGATAGAAGATGTGTCAGTGAAATCCGTTGTAAGTCAGGACGATTCCCACCATTGACCCCGTTCTTTGCCAACCACCGATCCAGGTTTTCTGGTCCCAATAAAATATTTTCCGATTGTTCTGCGGAAAGATGTCCACCTTCTTCGTTGCCCTCCCATTAAAGGGAGTTGTTGTGGTCCACCAGCGGCCTGTGCAGCTGGCAGCAGAGCCGGACACCGAGGAGGATGGGGAGGCACCTGGGCCAGGCCTGGAATCTGGAGAGGGCTCGGTGCCAGAGGCAGGGATTCAGCCAGGGCCTTCAGAACCTCCAGAGGCTGATATGAGTGAAGAAGAAGAACAGGAGGAGCCTGTTCTAAATGCGCGTGTGGGCAGAGCTGCCAAAAGGCAAGAGTGGTTTCAGAGGAGAAGGTCTACTCGGGAATAAGGCTTGGGGCTAATTGGCCACTCCCATAGCCTATTTAAGTGATGACAACGTAGGAGGAATTTGCAGGAAGCAACTTCGTTCATTTCAAGTCCTTGTCTTTGAATTCAAGCCTCTGTTTTGCTCCTGTTTGAAATCGTCAAGTTTGCCTGCCAATTGTTCCTGGGCCGTTTGCCAACGAACAGCAAGGTTCGTGTGGGTTATCTGCTGTTATCTGAAAGACTGTTCGTCAGACTTGTGTTCCTTTTGCTTGGACTATTGCAGACTGTTAAGGAGACTAATTAACAGCCCTTGCAGAGAAAAGACTTGTTTATCCTTTATTTTGAACTTAGGACAACTGCTAAGTAAGACAATTAGTAGCCGTTACTATTAAAAAGAGGTTTGTATGGACGCTGTTTGTGCTGTGGTCTTTTATCAGGAAGCTGGGTCAGAACAGGAGTCCTCGACATACAACAGTTTGTTTAGTGACCGATCAATGTTACGACAGCCCTGAAACAAGGGACTTAGGACCGTTTTTCAGAGTTACGCCCTTTACAATCGTGTGATCAAAATTCAAACACTCGGCAACTGACTCGTATTTATGATGGGGGTCACGCAATTCCCCTTTTGCCACCTTCCAGCGAAGAAAAGTCAACAGGGAAGCTGGATTCACTTAACGACCATCTGACTAACTTAACCACTGCAGCGATTCACTTCACGATGGTAGAGCTGTACAGATCGTAAAACGGACAACTTTTTTTATAAACAAAGTCTCGCCCAGCCAGAGGAAATTGGGAGCTCCCGTCAAGGGGAAAGCCGGATTCACTTAAGGACCGCATTTCTCACTGAACCATGGCCGGGATTCACTTAACGATGGGGGCAAGAACATTCATCACACGAGCAAAATTTATTTAATGAACATCTCCCTTAACAGCTAAAATGTCGAAGGGCGTACATCGAGGACTGCCCGGTATTCCAAAGCAGGCGACGACGACCCCGTGATCGAAATTCAGATGCTTGGCAACCGGTTCCGATCCCTCTTTCGAACTACAAGGCCCATCAGGGAGATGGGACATGATGTCAGACACAAAACAAAAAACAAAAAAACCCACGTGGCTACTTTACCCGGAGCGGAAAGCAATGGGGAGCAGGCATTGTTGGTTAAGTCTTTCAAGCCGGCATGGGGTGGCTTCGGAAAGTCAGGTTTGGAGGTCCGCCAATGGTCTTCTCGGAGCAAGGCCTCGAAGTGTAAATGCAGAGGGTTGCCTGTTTAAAAATATAAATTATTTTATAAAAAATATAATTTATTACATAAAAATATAATTATATAAAAATATAATGAAATTTTGAAAGTTTCGGGAGGAAAAAGGGGTGGATGGATGAGACCGATGGACTTTTTTTTTTGCCTGAGTGGGTGGAAAGAACGCTACAAAAGTTGAGACAGAGGTCAAGGGGCTAGTCCTCTTCGAGTAACGGGTGAACGGCTTCGGATCCTTACGCCATGCGTAAGCTGGCACAAATCTTTTGTTTTTCGCCCTGTGTATTGGAATGACGACCATGGTGTTTCTGTGTGTCATACGTGTGCATGTCTGTGGGTATATTTATAATGGTTATCTTTGGAGGGCTGAATGCAAGGAAATATCATTTTAATGTATGCTGATTAGTGTACATTTAAAGTGACAGTAAAGTTTCAATTCTATTCTCTATTATTCTATTCTATTCTAATTATTCTATTCTATTCTCTATTATTCTATTATTTTATTCGATTCTCTATTATTCTATTCTATTTTCTACTCTCTATTCCATTTTCTATTCTCTATTCCATTCTGCATTCTATTCTATTCTATTCCATTCCATTCCATATTCTATATTCTCTTGTCTTCTCTTTTTTTCTATTCCATTCCATTCTGCATTCCATTCCATTCTCTCTTTTTTATTCTATTCTATTCTATTCTATTCTATTCTATTCTATTCTATTCTATTCTCTATTCCATTCTACATTCTATTCTATTCCATTTTCTACTCTCTATTCCATTCTGCATTCCATTCCATTCTGCATTCCATTCCATTCCATATTCTATATTCTCTTCTCTTCTTTTTTCTATTCCATTCCTTTCTGCATTCCATTCCATTCTCTTTTTTCTATTCTATTCTCTATTCCATTCTACATTCTATTCTATTCCATTCTATCCCACTGATGGCGAACCTTTTTTTCCTCGGGTGCCGAAAGCGCGCGAGCGCTATTGCGTGCGCGCGTGCCCACACCAATTCAATGCCCCCCATGCCCCCCACCCCCCTGCACATGCGCACACGACCCCCCTCCCCTGCTTCCCGACTTCCAGTGGGCCCGGTAGGCCCGTTTTTCACCCTCCCCAGGCTCCAGAGGCTTTCTTGGAGCCTGGGGAGGGCAAAAACGCCCTCCCCCACCCCCCGGAGGCCGAAAACGCCCTCCCAAAGCCTCCGCACGAGCTGAAAATCAGCTGGCCGGCACGCACATGCGCATTGGAGCTCAGCTAGGGCAACGGCTCGCGTGCCGGCAGATATGGCTCAGCGTGCCACCTGTGGCACGCGTGCCATAGGTTCACCATCACGGCTATATCCTATCCTATTTTCTATTCCATTTTATTCTCTTCTATTCTGTATTCTATTCCATATTCTATATTCTCTTCTACTCTTTTCTATTCCATTCCATTCTGCATTGTATTCCATTCCATTCTAAATTCTACTCTATTCTGTTTTCTATTCTCTTCTATTCCATTCCATTCTGCATTCTATTCCATTCTATATTCTATTCTATATTCTATTCCATTCCATTGGCAAGTGACTCGTATTTATGACGGTCACAGGGTCCCCAGGGTCCCGCGATCCCCTTCCGTGACCTTCTGACAAGCGAAGTCCATGGGGAAAGCCCGATTCACTCAACGACCATGTGACCAACTTAACAACTGCTGGAATTCACGAGGCTTGGCCACTGACTCCTATTAATGATGGTTGCAGGGTCCCAGAGCCTTCCGCTGAGCGAAGTCCATGGGGAAAGCCTGATTCACTGAATAACCATGTTATTAACTGGTGAGATACACAAGGCTTGGCAACTGACGCGTATTTATAACGGGCGCAGTGTCTTGGTCTCACGCGATCCCCTTTCGCAACAAGCAAAGTCCACGGGAAAAGCCCGATTCACTGAACGACCGCGCTACTAACTAAACAACTGCTGGGAAACACGATGCTTGGAAACTGACTCGCATTTCTGACGGTCGCAGGGTTCCGGCCTCACGCGATCCCCTTTTGCAACAAGCCAAGTCCACAGGGAAAGCCCGATTCCCTCAACGACCGTGTTGCTCACTTAACAACAGCTGGGATGCCCTAAACGACGGTGGCAAGAATGGTCGTAAAAGGAGGCAAATCTCCCTTCATCGCTGTCTCGCTTAGCAACGGAAACGTTGGGCTCCATTGCAGTCGTAAGGCGAGGAAACAAGCCTGGGGTTTTTTGTGCCTGCAAACACAACTGAGGGGAAAAAGTGAAGGAGGCCAGAGAATAATTTCGGAGGGGAGGAGGAGGAGGAGGAGGAGTTGCGGGCGGTGTCAAGTTACTCGCCGTGCGGGAAGGAGAGGATGGGGTGGAAGCCGGAGTCCAGCAGAGTGATCCGTTCCTCCAAGGACATGGCCGCCGGGTCGATGGTAGGCAGCGAGGCCTTGAAGTCGCACAAAACACAGGAGTTGGGCTGCTCGCAGGTGCACTTCAGGTTGAGAGGCTTTGGCGGCTGCGGGGCAAGAGAGGACACAGCGATGACGACAAACGACAATGACAACTACCAGAACAGCTCTTAGGTCCCCCCTGGGTTAGGCCTTGAAAGGGGTGTTTCATCGCTGGAGGATTTTAAGAAAACTGACGGGATAGCCGGTTGTCTGAAATGGGCGATGGTCTCCCGCTGGAGCAGGGGGTTGGACTACAGGACCTCGGAGGTCCCTTCCGACTGTCATTCTGTGATTCTGTAAGGATCTCCTGCTTGAGCAGGGGGTTGGACTAGATGACCTCAAAGGTCCCTTCCGACTCTGTTATACTGAGGAAAAGGAGGGGGAGGAGGCAAAGGTCTGTGTGGGTCCTTGTTGCTCTCTGAGCTGGGTGGTTTTATTGCAGACGTTTCATGACCCAAACTAGGGAACATCATCAGTGCTAGCCTTACTAACACTGATGTTCCCTAGTTGGGTCATGAAACGTCTTCAAGAAAACCATGCATCTCAGAGAGCCCCAAGGACCCCCCAGTCAGTCAGTCAGTCTGTCTTTCTTTTCTTTCTTTCTCCCTCCCTCTTTCCCATGATGTTCTCTAGTTGGGTCATGAAACGTCTGCAAGAAAACCACCCAGCTCAGAGCACCCAGGACCCCAGAGTCCTCCTCCTCCTCCCTTCCTTCCCTCCCTCCTCCTATCTCTCCTCCCTTCATCCTTCTTTCGTTCCTTCCTCCTACCCCTTCTCCTTCGTTCCTTCCCTCCCTCCCTCGATGATGTTCTCTACTTTGGTCATGAAATGTCTGCAAGAAAACCACCCATCTCAGAGAGCCCCAAGGACCCCATTTGAAATGTCTGTCTCGCCTTCTGCTGCAGACTTACCTTTCGGTTCAGGTGAGCGATGGAGTTGATTCTCACCAGCCGGCGCTTCTTGTACCTGCAGATGGGACGGATCCGGGCCGCAACGCAGCTGTTGTCCAGGGTCAAGGCCACGGCGGGCATGCTGTGGTTCGCCGGCGTGGATTTCTTGAGGTGCCGCTCGGTGGCTGGGCCTTCTGCAGAACTGCCGCTGGCGGCGCAGGTGCTCAAGCTGGGAGGGTGAAAGAGAAGAAATGGTCCCACTGGAGAAATATTCTGGACACAACTCAATGGGGATGTTGTTGTGTAGGAAGGAATTATAACCTTCCTGCCCAGAATCCTTGCAAAAGAAATCAGCAGGAAACAACTAGCACAACTACAAGTGGTCCTCGAGTTATGACCGTTCAAAGGTCCCGACGGTCCCCACAAAAGGGACTTAGCACCCCGATTCAAAGATGAGACGTGTCATCAGCTCGTGTTTAGATTTTATTGGAAAGTACCGTATTTTTTGGAGTATAAGACACACCGAAGTATAATATGCACCTTAGTTTTGGGGGAGGAAAACAAGGGGGGGAAATCTGCCTCTGCCTCCCAGCAATTTGCCTCCCAGCAAACAGTACAGATGATATACACTGTTTGCTGTGTATTTCTGTGCATGTGTGCCTGACCCATAGAAATAGCTCGCAGGAAAAAGGGAAGTGATGATTGAAGCCACTTCCGGACTTTAGCGGCGGAAAAAAAAATTGAACTTCGTTTCAATTTCGTTTCATTAGCAGCCCTTTCTATGAGAACTTTTGACTTTGACTCTGATCTTGACTCTACTCTGATGAACTTTTCCTTTTGGCTTCTGAATAAAGTATAAAGTATAAAGTATAAAGATCTGCTTAAACTTTAAATGGCTTCTAAATCAGGAAAGACTGTTTCTTCTAAAGGAGCAGGGAGTGCTGATAGCTCCCCCATTCATACTTCCAGAATGCCAGCCCCCCCTACACAGATTTTAACGCTTGGAATGTTACAAGATGCTTTGAAAACTATGCAGGGTGAACTTTCTACTGGATTTAATGCAAAAATTAATGAAACCAATGAGAAAATTAACGAAACTAATGAGAAAATACAGGCTGTCTCTGAGGAGATTGGAATTTGGAATCAGCAAATTAGGGAAGACATAATATTGGCATTTCAATATTGGATCAAGAGGTAGAAGAAATTAAACAATCCACCGTAATTTGGGGGGGGGGGGGGAAATAGGAGAAATTGAAAACAAAATGGAAAAGGATGAAGCTGACATAACAATGATGCAATACAGAAATATGGAGTTTGCGATAAGAGTGAGAGGTGTAAAGGAGAATAAGCAAGAAAACTTGAAAGAAATGATGTTGGATGCGTTTGTGCAAACATTAGGGGCGACGAAAGAAGTCTTGGCTTGGCAGATTGATAAAATATACTGTGTCAATTCGTGGGTGGCTAGAAGGAGAAATCTGCCAAGAGACATTGTAATATATTTTACTACCAGAACACTGCGTAATGACATTTTACAGGCAACTTTCATAAATAAGCTTCAGGTCAGGAAGTGATGACAATGAAAGAAATTCCCCCCAAAATTTTGAGAGCCAGAAAGGATTATGCCTTTTTGGTGGAAGAATTGAAAAAACAACAAGTACAGTATAGGTGGGTAGTTCCAGTTGGCATAGCGGTGACCTACTCAGGAGTGAGATATCGGCTTAATACGTTATGGAAAGCTAGAGATTTCTATGAAACTGTGTTAAAGGCTGGCACATCAAGACCACCAGATGGAAAAAGAAAGGAGGATGATACAGAAGAAGAAAGAGAAGAGTGGCTGAAGGCAGTTCAAGAAGGGGGAGCCTCGTTGGCAATTCAAATGGATCAAAATTTGGATATACTTGATACACAAGAAATGATAAAAGAACAAAGACAGACCAGAGCGACAACAGCTAAACGTAAGGAAGAATTAAGACAACAACTTCAGACGGTAACTCAAGAAATTTCTAAAACAGAAGCGGTGGGAGGAGCAAGACCAAAAGAATGATCCAAGCAAGATCTTCAGAAAATGCTCCAGACGCTTCAGAAGCCCAGAGATGGGAACTAAATTTTTGACCTGGAATGTTAATGGTTTAAATTCTCCACACAAGAGGAGGAAAATATTTCATTATCTTAAACAATTTAAGAATGATTTAATTTGCCTACAAGAGACTCATATTAGGATACAAGATCAAAAATATTTGATAAATACAAGATTAGGTACACATTATGTAGCAGCAGCATCAGAGAAGAAGAATGGTATAGTCATATATGTGAAAAGAGACTTGATTGCTAAGTTAATTGAAGCAGATGACCAAGGAAGATTTTTAGCTATTGAACTCTTAATAAAAGGAGAGAAAATACTTGTGATTGGTGTATATGCCCCGAATCAACAAGAAAAATTTTATGATCTTTTACATTCAAAGTTGACACAATGGGGTTACAAAACTTGTGTCCTTTTAGGGGATTGGAATGGTGTTCTGCATGTGAAAAAAGACAAGAAGGGTCCTAAGCAAAATATTTTTTCAAGAGCAAGATTGCCCAAATCCTTTTTTGACGTGATGGAAGACTGGGAACTGAGAGATATTTGGTGTGAAAAAAACCTAGAAGAAAAGGACTTTACTTTTTTTTCAGATAGACATCAATCTTTTTCAAGGATTGACTTTATTTTAATTACTAACGATCTCTTTTCTAGGGTGAAGACGATGAAGATTTGCTCAAGAACATTGACAGATCATAGCCCAGTTTGGTTGGAATTGGAGTATGGAAAAGGACCTAGGTGGTCTTGGAGGTTAAATGACAATTTGTTTAGATATGAGGATAATGTAAAAGAGTGTAAAAAAATTATGAATTTTTTGTTATGAATATGCAGAAGGGTACCTCAATGGAGATGGTTTGGTATGCAAGTAAGGCTTACATGAGAGGTATCTTGATATATTTGGATAACAAATATAGAAGGGAGAAAAAAGAAAAGAACTGGGGGAAGAGATCAAAAAACAAGAGAGGGCTTTAAATTTAAACCCATCAGATAAGAAAATTAAGGAGACAATTAATTTATTAAAAGGTCAATTTAATATGTTAATAGCAGATCAAGTGGCAACTAATTTACAATATGCTAAACATAATACTTTTTGTAACGCAAATAAACCAGGTAGGTGGTTAGCATACACGTTAAGGAAAAAGCAAAAATCAAGGATTATTGAAAAAATAAAATATAAGGGTAAAGAAGTTTTTGAACAAGAACTGATTAAAAAATCTTTTTTAGTGTTTTATTCAGGGTTGTATAAGGGTGGTAAAGTTAAAGATGAGGATATAGATAGATATTTGCAAAAAGGGAATATTCATATAACTTCCAAGGGACAGATGGATACTTTAAATCAACTGATAACTTCTGAGGAAATTTTGGCGATAATTAAACAGTTAGAAGTGGGTAAAGCTCCAGGGACAGATGGTCTGACAGCTGTTTATTATAAAAATTTGCAGGAGGAAATGGTGGAACCGTTGAAGGAATTATTTAATAACATACAACAGGGAGGTGAGGTACCTCCAACTTGGAAGACTGCTTTTATTTCTTTGATCCCAAAAGAGGGTCAAGATCATACAGATCCTAAAAATTATAGGCCGATTTCACTTTTAAATATAGACTACAAGATTTTTGCTAAAATACTAGCAAACAGATTAATGATAACTATGCAGCAAATGATTCATCATGATCAAGCTGGTTTCTTAGTTGGTAGACAAATGAAGAGTAATGTAAGACAAATTGTTAATTTATTAGAATATCTAGGAAGGAACAACCAGGTACCTGCAGTATTAGTGTTTTTGGATGCTGAGAAAGCCTTTGAAAGATTGAATTGGCAATTTTTATTAAAATTAATAGAAAAGATGCAGCTTGGAGATTACTTTACACAATCTATTAGGGCGATATATCAAAAACAAACAGCGCAAATAATAATCAATGGTGGTTTAACAGATATTTTTAATATAGAGAAAGGAACAAGACAAGGATGTCCTTTGTTGCCTTTATTGTTTATTTTGACTATGGAAATTTGACAGTAAAATAAGGGAGTTGGATATAACAAAGGGAATTAAAATTAGACAGGAGGAATATAAGTTACGAGCATTAGCGGATGATCTGGTTGTTACCTTGACTCAACCATTTCAATCTATTATAGCTTTGATGGAAATTATTAATCTATATGGACAAGTATCTGGTTTTAAAATAAACACAGCTAAAACCAAAATAATAGCCAAAAACATGACTAGAAGCCAAGAAGAAGAAATAGAAAGGGTAACGGGATTTGAGATAGTTAAGAAGGTTAAATACTTAGGGGTTTATATTATGTCTACAAATACGAAATTATATCAGCATAATTATGAACCATTATGGCAAAAAATACAGAAAGATTTAGAAAATTGGAAAAAACTACAATTGTCTTTGCTGGATAGGATAGCTGTAGTTAAAATGAACCTTTACCAAGGTTTTTATTTCTTTTTCAAATGATTCCTATACTTAAAAAATATGACAATTTGAAGGAATGGCAGAAGGGTATAAATAAATTTATTTCGGCAGGGAAGAAACCGAGAGTAAATCAGAAAATAATGCAAGACACACGAGAGAGGGGAGGTCTTAAAATGCCTAATTTAAGATTGTATTATGAAGCAGCTACCCTCTCAGCAATTACAGATTGGATTAGTTTGACGGAAGATAGGATATTAAATATTGAAGGATATGGTTTGATTTATGGATGGCATGCTTATTTAGTGTATGGTTTCAGTATGGGCAGTTGCAGGCTAGATGGAAAGAAGATCAAAAAACTGGTATCTTGCAGCAAGATGATAATTTGATAATTCAAATAAAAAATAAAGGTCCAATGCATATAAAGAGATTGTATAATGCTTTAGTGGAATTAGATTCAGAAACAGAGCTAGTTAAGGATTGTATGATAAAATGGGCTCAGAATATTGGAGAACCTATAATGATGGAAACATGGGAAAAGATATGAGTCAGAAATGTAAAATTTACGCAAGCTCAAAATTTAAGGGAGAACTTCTACAAAATGGTTTTTAGATGGCACTTAGATCCAAAAAAACTAGCTCGTATGTATCCAAATTTACAACCTAACTGTTGGAGATGTGAATGTGAAGATACTACGTATTTTCATATATGGTGGACTTGCAAAAAAATTAAGGCTTTTTGGATAAAAATTTGGCGGATTATTCAAAATATCTTAAAGAAAAAGATTAAGTTTACACCACAGGTTTTTTTGTTGGGAATAATTATGGATTGTACTGTAATAGAGACTTAATTGGTTTTGAATTTAATAACAGGTGCCAGGTTGCTGGTGGCACAGTATTGGAAGAAGGAAGATATACCTACTATCGAGGAATGGACATTAAAAGTTGTACATCTGGCTGAAATGGCAAAAATCTCATATCTCAAAGACCACTCGAATGAGAGATATATATTGGAATGGTGAAGATGGACTGATTATATCCAAAAAAAGTATCAGATTAAGAAGATACAAATAGTCTAATAATGATATATGTTTAATTTTTAGATTATGTTTAAAAGGTTGTGAGTAACAAGGAGTTAAAGAACTAGAGAAATTTTGAAATTAATAATCTGTTAGTATATTTTAATTTTATGTTTATTGAATACTATACCCTGTGCTTTTTCTGGGAAGTCAGGGGTGGGTGGGTGAGAGGGGGGGAGGGTAAGGGGGTGAGTAGGGGTCTGGGGGAAGGGGGGAGAAAAGAGAAAAATGTTTGTACTTTGTACTAATAAAACTTTTTGAATAAAAAAAGGATACTAATTTGTTTTTAGAGCGATTTGTGATATTATATTATTGTATCCTCTTTCTCCACTTCAATACTGTGTTGAACATTGTATTTTAAATAAACACAGTGCCACCTAAAGTTTAAATTGGATACAAATGTGGATACATTTTAACTGTAAAACACAGCTGCAGAATGTTTTTACTTTATTTTATCTCACCCTTTGAGAAGTGCCTATGTTGTTTGGGAAAGAGAAAGTGTTTTGGCTAGAATTGATTTTGTTTGTTGCTTTGGAATTTTTTATCTTTTTGAACTTCTGACTTTTGCTTTTAAATGTTGCTTTTATTTTCTGTTGGCGGATAAGTGGATTAAGGCACAAAAAGCCTGAAGAGAGTGTTTGTGATTCATCATATTTACTTTTTGTGATTTACTATAACCATTCTTCTTCTTTCTTTCTTTCTGTTTTTTTTAGATGTGGCTTTAAATTTTTACTTTCTTGGAATTATTTTTGGATTATTGAAAGGACTTTATTTTTTATAAAAAAAATTATTTCTACATATATCCTCTTCTTCCTGTTATTTTTTTTTCTTTTTTCTTTTTTCAAAAAGTGGGTTATGTTGGAATTCAAATAATATTTCTTTTTTCTTTTTCCCACTTTTTTTTATTGCGGGTCTGTTCTAGTTGGATTGTTAATTTTTTTCTTCTCTTTTTGGATTTTTTGGACTTGGTTTTTTATTTTTATTTTTTATTTTTCTTGTTTATTTTCTGGATTTTTTGATTTCTTATTTTTTTTTCCTTCATATTTTCTTATTGGATTATTTTATTGGATTATTATGCCATTTTTGTATTGGATTAAAACATTACAAATTGGATTACAAATTTTTGTTAAGATGACGTCTAGAAAGATTCCATCATATCTTAAATCATCATCTACTTCATCACAAAGTCCAGGGCAGAAATCGACTGATACTACAACACAAGGAGATAAAGCCAATCTGGAATTAAAAAATATGATGCAAACACTATTTGAAGACTTTAAAATGGATATTGCTGGCAAGATGGAAGAGAACATGGGCAAAGTAGAGGGAGAATTAAAGAAAATGAGAGGCCTAATGGAAAAAAATGAACGTTTGCAGAAGGCAAAAGAAGAAATTCAAGATAATAAAAAGAAGATACAAGAAGTTGATCTGCGCCAGACAGAATTTGACAAAAGTCAGGAAAAGATAAATATAAATTCAGAGATGGATCGATCTGAATATTATTTACGGTTCCAGAATGTGATAGAGGAAAAAGATGAAAATTTGGCCGAAATAATGGTGGAAATGTTAGCAGAGGCAATAGAAGAAAACAAAGAAAAACTATTGAACGATGTTGATGAAATTTACAGAGTTAATATGATATGCGATGAGAAACAAATTACCGAGAGAGGTTCACATAAGATTTACAAAAAAGACACGAAGAACAGAAATTCTACAGAAATTGAGAAATGTGACTCTTAAATACAAAGAAAAAGAGATTGTAGTTTTCAAGCAAGTTCCCAGAAAAATCAGAGATTTAAGAAGAGATTACCAATTTTTGACCAAAAAATTGATTGAGAGAGGCTTCACTTTTAGATGGCTGATACCGGAAGGAATAATGATGACATGGCATGGACAGAGAGTAAGATTGGATACAATTGATAAAGCTGAAACTTTTTACAGACAACACTTTGCCTATGACGAAGAGGAAAGAAGAGAGAAAGAAGCAAGAGAAAAAAGAATACAAAAAGAGGGGATAGAGGCAAAGACTAAACTACAAGCAACACAAGAAGAAAGAAGAAACTGATTTACAAAAAATTAAGAATTACAGACCGATTTCGCTGTTGAATGTGGATTATAAAATATTTGCTTCAATAATAGCAAACAGACTCAAGAAATTTCTTAATGATTTTATACATTCTGATCAAAATGGATTTTTACCAAAAAGACAGATAAAAGACAATATGCGCATTTTAAATGCCTTGCAGGGGTGGCCAAACTATGGTTGACGACCTGTGGACTTCAACTCCCAGAATTACTAAGCTAGCCATGCATGCATGGCTGGCTCAGGAATTCTGGGAGTTGAAGTCCACAGGTCCTCAAAGAACCATAGTTTGGCCACCCCTGCCTTAGAGTACTATGAACAACATCCTGGAAAACAAGTAGCTTTAACGTTTTTAGATGCACAGAAAGCCTTTGACAATGTTAATTGGCAATTCATGATACAACAACTACAAGTGATGGGTTTGGGGGAAAGAATTATTGGAGTAACCAAGACAATTTATACTAAGCAATTGGCTAAAATAATACTGAATGGAGATGACTGAAAAAGTTGATATTATGAAAGGAACTAGACAAGGATGTCCACTATCACCATTATTATTTATTCTGACCCTGGAGGTTTTAACTAGACAAGTAAGACAAAATAAAAACATAAAGGGAATAAAAATTAAAAATGAGGAATATAAATTGCAAGCTTTCGCTGATGATTTAGTGTTTATATTGGAAGAACCATTGGAGACGGGTCCAAAATTATTACAACAGATTGAATGATATGGTGAAGTGGCAGGATTAAAAATCAACAGACAAAACAAAACTTTTAGTCAAAAATATGACAGAAAAACAAAAAAAGAAATAGACTGGAATATTAAATATACAAGTTGTAAAGAAAGTAAGCTATTTAGGAATCCAATTATCAGCAAGATGCTTAACAGTTAAAGAAGATAACTATATAAAATTAAAGAATGTTTCATTGGCAAGCCACAATTATGGGTCCTAACGACTGTCCATATCAAGGCGGTGTTTTCTTTCTGACAATTCATTTCCCTACAGACTACCCTCTCAAGCCATCTAGGGTTGCAGTTAAAATAGGAGATTTATCATCAAGTTTTAATCATCCTGTTTTATCATCCTGTTTTAATTTACAGATTGGTTTTATCTTTTTATTAGGGGGGGAGTGACTGACTAGTATATAAGTGGTTTGGATGGGGAAATGATTGGGTAGTTTTAAAATTGTATGGGTGAGTACGAAATGGAGTGAGTTGGACCCGGGAAAACACTTCTCACCTGCTGAGTGTGAAAACAGATGCAGGTGGGGGCCAGACCCTGATACCAACATAGTATGTATGAACAAGTGGGTCAGTCGGAAATTATAGGCGCTGGCAGGGGAGGGGAGTGGACCTCTGGAGAGGAGGAGAGCCGGAATATATCGGTCATTATGGGGAGGGGGAGATACGGCGGGAACCGAGGGGTGGGCTGCACTCGGAGAACTAAAACTCGCTACCTTCAAGGGATTCCATGTTCTAACCCCTTGGAGTCAACTCGGAGGCCTGGGGACCAGGGTTGTCAGGGCCCTGGGCTCAAGCTGCTGCTGCTAAATGCCAGGTCAATTGTCAACAAGGCTACCCTCATTCGGGATCTTATCCTAGAGGAGGGAGCCGACCTGGCATGTATAACTGAGACCTGGCTGTGTCCTGAAGGGATATTCCCCTCTCGGAAATGTGCCCAGATGGGTTTCAGGTGCAGCATCAGCCACGACCCCAGGGAAGGGGTGGTGGAGTGGCAGTTATCATCCAGAAGGGTCTGTCACCTCGTAGGATCCCTGCCCCGGAGATTGTCGGGTGTGAGGCCCTCCTTGTGAAGTTGGACCTAGGGGTTCAGGTGGGCCTATTGCTCATGTACCTGCATCCCAGCTGCGTGTCAATGGCCCTGCCCGCTCTGCTGGAGGCAGTAGCCGGCCTGGCAGTGGAGTTCCCCAGACTCATGGTGCTGGGGGACTTTAATCTGCCATCGCTGGGCGATTCCTCTGCTGCAGAGCAGGAGTTCATGGCTTCCATGACAACCATGGACCTGTCCCAGGTAATTCAAGGTCCGACTCACAGGGGGGGTCACACACTCGACTCAGTATTTCTATCTGGGCAGTGGATTAATGATCTGGAACTAAAGGGTTTAGTCATCTCTCCCTTGTCATGGTCAGATCATTCCCTATTGAGGTTGGACTTTTCCACCCCACTCCATCACCGCAGGGAGGCGGAACCGATTAGGTGGTTCCGCCCCAGGTGCCTAATGGACTCGGAAGGGTTTCAGAGGGAGCTTGGGGATTTACCTGAATCCTTGGTACACAATTCTTCCGAAGCCATAGCGGCTGCCTGGCATAGAGCGGCATCTGGGGCTTTGGATAGAATTGCGCCTTTGCGGCCTCTCCGCAGCAGTGGATCCCAGAGAGCACCTTGGTTTACCAAGGAACTCCGGGAGATGAAACGCCAGAAGAGACGTCTAGAGCAACGATGGAGGTGTTGTGTCCCAGCACCGCAACCCAACCAGAAACACACACACAACCGTTTGTAATAATCAAATAAAAGTATCTCTTTACTAATAAAGCTTCTTAGTAAAGGCACAACAGGTATAATGTCCAGAAAAGATACAAAGAACAGAGTCTCAAATGTCCTTGGGCTCTTCGTGGGTTAAGTTCAAATACAGAGGCAATTAGCTTCCTTATCTTCAACTCACTTGAGCTGGCTGGCATCCCAGACAGATGATGTTAGCTTCCAAACGCAAGAACTCTGATTTCAAGAAACTCCAATGGTGCTCGAGAAACACTGGTGTTGTTTTCAGCACGGATCTCTGACTGCCCCGGACTTAAATAGGCACTGAGGGCGTGGCCCAATTAGCCCTCAGTGCTACCTCCGAGGAGACCTCCGTTTGCTAAGCCAATCCTGTCTGCTAGCTGCTCTACGAGCCCTAGCTTCCAGCAGAGGCTCCTCTTCCTCTGACGACTCACTTTGCTGAGCAGGTGCAGAAGGTCCTGGCTGGTCTTCCTCCTCTGGCACTGAGTCTTCATCGCTGGCAGACTCAGGTGCCAGGTACATGGGGTGGTACTGCTGCAACATGAGCGGCTCCACGTCCTCCGGGTCCTCCATCATCTGCGCGGGACGCGGGCAAGTCACAACAGGAGGGCCAGTAAATCTGAATGCGATCGAACACTACTAAGAGCCTTTTTAGGACTTATCTAGTGGCGATAAGGGTGGCAAAATGTTTGCATTTTTCCGCTCTTATTGCATCCGCAGACTCTCGGCCAGCCTCCCTTTTTAGGGTGACCTGCTCCCTTCTCAAGGGGGAGGGGGCGAAGCAAGCCGAGATGACAGGGGCAGATCTTGGTCCCATTTTATGGGAAGAGTTTGACCTGGTGACCCATGAGGAAGTGGACAAGGCCATTGGAGTGGTGAGCTCCACCACTTGTATGCTGGATCCGTGCCCCTCCTGGCTTGTTTCTGCAAGTAGGGAGGTGACACGAGGTTGGTTCCAGGAGTTAATCAACGCTTCTTTAAGAGAGGGGTTCTTCCCCCAGCCTTTAAAGTTTGCGGTGGTGAGGCCCCTCCTTAAGAAGCCATCCCTGGACCCAACTGACCTTAAAAACTATCGACCAGTCGCCAACCTCCCCTTCATGGGGAAGGTCGTGGAGAAAGTGGTGGCGCTGCAACTCCAATGGCTGTTGGATGAAACAGAGTATCTTGACCCTTTTCAGTTGGGTTTCAGGCCCGGTCATAGCACAAAAACTGCCTTGGTCACGCTGATGGATGATCTCTGGCGAGCCCGAGATGGAGGTTATTCCTCCATCTTGGTGCTACTTGACCTCTCAGCAGCTTTCGATACCATTGACCATGGTATCCTTCTGCGACGGCTCGGGGAACTGGGAGTGGGAGGCACCGTTCTGCGGTGGTTCTCCTCCTATCTCTCTGATCTATCGCAGTCGGTGTTGGCTGCGACACCCCTCGTATGTGGGGTTCCTCAGGGGTCGATTCTTTCCCCTATGCTCTTTAATATCTACATGAAACCGTTGGGTGAGATCATCCGTAGGCATGGTGTGAGGTTCCAACAGTACGCTGACGATACTCAGCTGTACATGTCCACCCCATGTCAATTCAATGAGGCAGTCGATGTGATGTGCCGGTGTCTGGACGCTGTAAGGGTCTGGATGGGGCTGAACAGGCTCAAACTCAACCCGGACAAGACCGAGTGGCTCTGGATGTTGCCTTCCAAGGACTTTGACATCTGTCCCTCCTTGGTTTGGGGGGGGGGAATTTGATCTGCTCAGAACGGGCTCGCAAGTTGGGGGTCCTTCTGGATCCACAGCTAAAATTGGACCAACATCTAACAGCTGTGGCCAGAGGGACCTTTGCACAAGTTCGTCTTGTGCACCAGTTGCGTCCTTTTTTGGACAGGGAGGCACTACTTACAGTCACTCACGCCCTTGTTACCTCACGTCTTGACTACTGCAACACACTCTACATGGGGCTACCCTTGAAGAACATTCAGAGACTACAGCTAGTGCAGAATGCGGCGGCGCGTGTGGTGATGGGTGTCCCTAGATACACCCATGTGACACCCATCCTTCGCAAACTGCACTGGCTGCCCATAGGTCTCCGAGCGCAATTCAAGGTGTTGGTGATTACCTTTAAAGCCCTACATGGCTTAGGACCAGTTTACCTCCGAGACCGCCTTCTCCAACATACCTCCCTAAGACCAATTAGAGCCCACAGAGTTGGTCTGCTGGTGGTCCCGTCAGCCAAACAATGTCGGCTGGCGGGCCCACGAACGAGGGCCTTCTCTGTGCCAGCACCGGCTCTCTGGAATACACTACCCTCCGAGATCCACATTAGTCCCACCCTGCCAGCCTTCAGAAAAGCACTAAAAACCTGGCTTTGTCGACAGGCCTGGGGCCAATGATTTTAATATAACATCGCGCACTCTTGGCCCCACAAATGAATTATTGTATGGGTTTTTAAATTGTTGCTTTTAATGTTTTTTAAAGTTTTAATAATCATTGTTTTTAATGCTTTTTATATTTATTGTTGCATGTAAATTTTTATTGTTGTGAGCCGCCCAGAGTCTCTGTGGAGTGGGCGGCAAAGAAATGCAACAAATAAATAAATAAATAGATGGTAGATAGATAGATGATAGATGATAGATGATAGATGATAGATAGATAGATAGATAGATAGAGATAGAAAGAAAGAAAGAAAGAAAGAAAGAAAGAAAGAAAGAAAGAAAGAAAGAAAGAAAGAAAGAAATTGAGGGGGACTTGGAAAAATGGAAAAATCTTCAACTGTCACTGATGGGCAGAATTGCATTGATTAAGATGAATATATTACCTCAATTATTATTCTTGTTTTCAACAATTCCAATAAAATTAGAGAAAATATACTTTAAGGAGATAAACAAAATGATTTTGAAATTTCTTTGGCAAGGGAAAAAAGAGAGAATAAACTTAAATATACTACAAGATGCAAGGACTAGAGGTGGCTTTGGACTCCCAAATTGGGAGCTTTATTACCATGCAGCAGTATTGACGTGGATGAGAGAATGGATTTTACTAAGAAATCAGAGGCTTTTGTTATTAGAAGGACATGACTTGCAGATAGGTTGGCACGCGCGTATATGGTATGGAAGAAATAAAATATAAAGCTATTTCCAAAAACATTATATTAGGAATTCTTTATATTTAGTATGGGGAAAAAATTATATGAGTATTCCGAATTGGATATCGATAATAGAGGCATTAATTCATCGAAGCAGAGTGAATTGGCAAAATATACCACGGTATAAAGATATTTTGACAGAAGATGGGAAGTTGAAATCGACCCAAGAATTAGAGAATCAAGGAATTAAAATGGACTGGTATATGAGACTACAAATTCAGACAAGATATGAAACAGACAGTAAAACGGAGGGAATTATGTTACAGAACACAGAATTAGATGAAATACTTACAGGATCGGATGAACATCTAATCAAGAAAATTTATAACTATTTGTTGTATGTTAATTTAGAATTTGAGCAAGTGAAAGAGACAATGATAAAATGGGCACAAAACTTTGGTTATACAATAGAACTAGAAAAATGGGAACAACTTTGGGGAAGAAACTATAAACTGACCATGGCAACAGCATATAAAGAGAACTTATATAAAATGTTTTACAGATGGCACGTCACCAGAAAGAATTGCAAAAATGTTCAATAATAATGTTGGAAATGTCAACAAATACCAGTTTCCTTTTACCATATGTAGTGGACATGTGCAGAGGCAAAAGATTATTGGACACTAATTCAGACATGGACAGAAAAAATGTTGAAACAAAAGATAGAGTTGAAACCAGAAATATTTTTGTTAGGAATTATACCAGAGAAATATAATAAAGAACTTATTTACCGTATTTTTTGGAGTATAAGACACACCTTTTTACCCCCAAAAAGAAAGTGAAAACCTGAGTGCGTCTTACACACCAAATGTAGCCCCACCCACCCTCACCCACCCTTTGGCCTCTGTCTTCCAGCAATTTACCTGTTTGCAGCAAACAGGGAAGAGCCTGTTAAGACAAGCAAGTCCTTAGCAGCTTCCCGATCTCCAGCTGATTTGCCATGTGCTAAAATGAAACTGAAACTGCAAAGGCAAATAGCTGGGAGAGACACGCAGATTTTTATTTTCTGCTGAACTGGATGAAAGGGGGTAAGTGAATAACTATAAATGTCTGTAGAATGTTCAAATTATTAGACTTATTTTTTAAAGACTGCTTTATTATTGTTCTAGAGCCAGGGGTCTCCAACCTTGGCAATTTTAAGACTTGTGGACTTCAACTCCCAGAATTCCACAGCCAGCTTTGTTAGCTTTGCTGGCTGTGGAATTCTGGGAGTTGAAGTCCGCAAGTCTTAAAGTTGCTAAGGTTGGAGACCCCTGTAAATCTAGACAACTTAACAAAATAAACAAGCTTTTTAAAATAAACGCTTGCTCTGAAGAGGCCCAGTGCTATTGTATCTTCTTTTAAATAATAGAGAATAATGTATACTTCCAGAAATTTTAATTAATTTTAACAGCTCTGTACAAGTATAGTCTGAAATGTAACAGTGTCCTGTTTAGTATTAGAGTTAAATCCTGACTTACCTTGGAGTAGATCTATTTAAATAATTGGGAGGAGTTAGTGTGACTACATTTAAGAAAACTTTCTGGCATAATGTACATTTCTCCAATTCTTTGCTATTTCTATGGGTCAGGCACACATGCACAGAAATACACAGCAAACAGTGTATATCATCTGTGCTGTTTGCTGTTTGCCAAATTGCTTGGAGGCAGAGGCCTTTTTTCCTTGTTTTCCTCCCCCAAAACTAAGGTGCGTCTTATACTTCGGTGCGTCTTATACTCCGAAAAATACGGTATATTTCAACAGGATTCAGCTCCATGTCATGTTGCTGCTGTGTGCAAAAAGTGGTTTCAAGATAATCATATTCCACTGCTGGAATTGCCTGGGAATACCCCAGACCTTAACCCAATTGAAAATCTATGGAGCCGACTAAAGAAACTTGTTAGTCAGAAGCGACCCAGCAATAAAACCCAGTTAATAGAAGCAACCATTCAATCATGGTTTCACATTATAACAGCTGCAGAACTAAAAGACTTTGTTCACTGCATGGGAAGATGTTGTAAGACCGTAATTCATGCTAAAGGTTACCCAACTAAGTATTAACTGACACGGTAATAATTTTTGTATATCTCATTTTTTCTATGGTGATAATTTTTGTATATCTCATTTTTTCTATGTGTTTCACTTTTCTTCTTTATAATTGCTATTCTAATAGCAAATCCTTCATAAAAGTTATTGCATTACATTCTTGATTAAATTATCTTTCCATTGATATATAATTTTAAGGTGGTTGCTGTTAGTTGCGAAAGTCGTGTCCGACCCATTGCGACCCCATGGACAACGTTCCTCCAGGCCTTCCTGTCCTCTACCATCCTCTGGAGTTCATTTAAGCTGATGGCTACTGCTTCAGTGACTCCATCCAGCCACCTCATTCTCTGTCGTCCCCTTCTTCTTTTGCCCTCAATCTTTCCCAGCATTAGGCTCTTCTCCAGTGAGCAGTCAGGGTTGATCTCCTCTAGGACTGACCAGTTTGATCGCCTTGCAGTCCAAGGGACTCGCAGGAGTCTTCTCCAGCACCATAGTTCAAAGGCCTCAATTCTTTGGCGCTTAGCCTTTCTTATGGTCCAACTTTCATACACTGCAACTGGAAAAAGCATAGTCTTGACTATACGCACTTTTGTTGGCAGGGTGATGTCTCTGCTTTTTAGTATGCTGTCTAGATTTGTCATAGCTTTCCTCCCCAGGAGAAAGCGTCTTTTAATTTCTTGGCTGCAGTCCCCATCTGTGGTGATCTTGGAGCCCAGGAAAATAAAATCTGTCACTACCTCCATTTCTTCCCCATCTATTTGCCAGGAAATGAGAGGGCCGGATGCCATGATCTTAGTTTTCTTAATGTTGAGTTTGAAGCCAACTTTTGCACTCTCCTTCTTCACCCGCATCAAGAGGCTCTTTAGTTCCTCTTCACTTTCTGCCATTAGAGTGGTATCATCTGCATATCTGAGGTTGTTGATATTTCTCCCGGCAATCTTAATTCCAACTTTTGATTCATCTAGCCCCGCCTTTCTCATGATGTGCTCTGCATATAAGTTAAATAGGCAGGACAATAGTATACAGCCTTGCCAGACTCCTTTCCCAATTTTGAACCAATCAGTGGTTCCGTGTCCAGTGCTCACTGTTGCTTCTTGACCAGCATATAGGTTTCACAAGAGACAAATAAGATGGTCTGGTACTCCCATCTCTTTAAGAACTTGCCACAATTTGTTGTGATCCACACAATCAAAGGCTTTAGCATACTCAATGAATCAGAAGTAGATGTTTTTCTGGAACTCCCTAGCTTTCTCCATGATCCAGCGTATGTTGGCAATTTGATCTCTAGTTCCTCTGCCTCTTCAAAAACCTGCCTGTACTTCTGGTAGTTCTCGATCCACATACTGCTGGAGCCTAGCTTGTAGGATTTTAAGCATAACTTTACTAGCATGTGAAATGAGTGCAATGGTGCGATAGTTTGAACATTCTTTGGCATTGCCTTTCTTTGGAATTGAAATGTAAACTGACCTTTTCCAATCCTGTGGCCACTGTTGAGTTTTCCAAATTTGCTGGCAAATTGAGTGTAGCACTTTTACTGCATCGTCTTTTAAGATTTTGAATAGCTCAGCTGGAATACTGTCACCTCCACTAGCTTTGTTGTTGCTCAGATTTCCTAAGGCCCATTTGACTCCACATTCTAGGATGTCTGGCTCGAGGTCAGTGACCACCCCATCGTGGTTATCAGGGACGTTAAGCTTGTTCTTGTATAGTTCTTCTGTGTAATTTTGCCACCTCTTCTTAATCTCTTCTGCCTCTGTTAGGTCCCTGCCATTTTGGTCCTTTATCATGCCCATCTTTGCATGAAACGTTCCCTTCATATCTCCAATTTTCTTGGAGAGCTCTCTGGTCCTCCCTATTCTATTGTTTTCTTCTATTTCTTTGCACTGTTCATTTAAGAAGGCATTCTTATCTCTTCTAGCTATTCTCTGGAATTCTGCATTCAATTGGGTGTATCTTTCTCTTTCTCCCTTGCCTTTCGCTTCCCTTCTTTCCTCAGCTATTTGCAAAGCTTCCTCAGACAACCATTTTGCTTTCTTGCATTTCTTTTTCTTTGGGATGGTTTTAGTTGCTACCTCTTGTACGATGTTGCGAACCTCCATCCATAGTTCTTCAGGCACTCTGTCTATCAGATCTAATTTCTTAAATCTATTTGTCACCTCTACTGTATATTCATCAGGGATATGATTTAGTTCATACCTGAGTGTCCTAGTGCTTTTCCCTACTTTCTTCAATTTAAGCCTAAATTTTGCAACGAGAAGCTCATGATCTGAGCCATAGTCAGCTCCTGGTCTTGTTTTTATTGACTGTATAGAGCAGTGATGGCGAACCTTTATTTATTTATTTATTTATTTTAGACTTCTTCTATGCCGCCCTACTCCCTGGGGACTCAGGGCGGCGTCCCCACACCCATAATGCAATGGCCTCCCCCTGCGCATTCGTGCACAACCCCCCCACGCTGCTCCCCCCACGCAGGCCTCACTGAAGCCTCTGGACTTCCGGTAGGCCCATTTTGCCGTTTTCCACCATCCACAGGCTCCGGAGGCTTTCCTGAAGCCTGGGGAGGGCGAAAACAGCCTGCCCCCCGCCCTCCAGAAGGCCGAAAATCAGCTGGCCAGCGCGCACATGCGCGCTGGAGCTGACATACGGCAACACCTCACGTTCCCTCAGATATTGCTCTGCGTGCCACGTGTGGCACACGTACCATAGGTTCGCCATCAAGGGTATGTAGAGCTTCTCCATTTTGGGCTGTAGAGCACATAGTCAATCTGATTTCTGCGTTGATTGTCTGGTGATGTCCATGTGTAGAGTCGTCTCTTGGGTTGTTGGAAAAGAGTGTTTGCTATGACCATCGTATTCTCTTTACAGAATTCTATCAGCCTGTGCCCTGCTTCATTTTGTACTCCAAGGCCAAACTTGCCTGTTATTCCGTTTATCTTTTGCCTTCCTACTTTAGCATTCAAATCCCCCTTGATGAAAAGGACATTTTTTGGTGTTAATTCTATAAGGTGCTGTAGGGCTTCATAGAACCGGTCAATTTCATCCTCTTGAGCACCAGTGGTTGGGGCATAGACCTGGACTACTGTGATATTGAATGGTTTGCCTTGGATTCGAACTGAGATCATTCTGTCATTTTGGGGATTGTATCCCAGTATTGCTTTTCCTACTCTTTTATTGACTATGAAGGCTACTCCATTTCTTCTGAGGTATTCTTGCCCGCAATAGTATACCTGATGGTCATCTGAATTAAATTCACCCATTCCTGTCCATTTTAGTTCGCTGATTCCTAAGATGTCGATGTTCAGTCTTGTCATCTCGTTTGACCACGTCCAGCTTGCCTTGATTCATGGATCTTATATTCCAGGTTCCTATGGAGAATAGATCTTTACAGCATCGGACTTTCCTTTCACCACCAGATACATCCACAGCTGAGCATCCTTTCGGCTTTGGCCCAGTCGCTTCACACTTTCTGGCGCTACTAGTACTAGCCCTCTGCTCTTCCCCAGTAGTATATTGGACACCTTCTGATCAGAGGGGCTCATCTTCCAGCATCATATCTTTTTGCCTTTTGGTACTGTCCATGGGGTTTTCATGGCAAAGATACTGGAGTGGGTTGCCATTTCCTTCTCCAGTGGATCACATTTTGTCAGAACTCTCTGCTATGACCTGTCCGTCTTGGGTGGCCCTGCACGGCATAGCTCATAGCTTCATTGAGCTACGCAAGCTCCTTCGCCACGACAAGGCAGTAATCCATGAAGGGGAATTTTATGGTACTACTCCCAAAAAAAGTGGTGTTATTAGCCATCAAACCTCAAAAATACTGTACTTTTACCAAAAGGTTTCCACAATTTTGGCCACTACTGTAGTTGGATCACGACACGTCTGCAAGAAAACAACCCAGCTCAGAGACCCCAAGGACCACGAAGCTTGTCTCTACCTAGCTTGGCCTCCGTGGTGCCATCCAAGCTAGCTCTTTCTTCTTTCTTCTTTCTTCTTTCTTCTTTCTTCCTTCTTTCTTTCCTTCTTCCTCCTTCCTTCCTCCTTCCTTCCTTCCTTCTTTCTTCTTTCTCCTTTCTTCCTTCCTTCCTTCTTCCTTCTTTCCTTCCTTCTTCCTTCTTCCTCCGTTTTCCTTTTTCCTTCCTTCCTTCCTTCCTTCCTTCCTCCCTCCCTCCTTCTTTCTTTCTTCCTTCTTCCTTCTTTCTTCCTTTCTTCTTTCTTCCTTCCTTCTTCTTCTTCTTTCCTTCCTTCCTTCCTTCCTTCCTTCCTTTTTCTTCCTTCCTTCCTTCTTTCTTTTTCTTTCTTTCTCTCTTTCTCCCTCCCTCCCTCCCTCCCTTCTTTCCTTCTTTCTTTCTTTCTTTCTTTTTCTTTCTCTCTTTCGTTTCTTTCCTTCCTTCTTACTTTCTTCCTCCCTCCTTCCTTCCTCCTCTTTCTTTCTCTCTCTCTCTCTTTCTCTCTGTTTCTTTGTTTGTTTCTTTCTTCTCTCTCTCTCCCCACCCCAGGGTTGGGGCCTGCTGGGACCCCGAAATGAGCTCTTTGATGCCGCCAAGTACCGAATTCTCGCCGAACAGCTGGGCCGCGCCGAGAAGAAGTTGTTTGCCGAAAGCCACTGGCGCTCCAAATCTGGCCCTTCCCTGGCCGACCTCTCAACCTGCTGGCGACGGATGGTGCCCGAAGACCCCGTCCACCCCCTGGAGCACAGCCCCCTCCCCAAACCCCTCCGAAATGAAGAGGTGGAGGAGGGGGAGCTGGAAGAAGGGGAACTGGAGGAGATGGGAGCTGGAGGAAGACGCCATTGACCTCTACAACGGTCTGTCCATGGCGCAGCCAGGCGCTCAGACGCCGGCCACAGAGCTCAGGTACGACATCAGTAACGTTCATTCCGTGATTTTTGGTCTTTTGTCATCTGCCCTGCTCATTGGGCACAACTTCTGAATGGGCTCGGGTTTAGGATTCATTCCTCTGGCAGCGCCCGTCGCAAAACAATTCTGGGAGTGGAAGTCCAGCCCTCTTAAAGTATGCCGTCTAGGGGAATCTGGGAGTTGAAGTCTTCCCCTCTTACAGCATGCTGGCTGGGGGATTCTGGGAGTTGAAATCCACCCATCTTAAGGCATACCGGCTGGGGGATTCTGGGAGTTGAAGCCTACCCCTCTTAAAGCTTACAAACTGGGGGATTCTGGGAGTTGAAGACCTCCCCTCTTAAAGCTTACAAACTGGGGGATTCTGGGAGTTGAAGCCCACCCCTCTTAAAGCATGATGGCTGGGGGATTGAAGTCCACCCCTCTTAAAGCATACCACTTCTTTGATCATTAGAAGCCGACAACCTCCCTGCAAGGTGGCCTAAATCCCCTGGTGAACATTCTAGAATGCCCAGAAACTTCTCCTGGACAATGTGATGCAACAGAGCAGGCCTTACCCTGCTTGGAGAGCATGAAGAACCTGATTGGGAGGGAACTGGATAATGGTCCATCGTCCCCCACCTTGCTCAAATGTGGGTCGCTTGGTTAGCACTGTCCATCCTCCCTCCGTTTGGTGGTTCAAGGAAGAATGGAAAAAGGGGCTTAAGAGAAAAAGGAAGCCGGGAAGTTGTGTGTTTTTTGTTGCGTGAACACGGGAGAAATGTCTTTGCTTGTGGTTGGGTCAGGGGGTGTGTGGAAACCAGGGGTGGGTTTCACTTACCTTTGCCACCGGTTCGCATCGCGACGTTTCGCACACGCGCGGTCGCTCCGCTCACTCGCGCGCATCCCCTCGCGCTATTTCACTTCCGCGGATGCTCAGAAGGTAGATTCAGCCCGAAACACAGCTGAGGAGCTCATCAGCTGTGCTTCGGGCGAAGAAATAAAGGTCAGTATTAACCCGGGGGCGGGCGGGCTTTTTTCAAAGCACAGAACACTGTGAAGCCATCCAAACACAGAAAAATCGGCCGAAAATTCAGAAAAAAAGATGGCGGCGAGCACGGACGGGCACAGACAGAACCGGATCCGTAATGCCAAAATTACATCATCAGTGGGTCGCTAACGTTTCGGGCAATCTGGTCCGAACCGGGAGGAACCAACCCCTGGTGGAAACACTCTCATTGGCCTCCAGGCCTTAACAGCGTCCTCCCGTCGTACAGCAAATCCTCGAATTACGACCACAATGGAGCTCCAAATCCCTGTCGCTAAGTGAGAAAGTCACTGGGTGAGTTTTGCCCCCTTTTACGACTTTCCTTGCCGCGGTCATTAAGTGAATCCGTGCAGTTCTTAAGTGAGTCACATGGTTAGAAGTGGTATATGGTTTCCTGCCTGCGCAGGGGGTTGGACTAGAAGACCTCCAAGGTCCCTTCCTGCTCTATTCCGATTGGTTCTCAAGTGACTCTGGCTTCCCCGTTGACTTCGCTTGTCGGAAGGTCGCAAAAGGGGATCACCTGACCCCGGGACACTGCACAACTGTCATAAATATGAGTCAGTCGCCAAGCATCGGAATTTCGATCACGTGACCCCAGGGATGCTGTCACGGGCATACGTGTGGAAAATGGTGATGTCACTTTTTCCAGTGAAAATGGTGGTGTTACTTTTTCCAATATGAAAAATGCTAATGTCACTTTTTCAGCGTGAAAAATTGTGATAAGTCACTTTTTCCAATGTGAAAAATGGTGATAAGTCACTTTCTTCAATGAAAAATGGTATGTCACATTTTCAGTGTGAAAAATTGTGATAAGTTACTTTTCTCAATGAAAAATGGTCATGTCACTTTTTTAGTGTGAAAAATGACACTTTTGAGCATGAAAAATGGTAATGTCACTTTTTCCAGTGGAAAATGGTGATGATGTCACTTTTTTTTAATGAAAAATGGTGTCACCTTTTTCAGTGTGAAAAATGGTGATGTCACTTTTCAGTGTGAAAAATGATGTCACTTTTTCCAATGAAAAATGGTCATGTCACTTTTCAGTGTGAGAAATGGTGATAAGTCACTTTTTCACGTTGAAAAATGGTAATAAGTCACTTTTTCCAATGTCAAAAATGGTGATAAGTCACTTTTTCCAGTGAAAAATGGTCATGTCACTTTATCCAATGTTAAAAATGGTCATGTCACTTTTTTCAGTGTGAATAATGGTCATATCCCTTTTTTCAGTATGAAAAATCGTGATAAGTCACTTTCAGTGTGAATTATGGTCCTAAGTCACTTTTTCCAATGTGAAAAATGGTCCTAAGTCACTTTTCCATGAAAATGAGCTCAACTCTGAGTAACTATACTAACTTCTTGTAGTTGACTTGCGAATAGGACATGAGGATTTTAATACAGATAGTCCTTGACTTACAACCGTTCATTTAGTGACCGTTCAAAGTTATGACAGTCCTGAAAGTGACTTAGGACCATTTTTCGCACTTATGACCGTTACCACATCCCCATGGTCACGTGATCAAAATTCACACACTTGGCTGATTCATAGTTACGACGGGTGTAGGGTCCTGAGGTCCCCGTGATCACCCTTTGTGGCCTTCTGATGAGCCAAGTCAGAGAGGAACCCAGATTCGCTTAACAACCGTGTTCCTAATTTAACAACTGCAGTGATTCACTTAACAACTGCGGTGTGAAAAACCGTAAAATGGGGTAAAATTCACTCAACAGATGTTTTGCTTAGCAACAGGAATATGCAGCTCAATTGGGGTCATACGTCGAGGAAGGGGCCCCCGTCGTAACTTTGACTGGCCCTTAAACTGTTGGTCGTTAAGTGAGGACTACTCTCGTGTCAAGCTCTCAAACTCAGTTGAACCAAGGCTAGTCCTCACCTAAACAACCACCCGCCGAGCTCCTACTCTCCACGGCTCAGAGCGAAAATCCAGTCACAAGTCCCTTTTCCCAATCACAGACGGTCGCTAAATGAACGATCGTAAGTCGAGGACTCCCTGCACGCTCCTGGTAATAAAACAGGTAATAAAACAGGCAACGGCAGCAAACAGACGTGCGCGTGGGGCGCAAACCGGACACACACACACACACAGATATGACATTTTCTTTCCCCGCGCAGTGACACACTCTCAGTGGAAATGACCGACAACACCGCCCTGCGTGCCCTGACTCAGTTTCCCCTGCCAAAAAACCTCCTTGCCCAGGTCATCCAGATCGCCACCTCCTCCTCCACCATCAAGGTGAGTTGCCACCCGAACGGGGTGTGTCTGCGCATGCGTAGGTGTCTGTGTGGGCGCACGGATTTCAGCCAAACCGGAGGATACAAACCCGGGTTGTCGTCTTCACAGGAGTACATGCAGTTCCGCACCGTCGGCACCAAAACCAAGATTTGCAAACTGACGTTACACTGGCCCTGCCTGATGACCTTCACCAAGGGACGTCGCAAAGTGGAAGCGGAGAACAAGGCCGCCGCCCTGGCGTGCCAGAAGCTCAAGGTCAGTATCCCACTGGCCAGATGCAGAAAATATTATAGAATATTGCAGAATGTTACCGAATTACCAAATGTTACCGAATTCTGTTGAACAGGGGTGTCAAACTTGATTTCATTGAGGGTCGCATCAGGGTTGTGTCTGACCTCGGGGGGCCGGGGTGGGTGTGGCCAGCTCGATGTCACTCGTGTTGGGGCCTGTGGTGGCCCAAGTGCTCTGCCAGTGAAAACGGGCTCCTGAGCTCCGTTTTTGGCTGCGATGGCCTCCTGCAACCCTCTGCCAGCGAAAACTGAGCTCGGGAGGGCTGCCCGCAGCCCTCCTGAGTTCCGTTTTCGCTGGCAGAGGCACCGCGGGCCAGTTCGCTGTTTCCAGGGCGGCTCCACGGGCCAGATCTAAGCATCTCGCGGGCCGGATCCAACCCCCGGGCCTTGAGTTTGACACCCCTGCTGTAGAATATCGCAGTTACAGAATATTGCAGAATTGCAGATTATTATAGATTACAGAATATTAATATTAACGAATTACCGAATATTACAGAATTACAGAATATTCTAGAATATTACCAAATATTGCAAAATTACAGAATATTACAGGACATTAAACAACTACAGAATATTTGTATTTATATGTCAGAGTTTCATGGTTTGAGACTTAAGCCTGGAGAAAGTATTGGGGCACACTTAAAAAAAATGAAAGGGATGCGAAAAGACTTGGCCGAAAGAGGCAGTGTAATTGATAACTTCCAAATGGTCAGCATTATTATCAATTCATTGAATTATTGCATGGAAAGATGCTATTACAAAAATTAATCAAGTGCCTGCCGCTCAGAGAACAGTTGACCACGTTTGCAGAATTTTAACAGAAGAAGCATTTATGCTTGCTGCACCACACCTGCGACATCCACCAGCTGCAGCCAGAGCTCCAGCCAGACAACCCTTCAGAGGTAGGGATTACGTCCCAAGGTTGCCAAGATGCCAAATTTGCGGCCGAGTGGGCCACACCGACAGAGATTGTTTTCAACGCACCCCAGTTCCTGTCCAGTACCAGCCCAGAGGAATAGTTCCCAGAGGCAGCAGAGGCAGAGGTGGAAGGCAGCGTCGCCCCGGTCCCAGGCGCGACCCACAACCTCCATATGCCACACTTGCCATCACCAATTATCCACAACCACGTCAACGATATGACAGATGTCTTTTGCGGACTCTTGACAGCGGTGCAGCACTCCATGTTACCTACAGAAAAGAACTCTTTAAATAAATGCATGAGTCAGAACCAGAATTCCGTGAACTGTACGGATTTGCAGACCAAACCTGCAAAGTCGAACGAAAAGGAACTGTTTATGTTGAAGAGTTAGACACACTTGTTCCAGATGTTTATTATGTACCAAAGGCAACTTCTAATTTGCTTAGCCAAAGTCATTTGTCTACTGTTTTAGATTTTCAGGTTAACCATCTAAAGAGAGCAAGTTATATTATTAAGGATGGTGATATTGTTGCTGACACAATTTTGATTGGTGGAGTCTATTACTTGAGGCCAAGGTCTAAACCTCAAGCTCAGGCAAGTATAGAAATTTCAATAGAGAGCACTGCAGGCCCAGAGAGAGATGGCACAAAGAGAGATCCTGCAATTACTCCACAGGCTCCTAAAGCCATTAAGCAAAAGGTAGACAAACAAATTGCTAAACGCAAGCCAAAGGTTCCTCATTTAAATGCAAATGTTGCAAGTTCATTAACCGGTAAACCTTTGCATTACAGGTGCATCCACAAGTGGCACAGAAGATTGGGTCACCCAAGTTTTGAAGTTCTTAAGAAAATGCCATTTTTTGCAAAAGGTTTGGATTTAAAGGGGTGTAAGTTGTATTTGGATTGCGCTGTTTGCAAAAAGGCAAAGTCCAAGGCAGCGGCCATTCCAAAACGCGCTACACGCCGGTCAACACGCATTTTTGATTTGGTGCATACTGATATAGTGGGTCCTTATAGACCAACAATTGGCGGTAAAAGGTATTTCTTAACCATTGTTGATAATCATTCTAGATAGGGATATGTATATCCTATGAAAGAAAAATCTGAGACTTTTCAGATCTTTAAAGACTTTGCAGCCCAAGCCTACAATCAACACGGAGTGAGGATCCGGAGAATCCAGAGTGACCGAGGTACCGAGTTCATGTCACAGCGTTTCCAGGACTGGATGCGTAGAAACGGTATCATTCACCAAACTTCAGCACCTTACACGCCAGCTCAAAATGGAGTGGCTGAACGAAGACAGGGAGTTTTACAAACCATGATGCGATGCCTCCTAGAAGATGCTCATCTCAACCATTCATTTTGGGGTGAGGCTCTCAAGTATGCAAACTACATTGTCAATCGTACTTGGAGCAGTGTGATTGACCAGACACCTTTTTACATGTTACATGGCTACCAGCCAGATCTTTCAAATTTACACATTTTTGGTTCATATGCTTTGGTGAAATTCCATTAGCACAAAGAAGGAGGCCAAACAGCAAAGAGACTGAGATATATGGGTATTGATGACAATTCCAAATGGCCCAAATTCATTGACTCTCGAAATATGATGACAATTTCTAATTCAGCCAATTTTGAAGAAGACTCAGATTGGTCCAGGGTACATTCTAATGATCCTGGAGTTTATTTTCCTAGAGATGAAATTGATGATGCAGTGCAATCAGATGACCAAAATACACGACCTGATGTTCCATCTCCACACGCCGTGGATGCTGATGCTAGCGACGATGATGGAGATGAGGAAGACACGGAAGGAGAATGGACAACTGTCCCGAGACGTTCCAAGAGAACAACAAAAGGTATTCCTCCAAAAAAATACACACTGCAGTTAACAGATAAACCATCGCCATTGATCTGCAACGTTATACTTCCACCAGAGAACTTTTCCCAAATAAAACATCTTTCTGAAGATGAACAAGAAAAGTGGAACAAAGCCATGCAAGTTGCGATGGACAGTCTGCAGAAACTCAAAGTATTACACCTGCAGAACCTCCAACAAACAAAAGAATCATTGGCACAAGATGGGTCTACAAAATCAAACAGAAGCCAAACGGTGAGTCATTGTACAAAGGAAGACTTGTAGCTCAAGGCTTCGCACAAAGTTATCCTGAAGACTACACAAACACCTACTCACCTACAGTGCGAACTGAAAGTGTAAAAATTGCCTTAACTACAGCTACTATCCTTGGTCTAGAAGTTTTCCAGTTTGATGTTGAAACAGCACACCTACATGCTGACCTAAATGAAGAAATCTACGTGAGATCCGCCCCCGGCTTCCGAGGGCAAGAAAGGGACACGTGGTTTCTAAACAAAAGTCTTTATGGTCTGAAACAGTCAGGTTTAATGTGGTATTTATGTCTAAAAGACAAACTAAATTCAATGGGCTTTATTAAGTCCGAAACTGATGAGTGCGTGTTCACAAAAAGGTGTGAAAATTCATATGAAATTGTTCTTGTTTATGTTGATGACATTGTTTACATTGGCCCTAACAAACGCATGAGTGAAATTTTTGTTACAGGTTTGCAAAGATACTTCACATTGGAATCCTTAGGCCACATTAACGAATATTTAGGTGTTCAGATTGAAAAAACACAGAAGGGGTTTTCTCTTTCACAAGAGAACAAGATAGAACAACTTTTGCATCATTGCAACATGAAAGATGCTACAACAGCACACACACCTATGCAAACAGATTTTCATAATTTAAAGGATGCAGAAAGTCCTGAGTTCAAGGATCAAACACTTATCGTTCAGTAATTGGGTCACTACTATACATTAGTGGTTGGACCAGACCAGACATAGCACTTAGTGTTAATTTGCTATCACGACACGTAGGCAAAGCAAAAGATTTTCATTGGTCATGTGTTAAGAAGTTATTGAAGTACCTAAAATACACTCAACATTTAAAATTGAAGCTAGAACCGACACATACTGATTTTGCAGAATTATATTGTTATGCAGATGCCGATTGGGCAAGTGATAAGGAAGCAAGAAAAAGCACATCAGGTTACATAATGTTCCTGAATGGATGTCTGGTTTACTGGAATGTGAGAAAACAAAGTTTTGTTTCCTGCTCTTTAACTGAAGCTGAATACGCTTGTGCTTCAGACGCATGCAATTCATTAATTTGGTTTGACGCTCTAGTTACAGATATCTGGACCAGACCGACCCAACCAATCATCATGATGGAAGATAATCAATCAGTAGTTTACATTTCAAAAACACGCTTCACGGGTTCAAGGTCCAGACACATTGACATTCGTTATAAAAATGTTAGAGAATTTGTAAGACAAGGTCTTGTAAAATTAGAGTATGTGTCAACGAAATATCAGATAGCTGACATTTTAAACAAGCCATTACCAGCAGCTCAACATGAGTACTTGAGAAAACTAATGTGTGTTGAGTGATACCTCATATTCGCTCAACTGACAAAGAAGGGGTTTCACGATGTGAATTTTAATTGTCAGCTGTGCTCATATACTGTACTCTATTATATTTGGAGATTCCTAGCAAAGCAGTCACGTGGTGAGTGATCTGCGCATGTGTGACATTCCATTCATTCATCCTTCTTCTGTTGCTGTCCTCTGAAGAGGGAGGACGTCTTAGATTGCAGAGATGTAGTTATTAAGATTTATTAGGTTTTATATTCTTTTATACTGAAATAAATATTTTGTTACTTAGACTTTATAATCGCGTTTTATTTGACAAGGATTAGATTCAAAGGAAAAGATCTTATCACCTCTAATCGTAAATCCTCATCCCGACAGAGAGAGACAGAGAGAGGGAGAGATTAGAAAGAGAGAGACACAGAAAGAGAGAGAGAGAAGAGAGTCAGAGAGAGATTTCTCAAGCTCCTTGGGGCTGAGAAGAATTGCTGCAAAACTGAGTTTCCTGAAGTAGACCATTAGACTCCTAAACAACTGAAAAATGGTTTAGTAAAAGCAAAAGTCAACTAAAAGAGCAACATGCAAACAAAAGCAAATAAAACACCCCCAGGAGCAAAACAAATTAAAGTTTAATTTGTGTGCATTGTTTAATGGACTGTTAAATTGGCCACGCCACCTAGTCACATGACCACCTAGCCACGCCCACCCAGATGGTCCACCCCCCAACACTCTGAAAGACTGTGAATTGGCCCCATTTAAAAAGTTTGAGGACCCCTGGTTTATAGGCTAACCACCTCCCTGGTTTGTTGGCATTCTCGAAATAGTTTTGCTTCACTATTTTGATTTTCTGAGCCACTTCCTCCTGTGTTATTAGAATTATTCTATGTTTAAATAATTCCTTTTCTTCTCTAATTTTATCATTTAAAGCAGTGCTCCCCAACCGGTGTGCCACAAAAGCTCGCGTCATATCCAGAACGGCCTGCCGCCCACCGAATGCTAGATTTTGCCCAGCAACGTTTTGTTGCATTCGATGTGTGGCCGCGGCCCTACAGCTCTGAGTCCGAGAAGTTCTATCCCCCCCCTTCCCCCGCTCACGATTGTCCTGATCACAAGTCTACAGGGCCTGGACAGAGCAGTGTTCATTATTAGGTATTACCTATCTGTCCTTTTCTGCACTGTGTTCTAATTTTTAAGTTCGTGTAGTTAAACTTAGAAAATCGGTATATGAATTATATTTATTTTGTACGGCTTCAAATATGGACAAGTTTTTGCGAAAAGAACGCCCAACTTCACCGACAATTGATGATGAAACCAGCACGAGCGATATTGCAAAAAAACAGAAGATTACGAAAAGGCAGTACAACGAAGAATATATTCGATATGGATTTTCGTGGTGTGGTGAAGAAACGGCTCCAAAACCAGAATGCGTAATTTGCAGGGAAAAGCTGTCTAACGAGGTAATGGTTCCAAGTAAACTGATTCGCCATCTAAAATCGAAACATCCTAGTTGCACCAACAAGAACATACAATATTTTCAACGGCTTTTGAGTCAAAATGCTAAAGAGATACAATTTATGAAGTCATCAGTCACAGTTTCTGACAAAGCGTTAGAAGCTAGTTTTTCTATTGCAAATTTAATTGCACGTCAGAAAAAAGCACATACAATTGGCGAAACCCTCATTAAACCAGCATGCATGGAAATCATTCGAATAATGTTTGGACCTGGTGCAGTTAAGGAAGTAGAAAATGTTCCGTTGTCAGGTAATACTGTAAAAAGACGTATTGACGATATGTCTAGCGATATTCTGAAAACAGTAATTACCAAATTAAAAGCAGCTGGAAATTTTTCACTCCAAATTGATGAAACAACTGATATTAAGAACCAAGCACAACTAATTTGTATTGTCCGTTTCGTTGATGAGGGCGCTATAAAAAAGCATTATTTATTTTGCAAAGTGCTTTCAGAGCGGACTACCGGTGAGGCAATTTTTCGTGCTACAAATGATTTCTTCGATACTTATGACATTAAATGGAGTAATTGCATAAGTGTTTGTACGGATGGCGCCGCCACGATGGGCAATAAAAAAGGTTTTGTCTCATGTGTAAAACAAAATGCGGAAATACAAATTACCCATTGCTGCATACATCGAGAAGCGTTGATGGCGAAAAACTTGCCAGATGAACTATTGCAAATGATGAACGAATGCGTGAAAATCATAAACATCATTAAAACAAGGGCCCTGAATACGCGAATTTTTGAAATACTCTGCGAAGAAATGGGATCAGAATATCAGTCATTATTGTTTTACACTGAAATACGTTGGCTATCCCGAGGAAAAGTTCTGGCAAGATTATTTGAGCTTCGCAACGAGGTGAGCCATTTTTTATTGAAGCAAAACATGTTCGAACTACACCAGCTCCTCGAGGATGATCACTGGATTACAAAACTAGCATACATGGCTGACATATTCGAGCACCTGAATGAACTCAATAAAAAGATGCAAGGTCGGAATGAAAATGTATTAACGTGCTCTGACAAATTAAATGGATTCAAAGAGAAACTGGAACTTTGGCAAACGGAGTTAGGACGTGGATCACTAGAAATGTACAAAAGAACAAACCAGATTAAAATTGAAAATCATAAGCAGTTCATAATAAATTTAGCTGAACGACATTTAACATTGCTCTTAGAGAAGTTTGATCTTTACTTTCATACAATCAATACGGAGCAATACGATTGGGTTCAAAATCCTTTTGCAACGATTGCCAAAAATTCTACCGAAGTACTTTCCCTTCAGATTCGAGAGGAATTTCTTGAATTGAGGAATGACGGGTCATTAAAAATAAAATTCGCTCAAGTTCCGTTGGATGTGTTCTGGATTGGGATTGAGGAAGAATATCCCCATATCTCCAAGAAGGCTGTCGAAATTCTGTTACCATTTGCAACCACATATATATGTGAACAAAGTTTTTCAGCGTTAGTCCAAATAAAAAATGACAAGCGGTCATGCTTGAAGGGCATAGATCAAGAACTTCGGGTTGCTCTGTCCAGTATTAAACCGAACATCAAATCTCTGTGTTCATTAAAACAAGTGCAGGTGTCGCATTAGTTATAAGTTGTTAGAGAACAGTTAGAATATAGAGTTATGAATTGATGGATGTGTTACAAGTACCTACCTAATTATCAAATAAAATAATAAATCAAGTAATTCTGTTATGCCCAGTTTGACATTCCTATACTATTATACTCTTCAAAACGATATTTTGGAGATTATATTTGTTTTTTATCCAATTTTTGTATGTGGTGTGCCGTGGAATTTTGGGAGAGGCTATGGTGTGCCGAGGGTGACAAAAGGTTGGGGACCACTGATTTAAAGGTTCCATTAGTTGTTTATATTCTAGTTCTCCAACTTTTTTTGTAGTTCGTTAATTTGTTTGTTTTTGTTTTAGTTTCTCCTTATTGTGTATGCTGTGGTTAGACCCCTAATATAAGCTTTCGTGGTATCCCAAAGATTCTGGATAGTAGTTTCATCATTCCAGTTCTCTTTCATAAAAAAGGATAATTCTTTTTCCATATAGTTAATATAGTTTTTTTCTTTTGTTATTGCCTGATTCATGGTCCAACTCTTGTTTTGCTTTTTTCTTCCTTTTATTGTAAGTGTTATGGGATTGTGATCAGCCCATATGTTTGGCTTTATTTCAATTTCTTGTATATTGTTCAATGTCACTATGTCCGTCCAAACCATATCTATTCTTGACCATGAATTTTGTGGGATTGAATGATATGTATATTGATGTTTGTGTGGGTGGTTTTCTCTCCAGGCATCTGTTAGGTTAAATTCTCTGGCCATCTCAAAAAAAATTTGGGGTAAAATATTTCTTTCATAATGCTTTTTATTCATTGATTTATAATCTAATTTTGTATCTGATACTGAATTGAAATCTCCAATTATACAAATATTTTCTTTATCTAATTTAATTATTTGTTCATATAATTCCTTATAATATTCCTTCTGTCTACTATTGGGGGCATATATGGTTATAAGTAATATTTTCTTCTGGTTTACTGAAATTTCTACTATGAGTATTCTACCGTCCTCATCCTGGTAAACTTGTTTTGGTTTTAACTAATTTAATTTAATTTAATTTAATTTAATTAAAAGTTCTTATAGGCCGCCCAATCCCGTAGGACTCAGGTGATGTGAAGGCCCGGAAAAAAACCGGAAAAATTTGGAAAAAACCCGTTTTTTTTTTTCATTTTTTTCCTGAAGGCTTTTTTTCCCCAAAAAAACTGGGAAAAATTGAAAAAAGAAAAAACATTGTGGAATATTTTATTTTAACATGATGAATAAAATATTTTAAGACAGGGTGTTCAAATATTTTCCAAATCATTTCTAAAAAAAATGTATGATATCAGATTATTCTAATTTCTGTGCACTGAGTGAGGACAAGCAAATCCTAGGTAACAAACTGAATCCTCCAATGCAAGAACAGTATGCATTTCTTCCTTTAGGACATTGATGGCGAACCTTTTCGGCAGCGAGTGCCGAAAAGGGAGCGTGCACGCGCTTGTCTGGGCCGCAACTCAGAAGAGGAGCTGCCCAGGGCGCATGCACGCACCCAAAAATGCACTTCTTCCGTGTTTTTGGTACGAATGCACTTGTGACGATCAGCTGGCCAGCACGCATGCTCACGCAGGAAAACGGAAGACCAGCTCTTCCAGTTTCCAGCACTGCCGCACGCACGAAGGCCAGCTGATCGTTGCGTGCGCATGCGCGCCAGAAACCCAGAAGAGGAACGGGTGACGTTGTGTGTGCCAGGCGACATGGCTCCACATGCCACTTCGGGCACGCGTGCCATAGGTTCGCCATCACGGCTTTAGGAGATGCTGCTATTGTAACTAGAAAAAGGTTTCAGTTTTGCTTTTACATGTTAGTGGGTGTGTTTGGTTTGTTCTGTCCTCTTCACTAGGCCTCAAAAGCATTGGAAGAAAATACAGAGCAACAAAAAGGACCTGTGCGGAATGAAGGGACTTATGAGAATGGGGTTTTTATTTTTATTTAATACTGTGGAGAGGAAATATGAAAAATTGTTACTTTTGGTTTTGAAAATTGTTTTGTGGAGGCTTTTTGGCTGTTCCACATAAACTAGTAAGCAGTTCAGGAGATTGCTGCTCCCTTTGTTACAATTACAAATAAATATTATAAAAAAGTAAATTCTGTTTGTGATAATTGTTTGACTACACTATATTTTTAATATGCTAGTTGTGATAATTTTATGCCAAGTCAAATTGTCCATAGTCATATTTTATGTTCCTAAAGTAACAGAATGACTTTCAATCTTAAAAAGACAAAAAAGTGCTAATGTAGCATTTTTTTCATTTTTTTCAAAAATTTTCATTTTTTCCCTGAAAAAAAAAACGGGAAAAAAATGGGTTTTTTTCCGAGCTTCAAAATTTCCGGAAATTTTACATCTCTAGTTTTAACCAGTTTTTAATATATACTGCAATTCCCCCTTTTTTTTGAGTTGGCCAATGATACATGTCATTTCCCTAGCTTTGGTGCTTCTAATAATTTACTGTCTTCCTTTTTAACGTGTACCTCCTATAAGCACACTATGGCTAAATTTTGTTTTTGCAATTCGTTAAAAGTTTGTCTTCTTTTGATCGGCGAATTTATTCCATTTATATTGACTGATAGGATTTTAACTAAATTTTCCATGTTATTGTCTGGCTGTTGCTCTTGTTGTTCTTATGCTCCGAGTTTCTATTTGGGTCTTACTTTGTTCTTTTTCTTTCTCTAATCGTTCTCTCTCTTCTGTATTTGGTTCTTCTTGACTTAGTGTTTCTAGTTCTATACTACTTTCTCCTTCTGGTTCTAGATGTTGTTCAATAAATTGGTCGGCTTTCTCTATTGTGTCTATTCTTATTTTTTTTTCTTTCCATGTGATCAGAAGTCCCTCCGGTACTAACCATCTAAACAGTATTTCTCTTATTAGCTTCATTGTGAGGTATTGAAAGTCCCTTTTTCCCCATATCCTTTTCGGAATTTGTTTTAATACTATGATGTCTTTTCCTTTATAATTTATTTGTCCAGTCCTTGTAATTTTATAGATCTCATCCCTTATATGTTTTTTTATAAATTTAACATGTACTTCCCTTGCCAATCTATTTTTCCTCGCGTAATTAGTCTGGACTCTATATACGTCATCAATATTTTCATTTCTTCCTTGTCCAATTGGAGGACTTCTGCCAACATTTCTGCCATCAGATTTAGTATGTCTTCTTCTCTTTCTTATGAAACGTTCTGAAATCTGAGGCAATACCATGATTTCTCGAGTTCAAGTTGTGAGATCGCCCCCTCTAGTTCTCTGGTCACTATTTTCAGTTTTTCTTCCGTTACTTCTAGTCTTTTTTCCGCTTTCTCCATTTTTTCTTCTATTGTTTTTATTTTTTGTTCATGACAAGCTATTACTTCTTGTATATTTTCCATCTTGTTATCTAATTTCTTAATATCACTTTTAAACTCTTCAAAATTTCCTTTTGTCTCTTCATGATTACTTTGCATTGTTTCTTGTGTTTTTGTCATTGTTTCCTGAGATTTTGCCATGAATTCCTGTATTTTGTCGAGAGATGCCTGCATAGTCTGTAGGGAGGGTGTTTGTCCCTGTTTCTCCATTGTTGTCATCTCTGTTAATAGTCTTTGTCCTGCCGGTGAAGCTGTTATCGTCGCTGCCTTTTTAATAGTTTTTGTTACTGTTGTTGATGACATTTGTGCTTTTTTGAAAAAAATATTCCACTTTCATTAATATAAGACCTCCCCTTAGCTCTTCTATTTCTTACTATATATATTCCTTATCTGTTTGATAATTTCCTATATACTGATTGTTAATTTATATATATATATATATATAAACACTCACAGAATGATGTTAATAGTGTAATAAATAATAATAATCTTTCTATATATAATACCACTAGTTAATCAATATTATCCAACCAATATTCAACAATATTCAATACTGTTATACTAAGTTATTCTTAAACAGAAAGGTATATATATATATATATTCTTTAACTTTCCTAATTTGTTAATTTAACTATTAAATCTTATATATATTTAAATTATAGTAGAAACAATTTATTTTAATAGTTTTAACATTAATCCACACTATATACTTAATTTCAAATTCCTCAGTTATAACCACTATAGCAGTCAATCAATTAATCAGTCTATAAAATATCCTACTGTAAATTATCACTATGTAGTAATTAATAATTAATAGTTAAAGCTTTAATTTTAACCATGAAGGTATAAGTATGTTACTTGTTTCATATCCAATTAACTGTTATGTAGCAATCCACAATATAAAGTCCAGTCTCAGAGACAAGTCCTGTTTCTTTGTATCACTGTCGTCAAAAGATATGTATTTTGTCACAAAGAGTAAATCTGTATATTTCTCAGTCTATTTCCAAGATGTCACCGCTGTCAGGAACTGCTCTGTCACTCTCCTTCCTTTTTACAATCTTAGTTTATATTCCTCAATCCGTTTCCACGATATAGTTCTCTCTCTGTAATCCGTCAAATGTTTAGTAAATGTATAGTTCTTTTTTTTTTATTCAAAAAGTTTTATTAGTACAAAGTACAAGCATTTTTATCAATTTTCTCCCCCCCATCCCCCCTACCCACAACCCACTCCCTCCCCTCCCCCCCCGGACTTCCCAGAAAAAGTACAGGGCATAGTATTCAATAACATAAATTTAAATTAAATTAAAATAACTTCTTAGATCCCTCATTTTATCGGCATCTTTAACTCCAGATTAAAACTATTCAAAATGTTAAAAATTAAAGAGAAAGTAAACAAGTGAAGAACAAAAATAAGCAAAATAACAAATAAAAAAGAAACAAAGATGAACCTCATACACTAAACTTAGTCATAACTCAAACATTATTAATATCATAATTTTACAATATACCAAAGTATTAACTTCCCAATATATATATATATATATATATATATATATATATATATATATATATATATATATATATATATATATATATATATATATATATATATATATATATATATCAGTAATAATTGGCTAACCCCTTATATTTCAACACCCTTAAACTTAGTTAAAATCCACCCACTTATTAATAACATAATATTATATATATAACATTTCCTCTGAACCTCAAACCGTAAAATACACCTTCATAACAATATTCCTATACCTTAAGGTATCGCCTCAGAGTATATATTATCTACTATACTAAAAATAATAACCAAAATATATACTAATAATAATAAAAAGAATAAAAACCAACTCTTTATACCTCTAAATTTTTAAACTTAATCCCTATATCCTCAAAATAATGATACCAAAATATTACACTATATCCAATTTATAACTTCAAAATATTTGATATGAAAATACCATCAATAAACAATATTAATATTTCAGGTCCCCAAATTATTGATAACGAAATACTCTATATCAAATTTATAACTCCAAAATATATAATATATATCTAAAAAACAATCTAAAAATAAAATATAATACCAATAATAGACAATATTAATACAACATATATAAAAAAAAAGAAAAAAATGATTACAATCTTGTTCATCTTTCCAACCATCCTATAAGTTTCAACACCATCTGTCCTTTGGCCATTTCCAATCTGTCGCTTCAGCTGTCATCTGATCCCATTCCTCCGTCTCCTTATCCACGTCATAAACATCTGTCTGGCTCTGCCACTCTTTGGGAATCATCGAAATTATTTCCTCTTGATCACATATATCCGGATTTCCCTTCTCCTCCTCCCTTATTTCCATGCCTTTTTCCACTGGAATTTTAGAAATATCAGCCTTTAAAACATTGATGTAGAATTCTGTAGCTTTCTTTATTGTATTTAGTCCATATCTTTTTCCCAAGAATTTTACAGTTACTCCTGTTGGTACATTTCATTTATATTGTAAATTTTGTATTTTTAATTCCTGAACCAAAAACGAATATTCTCTTCTATCTTTAAGCATCTTGGCAGGGATTTCTTTCCATATCTTTATTTCTTGACCATTTGCCTGAAGATTTTTATTATAAGTTGCCTGTATGATTCTGTTTCGCAAAGCTCTGGTAGTGAAGTATATTACAATATCCCTTGGCAAGTGGTTTTGTTTTGCATACCAAGAATTGATTCTGTATACTTTATCGATTTTTGTAGCCAATTCATCTTTAGACAATCCAGACACCTGCTCCAGTGCCTCTGTCATTCTTTCTTTCAGATTTTCAAATTTTTTTTCTTTCAAGCCCCTGACTCTTATAGCAAATTTCATCTCTTGAAATTGAGAGATCATCGCTTCTTTTTCCAATTTTAATATATCATTTTGAACCTTGGTTATATATTCTTCTGAAATTGTTATATTTTGCTTATTTTTTTCCAAATCCTTCTCCAAAATTTCCATATTCACTGCTAATCCTTTGCAAACTTTCACCACATCCGCTCTCAATTGTAGATTCATCTTCTCCATAGCAGCCTGCATCTTTTTTTCTATCTCAGCAAGTTTTGAATTAAATTCTAAAATTAACTCATTTTTCAAAAGTTTCAGGGTATTAAAAAAAGTCTCAGGTGTTAAAGAATCAGGCATAGGTTGTTTCTTTAAAATATGATCAAAGGAGTACTCAGTTCTTTTATTCACTACAGTATTTTCAAGTTTAGAAGCCATTTCAATATTTTCAAAAAAAAGACAAAGAGGAGAGGAAGAGGAAACCCAGACCTTTACTTAAAAAAGAAAATTCTTTTCCAAGTCCAGAGCCATTTAGATTTTTCCTTCTATAAAACTATAACTTAATTCCAAAGAAGAGAAAAAAAAAGGGAAAAAAAATCATCCTTCAAATCAAAGGTTTCCAGAGGAAAGGGCTGGTAACAAAGCAAAAATAACTTTCTCTTTTACACCACCGTTGCCAATCGCCATCTTGTTGCCACTCCTTATTAAGTTACTTTGTTTCTTCCATCTTAAAAACCCAGGAATGGAGTTAAAGTACAAACTATTACCTCCAGGACTCCTGTCTTCTTCTGGCTGCTCTCTGTATTTTTAAATTAATTGTACCTCCTTTAAAGCAGCAGCGGTGGTCGCGGCATCTTGCTCCGCTTTAAAAGCGGAAGCTTCCAATCTTCCGGAGCAGCTGACAGGCTACCTGGGGAGCCCTTACCCTACGCGCCCTAAGTTGGTTTTTAGGGCACTAGGAGGGCTCTACCCCACCTGTCTCGCTCTCATCTCTCCCCTTTGCCCGCGGAGAGATTTTCAAGCCGCCAGACAGCTGTTCTGGCGGCTTTTACAGAAGATCGGAGGTGCGCCCTGCAAAGAGCGCCAGCGACGCCGTCGGAGCCGGAACCGGAAGCCAGTAAATGTATAGTTCTAAATGTATAATCCAATCCTTGTATCAAACTTCAAGCAACAGCACAAAGTATCCGTTTATATGATCCTCAGTTCGTTTCCAAGATGTTGCTGTCAAAAACTGCTCTGTCACTTCTTTTTTCCTCTCCCTCCTTTTAAGCTTCTGTCTCGCTGTCTCGCTATCTCCTTTCCATGAAACCAATATGTTACTGTCCACTCTCCTCACACTCTTCTTCTAGTCCAGTCCCAAAAAGTCTTTGGATTTACACTTTACAGCCACGTTTGTTAATCCTACTCACGCTCCTGTTGCAATTTTTTTTCTCTTCTTGTTGCTCCTTACCGCTCAAGTGCCGCCCGTTCCTCTCCAGAGACTCTCTCACTTTTCCGAATCCACTAATCCGTCTACCAGTTCAGAGGATCCTCAGCACTCAGTAAGCAGGGTTCGTCAATTAGTTACCGTTCCACTCTCATTTTTCTTCCTCTACTTGAAGATCATGCCTCTGGATCACCTTCATTCACTGATCTCTTCCATGTCCGTTATCGGGGCTTTCCACCTACTACAGTGGGAAGTCGCACCCTTCCCAGCTGCAGCTCGGTGTTCCCCTTCTTTCTGCGTTCTCCTCCAGAGAATCGCACCACCGCTTTCGGCTTCCAAGAACACAGAAAATCAGGCGAAGTTCACAGCTAGCTTTCTTCGCTCTGCTCCACCATGGCGCCGCCCCGGAAGCCTTATGATCATATTAATTATTCATTTCAACTTCTCATATTAATTATCAAAATTATTTATGTTTTTTCAGATCAATAAATTATACAAATCTTATCGTATACAAAAATAATAATAATTGTTCAAATTCTATATGCTTCCAAAAATTGACCTATTTTCATTCCTTTTTGTATTTTATCTTTCCCTCTGAGGGTACAAATATTTAATTTCATCAATTTTAAATTAATTTAATAAACCAATTTTATACCAAGCTATAATTATAAATTCACAGAAAGAAAAACCTATTCATATAAATGATTATATTAAGTATTTAAATAAGTCTTATTAGTTATCACAATCAAACATTATACTATAGAAAAATAATGAACATCACAATCTAATAAAATGTAATAGTACTAGAGTAGAAAAAATATTATTCCACCCCATCATCAATCATACATTTTCTTTTAAATTCCATCCCCCTTTTCTTAACTTTTTTTCTTCCTTTTACGTTTGTACCCCCAACTTCTTTTCCTCCAAACACCTTTTTTCCCCTTTAAATATGTTGTTTGCATAGGTCTACCTTCAATGCTTCTTATTCTCATTTTCTTATTTCCCCCCTTTTTAAAAGTTTTTTCATCAAATACCAGTATTCTCCCCCTACTCTCCTTTTGTCACTGTAAATCCCAGTGTAATCATCATAAATTTCAACATAATCATCAGTTTGTCTATTTTCAATGTCCTTTTTTCTTTTATCACTGTAAATCCCGGTGTCTTCATCAATCTGATTTTTCTCTTCTAGTATCTTCCCTCCTCTATTATCTTCTTCTTGTTCATTTTCATCTTTATTTTTGTCTAGTTCTTTTCTCTTTTCTTTTCCAGCTCCAAACCCCAAAAAGCATCTTTTTAAGTCTTTACACAAGTCTTTCAGTAACGTCACCAACTCTTCATAATCACTTGCCTCCATAGCATCAAAAACACAAGTCACAAATCTTTACAGTACATCCAGCTGCTAACAAAACTCTGTTTCCACAGCCTTTTTAAATTATCTTCTTTTAAATGAAATGTTATCAATTGCAACGCTTAAATTTCCATAATACTCCTTCAAAGTCCAAGTCCTTCTGATCTTTTAATATTAAAGTTAATTCCAAATTCATTCTTATCCAAATGAATCCAAACACTCTCTTTGAAAACAATAACAAACTGTTTACTGTTTTAAGTTTTCCCATGCTTCAAAGTAGTTTTTCCTGTTCAAGGTCAGCAGCTGTCAAAATATCCATAGCAATATTCCACAATTGTAGTAATTCCTCCAACCAGCAGGTGGCGTTCTCGGTTTCCAATCTCCCAAATCAACCTTTCCTCTTCAGTAATATCTCTGTATTTTAAATCAGTTCAACTTTTACGAGATATACTCTTCCAGACTTATCTTCCCAGTTTCTCAAACCTCCACCAGGTCTGTTATAACAAAGTTTCAAATTCTCAAAAATAGGGCTTTAGTTTCAGTTCCATTTAACTTAATTTCTCCATGATCTCCACTTGCTAAGCAGCCACTTTCTCAATTTCCGGTCCTTTTGTTCCCCTTAAAGTGTTACAAAAAAAATTCTTTTAATGCTTTCTAGCAGCAGCCTCACTCACCAGCTTCTGTTTTCTTCACACTCTCCAGCACATAGTCTTGAATCTTCCTTCCCAGTTGACTCCAATATTTTCAGTTCAATCCAACCATTGTGGCTGCCGCAGCTAGGACAGCCCTAGAGACGTTTTCCGTCGCCGCTGGCCGAAAGGTCTGAGCCGGCTCCCTGGGGGGTTTTCCACCCCCCCCAGCTTACTGACAGGCACCTCTCTTAATTCCCACTCCTCCAGGGTGGTTCTGACCTGGTTCTGACCGAACCAGGTCTCCTAGCAACAAGGATATCGGGGTTCCCCTGCGGAGCGCGGGGAACTCTGTGTCGCCGCGTTTGGCCACGCCTTCTCCCTCCAGAAAGTTATCTTAAATGTAGTCAAACTACCTCCTCCCAATTATTTAAATAGATCTACTCCAAACATGACTAAGTCAGGGTTTAACTCAGCTGCCTTATCTTAATACTAAAACAGGACACTGTTACATTTCAGATTATACTTTTACAGATGCTGTTAAAATTGATGTTGCTTTCTGGAAGTATACATTATTCTCTGCTATTTAAAAGAAGATACAATAGTACTGGGCCTCTTCAGATCAAGCATTTAATAATAATTTGAATATTCTATAGACATTTATAGTTATTGACTTACCTCCTTGCATCCGGTTTCAGCAACTGATTAGCACAAGAAAATAAAATTCTGCCTCTGCCACTCCCTCTCAGCAAATTGCCAACTTGCAGTTTTAGTTTCACTTTCATTTTAGCACGTGGGCCTGCCTGCAGCCTCAATCAGCTGCTGGTCAGGAGGCCGATAATCAGTTGCTTGTGCTAATCAGGCTCTGCGCTGTTTGCTGCAAGGAGGTAAATTGCTGGGAGGCAGAGGCCAAAGGGTGGGGGTGGCTGGTTGGGGCTACATTCGGTGTATAAGATGCACCCACATTATTACCCTCTTTTGGGGGATAAAAAGGTGCATGTTATACTCCGAAAAATACGGTAGTTCTTGGTCTTGGTTTCTTACAACCCGTGACAAATGTACCAGGGAATATCACTGCTATGTAGTTTGAAAGAAAGAAAGAAAGAAAGAGAGAGAGAGAGAGAGAGAGAGAGAGAGAGAGAGAGAGAGAGAGAGAGAGGGAGGGAGGGAGGGAGAGAGAGAGATTTAAATTTATTATTAGACTTGGAAGGGACCTTGTAGGTCATCTAGTCCAACCCCCTGCTCAAGCAGGAGTTCCTACACCGTTTGAGACAGATGGCAGTCCAGTCTCCCCTTGAAGGTCGCAAGTGTTGGGGCTCTCACAACCTCCGCTGGCAAGCTGTTCCACTGGTTGATCGCTCTCACCGTCAGAAAGTTTCTCCTCACTTCCAGGTTGAATCTCTCCTTGGTCAGCTTCCATCCGTTATTCCTTGTTTGGCTTTCTGGTGCCATAGAGAACAGCCTGCTCCCCTCCTCTCTGTGGCATCCCCTCAAGTATTGGAACACTGCTATCATGTCACCCCTGGTCCTTCTCTTCGCCAGACTGGCCAAGCTCAGTTCCTGCAACCGCTCTTTTTATGTTTTATTTTCCAGACCCTTTATCATCCTGGTTGCTCTCTTCTGCACTTTCTCTAGGGTTTCAATGTCTTTTTTGTAGTGTGGTGACCAAAACTGGATGCAGTACTCTAGGTGTGGTCTGACCAAGGCTTTATAGAGTGGTACTAGTACCTCTCTGGTCCTTGATTGTATCCCTATATTTATGCAGCTCAGGACTGCATTGGCCTTTTTGGCTGCTGCTGTACACTGCTGGCTCATATTTAGTTGGCTGTCTACCAAGACTCCAAGATCCCTCTCGCAATCGCTGCTATTGAGTGTGGTTTCACCCAGTTTGTATGTGTATTTTTGATTCTTCTTACCTAGGTGTAGAATTTTACTTTTCGCCGTGTTAAATTTCATTTTATTGGTTTGGGCCCAGTGTTCGAGTCTGTCAAGGTCCCTCTGGATTTTGAGTCTGTCCTCTGGGGTGTTTGCTACTCCCGCCAGCTTGGTATCGTCTGCAAATTTGGTTAGTTCTCCTGCTATTCCCTCATCTAGGTCATTTATGAAGATATTAAAGAGTACTGGGCCTAGGACGGAACCTTGTGGTACGCCACTGCTTACTTCTCTCCATGTGGACTTAGAGCCATTGAGGACTACTCGTTGGGTACGGTTGGTCAGCCAGTTGTTAATCCATCTGGTTGTGTAGCTGTCTATCCCGCTTTTTTCTAGCTTATGAAGAAGTAGGTTGTGGTCTACTTTGTCAAATGCTTTGCTGAAGTCCAGGTATATGATGTCTACTGCATTTCGCTGGTCTACTAATTTGGTCACAGTGTTGAAAAATGAAATGAGGTTGGTTTGGCATGACTTGTTCTTAACAAATCCGTGTTGGCTGTTGGTTATTACTTGGTTTGTTTCTAGATGATGTGAGATCTGGTTTTTAATTATTTTTTCCAGTATTTTCCCAGGTATTGATGTTAGGCTGATTGGTCTGTAGTTTCCTGGGTCTGTTTTTTTACCTTTTTTGTAGATGGGGACATCAGCTCTTTTCCAGTCCTCGGGGAGTTCCCCTGTGTTCCAGAATTTGTGGAAGATGTGGTGCAGTGGTTCCGAAATGACTTCTGCTAGTTCTTTTAGGACTCTGGGGTGTAATCCATCAGGTCCTGGTGCTTTGTATTCGTTAAGTTCAGATAGGTGATCTCTTACTGTATTTTTGCTTAGGTTGAGTCTTGCTTCAAATCTGTTTTTTATATTTGTGTTGCTGGGTAGTTGAGCTGCAGTTTCCTTTTGTGTGAAGACTGATGCGAAGAATGTGTTCAGTAGCTCTGCTTTGTCTGTGTTGTCTGTTACTTCTTTGCCGTCTTCTCTCTTTAGTGGACCAACTGTTTCTTTGATTTTTTTCTTGTTTATGTGTTGGAAGAAGCTTTTTTTGTTGTCTTTGACTTTTGTTGCGAGTCTTTGTTCATTCTGGGCCTTTGCTGTCCTGATTTTTTCTTTACAGATTCTGGCTGTCTGTTGGTACTCTGCCTTGGTTATGTGCCCATCTTTCCATTTTTTGTATTTATCTTTTTTTAAATTCAGTTTATCGGTGAGGTCTTTGTTTAGCCATGCTGGTTTCCTTTTGGATTTCTTGTTTTTCTTCCTCATCGGTATTGTGGTGTTCTGGGCTTTTAAGATCGTGTTTTTTAGGATCTCCCAGGCTTCTTGAGTTGTTTTACCCTTTAGTACTTTCATCCAAGGGAACTTCCCCAAGTTTTCTCTGAGTTTATTGAAGTCGGCTTTTTTAAAGTCTGGGATATAGGTGTCGTTATGTTCAGTTATTTGTGTTTGCTTTCTGGTGAATTTTAGTATTACGTGGTCACTCTCGCTTTTTCTTTTATGTTGACCCATATGCATTCTAATGGGTTTTCTTCCTTGGTTACTTGTAGCTCTGTAGCTACATAGTGGTCCTTTATATACAGTGCAACACCACCTCCTTTTTATGTGATCTGGTTTTTTTGAAGAGTTTGTATCCTTTTATCTGTGTGTTCCAATCGTGTGATTCGTCCCACCAAGTTTCTGTTATTCCGACTATGTCATGTGTACCATCGTGCATTAATATTTCAAGTTCACCTTGTTTATTCCCTAGGCTTTGTGCATTTGTGTAGAGGCATTTGAGTTCTTTGTGCCTGGTTGTGGGTGTTCTTTCTTTGTCTCTTATTTGTCGTTTGAGTTTGTTTTCTTCCCCATCCCTTTTTGGTTCTTTGTTTGTTTTGTTTGCTTGGGGTCCATGCTTGGAGTTGGGCCCCGGGGATCCTGTAGATTGGTCACCCTCCCCTCGCGATTTTAGTTTAAAGCCCTCCTGACAAGTTGGGCCAGTCTTTTTCCGAGGACATTCTTCCCAGTCTTTGTGAGATGTAACCCGTCCCTTGCCAAAAGTCCATCTTGGAGGTAGTGCAGTCCATGGTCTAGGAATCCAAAGTTTTTTTGGCGACACCAACCCTTTAGCCAGTGGTTTACTTGTAGGATTCTTTGTTCCCTTGCTGGGTATTGTCCTCTTGTTGGTAGTATGGATGAGAAGACTACTTGCGCACCTAGGTTTTTGACGTTCTTGCCTAGTTGCTCATAGTCATTCTGTATTGTTTTCAAGTTCTTTTTTGTGTCATTTGTTCCTACATGGAGTAATAGTAGGGGGTAATAGTCTGTGGGTTTTATTATTTTGGTTACTTTCTCTGCTACGTCTATGATTTTGGCTCCTGGAAGGCAGCATACCTCTCTGGATTGGTATTCTCTCTGGTCTACAGATGGCGGGTTCGGTTCCTCTGAGGATTGAATCTCCTATTACCAGTACTCGCCTTTTCTTTTTGCCTGGGGTTGTTTGGGGAGTTTCTTTCTGTGTTGTAGTGGTGTTTGGTGCTGCTGCTTTGTTGAGGGTTCTTTCTGGGGTTTCTTTTCTGTGTGTCTGTGCGTTATCTTCTATTGGAAGTCCCTGGTATTGGTTGCTTAGAGTCAGTGGGGTTGGGTCTGGGTGGGTTGGTTTGGACAGTGGTTTTGTGTTTGGTTTGTGTTTTTTTCTGTGGGTGACATGTGTCCATCTGCTTTCTTCCTCCGGGGGGTTAGCTATAGTGGAAGTTGCTTGGTAATTTTTATGTTCTTTTTGTGCATGTTCTTTATTTATTTATTTATTTTATTTATTTAAATGGATTTCTATGCCGCCCAACTCCCGGTAGACTCTGGGCGGCTCACAACATATCAGAATCCATTCCACAGTATAAAAAATACAAAAATTAAAAAGTACAAAAATTAAAAAGAGTATCTCACATTTACAATCAAGGGGGGAGACCCATATCTAGTCTAGTTGGTCTCACTTTCACCCCGCCTGCCGGAAGAGCCAAGTTTTTATTGCTTTACGGAAGGCCAGTAGGGTGGGCATAGTCCTGATCTCTGGGGGAAGCTGGTTCCACAGGGAGGGAGCTCCCACAGAGAAGGCTCTCCCCCTCGGCCCCGCCAACCAACATTGCTTGGTCGATGGGACCTGGAGGAGGCCAACTCTGTGGGCCCTGACCGGTCGTAGGGAGGTATGCAGCAGGATGCGGTCCCGAAGGTAACCTGGCCCTGAGCCATGTAGGGCTTTAAAGGTTAAAACCAACACCTTAAATTGGATCCGGAGACTAATGGGCAGCCAATGCAGCTGGCGGAGGATCGGTGTTACGTGGGTGTATCTGGGTACACCCACCACAGCTCGCGCAGCTGCATTTTGCACCAATTGCAGTCGCCGGACACTCTTCAAGGGTAGCCCCATGTAGAGCGCATTGCAGTAATCCAGCCGTGAGGTGATAAGGGCGTGAGTGACTGTGAGAAGTGCCTCCTTCTCCAAGTAGGGTCGCAATTGGTGCACAAGACGTACCTGTGCAAAGGTCCCCCTAGCCACAGCTGAAAGATGTTGCTCCAATTTTAGCTGTGGGTCTAGGAGGACACCCAAATTGCGGACCCGTTCTGAGGGAGCTAATTTCTCCCCCCCAAGAACCAAGGAGGGACAATTGGTCAAGTCCTTAGGAGGCAATATCCACAGCCACTCAGTCTTGTCAGGGTTAAGTTTTAGCCGGTTCATCCCCATCCAGACCCCAACATCGTCCAGGCAGCGGCCCATTACGTCCACGGCTTCCCTGAATTGAGACGGGGTGGAGATGTACAACTGGGTATCATCAGCGTACTGCTGATACCTCACCCCGTGTCGTCGGATGATCTCACCCAGTGGCTTCATGTAGATGTTAAACAGGATGGGTGAGAGGACTGAGCCCTGCGGCACCCCACATAGTAGGGGCCTAGGGCTCGACCTCTGCCCCCCTGTCAACACCGACTGCGTCCTGTCAGAGAGGAAGGAGGAGAACCACTGCAAAACAGTGCCGCCCACCCCCACGGTCAATGGTATCGAAAGCCGCTGAGAGGTTAAGTAGCACCAGGATAGAGGAATAACCCCCATCCCGGTCTCGCCAGAGATCATCCATCAGGGTGACCAAAGCCGTTTCCGTACTGTAGCCGCGCCTGAAACCCGATTGAAAAGATCTCAGAAAAAGATCGAAACCCGATCTTTTTGTGAGGTTTGGGGTTTCTCATTTTGTTGATTGAGTTTGAGGGTGTTTAGGTTTTTCTCTAGATCTTCTACTTTTTCTTCTAGTAATTTGATTAGTTTGCATTTGGTACATATGTAGTTTTGGAGTTCTGTGGGCATAAGAGTGTACATGGAGCATGCTCTGCAGGTCACAATAGAGTCTGTTCCTTATGTGCTGGGGTTGTTTGGGTTGCTGCTGTTTTCAATGTCTTTCATTTGTGGGTTTTTGGTGGTGGTGTTTTTTTGGGTTGTGCCTGGCATGGTCACTAATTAGTTTGTGTTAATTAATTAGTAATTAATGCATATAATACCTATAATATATAAAATTCAGCTGATATAGATAGATAGTTTAAGTAATATGTAATGTAAATATGTTCATTAAATCAGTAACAATATCTCTTCAATTTAAATTGTAATTATTATTAATCTTTCAATGTAGATATACCCCAGCTTCCTTCTGCTGTTTAGATGACACCCTTCCAAATCCTCTTTATATTTCACCGTTCTTTTCTTTCCTTTAAGCTCAGTTTTTCCACCTTTTTAAAGACAACGAGTCAGTGGGGCTTTTTTTTCCCCCTCTACGCTCCACAGCCAGGCTATTGTTGCAGGGTCCCTTTAAATTTTTTTTTCCTCCATCCTTCTTTCCGGAAGTGCTGCTTTTCTCCCTTCCTCCAAGATGTCGCTCATTCAAAACTGCTTAGTTACTGTAAGTTCTTTCTGTCCTTTATTTCCCTCCACCGTCCAGTATCACCACCGTTTCAAAGTAAAGGATTATTTTATCGATCCACCTCCTGTTGTCTCCGATCTCTCCTTTGCTCCGATCACACCGTTCTTTCTATGGGAATCCTCTCAGCTGCGTTTACAATGCCTCCTTCTCCTCGAGACTTCCAGACTTTCTTTCCTCCCTCTTCTCTCTAACACCAACTCGCTTTTGTCCGCAATCCACTTTTCATTCAGATCCCCCTGTCACGCATACCTGTTTCTTCTCTCACCGAGGAAGATAAGTTGCTGAAGTTTTGAGCCTTGCCGAGCCTCGTTCCTCCAGCTATTTCTGGCTCCACGTGGTTGGATGTTTTCTTCTCTCTTTTTTTTATGGGTTCGGCTGGTCCCAGCCTTTAGATGTTGATATATGTGATATTTGAAGCTAATTTATGTCTATTGTCTTATTTTGATAGCTTCTGCCTTATCTCTAACTCTAGGTTTTTGGGTCTTTTTCCTACTCTCCGTCTTCAGTGATGAGACTAGGCGTCTGCCTCCGTCGCCATCTTCAATATCAATGAAGAGAGAGAGAGAAAGAGAGAAGAGAGAGAGAAGAGAGAAAGAAGAGAGAGAGGAAGGAAGAAAAGAAGGAAGAGGGAAAGAGGAAGCAAAGGAAGGAAAAAAGGGAGAAAGAAAGAAAAAGAGAGAGAGAAAGACAGACAGTGGGTAGGTGGGAGGGAGGGAGGCAGGAGAGAGGCAGGGAGGAAGGAAGGAAGAAAAGAGGGAAGAGGGAGAGAGGAAGTAAAAGAGGAGAGGAAGGAAGGAAGGAAGAAAGAGGGAGGGAGAAAAGTAATAAAGAAAGAATGAAAAAGGAAGGAAGGAAGGAATTCATTTTTAATGTGGACCAGTGTGCTCTCAGTAAAAAATGAGCGTTGACTTACCTGATACGCTCTTTCTCATCAGGAGGAGCCAGCAGTCAGGATGGGTTGTCTCCGCCCACTAGCAGTTGAGGACCGAGTCTCTTTTTTTCTAAATTTCTGGATCCGCCCTCTGGGTCCCCAGTTCTGATGAATCCGAGGGAAAGACTCGATGTGGCGAAATCGGAAGCTTATTCCCAATGACGTGCAGACTCATCCCAATTGTTTGATGACTGGTTCATGTCCAAACTTGCAGTACGAGACACAACTTGAGTATCAAACAATAATTAGCATAACAAACGATGACAACCGGCAATGAAGATTCACCGAAGAGCAATAACTTTCAAATGTGGACGGGAACGCCACCAGGAACTTGACGAACATCTGAGGGCAAACAATAACTAAGGGAGGGAACTGACTGCTGGCTCCTCCTGATGAGAAAGAGCGTATCAGGTAAGTCAACGCTCATTCTCCATCCTCTGAGGAGCCAGCAGTCAGGATGGGACATACCAAAGCAAAAGTCCCCTTGGGAGGGATATGGAATTAAACGCTGTGATCGACCACTCTCTGTAGGACACGACGTCCAAAGGCGGCAACAGCCGAAGTGTACTTGTCGATTCTGTAATGCCTAATGAACGGAGTTGGAGAAGACCAAGTTGCTGCCTGACAAGAGATCTTCCAGGGGGCATTGTGTTGACCAGGCGGCGGTGACGGCTGTGCTACGCGTAGAATGTGCTGTAATGCCCGTGGGGCGTGGAAGGGAAGCCAACTTGTATGCCTTTGCGATGGCGCCCCTGATCCATCGTCCGATGGTTGTCGAGGAAGCCTTAAGGCCTAACGATTGAGGTAAGAATGTAACGAGGAGTGCCTGTTTTCCTGAAGGGGCGCGTGCGTTCGATATAAACCCGCAGAGCCTGCCGGACGTCTAAGGTATGCCAGAGTCTCTCGGAAGGATGCGACGGTCTGGAGCAAAATGATGGGAAGACCAATTCTTGAGCCCGATGGAAGACGGAGTTGACCTTAGGAATGAAGGCTGGGTCCAGTCGAAGAACCACCTGATCATGATGAAATATGCAGAGGTCGTCCCTCACTGATAAGGCCGAGAGTTCGGAAATCCTGCGAGCTGAGGTGATGGCCAGTAAAAAGGCAACCTTAAGGGATAGGTGTCTGAGGGATGCTTCTTGTAGGGGTTCGTACGGGGGACCCGTAAGTGACTGTAGCACCTTAGTCAGGTCCCAAGTGGGATACCGGTGAATTTCAGGTAGACGGCAATTAGTAACCCCTTTCAGGAACCGACAGACAGTGGGTATGTGTGACAGTGAATCCCAATGTCCGCACGACAAGACTGAAGATAGCGCAGCGATCTGCCGACGAAGAGTGTTGGGTGAAAGGCCCTTATCCAGGCCCCGTTTGAGGAATCGCAGTACCATGGGTAGCGGCACATTGAGTGGCGACAAATTCTGAGAGAAGCACCAGGAACAAAAGGCCTTCCACGTCGCCGAGTATATCCGTTCTGTAGACGGACGACGCGATGCCTGGATGTAGAAAATCATGTCTGGATCATAATGCTGTCTACTTAGGGTGCCCCGCACAAGCGCCAGGTGGTCAGTTGGCACCATCGGGGGTCCGGGTGGAAGAGAGATCCCTGGCTGAGGAGCGTCGGAAGTGGGGGCAGTTTCCAGGGGTTCGCCACGGAGAGCGCCCTGAGCTCGGCAAACCAAGGCTGTCGTGGCCAGAATGGTGCAATTAAGATCAGTTCTGCTTCCTCCTGAATCAACTTCTGGAGGACTTGGGACAGGATGGGAAGGGGTGGAAAGCGTACAGCAGGCCCCGGGGCCAGCGACAGCGGAGCGCGTTGGTTCCCTCCGAACCCTGTGATTGGTACCTGGTGAAGAACTGCTGGAGTTGGGCATTATCCGAGGTTGCGAAGAGGTCCACGAGTGGGGTTCCGAACTTCTTCAAGATGGAATGGAAGATCGATGGGTCTAGACGCCACTCGGCCTGGTCCACTGTTGAGCGACTCAGCCAGTCCGCTTGGACGTTGGACACTCCGGAGATGTGCTCCGACGTCAAGGATAGGAGATGACGTTCCGCCCATAACCCCAGTTTTAAAACCATGAGTGTCCGGGAACGGGTGCCCCCCTGGCGGTTGATGTGCGCCTTTATGGTGATGTTGTCTGTCAAGAGCAGCACATGTGAACCTGCTAGGAGATGGAGGAATTGTTTGAGGGCCAAGGATGCGGCGTGCAGCTCGAGCCAGTTGATGGAGCCCTTGGCTTGTGCCTATGACCACAGGCCTTGCGCCGTGAGGCCTTTGCAATGGGCGCCCCATCTGGAGAGACTGGCGTCTGTTGTGACCGCGATAGAAGACTGAGGATGGAACAGTGTTCATTTTGCGATAGCTGGGGAGTGCCACCAGGAGAGGGAGCGGCGAACGGAAGGTGTGAGACGAACTTTGTGTAGAGATGATCCTCGTCCTGCCTTCTGAAAGGGAAGAAGGAACCACTGCAGTTCCCGGGCATGAAGTCTTGCCCATGGAGTTATGGAGATGCTGGACACCATCTTGCCCAGCAGAGAGGAAAGGGTTAGGAGTGGAGAAGAGGCCGCCCTCTGAACCTGAACCCCTAACTCCCATAGGCTGTCCTGCCGTTCCTGAGATAGGTATACCTTTCCCTCCACAGAGTCAATGACAGATCCCAAGTGTGTAATGGAAGTGGAGGGACAAAGATGGCTTTTCGGAAAGTTAATAGAGAAGCCATGGTCGGTTAATAGGGTAGAAACAATTTGTAGGTGCTGCAGAGCTAGGTGTTTAGAAGAACCATGCACCAATATGTCATCAAGGTAGCACTGAACCTTGAACGGTAGGGTTCGAAGGTGAGCGGCTAAGACTGAAAGTACCTTCGTGAAAACCCTGGGGGCAGAGGAAAGTCCAAATGGGAGTGCTCTGTATTGAAAGTGTCTACCCGCATAGCAGAACCTAAGGTATTTCCGATGTTGCTGGGAGATGGGAATATGTAGGTATGCTTCAGTCAGGTCAAGAGATGCCATGAAATCTCCCTGGTGAATGCACGCTAGGATAGATTTGAGGGAGTGCATCCTGAATTTCCTGTAGGAGATGTAACGATTCAGGCGTTTGAGGTCTAGAATTGCCCTCCATCCCCCTGAGGCCTTAGGCACCACAAATAGGATGGAGTAAAACCCCTGAAACTGTTGTTCAGTAGGTACCTGCTGGATGGCCCGAATATCCAGCAGGTGTTGAACCACTTCGTCCATTAGTGCCCGTTTAGCGGGATTTCTGGCCGTGGGACAGTGCACAAAAGACCCTGGGGGAAGCGAGAGGAATTCCAGAGACAAACCGTTTCGAATGGTGTTGATCACCCAGGAATCATCCATGGTCAGGGCCCAGCGAGAAGCGAAATGCGCTAATCGACCCCCTATGGGAATCTCAAGTTGGTTGGAGGAACTACCACTTCCCTCGTTTAGCGGGTCGCCCTCCGGCTCCCCCGCGGAAGGGCTTCCTAAACTGTTTCCCCCTCCCGGCCCTGTCCTGGTTGAAACGGAATCTGTTGCCATACTGACCTGGGGTCCGGGGGAAATTATAGCCCTGGTCAGCCTGGCGAAAGGGCCGTCTGGAATAGGGAGACTGGCGAGGCCAACCCTTGCGTGATAGAGATGGAAGAATCTTTCGCTTGTCGCGAGACTCAATGAGGAAGGGTTCGAGCGATTCCCAAACAGCTTGGCCGCCAAGCGCCGTTTGTGTCGAGTTTCGACTGGCCATTGCTTCAGCCAATGCATCCGTCTGGCTACAATAGTAGAGGCCATCGCTTTGGAGGCAAATTTAGACGTATACAAGGTGGAATCTGCTAGGAATTGGCATGTGGCGAAGACCTTGTTGAGATCCTGCTGAGCGCGGATGTTTGTGTCCGGAATGAATTCTTGAAGCTGTTTCAGCCAAAGGAGTGCCACTCTGGCAAAGAAGGAGGAAGTCGAGGCTGCTTTGATGGCCCAAGCCGCCGACTGATGGGCCCAGACCAGGGCCTGTTCCACCTTTCGATCTTCAGGCTTTAAATTCTCCTCCGACTCCCCTGGAAGAGTAGTTTGAGCATGTAGAGCCAGGACTGGAGGATCCACCGTGGGAACCTCGAGGAGTTTTCCCAATTCAGCTGCGACGTTGAAGAATTGGCGTTCAAGACTGGAAGGGGACGGTCCAGCAGATGGGTTCGACCACTGGTTGTTTTACGGTATCCAGAAACAGGGAGGGAGCTGGCACCGAATCTAGTTCAGTAGTGACTGAAGAAAAAATTGGTCCAAGCGGAGTGGTAGTGGATGGCGCCGGGCTGGCGGGCACTGCTAGGCCGGCCGCTGCCCTGGCCTTGCTCAAGAGGGACTTGTAGAGCCCTGGGGGGAAAAGGGCTGAGGATGGAGGTTGAGCTGGAGGGGGAGATTCATCCTCAGACAGGCCACCCATATTTTCTACCCCGGCCTCCGGCAGATCATCAAGATTATCATCTTCAGACACATTGGAAAGCTGATCCTCTCCCAAAAGCCCAGCGCTGGTGCCTGGTTGTGGCTCCAACTGGAGAGAGGATCCCCCCAATCCCTGGATTGGCAAGGAGGCGGCCAAGGAATGGAGGTTGGCGGTGATGCTATTCTGAACTGCCATGGCAATCCATTGCTGAATAACAGCCTGGTCGATGGGCAAAACCAGAGCAGCATTAGCTACCGTTGGTTCGGCTTGTGGCCTGGTCCCCTGGTCAGGTAGAATAGAAGGATCAAGCACATTCGCCCCAGCCTGAGGAGACTGAATCTGGGGAGGTTGATCCAGGTTGTGAGGGCCTTGGCCAGCTGTGCTCTGAGGGTCCAGAGGGGGGGGGATAGGAACCCCCAGGCCCCCTGGTCCCCACAGGTTATGAGAAACCGGAGGGAGACTTCCGGTTTGGAGCGCCATCGCGGACGTCCCTTTGTCGGACGCCTTTCCGATCCTCGTAAAAAGCCGCCAGAACAGCTGTCTGGCGGCTTTGAAATCTCTTCCCCGGGCAAAGGGGAGAGATGAGAGCCTGACAGGTGGGGTAGAGCCCCCCCAGCGCCCTAGAAGCCATCTAGGGGCGCGAAGGGAGAGCTCCCCATGCAGCCTGTCTCCAGCTCCGAGGATCAGGAAACCTCCGCTTTTGCGGAGCTAGATGTCGTGACCAGCCGCTGCTTCCAGAATGGGATTTACAATTACTTTTGAACTATAGAAGCAGACAGAGAGAAACAGGCGTGAGATGGGCAAGTATTGAAACCTCTTTTTTCTTTTTTTTTCAACTCCTGGGTAAGCTTTCACTTCGGCAAGGAAACAAAGGAAACAAAGTAACAATATGGCGATTGAGAAGTGAAAGTGACTTTCGTTTTCCCAGAGGCTTTTTTTTTTTTCTCTTATGGAAACTTTTAACTTGGAAAAATGGCTTTTTCTTTCTCTGTCTCCTAACCCTGGATTAAAGTTATAATTGAAAGATTTTTAATAATAAAAGACTACCTGGTTTTGAAACTGGAAAGAACTTTAATCAGACACCTGGCTTTTTTTTCTTTCTCCTTTCTCTTTTTTCTTTGTACTCTTTTGAAACACCATAATGGCTTCAAAATCTGGAAAGACTGTTTTGACTAAAAGAAATGACTATTCATCTGGATATATTTCTAAAATGCAACTTAACACTGAGCTAACACCTCCACAGCTTTTGACACCTGAAAATTTATTAAATAATTTAAAGATTATGAAACATGAACTTACTTTGGAATTTAACCAGAAAATAAGTGAGATAGACCATAAGATGCAGGCTGCTTTGAAGAATATGAATCAACAACTAAGATTTGATGTGTTAGAGGTTTGCAAAGGCTTAGCAACAAATATTGAAGTTTTGGCAGAACGTATTGAAACAAATAAACAAGCTTTGGCAACTTCGGTGAATTACATAGATAAAATCCAAAATGACATTGCAAATTTTGAAAAAGAGGTCTTAATGACTCAGTTCAGATCTATGGAAGTTGCTATAAGGATTAGAGGTTTGAAAGAAGGATTATATGAAAATTTAAAAGGCAGGATGGTTGACATATTGGATCAGGTGTCTGGAATTTCTAAAGCGGAATTGGCTACACAAATCGACAAAACATACAGAATCAACTCGTGGTACGCCAAACAAAAGCATCTACCAAGGGATATTGTCATATATTTTACCACAAGAGCTCTACGGAACAGAATTATACAAGCAACGTTTAACAATAATCTTATGGTGAATGGTCAGGAACTAAAGATTTGGAAAGAAATCCCCTCTAAAATGCTTAAAGCCAGGAAAAGCTATACTTTTTTGATTGATGAATTTAAGAGATTAAATTTACAATATAAATGGGAAGCACCAGTTGGAGTAACAGTGAAATTTTCTGGAAAAAGATACCGGCTCAACACGATAAAAAAAGCTACTGAATTTTATGTCAATGTTCTAAAGGCTGATATATCCAAGATTCCAGAAGAAGGGTGTATGAAAATAAAAGAGGAGGAGGAGGGGAAGCCACCTTCGATGGATCAAAAAGAAATAGACTCAAAAATCCAAAAGGAGTGCCTGAATCAGATAGCTGGGGAAGAGGAGATGGAGGTTTGGGAGCAGACGGGAGACGACTTGACAAATTTGAATTTATTGAACTATTAAAAGATGAACTATCAAGATACAAAACAATGTGATGTTGAAATATATTGGATGGATAGAGACTAATATGATTGTATTTTATCTTTTCCCTATCTAATGATTACTTATGCAATATTTAGTTAAGTTTTATATAATTTTGAGGTTATTTTTAATGTTGATAATATTAGATATATATAGTTTGTTGAAGATTTGTTTATTGTTTATTCTTCTTTTATTTTTTTTTTTTTGTTTATTGAAGTTAGCGAATTAACTTAGAATATCATGATGAAATTTAATATTTGATGATTACTTATGTAACATTTAGTTAAGTTTTATCTTAGAGGTTATTTCTAATGTCAATAATATTAGTTTAAGATTTGTGTATTTTATATTTAGTTATTACTTATGTAACACTTACCTTGTATAAGATAGAGGACTGAAGGGAGGAGGTAGGAGGTTTGTTTGTTTGTAGTGTTAAAGAGTTTTCTCTTTCTTTCTTTCTTTTTTTTATTCTCTTTCTTTTTTTTTCTCTCTCTTTTTTGTATCTTTACTATTGTATACAAATGCGATATATTAGTACTGTATAGTTTGGAGTTGAAGTTTTTTTTTAAAAAATAGTGTTCTTTTTTTCCTTTTTCCTTTTTCTTTTTATTAACAATTTAAACTTATTATTATGCCCTGTATTATCTCTGGGAAGTCCGGGGGGGGGGAGGTGGGGAGGGAAGGGGGTGGGTTTGGGGGGGGGAAATAAAAATGTTTGTACTTTGGATTTAATATTTTGTTACCACTTATGTAAGTTTGTACTAATAAAACTTTTTTGAGAAAAAAAAAAAGAGAAACCGGAGGGAGGGCCGAGGCCTCCAAAGAGGGTGCCAGAGGTGTTGAGCCAGGGACGGGAGGCCCTCCGTGATTATCTGGGAGGGAGAGGCTAGATCTGGCCGCCTTATTGTGGAGTTTTTTCAGGGTGCGATCCCTGCGCCGCTCTGCCCTGGAGGGGCTCAATGGCCCGGCCTGGGATGATGAGGCTGCTGCCTCATCGTCATTAGGCCTGTTTGTCTTCTTTGTGCGCTTGCCCCCTGGTTTATAACTTGAGGAACTGACCCCCTTGGCCATGGTGTCGAAGGATCCTGGCAGTTAGACAGAGGGAATCTCAAACGATGCTAGAGAAGACTTCCAAGCGATCAACTTGCAATTGCCTGTTGATAGTTTGCGGGCGCGCTCGGGACGAGCGTTTGACCCTGCCTTTTTTTCACCCGGGAGCGATGCGCCACTGTTTTCCCCCCCCTGCAAAGCGTCTTCCGGAGGGCAGGTTAATCGGCAGTTTCTGTGTTGGCGCCAAAAACTTAAGGCTGCCGGGGAAATCAAAACCTGCCGCGAGCGAGGCTCCAGTGACCGCTGCAAGCGTTCCCAATTATGCTGTCCCCTTCTTGCCCTTCTTTCCTTTCTCGCGCATAAAGCTCCCAGGACACTCGCTCCTGCATATAGGAGAGGTGGGCGAGGGCGTGGCAAAGGGAAAGACCTCCCTCACGGCTGAAACCGGAGCGAAGCTCAAATGGCTGGGAATCCAAGGTTTAATGATCCCGAGGCTTGGCCATGGAGCGAGCCGGTGTTCTGGAGAAGGGGGGGACTAGGGCCCAACTCCCCACATGGTAGACTGGGCAGAAGCCGCTGCGTCGTACCACATTGCCCTAAACCCACTGGAGAAATGAAATAAATAACTTGAAATACTTGTGTTTCTCTCCTTTCTTGTTTTTGCTTGTAGATCTAACTTGTGAAGCGTAGAAACCAGCAGTTGGGATGAGGAGTTGTTTTCACCACGTCCTGTTCTGCTTAGGATGAGTCAGAACTGGGGACCCAGAGGCCGGATCCAGGAATTTAGAAAAAAAGAGACTCGGTCCTCAACTGCTAGTGGGCGGAGACAACCCATCCTGACTGCTGGCTCCTCAGAGGATGGAGAATGACAATATACTATCCTACAGGCTACAGGCTTGCTTTGACTGCACTGATTGGAATATTTTTGAAGATACCTCTGCAGACCTGGATGAACTCACAGATACTGTAACATCATGTCAGCTTCTGTGAAGACCTATGTGGCAGGAACTTGCGAATATACAGCAACAACAAACCTTGGTTCACAGCTAAACTTAAGCAGCTACGTCGTTCCAAAGAGGAAGCCTATAGAAAAGGTGATAAAATGCTGTATAATCAGGCCAGAAATGTATTAACAAGGGAGATCAGAGCAGCAAAAAGAAGCTACTCTGAAAAGCTAAAGAATCAGTTCTCAACAAATGAACCAGCAAACATGTGGAGAACTCTTAAAAATATCACTGGATACGGCAAACCACCTTCCCAGGCTGAAGGAAATCAACAACTGGCAGATGACCTGAACGTGTTTTACTGCAGGTTTGAAAGGAAACTACAGCCACCTATCTCCACAACCCCTATCTCAGACACACCAACAACAGCCAAGCCTCCTAGGGTCTATGACTGTTCGCCTCCTCCACTTGGCCGCTCCTGTTTGGTCCCCAGGATTCCACCCCCAACCATTCGGACGCTGCCTTTTCTCCTTGGCCCTTTCGCCGAATGGGCCCAAAAGCCCATTCACCCTGGGCTTTTGGGCGCACGGGACACTTTGCCGCCAGCCAATCAGAGGAGCAAGAATCCCACCCCCTTCTTCATTCCTTCCATTCGCGTGTGTGTTTGGAAGCAGCCTTTTTAGGAGAAGGAACGGGGGGGTAGCCTTCCTTCCTCTATCTCTCTTCCCCCCCCCCCCCGGTGTGTGCAGGGTGTGGGTGTGTGGGTGTATGTGGGGTGGCGGGGTGGCGCAGGGGGGTGGATGTTGCGCGCGTAGGCTCGCTCTCTCGCTGGCTGGGCTGGCTCGCTGGCTGCTCTTCCCGAGACTTGTGAAGATTGCAACAGAAGATTTGCAGCAGCACGGAGGAGGAGGAGGGTAGAGGGGTTTCCACGCGTTGTTTGTGATTTCTGAAGTTCGGTAGGCTTCTCCCGGCCGATCGACGGGCGGACTCGGTGGCTCAGTCCGAGTGAAGGCAGCGATCCGCGAAAACTGGCCGCGCCGTCCTCTTCCGCAGACGTGGGAACGAGCCCGCCTCGTTGCAGGGGGAGGGAGAACGGGGACTGGTTACATTTACTTCCGAGGAAATGTCAGAAAAGGATCGGCCAGGTGCACATGGGGGGGGGGAGGATCCCCGTGGGGATTGCCACCCGCGAGAGAAAGCAAGCTCGTCTGTTGCTAGATCGAATGCCTTTCTCCACAACGCTCCTTCCTCGTAACCCTCCCCCTACCATTTCTTTTCTTTTCTTTTAATTTCTGCAATCTCAAGAGAAAACAATCCCGGGACATAATCCAGGAAGAACTGACGAACAGAAAACAAAAAGTTGCGAGTGTATTCATCCCAGATTTGAGAGAGAGAGAGAGAGAGAGAGAGAGAGATCTAGCAACAGACAAGCTTGCTTTCTCTCGTGGGTGGCAATCCCCACGGGGATCCTTTCCGCCCCACGTGCACCCCACGTGCAGCTCGTCTGTTGCTAGATCGAATCTCTCTCTCTCTCTCTCTCTCTCTAATTCCCTCAACACTGTCAAACTATTTACTAAGTCTGCACTACTATTAATCTTCTCATCGTTCCCATCACCCATCTCCTCCCACTAATGACTGTATGACTGTAACTTGTTGCTTGTATCCTTACAATTTATATTGACTGGTTCCTAATATGATTTGATTGCTTATTTGTACAAGGACTATCATTAAGTGTTGTACCTTATGATTCTTGACGAACGTATCTTTTCTTTTATGTACACTGAGAGCATATGCACCAAGACAAATTCCTTGTGTGTCCATTCACACTTGGCCAATAAACAATTCACAAGAGACGCCTAGAGCGACGATGGAGATCTAGTAAAGCTGAGTCTGACCGGACACTTTTAAGAACTTTCATTAAGTCTTACTTAGTGGTGATAAGGGCGGCAAAATGTTCGCATTTTTCAGCTCTTATTGCGTCTGCTGACTCCCGCCCAGCCGCCCTGTTTAGGGTGACCCGCACCCTTCTTGCCAAGGAGGAAGGCGGAGATCCCTTGCAGGGTAGAGCTGAGGAATTTTATCGGTTTCTGGCGGACAAAGTCATTCAGATTCGGACAGACCTGGACTCCGATTGGGCAGTACAGGCCGAGATGACTGGGGCAGGTCTTAGTCCGGTTATATGGGATAGGTTTGAACCGGTGACTCCTGAGGATGTAGACAAGGCCATAGGAGCGATGAGCTCCGCCACTTGTTTATTGGACCCGTGCCCTTCCTGGTTGGTTTCGGCCACCAGGGAGGTTTCACGCGGCTGGCTCCAGGCGTTGGTCAACGCTTCTTTGAGAGAGGGGTCCGTCCCGCAGCCTTTAAAAGCTGCGGTGGTGAGACCCCCCCTCAAGAAGCCTTCCCTGGACCCGGTGGATTTAAAGAACTTCCGTCCAGTCTCCAACCTTCCCTTCGCGGGGAAGGTTGTTGAGAAAGTGGTGGCGCTCCAGCTCCTACGGCTGTTGGATGACACTGATTTTCTGGATCCCTTTCAATCTGGTTTCAGGCGCGGCTACAGTACGGAAACGGCTTTGGTCACCCTGATGGATGATCTCTGGCGAGCCCGGGATGGGGGTCACTCCTCTATCCTGGTGCTACTTGACCTCTCAGCGGCCTTCAATACCATTGACCATGGTATCCTTCTGCGTCGTCTCGGAGAGGTGGGGGTGGGCGGCACTGTTTTGCAGTGGTTCTCCTCCTTCCTCTCTGACAGGACGCAGTCGGTGTTGACAGGGGGGCAGAGGTCGAGCCCTAGGCCCCTACTATGTGGGGTGCCGCAGGGCTCAGTCCTCTCGCCCATCCTGTTTAACATCTACATGAAGCCACTGGGTGAGATCATCCGACGACACGGGGTGAGGTATCAGCAATATGCTGATGATACCCAGTTGTACATCTCCACCCCGTCTCAATTCGGGGAAGCCGTAGACGTAATGGGCCGCTGCCTGGACGATGTTAGGGTCTGGATGGGGAAGAACCGGCTAAAACTTAACCCTGACAAGACTGAGTGGCTGTGGATATTGCCTCCTAAGGACTCGACCAATTGTCCCTCCTTGGTTCTTGGGGGGGAGAAATTAGCTCCCTCAGAACGGGTCCGCAATTTGGGTGTCCTCCTAGATCCACAGCTAAAATTGGAACAACATCTTTCAGCTGTGGCTAGGGGGACCTTTGCACAAGTACGTCTTGTGCACCAATTGCGACCCTACTTGGAGAAGGAGGCACTTCTCACAGTCACTCATGCCCTTATCACCTCACGGCTGGATTACTGCAATGCGCTCTACATGGGGCTACCCTTGAAGAGTGTCCGGCGACTGCAATTGGTGCAAAATGCAGCTGCGCGAGCTGTGGTGGGTGTACCCAGATGCACCCACGTAACACCGATCCTCCGCCAGCTGCATTGGTTGCCCATTAGTCTCCAGATCCAATTTAAGGTGTTGGTCGTTACCTTTAAAGCCCTACATGGCTCAGGGCCAGGTTACCTTCGGGACCGCATCCTGCCGCATACCTCCCTACGACCGGTCAGGGCCCACAGAGTCGGCCTCCTCCAGGTCCCGTCGACCAAACAATGTCGGCTGGCGGGACCGAGGGGGAGGGCCTTCTCTGTGGGAGCTCCCTCCCTATGGAACCAGCTTCCCCCGGAGATCAGGACCTTCCCCACCCTACTGGCCTTCCGGAAAGCAATAAAAACTTGGCTCTTCCGGCAGGCAGGGTGAAAGTGAGACCAACTAGATTAAATATGGGTCTCCCCCCATGATTGTAATATGAGATACTCTTTTTAACTTTTGTATTTTTTAATTATTGTATTTTATATTTGTTATATATTTTAATTATTGTATTTTATATTTATAATGGAATCTAACATGTTGTGAGCCGCCCAGAGTCCCCAGGGAGTTGGGCGGCATAGAAATCCATTAAATTAAATTCTATTATTCTATTCTATTATTCTATATTCTATATTCTATTCTTCTCCATCCCATCCCATCCCATCCCATTCTTTTGATTCCAGAAAGCAGGAGAAGCTAACAAGCAAAAGCCCATTCAAAAAGAGACCAGAGGCCGTTCAAAGCACCAGGGCAAAAAAATTTCCAAGGAGGAAAACCCCAGAAAATAGGGCAAACTCTTTGAATGTGGATGAGAAGGAGCCGGAGGAACAAGTTAACAATCTGGCAAATAAATAACCCTTATGTTTTATTTCAGCCATGGGCTGACTCAGGGAGGAAAAAAAATATTTTCAATAAGGGGGAAGAGATTGAAATCAGCAACCTCCAGACATGTCAGCTTAATGCTGACGGATGCTTGGAAGATTCCAAAGAAAAGGATCAAAATATAAATGACCTTGAAAAAGGGATGGCAACCACAATGATTTCTTCGTTATAAATTGTACCGACTTAAATCTTGTAGGATAACTATCACAGTGATCTGTTCATTGTAAATTTATCCACTTAAACATTGTAGGATAACTACCACAATAATCTGTTAATCATAAATTCTACTGACTGAAATCTTATGGGATAACTAACCAGTTGCTGATTCCATTGACTTGATGGGGGGACGGGCAGGCTTTGGGGGGCTCCGGAGACCCGTTGATGGGGGCGCAGGAGGGATTTTGACAGACCAGGTTCCTTAAGGACTGGGCGAGGTGAGAATTCTAGAAGAGAAAAATGCAAAAAAAAAAATTGTTCCAAAAACATGTTTTATTTCCCAGCAGTGCAAAAGCCAGAGGAGAGTAAGAATAAAAACAAATTAAATGAATAAAAAATTAAAACCATTAAAACAAAAGGAACAATTGAAAAACGCTCAACCCCATTTGCCATCTCCGCAGGGAACATTTCCCTCATTGGCGGCTTTCGAAGCCCTCTCCCCACAAAGCCCACCACAGCCAAACAATTCCTGGCTGTTTCTGGGAGTTGAAGCCCACCCCTCTTAAAGCATTAGCAGAAGCAAGAAACAGACTCCTTGTCACGAAAAACCCCTCTTTAATTACCTCTTGTGAATTAATTGCATTCACCCACCAAAAAGTCCAGGCAATAGTCCTTCAAGGAGTTAACTGCAGTAACAGATGTTATCAGTTCCTTGTTATAATTGCAAGGCTGTGAGCTCCCAGCTGAAAGGCTGCAAATTAAGTTCTGGCAAGCAGTCCTTGTGGCACGAAATACAATGAGCAAAATCTTCAGAAATACAAACTGTTATCTCCTACGAGCACCACTCCCCTTTCCTTCTATTTATTCCCCAGTCAGGGAGGGGCCATTCAGCATCCACATGTGCTTTGCTTCCCGAGTCGACTCCTTGTCCTCCGTTGTTCACCTCTCCTAACTGCTCTGCGCATACGTGCATCTGGAACAGGCCCCAGCTGTTCTTCCTCCTCACTCATCTCAGCCTCCAAAGGCAGCTGCCTCTCCAGCGGCTGGGAAATGTCGGATGGCCCTGGCTCTATCTCTGCGTCCGACGCAGAGCATCCATCAGAGCCTTCCCCAGACTCCAGAACTGGCCCAAGTTCCTCCCCAAACTCATCGTCTGAGTCTGCCGCCAGCTCCGCTGGCAGCTGACGGGCCACAACAGCATGCTGGCTGGGGGATTCTGGGAGTTGAAGCCCACCCCTCTTAAATCATGCCGGCTGGGGGATTCTGCGATTGAATCCACCCCTCTTAAAACATGAAGGCTGGGGGATTCTGGGAGTTGAAGCCCACCCCTCTTAAAGCACGCTGGCTGGGGAATTTTGGGAGTTAAAGTCCACCCGTCTTAAAGTGGCCAAGTTTGGATGGCCCGGATCTAAGATCTTCTCTTTCTTTTCACCCGCTCGATCAAAGAAATAAGGACTTTGACAACACAGCTTTTCCAAAACTCCACTTCAGGGTCAACCATTGCTCCTTGCCACCAGATGCATCTGCTACAATACAAACCTGTTTTTCAGCATTTTGGAGGAGATAAGAAGGGATGCAAGGAGATATTCCACCGGGCACCTTCAGGTGGGGGGAGGAGGGATGCAGTGCTGGGTTTTTCCTGGAGTTCATCACCCCTGCAGGTGAGGCCAGGCGACTCGGCGACTTCAGCCCATCTTCCTGCTGGAGGCTGCCCAGGATAACTGGGCCCTGGGGAGGGGGGGAAAAACCAACCTTGTATGTAGAAGCTCTTGGTTAAGGGTGGACAGATCAGTGAGGAAAATCCTCAGGGACGACTCACACCCTGGTCAGCACTTCTTTATTCTCCTGCCTTCGGGAAGGAGATATAGAAGTATAGGCAGTCGTACAAACAGGCTGAAGAACAGTTTTTATCCGTGGGCTGTCAGACTTCTGAATGGGAAATAACTTTACAACAACATAGTACGATTGACTTGCGGGGCCGGCGTGATGTGCAATAAGCTCACATGGAGTAGTAGGATTGTGTGTTTGTTAGTAGGATTCACTGGGTCAGGGATTTTGTCTCTTTCACTGTGAGTTGTATTGGGTTGGGGGTGGGGTGGGGTGCACAAAGGGTGGCTCAGCCAATCTCATTGTACACATTGTTGTACTCTGACAATAAAGGTTTGAATTTGAATTTGAATTTAATTTAATCTCCAAGGCAGCGGACAAAAAACAACAAAACGGGGCATTTGTTCTGCCTGAGGTAGGATGGTGCAATGCTCATAATTCTGGAGATTACTTCAAAGCTTTACTGATTCTAGATGGTGACTTCACGAACAAAACGCTTTCTGGGGGAGGCTCAGTAACACTTTCTGGGGGAGGCTCAGAGGTCTGCCCTGTCCCTGCTTTGATATAGGCAGCTTGGCCTAAGGCGGGACTAGAACTCACCGTCGCCTGGTGATTGGCCCAGAGTCACCCAGCCAACTTTCATGCCTAAGGCAAGACTAGAAGTCAACATCTGCTGATTGGCCCAAAGTCACTCAAGTAGCTTTCATACCTAACCTAAGGTGGTACTAGAATTCACCATCTCCTGGTGATTGGCCCAAAGTCACCCAACCAGCGTGCTTTAAGAGGGTCATAAGTGTGAAACACCTTCAAAAGGTCGCAAAGGGGGATAATGTGACCCCGAGTTACTTCGACCGTCGTATGAACCAGTTGCCAGGCCTCTGAATTTAGATTACATGCTACAAAGGTCGTGTGAAAAAACGGTCTTATTCCAGTGCCATCGTAACTTGGAGCGGTCACCCAAGGAACGGTTGTAAGTCGAGGACTCCCTGTGCTGCCAGATGTGTACAAAAGCGACATGTTTGTGATAAATACAACCTTTACAAAACTTTCCCTCAAGTCTAGTTGCAGATAAGAGACTCCCCAGCCTTTGATCTTCCCCAGGTTGCAAATCTGTTTTATTAGCCTCAAGTCAATAAAATTCTCATTCCCCCCCCCATTTAATTCACCAATGTTAAAAGCCAAACTCTGAGGCTGTTTCTACAAACAAACGCTGGCTCCGAGAACATACAACGGCTGCGTTCGCTCACACGCGGGGTGTGTCGGTGAATATCAATGAACATGATCTGGATTGCACAACATACAAAGACGCTGGTGTGATGCCCGGAGCCCGCTAAGCCTCAAAACTACTTAATTCTGGTTTGGCCTGAGCAAACGCAGACAAGGAAAGAGAAAAAAAAGAAATAAAATTCAAAAAAAGAAATGAGTCTAAGCCACCTTCTTCGATTTGAAGAAATAAATAATTGGCATAAAATAAGGCACATTAATTATTTGATCTGAATAAATGGCACAGGCTTTAGAGAATTCATTGGCATACTGATAAAATGTTTTCTCCAGTGCGCTGCTTAGGAGAGTCCAACATGGGTAAATACTCTAGTCCAGAGGTCGGCAATCTTAAAAACTCAAAAAGCCATTTGGTCCCATTTCCCAGAGAAAACAAAACACCCGGAGCCACAAAACATGGGTGGGCGTGGCCAACTCGATGTCACTCCCACCTAGTCACATCACTCCCCAGCTACACCTACCCAGGTTTTGTGGCTGTTTTCTTTTCTATGAGAAAAAGGTATCTCTCTCTTTTTCCTCTCTTTCTCCCTCTCCTATCTATCTCCCTCCCTCTCATCTTTCTGTCTCTCTTTCCCTCTCCCCATCTCTATCTTGGTGGTTGTTGAATGGTTGTTTTTTATACTGTAATTTTTAATTTTTATATTATGTTTTTAATTCTGTTTATTGGTTATTTCTTGTATTTTTCTTGTGTTGTACGCCGCCCTGAGTCCCTCGGGAGTTGGGCGGCATATAAGAAAAGCCAAATAAATAAATAAATATCTCTCCCTTCCTCCCCACCCATCTCTCTCTCACTCTCCTTCCCTCATCTCTCTCTTTCGCCCATCTCTCTCTTTCTCCCTCTCTCTCCCCTTCTCTGTGTGGAATGATCGCCACCCCAGCTTCTCTTTGGGAGACCCTCCTCCCCTTCTTGCAACTCCCTGGCTGGCTGTGGTGTGCGGGGCGGGCGGGCGGCAGGCGGCTGCTCGCTTAAGGAGGATCATTGGACGCTCAGACTGCGTTTTCCTTCTCAGGCCCTGGTGGGCTGTCCCGACTTGTACTAAAGAAGAATGGAAAACAAGCCCATATCTCATTCTTGCAAGTGGTCAAGACTGCAAGCCTGGATTTTAAAACTCAGCTTCGCTTCATCGTCGTACAGCCTTTCCCATTTTCACCCTTCCTACTTATATATAAAAACGTTCCCTGTATTCCTTTTTTTTGTTCATACTACATAGCTAAAAAACGCTGACAGAAGGAGGCCAGAAAGCAAGCTGTGAGCGGGATTATAAATTTAAGCTTTCTTTTTTGGGGGGGGGTGTTTTATTCTTGTCCAAATGCATCCGAGTGGCTTCCAAAAGTTTTACAGTTTTGCAGAATGTTCCTTCTTGCCTTCCTTCCCTCTTTAGCATTCTTTCTCTCCTTGCCGTGTCCCGCCCCACCCTCTCCCCTCCGCTCTTCGGCCGAGCGGGGAGGGCATGAGCTCCAGCCCTGCAGGAAGCAACAGCAGTTACAAGCCGGCTTCTCTTCTGTTCTAAGGATCTGGCCATTGCCTTGCCATGCCCCCCCCCCCCGCATGAGATGAGAAGGAGGGGGAGGAAGGTCGCCAGAACGAAAGCAGCTTTCGCTTCCTGCTGCTATGGGCTGTAGCTCACGCCCACCCCGCTCGGCTTGGTATATGAATTCCTGTTAATGCACTGGAGAATCAGCCCCAGGCACTTCCCCATCCCCCGTCCTCATCCTTACCTTCTCAGGCCAAGCGAGGGAAGGGAGGGCGAGGGGCGGGGCAGCCAGTAATTAGCCAGGGAGCCGTGGCAGAGGGTCCAAAGAGCCACTTATGGCTCGCGAGCCGCAATTTCCGACCCTTGCTGTAGTCTGATTGGTGGGGACTGAGTCTAATTTGTTTGATATACGCCCTCTAGGTGCCCATTTGGCCAGTTTTTTAAACTCAGTCGAAGAGTAGGGACGTACATCTTCTTCTCTCCTACAATCGCGACTTTCAAAAGCACCAGCATCTGGCCAGGAAGCTTCTCCACGCAGTGGGGGCCATTTTAAAAAGTTTTTTCTTGCCGGCAAGTGTAGATAAAGCCATTGCCTCTCCGTAGGTCTCCGAGTGCTGCCGTTTGTCTCTGCTGGGCCGAAATTGCTTCCACTGGCTTTCGCTTGCTGCTGCTGAGCTCTGCTTGCTCCAGATTGCCTCCGTTTACCCCCGCTGGCCTCAGTTCATCCGGAAACTACTCAAACCTCTGGGCAGGGTGAGTTCACTCCAAGCCCCTTTAAAGGCCAAAACCTCCAGATTAACGGAGGGATTACTTCAGCACCTGGATTGCTAATCAGTTATAGACAGCTTATCCTTGATTATCAAAGCCATGACTGATAACATAGTAAAATGCCCCATGGAGCCCTGCGTGCCTACACAGGCAAAAGCCAAGGATAAAGGCCATTCTTCTAGGAGTAAATCCAAAGCCCCTTCAGCTGCAGAAGTGGCCCTTAAAGATGCAGAGCGCAGGCTCAGGGCATTGGAAAAACAACTAGAGCAGGCACAGAAACAAGCCTTGGCTCCAAACCCTTCTCAGGTGCAAATGACTTCAGTATCGGCCCCACAAGCTCTACTCCTGTCCCCAAGGAAACAAATTGCTCCAACAATAACTACAACTCAATTGGAGCCAACAGGGACAGCAACTGACAGGGACTGGTCCCCAGAACGCCCAGGGACGACCCCAAACTTAGAATTAGCAGAGATTTTACCAATGCAGAGGCCAGAGGGTGGGGCCACCCCTACCCAGCCTTACGCACAGTCTGTCCCAAGGTCTACAACCACAGTGACCTTCACGCCTACAGCCATGCGTCAGGGCATTGATACTTGGCAACAGTTACCGCCAGCCTTACAGGACATGATTGCAAATGCATATTTGCAAATTGCAAATTGCAAATTCTCGACCTAGTGTTTCTCTCGGGGCAGTGGAGAGATGATCTGAAGATAAGGGACATAGTCACCACCCCACAGTCATGGTCAGATCATTTCCTACTGAGGCTAGATTTCGCAGCCCCATTCCTCCCCCGCAGGGAGGCGGGACCGACTAGGTGGTTCCGCCCCAGGCGCCTAATGGAGCCGGAAGGATTCCAGAGGGAACTTGGGGAAATACCTGAAACCCTGGTACACAATTCGGCTGAGTCCCTGGTGGCTGCTTGGAACACTGCAGCATCAGGAGCCTTAGACCGAATTGCGCCTTTGCGACCTCTCCGCGGCAGTGGATCCCGGAAAGCTCCCTGGTTCACCGAGGAGCTCCGGGAGATGAAACGCCAGAAGAGACGTCTGGAGCGCCGCTGGAGGTCCAGCAAAACCGAACCTGACCGAACACTATTAAGAATTTACGTCAGATCTTATTTAGTGGCGATAAGGGCGGCAAAACGATCTCATTTTTCCGCTCTTATTGCGTCCGCAGATTCTCGCCCAGCCACCTTGTTTAGGGTGACTCGCTCCCTCCTTGCCAAAGGGGGGAGCGAGGAACACTTGCAAGGTAGAGCTGAGGAATTCGCAGAGTTTCTGTCGGATAAAGTCGCTCAGATCCGGTCGAACCTGGACTCTGGCTGGGCAGAGTCCATGGAGTTGCCAGGGGCAAGTCTAAGTCCATTGTTGTGGGAGGAGTTTGGGCCTGTTTCTCCCGAGGATGTGGACAGAGCCGTGGGGGCGATGGGTGCCTCCACCTGTTTATTGGACCCGTGCCGCTCCTGGTTGGTTTCGGCCAGCAGGGAGGTGACACGTGGCTGGATCCGGGCGGTGGTCATCGCTTCTTTGGGGGAGGGATCCGTACGGCAGTAGTTAAAAGCTGCGGTGGTGAGACCCCTCCTGAAGAAGCCTTCCCTGGATCCAGCTGATTTGAAGAACTATCGTCCAGTCTCAAACTTACCTTTTTTAGGGAAAGTTGTGGAGAAGGTGGTGGCTACTCAGCTTCTACGACTTTTGGATGAAACAGATCATCTAGATGCCTATCAGTCGGGTTTCAGGCGCGGCTACAGTACAGAAACTGCCTTGGTCGCTCTGATGGATGATCTCTGGCGGGCCCGGGATGGAGGAAATTCCTCCATCCTGGTGCTACTTGACCTCTCAGCGGCTTTCGATACCATCGACCATGGTATCCTTCTGCATCGTCTCGGCGAGTTGGGAGTGGGAGGCACCGTTTTGCGGTGGTTCTCCTCTTATCTCGCCGATAGGATGCAGTCGGTGTTAACAGGAGGGCAGAGATCGTCCCCTAGGCCCCTTTTATGCGGGGTGCCTCAGGGGTCGGTTCTCTCGCCCATCCTGTTTAACATCTACATGAAACCGCTGGGGGAGATCATCCGCAGACATGGGGTGTGTTTCCACCAGTACGCTGATGACACCCAGCTGTACATCACCACCCCGTCTGAATTCAGTGTGGCAGTTGATGTAATGTGCCGGTGCCTGGACGACGTTAGGATCTGGATGGGGAGGAACAGACTCAGACTCAACCCCGACAAGACTGAGTGGCTTTGGATATTGCCTCCTAAGGACTATGACAACTGTCCCTCCTTGGATCTCGAGGGAGCGAAACTGACTCCCTCGGACCGGGTCCGCAACTTGGGAGTCCTCCTAGATCCACAGCTGAAATTGGACCATCATCTTACGGCTGTGGCTAGGGGGGCCTTTGCACAGGTTCGCCTGGTGCACCAGTTGCGGCCATACTTGGAGAAGGAGGCTCTACTCACGGTCTCTCATGCCCTTGTCACCTCCCGCCTGGACTACTGCAACGCGCTCTACATGGGGCTACCCTTGAAGAGTATCCGGAGACTTCAGTTGGTGCAAAATGCGGCTGCGCGTGCTGTGGTGGGTGTACCAAGGTACACCCACGTAACACCTATACTCCGCCAGCTGCATTGGTTGCCCATCGGTCTCCGGGTCCAATTCAAGGTGTTGATCATCCTCTTTAAAGCCCTTCATGGCTTAGGACCAGGTTATCTCCGGGACCGCATTCTGCCTCATACTTCCCTCCGGCCGGTTAGGGCCCACAGAGTTGGCCTCCTCCGGATCCCGTCGGCCAAGCAATGCCGGCTGGCGGGCCCTAGGGGGAGGGCCTTCTCTGTGGCGGGCCCGGCGCTCTGGAACCAACTGCCTCCAGAGACCCGAACTATCCCCACCCTGCTGGCCTTCCGAAAAGCCGTTAAGACATGGCTCTTCCTGCAGGCTGGGGGTAGAGCCTAATCCATCTGAGCTCTCCCCCAGGTATGTTTGATTGTTGGACGGTTTTTTTAATATGAATTTTTAATTTTTATATCTGCTTTTAATGTAACGTTTATTATTGGTGATTCTTGTATCTTCTCTCTGTTGTACGCCGCCCTGAGTCCCTTGGGAGTTGGGCGGCATATAAGAAAACCGTAATAAATAAATAAATAAATATTCACAAGGCATTGTCACGGTGAGACAGCAGAGGTCTCCCCCGTCGCAAGTTCGGGTCTCAGCCCAAGAGGTATGGTCTATTGCAGGTGCTCCTTACTCCGCCCAAGCTTCAGAAACAGATGGAGCACTGGAGGACGGGAGCGTCCCTGACGAGGACATGTCCGAGGACGAGGATGTGGCCCCTGAACAACCTACCTACACAGGTCTGTTCAAGCCAGCCTTGTTTAAGACTTTGTTACACAAAGCCAAGGTAACAGTGAACCTAGGCGTGGCTGACAAAGCATCTGAGCCGTCTGTGGGCATCGATCGGCCGCTGGTCTGTTTGCCGAACCAGCACGGGAGACAGACTTCCTTCCTCCATCGACGATTTTCATTGATAACATCAAAAAAGCATGGAGTCACCCTGCCGCGGCCCCAGGACCGTCAACGATAGAACGCAAGCTCTGTGGATTTGGTCCCGAGATAGAGAACCTGAGAACCTGAGTCCCCAGGGAGTAGGGCGGCATATAAGAACACTAAAATAAATAAATAAATAAATAAATAAATAAATAAATATATAAATAAATAAATAAATAAATAAATAAATAAATAAATAAGTTTCCTCCTGTGGATCAACCGATGGCGAGTTTGTTGTCCACATCAGTCTTCCCGTCTGAGGTTGCAGAAGGCCTGAAACCTGAGTACCGGAGGGCAGAGATCCTGATCCGGAAGTCGCATCAGATGGCCGCATGGTCTTTGCGGACATCCACAGCAGCCTCCCTATTCAACCGCACTTCCATTATGTGGTTGAGGGAAATGAAGTCCAGACTATGCCCGGAGGACGCGAGACTTCGCCAGGACCTCAACAAATTGTTGGCGGCAGCCGAGTACTCGGTGGATGCCACCCTTAACTCGGCAAAATTGGCATCTCGCGCCATGGCAGCAGCTGTATCTTCCCGGCGCCTGCTCTGGCTTCGTAACTGGCAAGCGGATGTGCGCTCAAAGTGGCACCTGGAGACCTCTCCATTCGGGGGAGATCGCCTCTTTGGGGACTCCCTAGACTCCATTTTAGTGGAGGACCGGGACAAACGTAAGGTACTGCCTAAGACTCAACGGAAGACAGACAGAAGGTTCACACCATATCCAGAAAAACAGTCCTTTCGGTCTGAGTCCCCCTTTGGGACATACACTAACCAACGGTCATATTCCCAAGGGTTCGACAGACAGGATAGATCATCCTTTCGAGACAGGGGCAGACAGTTCACCCAGGCAAGACGCCCCTTCAGGGGGTCAGGCTCCAGAGGCTCCCGCAGATCAAAGTGACTTGACGGGGGTTTTTCCCATTGGAGGCAGACTACAACACTTCATCGCCCAATGGGAACGCTTGTCGACAGATTCATGGGCCTTGGCTACAGTCAGACACGGCCTTCTCATAGACTTTTTTTTTATTCAAAAAGTTTTATTAGTACAAAGTACAAAATTTTTTCTCTTTTTCTCCCCTTCCCCCCAACCCCCTCCCCCTCCCCCCCTTCCTCCCACCCGACTTCCCAGAAAAAGCACAGGGTATAGTATTCAATAAGCATAAAATTAAAATATACTAACAAATTATAAATTCAGAATTTCTCTAGTTCTTTTAACTCCTCGTTATTTAAAACCTTTTAAACACATTATAAAAATTTAACATATATCATTATTAAACTATTTATATCTTCTTAATCTGATATTTTTTTTGAATATAATCAGTCCATCTACTCCATTCCAATATGTATCTCTCATTTGAATGATCTTTAAGATATGATGAGATTTTTGCCATTTCAGCCAGATGTACAACTTTTAATGTCCATTCCTCGATGGTAGGTATATCTTCTTTCTTCCAATACTGTGCTACCAGCAACCTGGCAGCTGTTATCAAATTCAAAACCAATTTAGTCTCTATTACAGTACAATCTGTAATTATTCCCAACAAAAAAAAAACTGTGGTGTAAACTTAATCTTTTTCTTTAAGATATTTTGAATAATCCACCAAATTTTTATCCAAAAAGCCTTAATTTTTTTGCAAGTCCACCATATATGACAGTGGTGGCGAACCTTTTTAGGCTCGCGTGCCAAAAAGGGGGGGGCGCGCGCTCGCGCGCGCTCGCATACCCACAACTATTCCCTCCCCCCCACGCATGTGCACAACACCCCCCCATGCTGCCCCCTGCGCATGCGCACACACCCCCACCCCCACGCAAAGGCCTTACCGGAGCCTGGGACGACAAAACGGACAAACCGGAAGTGCGGAAAAATGCACTTCCGGTTTGTCCGTTTTGTAGTTTTTTGCATTCCGGAGCTTCAGGGAGCTTCCCTGAACCCTCCGGAGTGCAAAAAACAACTCACCGGCAAACCGGAAGTGCGTTTTTCCGCACTTCCGGTTTGCCGGTGGGCAACCCTCACGTGCCGGCCGCTATGGCTCCGCGTGCCACCTGTGGCACGCGTGCCATAGGTTCGCCACCACGGATATATGAAAATACGTAGCATCTTCACATTCACATCTCCAACATTTAGGTTGTAAATTTGGATACATACGAGCTAGTTTATTTGGATCCAAGTGTCATCTATAAAGCATTTTGTAAAAGTTTTCTCTTAAGTTTTGAGCTTGTGTAAATTTTACGTTTCTAACCCATATCTTTTCCCATGTTTCCATCATTATAGGTTCTCCAATATTTTGAGCCCATTTTATCATACAATCCTTGACTAGCTCTGTTTCCGAATCTAATTCCACTAACACATTATACAGTCTCTTTATGTGCATTGGACCTTTATTTTTTATTTCAATTATCAACTTATCATCTTGCTGCAAGATACCAGTTTTTAAATCTTTCCATCTAGCCTGCAATTGCCCATATTGAAACCAAGTTCTAATTATTCCTTCTTGACCTAGTTGCTCAATAGATTTTAACTGTAATCTAATTCCTTCTTCATAAAGTTCTTTATATGTAATTTTATCTTGCTTTTGTTCCAAATTTATGTTTTCTATCGTGTGTCTGGGTACTGTCCATATGGGTAATTTATCATTTTATTTACATTGATACTTCTTCCAGACCCGCAATAGCGCGTTTCTTAATATATGACTCCTGAAAGCCTTGTCTACTTTTTTATTATACACTAAATAAGCATGCCATCCATAAATCAAACCATACCCTTCAATATTTATTATCCTGTCTTCCGTCAAATTAATCCAATCGGTAATTGCTGAGAGGGTAGCTGCTTCATAATACAATCTTAAATTAGGCATTTTTAATCCTCCCCTCTCTCGTGTATCTTGCATTATTTTCTGATTTACTCTCGGTTTCTTCCCTGCCCAAATAAATTTATTTATACCCTTCTGCCATTCCTTCAAATTATCATCTTTTTTAAGTATAGGGATCATTTGAAAAATAAATAAAAACCTTGGTAAAACATTCATTTTTACTGCGGCTATCCTACCCAGCAAAGACAATTGTAGTTTTTTCCAATTTTCCATCTATTTCTGTATTTTTTGCCATAATCGTTCATAGTTATGCTGATATAATTTCATATTTGTAGACATAATATAAACCCCTAAATATTTGACCTTCTTAACTATCTCAAATCCCAAAACCCTTTGTATTTCTTCTTCTTGGCTTCTAGTCATGTTTTTGGCTATTATTTTGGTTTTATCTATGTTTATTTTAAAACCGGATACTTGTCCATATAAATTAATAATTTCCATCAAAGCTATAATAGATTGATATGGTTGGGTCAAGGTGACGACCAGGTCATCCACAAATGCTCGTAACTTGTATTCTTCCTGTCTAATTTTGATTCCCTTTATTATCTCAAACTCCCTTATTTTACTAAGCAAAATTTCCATAGTCAAAATAAACAGTAAGGGCGATAAAGGACATCCTTGTCTTGTTCCTTTCTCTATATTAAAAATATCTGTTAATCCACCATTGATTATTATTTGGGCTGTTTGTTTTGGGTATATCGCCCTAATAGATTGTGTGAAGTAATCTCCAAGCTGCATCTTTTCTATTAATTTTAATAAAAATTGCCAATTCAATCTATCAAAAGCTTTCTCAGCATCCAAAAACACTAATACTGCGGGTACCTGGTTGTTCCTTCCCAGATATTCTAATAAATTAACTATTTGTCTTACATTACTCTTCATTTGTCTACCAACTAAGAAACCAGTTTGATCTTGATGAATCATTTGTTGCATAATTATCATTAATCTATTTGCTAATATTTTAGCAAAAATTTAGTAATCTATATTTAAAAGTGAAATTGGCCTATAATTTTTGGGATCTGTATGCTCTTGACCCTCTTTTGGGATCAAAGAAATAAAAGCAGTCTTCCAAGTTGGGGGTACCTTACCTCCTTGTTGTATATTGTTAAATAAAACCTTCAAAGGTTCCACCATTTCCTCCTGCAAATTTTTATAATAAACAGCTGTCAAACCATCTGTCCCTGGAGCTTTACCCACTTTTAGCTGTTTAATTACCGCCAAAATTTCTTCGGAGGTTATCAGTTGATTTAAAGTTTCCATCTGCTCCTTGGAAGCTATATGCATATTCCCATTTTGCAAATATCTATCTATATCCTCATCTTTAACATTACCACCCTTATACAACCCTGAATAAAACTCTAGAAAGGATTTTTTAATCAATTCATATTCAAAAACTTCCTTACCCTTGTATTTTATTTTCTCTAGTCCTTGATTTTTGCTTTTTCCTTAACGTGTATGCTAACCACCTACCTGGTTTATTTGCGTTACAAAAAGTATTATGTTTAGCATATTGTAAATTAGTTGCCACTTGATCTGCTATTAACATATTAAATTGACCTTTTAATAAATTAATTGTCTCCTTAATTTTCTTATCTGATGGTTTTAAAATTAAAGCCCTCTCTTGTTTTTTAATATCCTCCTCCAATTGTTTTCTTTTTTGTTCCTTGTTCCTTCTAAATTTATTATCCAAATATATCAAAATACCTCTCATGTAAGCCCTGCTTGCATCCCAAACCATCTCCATTGAGGTACCCTTCTGCATATTCATAACAAAAAATTCATTCATAAATTTTTTACACTCTTTTACATTATCCTCATATCTAAACAGATTATCGTTTAACCTCCAAGACCTTCTGGGTCCTTCACCAAATTCCACTTCCAACCAAACTGGGCTATAATCTGTCAATGCCCTTGTACAAATCTTCATTTTCTTCACCCTAGAAAAGAGATCATTAGTAATTAAAATAAAATCAAACCTTGAAAATGATTGATGTCTATCTGAGTAAAAAGTAAAATCCTTTTCTTCTGGGTTTCTTTCACGCCAAATGTCTCTCAACTCCCAATCTTCCATCATCTCAAAAAAAGATTTAGGCAATCTTGCTCTTGAAAAAATATTTTTCTTAGGACCCTTCTTGTCTTTCTTGACATCTAAAACACCATTCCAATCCCCTAAAAGAATGCAAGTTCTGTAATCCCATTGTGTCAACTTTGCGTGTAAGAGATCATAAAATTTTTCTTGTTGATTCAGAGCATATACACCAATCACAAGTATTTTCTGTCCTTTTGTTAAAAGTTCAATAGCTAAAAATCTTCCTTGGTCATCTGCTTCAATTAACTTAACAGTCAAATCTCTTTTTACATATATGACAATACCATTTTTCTTTTCTGACGCTGCTGCAACATAGTGTGTACCTAATCTTGTACCGTATTTTTCGGAGTATAAGACGCACCGGAGTATAAGACACACCTTAGTTTGGGGGGAGGAAAACAAGGGAAAAAGGCCTCTGCCTCCAAGCAATTTGGCAAACAGCAAACAGCACAGATGATATACACTGTTTGCTGTGTATTTCTGTGCATGTGTGCCTGACCCATAGAAATAGCAAACAAATAGCAAATGTACATTATGCCAGAAAGTTTTCTTAAATGTACTCACACTAACTCTTCCCAATTATTTAAATAGATCTACTCCAAGGTAACTAAACTCTAATACTAAACAGGACAATGTTACATTTCATACTATACTTGTACAGAGCTGTTAAAATTAATTAAAATTTCTGGAAGTATACATTATTCTCTATTTAAAAGAAGATACAATAGCATTGGGCCTCTTCAGAGCAAGCATTTATTTCAAAAAGCTTCTTTATTTTGTTAAATTGTCTAGATTTACAGGGATCTCCAACCTTGGCAACTTTAAGACTTGCGGACTTCAACTCCCAGAATTCCACAGCCAGCAAAGCTAACAAAGCTGGCTGTGGAATTCTGGGAGTTGAAGTCCACAAGTCTTAAAATTGCCCCTGGCTCTAGAACAATAATAAAGCAGTCTTTAAAAAATAAGTCTAATAATTTGAACATTCTACAGACATTTATAGTTATTCACTTACCCCCTTCCATCCAGTTCAGCAAAAAATAAAAATCTGCCTGTCTCTCCCAGCTATTTGCCTTTGTAGTTAGTTTCACTTTCATTTTCCCACGTGGCAAACCTAATCAGCTGTCGATTGGGAAACTCCTACTGACTTGCTTGGCTTTACAGGCTCTTCCCTCTTTGCTGCAAGCAGGTAAATTGCTGGAAGACAGAGGCCAAAGGGTGGGGGTGGGTGGGGCTGCATTCGGTGTATAAGACGCACCCAAGTTTTCACCCTCTTTTGGGGGGTAAAAAGGTGCGTCTTATACTCTGAAAAATACGGTATTTATCAAATATTTTTGGTCTTGTGTCCGAATATGAGTCTCTTGTAAACATATTAAATCATTCTTAAATTGTTTAAGATAATGAAATATTTTCCTCCTCTTCTGTGGGGAGTTCAAGCCATTAACATTCCAGGTCAAAAATTTAATTCCCATCTCTGGGCTTCTGAAGCGTTTGGAGCACATCCTGAACATCTTGCTTGGATCTTTCTTTTGGTCTCGCTCCTCCCACCGCTTCTGATTTAGGAATTTCTTGAAGTACCGTCTGGAGTCGCTGGTGTCTTAGTTCTTTACGTTTAGCGGCTCTGGTCTGTCTTTGTTCTTTAATCATTTCCTGTCTATTAAGTACCTCCAAACTTCGATCCATTTGAATAGCCAGCGAGGCTCCCCCTTCTTGAACTACTTTCAGCAGCTCTTCTCTCTCTTGTTGTGTACCATCTTCCTTTCTTTTTCCCTCTGGAGGTCTTGGTGTGCCAGCCTTTAGGACATCTTCATAAAAATCTCTAGCTTTATCTACCATGTTGAGTCGGTATCTCATTCCCAGGTGTGTCACCACTACGCCCACTGGAATTTCCCACCTGTATTGTACTTGTTGTTTTCTCAATTCTTCCACCAGGAAGGCATAATCCTTCCTGGCTCTCAGCATTTTGGGGGAAATTTCTTTCATTGTCATCACTTCCTGCCCTTACACTTGGAGCTTATTTATAAAAGTTGCCTGTAAAATATCATTGCGCAGTGTTCTTGTAGAGAAGTATATTACAATATCCCTTGGCAGGTTTGTTTTCAGCCACCCATGAATTAACTCGATATATTTTGTCAATCTGCCAAGCCAAATCTTCTTTCCTTGCTCCCAATGCATGCACAAGTGCTTCCAACATCAATTCTTTCAGGTTCTCCTGTTTGTTCTCTTTTACTCCTCTCACTCTTATTGCAAACTCCATATTTCTATATTGCATCATTGTTATGTCGGCTTTGTCCTTTTCAATTTCTCCTAATCTTCTCCCCAAAATTACAGTGGCTTGTTTAATTTCCTCTACCTCTTGGTCCAATATTTCATAATTGTTAGCTAAACCATGAAAGGCTGCGATTATATCCTCCCTAATCTCCTTATTGCGAGTTCCAATCTCCTCAGAGACATCCTGTATTCTCTCATTAGTTTCATTAATTTTCTCATTAATTTCAGTAATTTTCTCATTAGTTTCATTAATTTTAACATTAAATCCAGCGGCTAGTTCACCTTGCATCGTTTTCAGTGCCTCTTGTAACATTGCAAGCGTTAAAGTCTGTGTAGGGGGGGGCTGACATTCTGGAAATGTGACTGGGGGAGCTATCCGCGCTCCCTGCCCCTTTAGAAGAAACAGTTTTTTTAGAAGCCATTTAGAATTTCAGCAGATCTTTATACTTTACACTTTATACTTTATGCTTTAATCAGAAGCCAGAAACAAAAAAAAATGTTCATCAAGTAAAGACAAAGTCAGAATCAAAGTCAGAAATTTTCACAGAAAGGGCTGCTAGTGAAACGAAACTCTCCTCTTAGCTTTCACTTTCCACGCCCTCACAAGCCTCCAGCACCATTTTTTTTAATAAATTTGCTAATTTGTTACTTCCGAGATGCGAATCCACATTGGAGTTAAATTTAGATACTTGCCGTCCGAGCCTCCTGGCTTTTTCCGACTGCCGCAATCTAGATGTTAAGATTCTTGTTGATAGCAGGGATTGGACGCGACTTCTTGCTCCGCTAACAGAAAAGCGGAGACATCCCAAGTCCGGAGCGATGACAGCTTCCTAGGGAGCCCTCACCCTTCGTACCCCAGAATTTCTCCTGGGGTACTTGGGGGGCTCTACATTTACCCGTCGGCTCTCCTCACTCCCCTTTGCCCGGGGAGGAGATGTTCGAGCCGCCAGACAGCTGTTTTCCTGCCGTTCTGGCGGCTAACGGTGCTGGGGATCGGGCGCTCTATAAAGAGTGTCTGCGAAGCTGCGGTGCCAAACCGGAAGTCCCCCTTCTCATAGACTTTTTAACGTTACCACCAAACCGGTTTCTGCAGTGTCCCACCCAATCCGACCCCACCAAGCGGACACTATTAGACCAGGAGATCAACCATCTCTTGGAGATATCAGCCATCGAGAGGGTGCCCCCCGGTCAAAAAGGACTAGGATTCTACTCGGTCATCTTCCTAGTACCAAAAAGCTCAGGGGGATGGAGAGTCATCCTGAACTTGAAGCAGCTAAATGTTTGCGTAGCATACAAGCGCTTCAAGATGCAGTCCCTGAAATCTATCCTGGGATGCATCAGACATCAGGATTGGCTAACCTCCATCGACTTGAAGGAGGCTTATCTTCATGTACCCATACACCCCTCTCACAGACGATACCTCAGTTTCTGCGTAGCGGGTACACATTTCCAGTACCGGGCGCTACCCTTTGGCCTCTCCTCGGCGCCCAGAACATTTACCAAACTGCTGGATGTCGTGGCAGCAGAATTGAGGGCGCGTTCACTGCGACTTCAGTGCTACCTCGACAATATCATAATCCAGTCAAGGTCTCCAAAACGAGCGCAGGCCAACCTCCAGATCACCATCCGAGCGTTACAAGCGCATGGGTTTTCAGTCAACTTTCCAAAAACCCATTTGGTTCCTTCCACATCGCTTCTTCATCTGGGCACCATCAACACGGAGTCCGGCGAAGTCTTCCTTTCACCAGACCGTCGGAACAGCATAGCAGCGTTGGTGCAACAAGTCCAACAGATGCAACAGGTACCGTTATCTCTCCTTTCCCGTTTGCTGGGGAAATTCGTCTCCTGCATAGACATTGTTCCTTGGGCAAGGCTACACTCCAGAAGCCTTCAATGGTGCCTCCTCCTCCCTTACCAGCAGGCGGGGACCAGTCATTCCAATGCCTTGATTCCCCTTGCAGCGGGGTTGCCTATTCAGGGAGCCGGATCGGGTAACCTTTACGACGGATGCCAGCCTATGGGGATGGGGAGCACATGTATCTTCCCAGATGGCCCAGGGCCGCTGGTCACCAGCAGAGACCTCCAATCCCAACATCAACCTACTGGAACTACGCGCGGTGCACCTCGCCTACAACACTTCCAGCATGTGGTATCAGGATGGTATCAGCATGTGTTATTCAGACAGACCGAGGCTCTATTTGTTTCCTTCCTCCCAGCTACCAGAGGACGGAAGATCTCATCACAAACACTGAGTCGTTGGATTAAAGCCTGCATCACCGAGGCTTACGGACTAAGGACAGACCTGTTCCCGAGGAAATTACCGCACACTCCACTCGTAGTGCGGCAACCTCGGCAGCGTGGCACACGCAGGTGTCAGTTGAGGACATTTGCAAAACGGCCACGTGGTCTTCCCCGTCCACGTTTGTGAAACATTATCGTTTGGACTCTTTTGCATCGGCAGAGGCGGACTTTGGCAGAAGGGTTCTTCAGAGGGTTGGCGACACACCTGCTCCCCTGGTCCAGCCTTCTCCCGCCCTGGATATTTGAGCTTGGGTATATCCCATGTTGGACTCTCCTAAGCAGCGCACTGGAGAAGCACCGTTGACTTACCTGAACGGTCTTCTCTGTGCGCTGCTTGGAGAGTCCAAACCCACCCTGGCTAATCAGGCCCAGGGTCGCAGTTATTCCTAATGAGATTGAAACTATTAAATTCCTCCTCTACGCCTTCGTTTAAAACTGGCCAAATGGGCACCTAGAGGGCGTATATCAAACAAATTAAACTCAGTCCCTACCAATCAGACTAGAGTATTTACCCATGTTGAACTCTCCACGCAGCGCACAGAGAAGACCGTTCAGGTAAGTCAACGGTGCTTCTCTTCTATGTTTTAACTTTCATCAGTGTGTGGTATGCCGTTTATTTGTATTGTGTATTCTACTTGTATATTCCAGTGGGGGGAACACAACCATGTTAAATAGAAATAATGAATTAGGGGTCCTTGGTGCTCTCTGAGCTTGGTGGTTTTCTTGTAGACGTTTCATGACCCAACTAGGGAATGTCATCAGTGCTGGAAGGGACTGTACATATAAACAGAGAGCAAACCCCACACTTCCTCTTGCACCGATGATGTGACCTAGTTGAGATGTGAGCTTTGCCCCAATTTTATGACCTGAGTGAATCCCTACATATTGTGAAGTCAGTCATTAAGTGAACCCGGCTTCCCCGTTGGAAGGCCGCCCCCAAAGGGGAATCCCCTGACCCCAGGACACTGCGAGGGGGGGCAATGCTGCGACAGTCACAAAAGCCGTTGCAGGTCCCTGTTTTTTTTCAGCGCCGTGGTAAACTTTCGGTCACTAAATGAACTGGATTTTGAGATGGGCGTACAAAGATGCTTCTGGAAAGGAAGCTTGCCCTACCTTGTTGGCACGGAGCTGCTTGTAAACGTCAGTCTGCTGCCTTATCCGATACTCCAGGTCCAACACCTGAGCTTGTAACCACGTCCAGCGACAGATGATGGCCGCTCTCTCCATCGCCCACTGGCGCTGCGCCAGCCGGCGCCTGAAAACAGAAGCATTGGCACACGGGCGTTAGCGTTCGTCACACTAAGAGACACAAGGATTTAAAACCATTCATACATACATATATGGTGTTAGCGTCTTCACACAGCTCGGTGCATAATCACACAAGGATTGAAATACATTCATACATTCACACACAAGTCTACACAACAGCCAAATCCTAGGTTGCTCAGAAGGAAGCCACAAGAAAGGAAACTCAGCAAACCCCGTTTAAGCCTTTCTCGGCTCCTACTTTTAACTCAGTTTCATATTTCAGATTTTTCCCGGAAAGTCATTTGGCAAGCTTTCGAGCTCTGGCTTCTTGATCGTATCACATTTTTTTGTTCACGGCTTGGGTTGAAAATAGGACCTTAAAAATGGCCAGAAGACAGATGGGTGGATGGATGGGTGGGATATACAGATACAGATTTCTATATCTATATCTACTATAAATTGCTTTTTATTTCCTCCTTCCAGAGCAAAAGCGCCAACGCTGGCCGAGAATGGACGGAACAAGAGACTCTGCTTCTGCTTGAGGTAAAATTTAAAAAATATAAGCCTCAAACATTAGGATTTGGGCAAGAAAGGTGACTGCAGGCAGTCCCCGACTTACAATCATTTGTTTGGTGACCGTTCAAAGTTAACGGCACTGAAAAAAATGATTTAGCATTGTTTTTCAAACTGAGGACCGTCGTAGCATCCCCGCGGTCACGTGAGCAAAATTCAGACACTCATATTTACGACGGTCGGTCACGTCATCCCCTTTTGCGACCTTGAGACCAGCAAAGTCACTGGGGAAGCCCAATTCACTTACCAGGTGACTAACAAGAATTGCAGGGATTCGCTAGTCTTGGTGGGGTGTGTTTGTCTGGTGTCAATCCCTGCTTATCTGGGTTTCTCTTTCTGTGAGGTCCTTGGGGCTCTCTGAGCTGGGTGGTTTTCTTGCAGACGTTTCATGACCCAACTAGGGAACATCATCAGTGCTAGAAGGGAAGGTGGTTTGTGGAGAGGAGGAGGAGGAGGAGGAAGACTGGGGGTGCTCTCTGAGTGCTCTCTCCTCGGTGCTCTCTGAGCTTCATTGCTTTCTAGCAGACATTTCATTACCCAACTAGGTAATGTCATCAGTGCCAGAAGGGTGGGGGAGTTGGGTCTCTGTTTATATACAGTTGCTTCTCTTGCCATTATGAGTGGGAATCTGGTTTTCTCCCTTGGTAGTTCCTTGATCATAGTATTGTTTTCGGCTTGATTATTTGTCTGGTGTTAATCCCTGCTTATCTGGGTTTCTCTTTCCGTGGGGTCCTCGGTGCTCTCTGAGCTTGGCGGTTTTCTTGCAGATGTTTCATGACCCAACTAGGAAACATCATCAGTGCTAGCAGGGAACGGGGTTTGTTGCTTTCTTGCAGACTTGAACATCATCAGTGGGGAAGGTGGTTTGTGGAGAAGAGGAGGTGGTAGAGGAGGTAGAGGAAAAGGACTGTGGGGTCCCTGATGCTGTCTGAGCTTGATGGTTTTCTTGCAGACGTTTCAGGACCCAGCTAGGTTACATCATCAGTGCTAGAATGGAGGGGGGTTTGTGGAGAGGACAAGGAGGAATGTGGAGTCTTTCATGCTCTCTGAGCTTGGTGGTTTTCTTGCAGACGTTTCATGACCCAAGTAGGGAACATCATCAGGGGTACAAGGGAGGAGAAAGGACTGTGCTTAGAGAGCACCCAGGACTACTACTACTCCTCTTCCCACAAACTGCACCCTGTTCTAACACTGAAGACATTACCTAGTTGGGTCTTGAAACGTCTGCAAGAAAAGCACCCAGCTCAGAGAGCACCAAAGACTCCACATTCCTCCTCCTCTTCCTCTCCACAATCCTACTTCCCTTGTAGCACTGAAGATGTTACCTAGTTGGGTCATGAAATGTCTGCAAGAATATAATCAAGCTCTGGGAGCATCAAGGCCCCAGAGTCGTCGTTCTCCTCTTTTTCCTCCACTCTGCACACCCTCCTCCCTTCCAGCACTGAAAATGTTCCCTAGCTGGGTCATGAAACGTCTGCAAGAAAACCACCCAGCTCTGAGAGCACCAAGGAGCCCACCGTTCAGACCAGCCCTCAAGTTCAGATAGTCCACACTTAACCACCCTGTGAAGTTTTTTTTGTAATATCTTATTGTTTTATATCATACATTTCTTTTATATCTTGAGGTGTCCAAGGTTTTAACATAGGAACAAACATCATCATTATAATCATATGTATATAAACAAATATACAGTAACATACAAACTTACGATAACATCCATATTATAACATATATTATCTTCCATTGTAATATCAATTATATAATCAAATTAAAAAATATATATTACCCGTCTGTTTTCCTTTCTCATATACACCATATTCCACCCAATTTTACAACGACGGTCCATCTCTTTCCGTCTCTTCCCTTCTCCCCTCCACTTCTCTCCCCTTCCCTTTTTCCTTCTCCTCTCCTCCCCTCCACTTCTCCTCTCCCCTCTCCTTCCCTTCCCTCTCCTCCCTTTCTCTCCTCTCCCTTCTCTTCTTCTCCACTTCCCTCTCCTTCCCTTTCTCCTACTCCTCTCCTCCCATCCACTTCCCTCTCCTTTCCCCTCTCTACTTCCCTCTTCTTCTGTCTCCTTCCTTCTCCTCTTCCCCCAACCTTTCTCCCCTCCTCTTCTCCACCCCACTCCACTCTACTTCACTCTCTCCACCTCTTTTTCCTTCCATCGTTTCCTTTTTGTTGTTTTGTATAAATTTCCAATTCCCTACAGAATACGGTGTATTTTCCAAATATCTCTTTCAAATATAACTATACATATTTTTTTTGAAATTACATTAGAAGAAAACAGACTTAATATCTACATGAAGGGTGTGTTGATGGCAATAATAATCATGATTATAGTAACATAATAATTATTCATGTTAATAATTTTTCATTATTTAATCATTCTTAACCTTTTAATTTCTTTTGCTTCTATTATCTAACTATTGATAGACACATACAGTCCTCTTTCAATTTCTAATCTACTTAATGTTTGAGTATTATGTAACAAATCTATTAGTAATATTATAGTAACATAATTATTCTTCGTGTTAATAATTTTTCATTTAATTAATCATTCTCTTAACCTTTTAATCTTTTTAATCTTTTACTTCTATTGTCTAGTTTTAAACACATACAATCATCTTTCATTTTCTAATCCATTTAATATTTGACTGTTGTTATATAAAGATATACGTAATTATATTTTCCCCATTTCTCAAATCCACCTCTATCCTAGTTCTCATGTACACAGCTCCTGGTTTAAAGGTATTCTACAACTATCCCTCAATTCCTGCCCATATTATTATTTATTATTTATTATTTATTATTTATTATTTATTATTTTATTTATTATTTATTATTTATTATTTATTTATTATTTATTATTTATTATTTATTATTTTTTATTTATTATTTTTTATTTATTATTTATTATTTTTTATTTTTTATTATTTATTATTTATTATTATTTATTATCATTATCATTATCATTATCATTATTATTATTATTTTATTCTATAGAAAAACAAATTTCCCCAATCTAGATTATTTCTACTTATCCAATTTACACTCATGCTGCCTTAATATTTAGAAAGCAACTCTTTTTAACCATAAATCTCTTGCCCTCATTAACGCTTCAATTCTTATCTGTTTTTAACTCTTTTCCCACACTCCTTCTTTCTCCATTTTCACCTCTATCTTTATTTAATCCAGACACTCCTCCCAATACATTTTTATATTGCCACTTCTCCCACGTATCTGCCCATATCCCAATCTCATCAACAATATCTTCCTGTCTGTTCATTTGCTGATTTATCTGTTTTATTTTCTTCAATCTTTCTTCCTTTATCAGCTGATTTGTCAGTCCTATTTTTTGCTCCAGTCCTTGATTTATTTGTTGATTTGGCCAATTCCTGTGTTTTCCCCGCTCCTTTTGCTTGCCATTTGTCTGGTCTTCTTCATCGAGCATTTGCTTCATTTGCTCATTATTTCTGATCCGTATTTGTTCCTTGTTCATATTCAATTTGCTGGTTTTTTCCATCTTGTCTTTCTATTGTTTCCACCATTTCAAGGGCAGTTTGATCTTTATAGTTCTTTGTAAAATATTTTCCATTTTCTCATCTATACCATCCATCAGAACTTTAATGCTTTGAAACATCAAAGTCACCTTGTGAAAAAGCCCACTCATTTCCACAGCGGTTTCTCCAAATCCAATCATATTATTAAATATTCTACAATGAAAAGTCTCTTTCCAATTCAGAATAAGTCCAATTATAGGAGTGTGATTTATCTTCCAGTTGTCAACAGATGGCGCTCTCCTCTCAGATTTCAATGCTGCCTCCCCCCCCAGGTATTAATTAATCCATTTATCTCAAAACAAAGTCAATTATTTCAATAAGCCACTTCCAGCATTTAGGTTAATCAATAACCAGTTCCAGCATTTAACATGCCTTTTCAAAATAACACCAATCCAATCCAAAATCCAGTTCTAAACGCTTACAAGAAAAAACAGCTCTGGCTGGGTGGGCAGGAGCTGGAGCCAGGGACGAGAGCTCACCCCTTTGCGGAGAGCTCAGGTTTCGAACCACCAACCTTCCGCTTGACAAGGCCAGTGCCTTGTCAACCGGAATGTCTTTATGATGATAAAAGCGCCCCACTTAAGCAACCGGCATGTAATATGGGATAGTCCCTGATTTACAACAGTTCATTTACCGACTGTTCAAAGTTACAACGGCCTGGGAAAAAAGGGACTTAGGACTGTCACTCATGCTTACGACCCACGTAAGCATCCCTGCGGTCACGTGATCCAAATTCAGACGCTTGGCCATTGACTCATATTTATAACGTGATCAAAATTCAGACGCTTGGCTGATTCGTATTTACGACATGATCACAATTCAGACGCTTGGCCACCGACTCGTACCGTGTTTCTCCGAAAATAAGACAGGGGCTTATATTTTTTTGACCCCCCAAAAAATGCCCCTGGCCTTATTTTCGGGGGGTGGCTTATAATTTTTGGGGTGCAGGCGGGGCGGGGCACAAGACGCACCACTTACTGGAGTTTGCCAGCTCCGTGGTCTCTCGGCTAGTCTCTTTAGGGAAAAAAACTTGCAAACAGACAAGCCGAGAGACCACGGAGCTGCAAAACTCCAGTAAGTGGTGCGTCTCTCTTGGCGGGGCGAGGCGGGGCGGGCGTCCTACCAAACACTTGTCCCGGTACCTCCGTCGCGTTCTTACGGTCTTCTCTCCACGGCAGCCCGTTCTAAAAGAACGCCACGCGAGTTCGAGAAGTTTGAACTCGCAAGACGTTCTCTTTTAGAACGAGCTGCCATGGAGAGAAGACCGTAAGAACACGACGGAGGTCCCAGGACAAGTCGCAGGTAGGATGAGCGTCTCGCGCTGGGGTTTGGCAGGGTGGGCGGGGCGAGGCGGGGCAGGCGTCCTACCTGCGACTTGTCCCGGGACCTCTGTTGCGTTCTTACAGTCTTCTCTCCACGGCAGCCCGTTCTAAAAGAACATCGCGCGAGTTTGAGAAGTTTGAACTCGCGAGACGTTCTCTTTTAGAACGGGCTGCCGTGAAGAGAAGACCGTAAGAACGCGATGGAGGTCCCGGGACAAGTCACAGGTAGGACGAGCGTCTCGCACTGGGGTTTGGCAGGGCGGGCGGGGCGAGGCGGGCATCCTACCTGCGACTTGTTCCGGGACCTCAGTCGCGTTCTTACGGTCTTCTCTCCACGGCAGCCCGTTCTAAAAGAACACCGCACAAGTTCGAGAAGTTTGAACTCGCGAGACGTTCTCTTTCAGAACGGGCTGCCGTGGAGAGAACACCGTAAGAACGTGATGGAGGTACAAGTCCCAGATACCGGTAGGACACGCGTCTCACAGCCCTCCCCACCGCGAGACGCCCATCGCAGCAAGGGAGGGAATCAGGACAGGCAGAAGCCGCCGGGTAAAGAGCGCTCGTCCAGAGCGGCCGCTGCCCTGGCTGGATTTGTAAGCCAAAGAGTCAGAGTTTGGGGCAAATGAAGAACGATTTCTGCTGCTTTCCTTCCATGCATCCAAAAGCAGAAGCAGTAGAAGTCTTTTTCTTTCCCCCAACTCCTGCTCTTCGGCTGGAGGAGGAGGAGGAGGAGGAGGAGGAAAAGGACTGTGGGGTCCCTGGTGCTCTCCGAGCTGGGTGGTTTTTCTTGTAGACGTTTCAGGACCCAACTAGGGAACATCATCACTCCTAGAAGGGAGAAGGGGTGTGGAAACGAGGAGGAGGAAGGAGGACGAAGAGGAGGGAGGAGGTGGAGGAAGGACTGTGGGATCCTTGGTGCTCTCATGACCCAACTAGGGAACGTGATCAGTGCTAGGCTAAGGGGAACCCAACTCCTTCCCTTTCACACCTCTACAGCATCCGAATCCCGGTTTCCAACTCTCACAACCCCACCCCTCTCTCCATTCACACGGGCACTTCTCAGGTAAGTCTCGTTGCCCCCCAAAAGATATCCCCTTCCCGTCCCGCGAACAGGGCCACTTGTCGGTTTCTTTGGCAAAAAAGGCTAAGCGAGTCCAAGCGAGCAGATTGGGCAGGCGGAGGCCTAAGAGCAAAGCAGAAATTCAACCGAAAGAGTTCAAGATCGAAGAGAGGATCCCTGCCCAACCCTGACGAGACCCTCACCCCACGTTAGGCTGCATTCACACATGTACACTCAACTGATGCTCCATTCGCACAAGTGCACACCCAGGTTACGTTCACATGTGTGGATCCAGCTCAGGCCCTATTCCCACATGCACACACCAGGCGAGGGTCCATTCGCACGGGTGCAGCAAACCGAAACTCCATTCACACATGTGCACACCCAGGTCTGGCTCCATTCACATGTGCACACCTATGTCAGGCTCCATTCACACATGTACACACAGGTCAGGCTCCATTCACATGTGTACAACCCAAATGAAGCTCCATTCACACTTGTACACACCCATGTCACACGTGTACATCCAGGTGAAGCTCCATGTACATGTGTAGAACACTATTCACATGCATACACCCATGTCAGGCTTCATTCACCCACGTACATCTACAGAAGGCTGTCCATTCATACGTGAACCCCCAGGTCATGTTCCATTGCCATGTGTACACAACCTGGTCAGGCTCCATTCACATGTGTACACACCCAGGTCAGGCTCCATTCACACATGTACACACCCAGGTCAGGCTCCATTCACACGTGTACACACCCAGGTCAGGCTCCACCTACACGTTACATCCCCATTCACATGTGTACATTCATCTCAGACTCCATTCACACACACAAAACAGTATCAGGCTCCATTCACACGTATACACCCACATCAGTCTCCATTCACATGTGTAAACATGCATATCAGTCTCCATCCACACGTTATTGCATTCTTTGACAAAGTGACAAAATTAGTGGACCAGAGGAATACTGTCGATATAATTTACTTGGACTTCAGTAAGGCATTTGATAAAGTAGACCATAACCTACTACTAGATAAAGTAGAAAAATGTGGGTTAGACAGCATCACCACCAGATGGATTCGTAACTGGCTGACCAACCGCACTCAACGTGTAGTCCTCAATGGAACTGCATCTACATGGAGGGAAGTATGCAGTGGAGTACCCCAAGGCTCTGTTTTAGGACCAGTACTCTTCAACATCTTCATCAATGACTTGGACGAGGGGATAGATGGGGAACTCATCAAATTTGCAGATGACACCAAGCTGACAGGAATAGCCAACACTCCAGAAGATAGGCTTAAGATACAGAAGTATCTTGACTGACTTGAACATTGGGTGCTATCTAACAAAATGAAATTCAATGGTGAAAAAAGTAAGGTTCTACATTTAGGCAAGAAAAACAAAATGCACAGGTACAGTATATGTGGTACCTCGCTCAACAGTAGTAACTGTGAGAGGGATCTTGGAGTCCTAGTGGACAACCATTTAAATATGAGCCAGCAATGTGCAGCAGCTGCCAAAAAAGCCAACACAGTTCTAGGCTGCATTAAGAGAGGGATAGAATCAAGATCACGTGAAGTGTTAATACCACTTTATAATGCCTTGGTAAGGCCACACTTGGAATAACTGCATTCAGTTTTGGTCGCCATGATGTAAAAAAGATGTGGAGACTCTAGAAGGAGTGCAGAGAAGAGCAACAAAGATGATTAGGGGACTGAAGGCTAAAACATATGAAGAACGGTTGCAGGAACTGGGTATGTCTAGTTTAATGAAAAGAAGGACATGGGGAGACATGATAGCAGTGTTCCAATATCTCAGGGGCTGCCACAGACAAGAGGGAATCAAGCTATTCTCCAAAGCACATGAGGGCAGGACAAGAAGCAATGGGTGGAAACTAATCAAGGAGAGAAGCAACTTAGAGCTAAGGAGAAATTTCCTGACAGTTAGAACAATTTATCAATGGAACAACTTGCCTCCAGAAGTTGTGAATGCTCCAACACTGGAAGTTTTTAAGAAGGTGTTGGATAACCATTTGTCTGAAGTGGTGTAGGGTTTCCTGCCTAGGCAGGGGGTTGGACTAGATAGAAGACCTCCAAGGTCCCTTCCAACTCTGTTATTCTATTCTATTCTATGTACACAAACCCATTTCAATCTCCATTCACACGCGTCCACACCCATGTCAGTCTCCATTCACATGTGCCTTCATTCACACGTGTACATAAACCCATATCAGTCTCCATTCACACACACATATCTATATCAGGCTCAATTCACACGTGTACACCCAGAAGTCAGGCTCCATTCACATGTCTACACACCCATATCCGGCCAGTCACGTGTCCATCGATCTAAGTCCCCATTCACACGTATCCACACCCATCTCAGGTTCCATTCACATGTCTACACACCGATCTCAGGCTCCGTTCACACCTGTACACACCCATGTCAAGCTCCACTGACACATGTACACACAGGTCAGGCTTCATCTACACGTTACACCCCCATTCACACATGTACATCCATCTCAGACTCCATTCACACACACAAATCAACATCAGGTTCCATTCACACCTGTACATCCACGTCAGGCTCCATTCACACAGGTACAGTATATCCATATCAGGCTCCATTCATACATGTACACCCAGAAGTCAGGCTCCGTCTACACGTTACACCACCATTCACATATATATATATCCATCTCAGGCTCCATTCACATATGTACACCCAAAGTGAGGCTCCATTCACATGTGTTACACCCTGAGGCCCGGGGAACACGTTACGTGTACACCCAGAAGTCAGGCTCCATTCACACGTCTACATACCCATCTCGGTCTCCATTCACATGTCTACATCCATCTCAGGTCCCATTCACACGTATCCACACCCAGGTCAGGCTCCATTCATACGTGGCTCCATCCACACGTGTACACAAACCCATATCAGGCTCCATCCACACCTGTACACACCCCAACGAAGCTCCATTCACACTTGTACACCCCCATGTCACACGTGTATCCAGGTCAAGCTCCATGTACACGTGTAGAACCACATTCACATGCATACACTCATGTCAGGCTCCATTCACAGGGTGGATTTGATTTAAATCAAGTCGATTTAACTCAAAGCCGTAGAAATGGTGGTACACTTTAGGAGAAACCCTCCCATCCTACCACCTCTTACAATACTAGACAACACAGTATCAACAGTAGAGACCTTCAAATTTCTAGGTTCTATCACATCTCAAGACCTAAAATGGTCACCTAACATCAAAAACGTCATCAAAAAAGCACAACAAAGAATGTTCTTTCTGCACCAACTCAGCAAGCTCAAACTGCCCAAGGAGCTGCTGATACAGTTCTACAGAGGAATCATTGAGTCTGTCATCTGCACCTCTATAACTGTCTGGTTTGGTTCTGCAACCCAACAGGACAGACACAGACTTCAGAGGATAATCAGAACTGCAGAAAAAACAATTACTGCCAACCTGCCTTCCATTGAGGACCTGTATACTGCACGAGTCAAAAGAGGGCCGTGAAAATATTTACGGACCCCTCGCATCCTGAACATAAATTGTTTCAACTCCTACCCTCAAAACGTCGCTATAGAGTACTGCACACCAAGACAACTAGACACAAGAACAGTTTTTTCCCAAACGCCATCACTCTGCTAAACAAATAATTCCCTCACCACTGTCAAACTATTCACGAAGGCTGCATTACTATTACTATTAGTTTTTCTCATCGTTCCTATCACCCATCTCCTCCCACTTATGACTGTATGACTGTAACTTGTTGCTTGTATCCTTACGAATTATATTAATATTGTTTCCTGATTGCTTATTTTGAACCCTGACAATCATTAAGTGTTGTACCTCATGATTCTTGACAAATGTATATTTTCTTTTATGTACAGAGAGCATATGCACCAAAGACAAATTCCTTGTGTGTCCAATCACACTTGGCCAATAAAGAATTCTATTCTATTACGATTTAAATCACTAGTAAAAAGGCTTGATTTAAATCAACTCAATTTAAATCATAATTTTTAAAGAGCAACTGTCATCTCTGTGCAGCAGCTCCTCCCGACCAGCTGTTGACTCACTGACAGTCCCAATATTGCAGAATATACAGCCTCATGCTACATAACTAAGCTCCATTTCATGATGAATAAACTAAATTATTAATGTATCTTAAATAGAAAACTATCTTGATATTTTTACTCCAAAAGCATTTTATTAAAATAAATTTGATAAAAATAAAAAAATCCGATTTAAATAAAAAATCCGATTTTTTATTTTTTTAAAAAAAATAATTGATTTTTACCCACCCTGTCATTCATATATGTACATCCAGGTCAGGCGCCATTCACATACATACATCTATATCGGTGTACACACGTGTACACAAACCCAAATCAGGCTCCATTCACAGGTGTACACCCAGAAGTCAGGCTCCACTCACACGTGCACATCCATATCAGTCCCTATTTACACATCTACACACCCATCTCAGTCTCCACTCACCCGTGTCTCCATCCACACGTGTACACGAACCCAGCTCAGGATCCATCCACATGTGATAGACCCCTCTCCAGGCCCGTGGAAACACCCCCTCCCCTCACAGGACCAGCCATGAGGAGACACTCACCCCACCCCGGCGCTGCGTCGGGACCCGGGGCCCGACTCGGGGCCTTCGCTGTCTGAGGAAGAGGAGGCCGAGGACGACGAGGAGGAATAGTTCCCGAACGAGGAGCCGGACGAAGAAGAGGCCGAGGACGACGAGGAGGAAGACGAAGCCGAGGCGCTCTCTGTGGCGTCGGAGTCGCAGCCCCACTGGGCCGCCCGGAGCCGGGCTTGAGCCTCGGCCGCCAGCCGCCTCAGCTCGGCCCCGCCGCCGCTCCGACCAGGTCGCGTCCGGCTTCGGCCCACCAAGCCGTTCAGCTGCTGCCGGACATGCCGTTCCACCTGCCGGCCTTGCAGAGCCCGGAGTCGACGGCAAAGGCTCCGAGCCCGGGTCCAAAGGACGGCTTGGCGGGCTCGGGAAGAAGCCCGGCGACGACGAAGAGTCGCCTCAGCGGCCGCCATTACTAACAAAAACAAAAAATAAATTTACCTCAGGGCGGGCCGGGGCTCTCCATTGCTGTCGCGCGCGCGGGACAATGCCAGGCAGGCCCCGCGCCCGACCGCGCATGCGCCGTGGGTCAGAAAGGAGCCAGCCCTACCCCGAATTCGGACGACGAGGAGAAAAAAAAATGCCCCGCCGCCGCGCGTGCGTCGACGCAGGGGGAAAAAAAGACGCCGCCCTGCGCGTGCGCGATGGGAACTTTAAGTAGGCCGAGCGCAGTCGGTGCCTTCGTTGGCTAAAGTTGCGCATGTACGGAGGAAGGTGCCCGGAGTTTCTTAAGAAACCCTCGAAAGGCCAGGCTGGGATAGGCGCTTTCGTTCGCACTTTTGCGCATGTGCAGTGCGAGGTGCCCATTTCTTAAGCAGCCCTCTAACGGCGCGTTCGTTGGGCCGACTGCGTCTGTGCGGAGGGAAGTGTCAGCATTTTCTTAACTCGGCCGTCGTTCGCATTTTGCGCATGTGCAGTGGGAGGTGCCCGGAGTTTCTTAAGAAGCCCTCGAAAGGCCGGGCGGAGTCGGCTCTTTCCTTCGCACCTTTGCGCATGTGCGGCGGGAGGTGCGCGAAGTTTCTTAGGAAGCAAGGCGGGGTGGCCGCTTTCCTTCGCCCGGCTGCGCATGTGCGGCGGGAGGTGCCGGGAGTTTCTTAAAACAGCCTTCGCAGTTTTGCGCAAGTGCGAATAAAGGTGCCCTGAGTTTCTTACGACGCGCTTGGGAGGCCGGGGGGGGGGGGTCGCCACCTTCGTTCACACTTGTGCGCATGTGCGACGGAAGGTGCCCGGAGTTTTTTTTTTAAAGTTGTGGAAGCTGCCAAGGAACGCAGGTAGTCCTCGATTTACGACCACAATTCACACACACCCCCACTACAGATAGTCCTCAACTTTCGACCGCAACTGAGCCCGAAATTGATGATGTTAAGTGAAAACATTGGCTAAGGCACGTTGTCCCATGTTACAACCTCTCTTCCCGCAGTCCTTAAGTGAATCATTGCAGGGGTTAAAATGAGGCACATGGTCGTTAAGTGAATCCGGTTCCCCCCCCCCGTGGACTTGGCTCGTCAGAAGGTTGCCCAAGACGATCATGTGATCCCGGGACGCTGCAACCATCGTAAATGTGAGTCAGTCGCCGAGCATCTGAATTTGGATCGCGGGACCACGGAGATGCCAGGACGGTCGTGTTGTCCCCAAAACTGGGCTGTTGCTTGGTGTCGAAGCCGATAAGTCACCGGACACAAGGTGTGATACAGAATTATACTTTTATTTTGGTACCAAGATATAAGGACCCTGGTTCGAAAAGCTAACCAAGGGCCTAGATTAGAATCTTACAGCAATTTTTATAGTCAAGGGATGGTCGCATTCAACCCTTTGCCCTTTCCCTAATAATGCATGCAGAAGAGATAATATTGATTGGTTATTTGGATTTCAGCCCCCTAAACGCTTTTTATGCTAAATAGCTGAATGTCGCGTCAGCTGTTTTTCACCCCAGGTCACGGGTATCTTGCAAAGTGTGCCAGCTGTGTGGTTTTTGGTGTTTTTCTTATAAGCGATCTAGCGTCTAATATCCTGGCTAGTGGTTTTCTAACAGGTAAGGTGCTATTGCAGAGCAGCTCAAGCTAGCACCCCCAACCCCCGCAACCCCCCTCCTTCTGCAAAGAAAAGTAAAAGCAGTTTTAAGTCTTTGTCTGAGGCAGCAACCCCACCCCGCAACCCGCCTCCTTCTACAGTGAGAGAAGACAGGAAAAAGCAAAGTTCTTAATTGTTTGTTGTAAGGCAAAGAAATGAAGACAAGAGAAAATGTTTTTATCAGAATTAATATTCCTCACTCTCATGTCCATTCCATCCACACCTGGGTCCTATCTCCACATGTGACCCTTCCTGTGATCCCCAGGGCCTCATCTGTACATACATTCCATCATCTGATCCTTCAGTCGTAAGTGTGAAAAACGGTCCTTTTCGGTCGAGGAGTACCTATGCAGCTAGTTCGTTTAGTGACCGTTCCATGTTATGACAGCACATGAAAAAAGGGACTTAGGACCATTTTTCACACTTACGACCATTGTGGTCACATCATTAGAATTCAGACGTTTTTTCATCAATTGAACAAGCACAAGAATTCTTTGATCTATATTGTGAATCAGAGGATGAACAAACCAGTAAAGATAGTAGAGAGGAATTAGAAAGTAGGAGTCAGGAGGAGGTGCCACAAATGGAAGAGAATGTTCCAAAAGAAAGGAAAAAGAGACAGGAAGAGCTAGAAGGAGCAAAAAGTAGAACTTTTACAGAAACAAGGAATACTAAAAGGAACTACAGACAATAATGGCAGAAGACCTCAAATTAATATCATTAAATATAAATAGCTTAAACAATCCCCCCCCAAAAAAATTCCAAATATTTTCTAAATTAAAAAAAACTTGATTGTAATGTGATCTCCTTACAGGAGGTCCATGTTATAAAAGAAAACCAAAGATTACTGGAGAAGCCAAAATTAGGCAAATTATACTCAGTGTTAGCAGAAAAAAAATATTATGGACAACAATGGTTAAAGAATTGTTGATATTATAAAGAGTAATGACTGTCTAGAGCTTGGATATAGTGAAATGACTGATAAATATCATTCGAAGTGTTTAACTATATTTATTTATAATTACATTTATATTAAGAAATTAGCTCTCTATATACCAGAATTATAATAGATTATTTATAATAGATTTTCCTGTTTGACTACGATACTATTTTATACTTTATTATGGACCTTATCTTGAAAGAATCATCAAGTGAAGAAAGAAAGAACAAATATGACTTATTTTGGTGAGAAAGAACAATTGATCAACTGAACAAGGGTCTGGAAGTGGAAGAACCAAAGACTCACGATAGGAACTTTAAAATTAATGAATTATTGATTTTTACTTATAATAGTTTTTTTTACTATGACTGTTATAGCTTATTACAACAAATATAAATTGACAATGGTATTTTAGAAAAATAAATGTGAATAACCTAATATGACAAGTACAATAATAACTACTAAAGTAGTTAAGAAATAGGTAACAAACCTTACCATAACAATCTCATCTTTACTATTTCAAAAAAGATTTAATGAAATTATATTAGTAAAAGAAAAACGAGGGTCAATTATTAATTTACTATATTTTATGGAACAAAGCCAATTATTAGTAGAAGTAAGAACATGCTATATATTTTAAGACCAAGTAAATAAATAGAAAGGTAAACATTTTCACTCACGGATAATAATAAAAAAAATGTTACCCGATGAAAGCTTATTGTATAGAGGGGGATAGAACACTCCTAACTGTATGTTTTATGTGTGTATTGTTTCATGTTGTATTTTTGTGTGCGTTTAATAAAAAAATTTTTAAAAAATAATAATTTTTTTAAAAAAGAATTCAGACGTTTGGCAACTGACTCACATTTGTGATGATTGCATCGTGTGAGGGTCGCGTGACCCCCTTGGGCGACCTTCTGACAAACAGGCACCCGGATTCACTTAACGACCATATTCATCCTGGAACTGCCAGGATTCACTTAACGATGGTGGCGAGAAAGTTCATCACCCGGGCAACCTGTATTTTAACAAACATCTCCCTTAGCAGCGGAAATTTTGCCGGTCGTAAGCCGAGGACTCCCCGTCTTCCAAAGCAGATGATGACAATCAAAATTCAGATGTTTCGCAACAAGTTCCGATCAGATTCGAAATGGCAGGTCGTCCTCGAGATACAATGGTTCGTTTCGCGACCGTTCCAAGTGACGACAACCCTGAAAAAAGGGACTTGGGACTGTTTTTCGCACTTATGACCGGCAAAGTCGACAGGGGACGCCGGATTCACTTAACAACCATGTGAGACTAACTTAATAGTTTCAGGGATTCCCTTAACCACTAGGGCCAGAAGGGGCGTAAAATGGGGAGCCAGTGGAGTGAATAAATGTCTCGCTTAGTAACAAACATCAAGGTCATACGTCGAAGTCGGGATCAGCTGCCCCACACCGAATGGTGCGGCGCCCCCGATCCCCCATGGAAAGACGATATACATAGATGATATAGATTCATAGAAAGAGAGATAATATAGATGATATAGATTCATAGATAGATAATATAGATGTGTAGATGATATATAGATGACGGATGGATGGATAGAGAGAGAGAGATGATAAATGATACAGATAGATGATTTTATTTATTTTTATTTAGTCAAGCATGTATGAGAAAACAATTGTAAGTATGAACATAACATATAAACATATAAGTATAAACAGGTAAAGTATATGCATAAGAAATGAGTACGAATAATGGGAACAGGACAGGGACGGTAGGCACGCTGGTGCGCTTATGCACACCCCCTTACAGACCTCTTAGGAATGGGGTGAGGTCCACGGTAGACAGCTTTAGGTAAAAAGTTTTGGGGGGTTGAGGATGTAACAACAGAGTCAGGTAGTGTATTCCAGGCATTGACCACTCTGTTGCTGAAGTCGTATTTTCTGCAATCGAGTTTGGAGTGGTTTACTTTGAGTTTGTACCTATTGTTTGCCCGTGTATTATTATGGTTGAAGCTGAAGTAGTCATTAACGGGTAGGACGTTGTAGCAGACAATTTTGTGTACTAAGCTTAGGTCAGACCGTAGGCGGTGTACTTCTAGGTTGTCCAGGTCCAAAATTTCAAGCCTGGTGGCATAAGGTATTCTATTGCAAGCAGAGGAGTGGAGTACTCTTCTCGTGAAATACCTCTGGACTCGCTCAATTGTATTAATGTCCGTTATACAGTGTGGATTCCAGGCAGATGGGCTGTATTCAAGAATTGGTCTGGCAAAGGTTTTGTATGCCCTGGTTTGTAGTAAAATGTTACCGGAGAAGAAGCTTCGTAAAATTAGGTTAACAATTCTTAATGCCTTTTTGGCAATGCTGTTACAGTGAGCTTTGGGGCTTAGATCTTTTGAAATGAGTACTCCTAGGTCCTTGACAGAGTGAGGGTCGTCTACGAGGTTGTAACCGCCCAGCTTGTATTTGGTGTTCTGATTTTTGTTGCCAATGTGTAAGACAGAGCATTTGTTGGTTGAAATTTGAAGTTGCCAATTGTTCGACCATTCTGACACATACAGTAGTTAAGGTCGCTTTGTAGGGCAGCAGTATTGTCGGTGGTGTTAAATAGTTTTACATCATCAGCGAAGAGGACGCAGTTGCTTATAATATGATCGCAAAGGTCATTTATGTAAATTAGAGAGTGGGTCCTAGAATGCTGCCTTCGGGGACACCGCTGTTAACTGGTGCAGGGTTTGATAGGGCACTCTTTATTTTGATTGCTTGTTGCCTGTTTGACAGGAATGCAGCTATCCATTTGTGCAGTGATTCAGAAATGCCGTAAGAGCTTAGTTTTAACAGTAGTTTGTCGTGTACCACTGAATCAAAGGCTTTGCAGAAGTCTATGTAAATTGCGTCTATTGCTTTTCCCTGGTCGAGTTGTGTAGTCCAAATGTTTCTGCAGTGTAGGAGTTGTAGATTACAGGACAAATTTTTCCTGAAACCAAACTATTTGTTAGAGAGTAGGTTGTTTGTCTCTAAGTGGAGGGTAATGGATTGGTTGATAATTGATTCCATGACTTTGCAGGTGACACAACATAATGAGATTGGTCTGTAATTTTCAACTAGGCTGGGGGTCTCCCTTTTTGAAGATAGGAATGACCGTGGCTAATGACCATAGGTCGGGCAAAGAGCTGGTTCTAAAAGGTATCTCGTAGATTGTGCTTAGTGGTTCAGCTATGGCAGTGGAAAGCTTTTTCAAGAAGTAGGCACATAATCCATCAGGGCCAATAGATAGAGATGGTTTTAGGTTGTGTAGTGTCTTTTCAACGTTATCTTCTGTAAAATCAATATGTAGAAGATCGTTGCAATTAGTTGTACTACTAGGAAATGTGGGGCATGAGCCATTGCTGTTGACAAATACTGAACTGAAGAACGTGTTGAAAAGATTGGCCTTAACGGCTTCAACAGTCTTTCCCGTTAGGCCCTTTTAGGGGTGGCATGGTTTTCGAGTCTTTAAGTTTGGTATTTACGAAATTATAGAAGACGCGGGTGGATTTTGTGTGTAACAGCTGTTCCTCGTTTGCAGTAGTAATTGGTGCATTCTGCCTTTATCTGACGGCATAAGGTTTTGTAGCGGCTTTTAAAGTTAGCTATGTAGCCAGTTTTGTTTTTTCGCCAAAGAGATTTTTTTTTATTGAAGCTTCCTTATTGTTATGGGCAATTTGTTTTTTCTGGCTTTGGGGGTTACTATTGGTACGTATAGTTTAATGACTCTTTTGACTTCGAGCAAAAAAGTTTTATAATGGTCTTCAGCAGTATTACAGCCAGTGAACAGAATGTGCCAATCAAGAGATGAGAGGTTGGCAGCTATGAGATCATAGTTGGCTTTTTTGAAGTTATAATTTGGAGTCCCGTCATTATGATCTTCTTTGCAAGGACGTAAATTGAGACAAAAGTCAATCATGCTGTGGTCACTGTTAGAAAAAAAGTTCTTTTATTTGTAGTCCATAAATTGAGTTTAAACTGTTGCAGAAGATGAGATCAAGGCAGTTGTTGAGTCTAGTGGTGTTTGTTACTAATTGATCCAGTCCCAGAATAGTAACGGTATTGTACACGGTTGCGTGTATAGGTTCAGTTGTACATTCGTTTAGGGTCCAATTAATTAGAGGTAAATTGAGGTCACCAAGAAAGATAGTAGGGTGTGAGCAGGAGGCTGCCCACATTAGTAGTGCAGTTAGCTTGTTTGCATGATCGAGGTCGTAATCGGGCTCTGTAACATAGTAAGAAGCGAAGTTTGGTATTTAGGGACAGTTCGCAGACGATGGTCTCAGGAAGAGCAAGCTCCTGTGTAACTTGAATCTTTTTCAGATCTAGGGACTTTTTATAGCAAATGGCAACACCACCCCCTCTACGGTTTTCACGGTCAGGTCGGAAAACATGATAGTCACGTACTGTGGTAATGGAGTCTGGAAAGGATACATTCAACCACGTCTCGCAGACAAAGATAAGATCAAAAAGGGCCGCATTTAGTAGGAGGCGGATATACATAGATATAGATTCAGATAGATAATATAGATGATATATAGATGATAAATGATATAGATTCATAGAGATGATATGGAAGATATATTCATAGAGATGATAGATAAATGATAGATGATATATACCGTATTTTTCAGAGTATAAGACGCACCTTAGTTTTGGGGGAGGAAAACAAGGAAAAAGGGTCTCTGCCTCCCAGCAATTTGCCAAACAGCAAACAGTACATATGATATACACTGTTTGCTGTGTATTTCTGTGCATGTGTGCCTGACCCATAGAAATAGCAAAGAATTGGAGAAATGTACATAATGCCAGAAAGTTTTCTTAAATGTAATCACACTAACTCCTCCCAATTATTTAAATAGTCTATTTAAACTAGGGTTTAACTCAGCTGCCTTATCTTAATACTAAACAGGACACTGTTACATTTCAGATTATACTTTTACAGATCTTTAAATTTGATGTGGCTTTCTGGAAGTATACATTCTCTGCTATTTAAAAGAAGATACTAAAGCACTGGGCCTCTTCAGAGCAAGCATTTATTTTAAAAAGCTTCTTCATTTTGTTAAGTTGTCTAGAACAATAATAAAGCAGTCTTTAAAAAATAAGTCTAATAATTTGAACACTCAGAGTTGGAAGGGATCTTGCAGGTCATCTAGTCCAACCCCCTGCCCAAGCAGGAGACTGCCTCTACCTAAGATAGAACTCACAACCTCCTGATTGTGAGGCAAGAGCTCCACCTCTAGGCCACAGGAGCTGTTACCTCCTTTCAGTTTCAGCAGTCCAACATTACCAGCAGTATATCTCCCAGAAATTTGTCTCCTTACAGCCACCGTAGTTAGTTTCATTTTCCACATGGCTGCAGCCTCAGCTGTAGGTCGGGAGGCTGCTAATTAGTTTCTTGTCCAAATCAGGCTCTGCTGCTGTTTGCTGCAAAGAGGTAAATTGTTGGGAGGTAGAGGCCAAAGGGTGGGGGTGGCTGGGTGGGGCTACATTCGGTGTATAAGACGCAACCAAGTTTTCACCCTCTTTTGGGGGGTAAAAAGGTGCGTCTTATACTCCGAAAAATACGGTAGATGATATATAATAGATAGATATACATAGATAATATAGATCAGTGGTTCCCAAAGTGGGCGGTACCGCCCCCCAGGGGGCGGTGGGAACCCTTAGGGGGGCGGTGAGAGGCAAGGGTGACGACGGGGGCGGTGAGAGGGGCCAGGGGGGCAGTAGGTGGTTCGCCATGCTTTTGCATTTGAAGCTCCCTCGCGTTCCTCGCTCTTGTGTGCAGGGCAGCCCATTCTGAAAGACAACGCGAGATGTTTTCTTTCAGAATGGGCTGCCCTGCACAGAAGAGCGTGGAATGCGACGGAGTTACAAGTGCTAGGTATGATGCCCGTCTCGCGGCCCGCCCAGCCCCCGCCCAGGCTCCACTGCACTCCGCCCTGCCCCGCACGACTGGTCACCCCAAACTGCATCCTACCTAGCACTTGAAGCTCCCTCGGGTTCCTCGTTCTTGTGTGCAGGGCAGCCCATTCTGAAAGAAAATGCGAGACGTTTTCTTTCAGAATGGGCTGCCCTGCACCCAAGATCGTGGAATGCGACGGAGTTACAAGTGCTAGGTATGATGCCCATCTCGCGGCCTGCCCAGCCCCCGCCCAGCCCCCACCCAGGCTCCGCTCCGCCCTGCCCCACATGACTGGTCACCCCAAACTGCGTCCCACCGCACGTCCTACCTAGCACTTGAAGCTCCCTCGCATTCCTCGTTCTTGTGTGCAGGGCAGCCCATTCTGAAAGAAAACGCGAGACGTTTTCTTTCAGAATGGGCTGCCCTGCACCCAAGAGCGTGGAATGTGACGGAGTTACAAGTGCTAGGTACTGAGCGTGGCACAGCGGCGAGGGAAGCTGACCGCTCCCGAAACTGCTCGGGCGAGTACTCACAGACCCGCAGGAAAGCCCTGCTGCGGAACCTGCGCGTGCGCGGACTTTCCCGCCTGGCATCCCTGTTGCCTAGCAACACGGCACGTGCAATTCGGCGGGTTCCCCTCTGGCATGGAGCACCTGCGGATCTCGGCCCAGCTGCCCCCCCGACATCGACCCCACCAAGGCGCCTGTGGCCTTCGGCCGCCGAGGCCTCCCTAAGCTCAATGAAGAGCTGCAGCACCCCGAGCTGCTGACGCGGCAGCCGGCGTTGATGGCTCTCTGCGACCTGGTGCACGACCCGGAGAACGCTTACCAAGCCATCAGCCTGGGTGAGCGGCGGCAGCCTGGCCACGGCTGGCGGGAGGGAAGGGAAGGGAGGGAAGAAGGAAAGAAAAAGGAAAGAAAGAAAGAGAGAGGAAGAAAGGAAGGAAGGAAGGAAGGGAGAGAGAGAGAGAGAGAGAGAGAGAGAGAGAGAGAAAGAAAAAGAAAGAAAGAAAGGAAGGAAGGAAGGAAGGAAGGAAGGAAGGAAGGAAGGAAGGAAGGAAGGAAGGAAGGAAAGAAAGAATGATGGTAGAAAGGAAGGAAGACAGACAAAAAGAAAGGAGGGAGGGAAGAAGGAAAGAAAAAGGAAAGAAAGAAAGGAAGAGGGAGGGAGGGAGGAAGGAAGACAGACAGAAAGATGGTAGGAAGGAAGGAAGACAGACAGAAAAAGAAAGGGAGGGAAGGGAAGGGAGGGAAGAAGGAAAGAAAAAGGAAAGAAAGAAAGGGAGGGAGGGAGGGAGGAAGGAAGGAAGGAAGGAAGGAAGACAGAAAAAGAAAGGAGGGAGGGAAGGGAAGGGAGGGAAGAAGGAAAGAAAAAGGAAAGAAAGAGGGAGGGAGGAAGAAAGAAAGAAAGAAAGAAAGATGGTAGGAAGGAAGACAAAGAAAGAAAAATATGGTAGGTAGGAAGGAAGACAGACAGACAGAAAGAAAGAAGAGATGGTAGGAAGGAAGGAAGACAGACAGAAAGAAAAGAAAGAAAAAGAAAGATGGTAGGAAGAAAGAAAGAACGAAAGAAAGACTTATGACCACAATTGAGCCTAACATTTTGGTTGCTAAGAGCGTTGTTAAGTGAGTTTCACCACACTTTACAAATTGGCCACGCCCACCCGGTCACCTGACCACTAAGCCACGCCCACCTGAGGGGGGTGGGGTGGGGGCGGTGAGGATGAGTTTGTAGCACCAAGGGGGCGGTGGACTGAAAAAGTTTGGGAACCACTGATATAGATCATATATAGATGATAGAGATAGATTCACAGATAAATAGACAGATAGATCAGATAGATATGATACACACACACACAAAATAAAATAATATTTTGTCTCCCAAGGACAACAATCCTACAAGCCCCTTACCTTCATCATCGCCTGCTCCTTGTTGGACTTGACCAAACTCTTCCAGAAGATCATCCCACCTTCAACCTGGAAGGAGAGAATTCACAAATAAGGTCGGATTTCAAACCAAAATTCCCAGATAAAAAATATCTCGGGATCGAAATAACGCAGGCATCAATGTACGGAGGTGTTTCTCCACGTTGGGCCCTTTCGGAAAAGACCACCTTTAGCCAATCAGGGCTGAGTCTGAAAAGGTATAAATAGCACCCCCTGTGCCACTAGTCCCCCTCTTCAAGGCGAGGGACGAAAGTCAGACTCTGTGTGCGACTCCTTGACAAGTATAAAAACCTTTATTGATCTATGACAAAACTAGAGATATGCATTAATTATTCGCTATGCGCCAGCCCTGCTCTTTAAAGGGAGGGACTTGGAGGCGAGCTCCACCCTAGGAGAAAGGGCGTATCAGGTAAGTACAACGCCCCTTCTCCATAGTAGGTGGAGCTAGCCTCCAAGGATGGGACATACCAAAGTAATTGGTCCCTTGGGATATACCAAAGCTGAGAAATACAGGTAGTCCTCAAGTTACAACAAAAACTCTGCTCCACATTTCCGTTGCTAAGCAAAACATTTCTTCGGGGAAAATGGTCCCATTTGATGCCCTTTCCTGCCGCCGTTGTAAAGCAAATTCCCTGCACTTGTGAAATTAGAATCATGGTGGTTAAGTGAATCGGGCTTCCTGCTTGTCAGAAGGTCGCAGCTGACCTCGGGACGCTGCGATCATCGTAAATACGAGTCCGTTGCCAAGTGTCTGAATTTTGCTCCCGTGAGCAGGGGGTTGTTAAGTGTGCTAAACGGTCACTAAGTGTGAAAAATGGTTAAGACTGACAAAGGATGTTTAAATGTGAAAAAATGGTAAGTATGAAAAAATGGTCGCTAAGTGTGAAAAAACGGTTGTGTGAAAAAATGGTTAAGTGTGAAAGATGGACGCTAGGTGTGGAAAACTAATTAAGTGTGAAAAACAGTCCGAAAGTGTGAAGAAAATGGTAGTTAAGTGTGAGAAACGGTCAAGTGTGAAAAACGGTCCTTATGTGTGGAAAACGGTTATTAAGTGTGAAAAACCATCTCAAAGCGTGAAAAAATGGTCGCTGTGTGAAAAATGGTCACAAAGCATGACAAAATGGTTGTTAAGTGAGAAAAACGGCTCTTAAGTCTGAAAAAACAGTCTCGGGTCCCTTTTCTCAAGGCCACTGGGTCTTCAAACCGTCACTCAACGAACGGCCGTAAATCGAGGACTACCTGTAATACTTCTGTGGAATCTGACAGACTGAAATGTCACCATAAAACGAAACAAAATCTCCCCCTTCTCCTCCCCCCCCACCCACCCTAGGCCTTTTGGGAGGGAGGAGGCCGACCCTCAGGCAAGGCCAAGGAGAAGACAATAATCTGCAGCTCGACCCGACGGACTTCTGCCTGCCGGGCCCAACGGCGAAAGCTCGGTCGACTTACCTGCCGCCGGCGGCTCCGGCTTCCTGTCCCCGCCCCCTCGGCGCGGCCCCTCCCTCTTTCGGCGTGCTCCGTCGCCTAGCAGCGACCGGCCCTGCCCTCCCTTTCGCTGCCCGGCGACGCGAGGGACGCCAGGGGTCGTAGTCCAGGAGTCCTGTCCGCTGTGAGGGAAAATGAACGCACGGCCCCACCCTTCCGTGGCCTGTCCTGCATTCCGTCGACATCAGCGTGCGTCGCGAGGGACGCCGGGAGCCCCGGCGTCATGTGAGGGAAAAGCAACGTCTTTCTCTGACGTGTTCCCGAGCAGCGAGGCACGCCGGGAACCGTAGTCCCAGCGTCCTATTAAGAGAGAAAAGCAGCGCACCGGCACCGCCCTCCTGTCCGCGGCCCTGCCTTTCTCCGACGTTTTCGCGCGCCGCGAGGCACGCCGGCAATCATAGTCCCGGCGTCCTGTAACGGGTGGGAGGTAAAGCAGCGCCATGTTTTCTGGTGACGTCAGCGGGCGTCTCGCAGACCGCCGGGAGTCGTAGTCCTGGCGTCGTTTGAATGGAAGGGGGGGGAAGAGCAGCTGGCCGGCCCCGCCCTCCTGGGGGAGCGCCGCCCTCACGCCGACGCCGACGCCCGCCGTCTTGGCGGCCTGCCTCCCGTTCACTACCTTGTTTTCCGTTGACGTCATTGTGCGTCTCGCGGCCCGCCGGGAGTTATAGTCCTGGCGTCCTTTGAATAGAATAGAATTCTTTATTGGCCAAGTGTGATTGGACACACAAGGAATTTGTCTTTGGTGCCTATGCTCTCAGTGTACATAAAAGAAAAGATACATTTGTCAAGAATCATGAGGTACAACACTTAATGATTGTCATAGGGTTCGAATAAGCAATCAGGAAACAATATTGATATAAATCGTAAGGATACAAGCAACAAGTTACAGTCATACAGTCATAAGTGGGAGGAGATGGGTGATAGGAATGATGAGAAAAACTAATAGTAATACAGCCTTAGTGAATAGTTTGACAGTGGTGAGGGAATTATTTGTTTAGCAGAGTGATGGCGTTTGGAGAAAAACTGTTCTTGTGTCTATTGTCTTGGTGTGCAGTGCTCTATAGCGACGTTTTGAGGGTAGGAGTTGAAACAATTTATGTCCAGGATGCGAGGGGTCCGTAAATATTTTCACGGCCCTCTTTTTGACTCGTGCAGTATACAGGTCCTCAATGGAAGGCAGATTGGCAGTATTTTTTCTGGAGTTCTGATTATCCTCTGAAGTCTGTGACTGTCTTGTTGGGTTGCAGAATGGGGGAGGAAAAAAGAAACAAGCAGAGCGCCGGCTCCGCCCCCCTCGCGGCGCGACACCCTTACGCCGACGTCAACGCGCGCCGCGAGCTGTGACGAAAACAGCGCTTTCCCGTTCACTACCCTCCTTACCGTCGTTAACGCGCGCCGCGAGGCATGCCAGGAACTGTAGTCTGGGCGTCCTTTGGAGAGGAGAAAAAAAGCAGCGCGCTGGCTCATCGTAGCGCGCCGCGTGGCATGCCGGGAGTTATAGTCCCGGCATCCTTTGAGTGGCTGGGGGGGGCGGGGGAAGAAAAGCAGCGCACTGGCCGGCCAGAGACAGTCTCTGACGCGCCGCCTCCGCTCGCCCGACGCCTCGCTCGCTGTAGAGCCCGCGGTGGGAAAGGAGGTCGGTGGGCCTTATTTCGGGCATGAGGGAAGGCTAGGCCGCAGACGCCGCTATTGTGGGGTGGGAGGGGGCGTCCGTCTGCGCGGGGCGGGATGGGAGGGTGAGGCCGGGCCTGGGTCTCCCCTGGGCGGGGGAGGGGGGAGGGAATGGACAGCCCTCAACCCCCGCTCCAATAAAGGGGTGAGGTGGGGGTCTAATATTGGGGGGGCATGCTGGATGATGAAAGGGTCCCATAAAGGATTTTGGGGGGGTCTCACCTCTGAATCTTGTCTGATTTTGGGGGAGGGGGCTGCTCTCCTTTCTGGGGAGGGGGCTTTGCAGGCTGAGGAAGAGGCTCTGTATGGGGGGGGATCTAACATTGGGGGGGGCTTGCTGGAAGTCATAAATGATGTGAGGGGGGTCTCATCTGGATCTTGTTTTGGGGGAGGGGGCTTTGCAGGCTGAGGAAGGGGCTCTGGGAGGGGGCTGGTTGGAAGATGAAGGGGTCCCATCAATGATTTGAGGGGGGTCTGGCCTCTAGATCTTGTCATTTTGGGGAGGGGGCTTTCTATTTCTAGGGGGTGCTTTGCAGGCTGAGGAAGGGGCTATATCTTGGGGGAGCTGATACTGGGTGGGGGGCTGGCTGGATGATGAATGTCTTGTTTTGGGGGGACTTTCTATTCTTTCTAGGGAGGGCTTTGCATTCTGAGGAAGAGGTTCTGGGAGGGGCCTGATAGTGGGTGAGGGGTTGGCTGGATGATGAAAGAGTCCCATGAATGATATTTTGGGGGGGGAGGGTCTGCTAAAATTGGGGAGCTGGGTTTGCAAAAGGGTGAGGGGTGCGGGTGCATTTGGGGCAGGGGGGCCTGTTGGGGGGGCTGATATTGGGTGGGGGGCTGGCTGGAAGATGAAGGGGTCCCATAACTGATTTTGGGGAAGGGTCTCTGCAAATCCAGCTCCTCTGGATGTTGTCTTATTTTTGAGGAGGGGGCTGCTATTCTCCTTTCGGGGGGGCTTTGCAGGCTTTCTGGGGGGGATTATATTGGGTGGGGTGGAGACTGGCCGGAAGGTGAAAGGGTCCCATCCCTGATTTGGGGGGAGCCCTATATGGGAGCCCTATATGGTGCAGGGCCAGAGTATCTTCAGGACCGTCTCCTACAATATACCTCCCTACGACCTGTTAGATCTCACAGGGTTGGCCTGCTACGGGTTCCGTCGGCTAGACAGTGTCGACTGGCGGGCCCTCGGGCGAGGGCCTTCTCTGTGGTGGGCCCTACTTTGTGGAATCAGCTACCCCCCCCCCCCGAGATCCGGACTATCCCCACCCTATTGGCCTTCAGAAAAGCTGTGAAAACCTGGCTTTTTCGGCAAGCCTGGGCCTAATCGTTGATAGATGTAGGCCCATGAGTGTGTGAATGATTGAGTGCTTTTAATGTTCTTATTGTGTTTTAGCTATGTTTTTTAAATTGTTTTATATTATATTGTTTATATTGCTGTTAGCTGCTCAGAGTCCCTGCTGAGTTGAGCAGCATACAAATAATAATTAGTAATTAGTAATAACCATCTTGTCTTATTTTGGGGAGGGCAGTTGCTATTCTTTGTAAGGGGGGCTTTGCAGGCTCAGGAAGGGAGACATTCCTGGGGGGGGGGCTGATATTGGGTAGGGGGTTGGCTGGAAGATGAAGGGCTCCCATAAATTATTTGAGGAGGGGTCTTGCCCTCTGGAGATGCTAAAAAGGGGATCTGGGTTTGCAGAAGGGGTGGGGTGCATTTTGGAAATGGGTCTAGTGGCTGAGTGGGGGGGTCTGTCTAGGGGGGGCTGACATTGGGTGGGCGGCTAGCTGGAAGATGAAGGTGTCCCTTAAATGATTTTGGGGGGAGGTCTGGCCTCTGCATCTTGTCTTCTTGTGTGGGAGGGGGCTGCTATTCTTTCTGGGGTGGTTGCAGGCTGAGGAGGTTCTTTCTGGGGGGGATAATATTGGGGGGGGCTAGCTGCAAGAGGAACAGGTCCCATATTTTGGGCCAGGGGGCCTGGCCTCTTGAGAATGCTAAAAGGGGATTTGGGTTTGCAGAAGGGGGAGGTGGGGGTGCATTTGGGAAATGGGTCTGGGGGCTGAGGAGGAAGTCTGTCTAGTGGGGCTGCTGGTGGGTGGGCTAGCTAGAAGATGAAAAGGTCCCATAACTGATTTGGGGGGGTGTACTCTGGAGATGCTAGGATCTGCACTTCGGGGGAATTGGTCCAGTTTGGTATGTCTAAGCTCTGATGACGTTCCCTAGTTGGGTTGTGAGACGTCTGCAAGAAAACCACCGAGCCCAGAAAGCACCGAGGACCCCACAATCCTTCCTCCTCCTCCTCAGCACTGATGATGTTACCTAGTTGGGCCACGAGACGACTGCAAAGAAACCACCCAGTTCAGAGAGCACCAAGGACCCCAGAGTCCTCTCTCCTCCTCCTCCTCTCTGCAAGCCCTCCTCCCTTCTAGCACTGATGATGTTCCCTAGTTCGGTCGTGAGATGTCTGCGAGAAAACCACCAAGCCCAGAAAGCACCAAGGACCCCAGACTTCCACCCTGAGCTATAGAGGTTATCTTCTGTTAATTGAAATTCTGTGGGGTCCTCTGTGTGAGCGTGGGGTGTTTTTTTTTTTCAGATGTCTCATCACCCGACTAGATAGCATCATCAGTGCTCATCAGAGAGGAAGGGGAAGAGGGGAAAGGATTGTGGGGTCCTTGGTGCTCTGTGAGCTGTGTGGTTTTCTTGCAGACGTTTCGTTACCCAACTAACTCATCTAACATGCTGTGAGCCGCCCAGAGTCCCCAGGGAGTGGGCGGCATAGAAATCCATTAAATTAAATTAAATTAAATTAAACTAGGGAACAGCATCAGTGCTGGAGGGAGGGAGGAGGAGGAATTTGGGGTCCTTGGGGCTCTCTGAGCTTGGTTTCCTTGCAGACGTCTCATGACCCAACTAGGGAACATCATCAGTGCTAGAAGGCACTGTATATAAACAGAACAAACCCCACTCCCTTCTAGCACTGAAGATGTTACCGAGCTGCATCATAAAACGTCTGCAAGAATATAATCCAGCTCTGGGAGCATCAAGGCCCCAGAGTCATCATTCTCCTCTTCCTCCTCCTCCACTCTGCACACCCTCCTCCCTTCCAGCACTGATAATGTTCCCTAGTTGGGTCATGAAATGTCTGCAACAAAACAACCCAGCTCAGAGAGCACCAAGGATCCCACAGTCCTCTTCTTCTTCCTCCTCCTCTTCTTCCTCGTCCTTCTCCCTTCTTCCTCCTCCTCCCTTCTTCATCTTCCTCTTCCTCCTCCTTCACCTCCTTCTCTTCCTTCTCCTCCTCCTCTTTCTCTTCCTCCTTCTCCTCCTCCTCCTCCTCAAACCCCCTCCCTTCCAACACTGAAGCTGTTCCCTAGTTGGGTCACAAAACATCTACCCGAAAACCTCCAAGCTCAGAGAGCTCCAAGGACTCTGGCAATTCCCTGCCCCTTCCCCCTGGGTTTGAGATAGAAGTTTCCATAGAAGTTTCCAGAGGCTCCTCTTGTTGGACCGCTCCATGGGCTGTCCCGCACCCAATTTTTAGTTTTCAGAAATGCGCGAGGGATACCGTTTTGAATCACGCGCACGGGATTGGCGAAATCCGAACTACCAAGGAGAGCCGAACAACCCACCAACGACACAAGCTTGGTTTGGCCATTATCCCAGCACTGAAATATTGTCTAATTTATTCCAGCAAGGTTTTATACATATATATATTCAAACTAACAAAGAACTGATAAAGAAATAAAGGGAGACTAGCATAGATCTATTTCAAGCTAATTAGCTCTCATCAGCTAGCCATACCCTTCTAGGATTCGAACTTGGGCTGCTTGCCTTGTTAGGCAGTGCTTTTACCCTCTAAGCCACAAGTTCTCCCTTATCAGCTGAGCCAGGGGAAAGATGAAATGTTTTTCTGTTGAGTCACCTGGTATACCCAAATATGGGAGGGAGCATACTGCTTCCTTTATATCTATATATCTATATTTCAATCTAACGGTATATCTATCTCTTTATCTAATCCATCTATCATCTATATATCTATCCTGTATCTCTTATCATCTCTATCATCTATCCATCTATCTTTATCCATCATTATCTAATCTATCTATCATATCTATCTCATCCATCCATCCATCTCTCTCTATCATCTCTATCTTATCTATCAAAACCCTGCTGGAATAAATTACTGTATATAATGTGTGTGTGTGTGTATGTATATATATACACGCACACACACACAAAAATATTTTAAAAGTCTTTTCTGTAATCTGGGAATTTTAATCTGGGTTTCCCGACCGTAACGACCATCATAAACACAATTTGCAGTTCTCTACTTCTTCGGAGTAAAATGATGGGATGTGTTGGGATTTTCGGCTTCGCCTATTGTTGCGGGACCAGACCCCCCCTGCATGACTCCTGCCTCAGTTTCCTGCATGCAAAGTGTTTGCTGCAGGAATATAGTACAGTTCAAGTCTGAATGATGCCTCCAGTTTTGGAGACCACGATATTTTAAAAAAAGGTGTTGAGACTTTGGAAAGAGTGCAGAGAAGAGCAACAAAGAGGATTAAAGGCCTGGAGACCAAAACACATGAAGAAAGGCTGCAGGAAATGAGTATGGCCAATCTATAGTAAAGGAGTAGGGGGGACATGATAGCAGTATTCCAATATTGGAGGGGCTGCCCCAAAGAAGAGTGATGTCAACCTATTCTCCAAAGCAACAGAATGCAAGACAAGAAAAAACGGATGGACCAAGGAGAGAAGCAACCTGGAATTAAGGAGAAATTTCCTAACAGGGAGGACAATTAACCATTGGAACAGCTTGCCTTCAGATGTTGGGGGTGCTCCATCGCTGGAGATTTTGAAGAAGAGACTGGACATCCATTTGTCCGAAATGGTCTTGGAGGTGGTCTAGTCCAACCCCAAGCAGAAGACCTTTACAGAATCATAGAATGACAAAGTTGGAAGGGACCTCGGAGTTCATCTAGTCTAGCCCCTACTTGAGCAGGAGACCCCTATAGAATAACAGAGTTGGAAGGGACCTTGGAGGTAATCTAGTCCAACCCCCTGCTCGAGGAGGAGACCCCTATAGCAGTGATGGCGAACCTATGGCACGCGTGCCACAGGTGGCACGTGGAGCCATATCTGCCGGCACACGAGCCGTTGCCCTAGCTTAGCTCCAACGCGCATGTGCATGCTGGCCAGCTGATTTTCAGCTCACGCGGAGGCTCTAGGAGGGTGTTTTTAGCTTCTGGAGAGCCTCCAGGGAGGCGGGAGAGGGCGTTTTCGCCCTCCCAGGCTCCAGGGAAGCCTACTGGGCCCACCGGAAGTCGGGAAATGGGCCATTTCCGGCCTCCAGATGGCTTCTGGGGGGGAAGGGGAGGCCATTTTTGCCCTCCCCAGGCATTAAATTATGGGTGTGGGCACTTGCGCGTGTGAGATAGCGCACATGCACGAGCTTTCGGCACCTGAGGAAAAAAAGGTTCGCCATCACTGCCCTATAGAATAACAGATTTTGAAGGGTCCCCGGAGGTCATCTAGTCCAACCCCCTGCTCAAGCAGGAGACCCTTACAGAATCATAGAATGATATAGTTGGAAGGTACCTTGGAGGTTATCTAGTCCAACCCCCTGCCTAGGCAGGAAACCCTACACCCTTTCAGACAAATGACCATCCAATCTCTTCTTAAAAACCTCCAGTGATGGAGCCCTTACAACTTCCATTGGCAAGCAGTCCCACTGGTAAACTGTCCTCCCTGTGAGGAAATTCCTCAATTGCAGCTTGCTTCTCTCTTCGATGAGTTTCCATCTGTTGTTTCTTGTCCTGCCTTCCGGTGCTTTGGAGAATAAGTGGACCCCCTCTTCTTTGGGGCAGCCCCCCAAATACTGGAATCCTACTATCATGTCCCCCCTTACTCCTTCTTTTCTCTTGATTGGCCATACTCAATTCCTGCAACCGTTGTTCGTATGTTTTAGCCCCCAGGCCTTTAATCCTCTTAGTTGCTCTTCACCACACATTTTCCAAAGTCTCAACATCACTTTTTGTAACGTGGCGACCACAACTGGACGCGGTAATCCAGGTGTGGCCTTACTAAAGGTTTACAAAGCGGTACTACTACTTCCCATGATCTCAGCTGTACCCTTCTGTGAAATGAGCCTCCATATGGCGTAGGTAAAGATCATCTTTTAACGACCCCATAATCCCATGATGGCGAACCTATGGCATGCGTGCCACAGGTGGCAAGCGCGGCGGTGTCCATTCCTCTTCCGGGTTTCCGGTGCACGCATGCGCACCGGCCAGCTAGTCTTCTGGTTACTGGTGCGCATGCACGCTCGATGATTAGCAGGCCTTCACGCATGAGGCTGTGCCAGAAACCGGAAAATCAGCCAGCCAGCTGATCGTCGTGCACGCATGTGCGTCAGTAACCAGAAGACTATGCTGGCCTGCGTACACCGGAAACCGGAAGTTTATTTTGCGGCGCATGCATGCCCACTGGGCAGCTCCTCTTAGCGCATGTGCGCACCGGCCATGCCATTGACGCCCGCTGCCCGGGATCCACGTTGGAGGCCGTTTGCACTGGCAAAGCAGCGCTCCTCCTCCTGCCAGCCTCACTGTGAACCTCAGGGTTTGCCTTACCGAGGAAGGGGAAAGGTCCTGGTGTTGGGGGAACCCTCTTTGCAGAGGCAGCGGCGGCTCCTGCCAGCCTCGCTGTAAACCTCAGGGTTTGCCTTACTGAGGGGGGGGTGGAGAAAGGTCCTGGGGGGGGAAACGTCCGTGGTGCCAGCGACTGCAGCCACGCTCCGGAGAAGCTTCATTGGAGCGCCGATCAGCTGTGTGCATGGCGGCGGCCAGCGCAAGAGAAGCGGGACGCCAGACGCTCAGCTCTGCAGCCCCGCAGAGCCGGTTGGGTGATTTCCGGCATGCCGGCGGGGCTTGCCTACATAATTTTGCCGGCGCCGCTGTCTCTTTGCCGGCGCGAACAGCTTGCCGGCGCTGCCTCTTTGCATAGGCAGTGGTGCTGGCAAAGTTATGTAGGCAAGCTCCACGCCCCACCGGTGCAGGCCATGCTGGAAATCGCCTGACCGGCTCCGCAGAGCTGAGTGTCTGGCGTCCCGCTTCGTAATCCTTTGCAGGGTGGAGTCCGGCCACCTGAATGGAGCTAGCAGAGTGTTTAATGGCCAGATGCCCTTCCTGTTGCAATGCAGTGTTATATTCAGCAGATATATTATCAACGTGCCCAGAGAGAGAAATATCTGCCTCTACCTAGGATCGAACTCACAGCCTCCTGATTGTGAGGCGAGAGCTCCACCTCGAGGCCACCACACCACTCGCGTAGGTAAAGATTGATCCTTGCTGATCTTATCCTGTATTCATTTCAAATGCTTTGATGCAACGTTGATTTGCACGAAATTTCATAATCGTTAGAAATCCTTGGCCGCGTACGATCTTCGGAGAGACATCGGGCTGTTCCTCGGGCTTATGACCGCCATCGAACCCACGCATTCTGTTGGTGAGCGAGACCTGTGTTTTAACACACTGTTCAATTGAAATTGGAATTTTTGTATGTTATAAAAGAAAATCAAAACTTTAAAAAAAAATAATTTCCACCTCAAGCTCAAGCTTAGCCGCCCTGAGTCCCTCGGGAGTTGGGCTGCATAGAAATGTAAATAAAATAAATAAAAATAAAACCAGAACAGAACCTCGGCTCATCCGGAGCTGCTCAAGGTCCAGCAGCAGAAGACAACTCACAACTTGGCAACAACTACGACTTGGCAACCTGAGTTGGGGTGTCACTTGGAAGAGCCACAAAGAGGGAATATGCAGGAGGAAATAATTTCCTGCAGACAATCAAGAGTTTCTCAATCTTTCCAACGTGGGGACCGTCGGCTTTCAACTCCCAGAATGCCCCAGCCAGCAGAGAGAATTCTGGGAGTTGTAGTCCACACACATCTTAAAAGTCGGCAAGGTTCACAGACGCAGGATGAAAATACACCGATTTCATTTGTGTTTGAATCCCACCGTCCGTTTAGTGAGGGTTCGAAGTTCCGATGGCACTGGGAAAAAAAGGGACTCAGGACCGTGTCTCACACTTACGACCGTCGCCACAGCCCCGGGATCCACACCCAGATGCTTGGCAACGGACTAGTCTTTATGATGGGCGGCCTCACGCGATCCCCTTTTCATGCTGTTTCGACGAGCCAGGTCAGGGGACGGATGGACGTGTGACTCGTTGAACGATGGTGGCCAGGAATGTCATAAAAGGAGGCAAAAATGGACTTAAATAGCAATAGCAATAGCACTTTACTTATATACCGCTTCATAGTGCTTTCCAGCCCTCTCTAAGCGGTTTACAGAGTTCAGCATATTGCCCCCAACAATCTGGGTCCTCATTTTACCCACCTCAGAAGGATGGAAGGCTGAGTCAACCTTGAGCCTAGTGAGATTCGAACAGCTGGACTGCTGAACTAGCAATCAGCTGAAGGTCGCAATGCTGCTTTTAACCACTGCGCTATCTCAGCTCCCAGGCTCCTAGAAAGGCTCTGGAGCCTGGGGAGAGCGAAAAATGGGCGTGCCATTGCATGCTGGGAGCAGGGGGGTCATGCGTGCATGTGCGGGGGTGCATGGAATTATGAGTGTGGGCACGCACACACGTGATCCCCGCATTCCCCCCCCCCCTTTTGGCACGCGAACCAAAAAAGGTTCGCCATCACTGCTCTATATCAATAACATTTGGGTAAATCGGTGCCTCCATTGTGGAGAGCCAGACCGGTATTTCCAAATAATGTTCTTTAATTTTCTCCCATACTACTAATAATGCATTCCTAACGTAGTGTCTTTGGAAATAGCTATGTATTTTGTTTCTTCCATACCCTAAAAAAGCATGCCAACCTAATTCAAGATCATGTCCCTCTAAGGTCAATAGTCTCTTGTTCCTCAAGCCAATCCATTCTTTCACCCAAGTAAGTATCGAAGCCTGGTAGTACAATTCCCAATCTGGTAGCCCAAAACCACCTCTATTTTTAGAATCTTGCAACATTTTCAAACTTATCCTTGCTTTTTTCCCTTGCCAAATATATTTTAATATTGTTTTATTTAATTCTTCAAAATATTTCCCCCCAGTTTTATTGGTATTGTTTGAAATAAATATAGTAATCTTGGCAAGATATTCATTTTTATAGAGAGTACTCTTCCCATCAATGATAATTGTAGATTTTTCCACTTCTCCAAATCCATTTTAATTTGTTGCGCCAATTTATAATAATTATCTTCTTTAATTGTTACACACCTTGCCATTAATTGAATTCCTAAATATTTAAGTTTCTTGACTATCTGTATACCTATTTTCCTCGTTCTTTTTTCTGTATGTCTAACATTTTTAACTATTGTTTTGGTTTTTTCTTTATTTTCAGTCCTGCAACTTCACCATATTCTTCTATTTTCCTAATTAGTTTAAGTCCATTTTCTTGTGGGTCTTCCAAGATAAAAGCCAAATCATCTGCGAATGCCTGTAGTTTATATTGTTCCTTTTTTATTTCCATACCTTTAATTTCTATATCTTGTCTAATATTTCTATTTAACACTTCCAATCTTCTTCTTCAATCTATCTTCTATCTATCTATCTATCTATCTATCTATCTATCTATCTATCTATCTATCTATCTATCTATATCTATCTATCTCTATCCTATATTATATATACTGTATATATATATATATATATATATATATATATATATATATATATATATATATATATATATATATATATATATATATATATATATATATATATATATATATATTTATATATATATATATATATATATATATATATATATATATATATATATATTTATATATATATATTTATATTATAATTATATTATATTATATTATATTTATATTAATATATTTATATTATATTATATATTATATATTATTATTATTATTATTATTATTATTATTATTATTATTATGGCTGTATGTATGTATGTTCCAGCATAACTCTGGAACACCTCGAGCAATTTCAACCAAACTTGGTACACATATGACTTACTATCTGGCGACAAATAATGTGGGGGTAAGACACCCCTAGCACCCCTAGGGGTGGCCTTTCGGAACATTGGTTGTGTTCTGTACACTGAGCCTAGCTCAGCGTTTTTCTGAACAGGCCTTTTTCTGAACAGGCCTCACACAGTAGGCCTATGAAGGGAGCCTGATTAGGCCAGTACAGAGGCCTTTGATTGAGCGTGGCATGGCCTAAGCCCGTGATGACAAACCTATGGCACGCGTGCCACAAGTGGCACGCGGAGCCATATCAGTGGGCACGCGAGGTCAGGACTGGCGCGCATGTGCGCACCGGCCAGCTGATTTTCGGGCCTTTTGGGCCCACTGGGAGTCGGGAAACAGCCTGTTTTCAGCCTCCGGAGGGAGTGGGGAAGGTCCGTTTTTTGCTCTTCCCAAGCTCCTAGAAAGGCTCTGAAGCCTGGGGAGAGCGAAAAACGTGCCGGGGGGGGTGTCATGTGCGCATGCTCGGGGGGGCGCATGGAATTATGGGTATGGGCACTCGCACACACACACCCGCCCCCCCTTTTGGCACGCGAACCAAAAAAGGTTCGCCATCACTGGCCTAAGTGGATCGCCCACCCCACCTCACTGCGGCAGCCCGATCTTGCAGGGAACAGCTTCGGCCTGTGTTCCCAGGATCATCCTTCGCCCCAACTCAGGCCTAGGCCTCCCTCACACAGTAGGCCTACGAAGGCAAGGGAGCCTGATTAGGCCAGTACAGAGGCCTTTGAGTAAGCGCACCATGGCCTAAGTGGATCGTTCGCCCCCACCTCACAGCTTCGGCCCATGTTCCCAGGATCGTCCTTCGCCCCAACTCATCGCCCCAAGGACGGGACCACCCCAACCGAGGCAAAACAGGTATGGAGGCCAGAGAGGAGACCCAGCCTATTTCAGCAGGGGTGGAGGAGGCGCAGCATTGGCCAGCTCAGGGATTTATATTCCAGTCCCAGTTTGAGGAAATGGTAAAACAGGTGGTGGCAGAGGCGGGGGGGGGGTGTGTGCTTCTAAATCCTCCAGCTGTTCACAGGTTCCGTAGCTGGGATTTGAACAAGGTCCTTATACTTTTAAAACCCTGTAAATAAAATTGCTTTTATTTGACACTATAAATATAATTCATTCCTTTTCCTGTCTAATACAAGATTGGGATAAATAAATACCTGGGCAACGCCGGGTCATCAGCTAGTGTCAATATAAATAGTAAAGGAGATAATTTTCATCCTTGTCTTGTGCCTTTTTTTATATTAAAATTCTCTTGTCATATCTCCATTTACCATCACCTTTGCCGTTTGTTTATTGTATATTGCCTTTATCATGTTAATCTCTCACCAGAGTCCATACATTTTAGTTGTGACAGCATAAATTGCCAATTCACATTGTCAAATGCTTTCTGCGCATCTAAGAAGATCAACGCCATTTGTTTTCCAGAATGTGCTTCATAATATTCCAACGTATTTAAAATCGTTCTCTTGTTTTTAATCTGTCTCTTAGTCAAGAAACCATTTTGGTCTGGATGTATAAATTCATTTAGAAACCTTTTTAGTCTCTCTGCCATTATTGAAGCATATATTTTGTAGTCAGCATTCAGTAAAGGTATGGGCCTATAGTTTTTTATCTGCATCAAATCTGAGTCTACTTTCGGAATCAGAATAATATTTGCTTCCATCCACGAATTTGGTACCTTCTCATCAATCAATACTTCATTATAGACTTCCAACATTGATGGGCCTAGAGCAGGGGTCGGAAATCGCAGCTCGCGAGCCACAAGCGGCTCTTTGGGCCCTTGAATGTGGCTCTTCTCAACAACCCCCAACTCACTAACTCTTACCCCTAAATCTTTTCGCCACACCTGCAAGCTGCTGAGGCTCTCTTCCTCTCTGTGCACGCATCCTACATTCCCAGCCCTGTTGCTCTTCCCACGGTTCTCCCCAGAGCCCCCTGCTGCCTTTCTGCCCCTCGTCACGCACCCACGGAGGTGTCATTCCTAAACAGCAGGACCAAACCCGGGTTTTAAGTCCACCACTTTTCCTCCAATCTGGGTTCTGTTGCTAACATTCCCTCCCCCCACTCGTAACGCCCACAGGAGCAAAAAGCACAGACACGCTGCTTTGCATGCTGGGAAACGTAGTCCGAGCTTAGTTCGGGACTGGGAGGCTTGCTCCGTACTCAGCATTCGATCTGCTTGGTGACAAAGGCACCACTCGCAAAGAAAAGATGAGATAAAGCAAGGGGCTGTGGCGTGGGGAGCATGCATGAAGTTTGCATCGAAGTGATTCCCATTTCCTGAGTCCAAACCTCTTTTAATAAGCTCCAGGAGAGTTTTAGTTTCGGGGCTAGCTGCATTGCATTGAAAAGGGAATCTCTAATGTCTATGGAGATTTTCAGTCATCCAGGTTATGGTTGTCCCAAAAGTGCTTTTCCAAAAGGCAACAGGACTTTCTTGGGTTTTCTTTGAAAACGTTTCACTTTCATCCAAGAAGCTTCTTCAGTTGAAAGGGAGGGAAGGACGGAAGGAACTTTGGGAATTACTGGCGGTTTTGATCCTTTGGATCCATCTGCAGCCAGATATCTTCCAATTCATTTGGAAGATTTTCTGCTTGTTCAAAAGTGGCACTTGCTAGAGATCAGGAGGTCTACTGCCAGGAAATAGTGGAGGATTTTGCTTCATTCTGATTAGCTCTCGCCCTGATAGCTTTATGCTACATCTGAGCCCAATCCATCAACGTTTGTCAGAAACAAGGCAAGGCTTGATTTTAAATCTATACTGGGAGGGGGCTCACAGGGTGAGGGCAACCTGTCTAGAACTGGGCTGCTAAGGGACAGTGTAACAGTGAGGAGCATAATGAAATGCCCACAATTTGGCTTGCAAATTGAATTTTGCAGAGGCACCTCTGCTGACAGTCCAGTGACTGAGATCAAATATCCTGCAAGGCCAAATCACAGCTGGCCTGATTAAAATGAGATCGCACTGATGCTGTTACCTAGTTGGATAATTAAACGTCTGCAAGAAAACAAACTTTAGAGAGCACCAAGGACCGCTCAGAGAAGAGAGAAAGATGCATCTTAATCACTGTATTTATTTTAAACACCATTTAAAACAATGGTTTAAAACTTATTTTTTGGATATTTGTTTCATTAACTGCAGTGGACTTTCCAAATTGAAACACCGGTTTCAGTATATTACAATATTACTGAATAAGCAAAACACACATCAAAACTGCTTTGTGACGCACTTCATATATGAACTGCATGCCCAAGAAAGATCAATGTTTGTAATGTTATCTGTCAGAGGGGGAGAGAGAGACAGAGATACAGAGAGAGGGAGATAGAGATAGAGATACGGAGAGAGGGGGGAGAGGGAGAAGGGGAGAGAGATACAGAGGGGAGGATATAGAGAGGGAAAGGGGGAGAGTGCCATACAGAGATGCAGGGAGAGGGGGAGAGAGGAAGAGAGAGATACAGAAAGAGGGGGGAGAGAGAGAGGGGGAGAGAGAGATACAGAGAGAGAGAGAGAAAGGTTTTGTGGTTCCCAGTTCTCTGCCCTAATGACCGGCTGGGTAGGTGTGGCTAGGGGGTCATGTGACTGGGTGGGAGTGAGTGATGTCGAGTTGGCCACGCCCACCCAGGTTTTGTGGCTCCCGGTGTTTTTTTTCTGTGGGAAACGGGTCCAAATGGCTCTTTTGAGTGTTATAAAATTCTGCCGGTAGCCCATCTGGTCCTGGTGTTTTATTGTTCTTTTGTCTCTTAATTGCTTCTGACAATTCCATCATTGATATTCGTTCATTTAACACAGCTTTCACTGTTTCTGGTACTTTAGGTAGTTCCGCTTTTTCCAAATATTCTTTAATTTTCTCTTCTGAAACTTTCTCTTGCTCATACAACTTTTCATAATAATCTTGAATTATTATTTTTTTAACCTCATTTTGGTAATATAAAGTTCCTTTCTCATCTACCAGCCTATGTATCAGTTTCTTCTCTTTCTCTCTCTTCAATTTACAGTATATGCCAACCATCTTTCTGGTTTATTTGCATTTTCAAAAAAAATCTGTTTAGCATTTTTTATTTTTTTGTCCCAATTCTTCTTTATCTAGTAGATTCATTTTATGTTTTATTAGTTCCATTTGATTTTTTAAGATCATCATGTTTGGTTCTTTCTGCAATTCTAATTCCAGTCTCTTGTGTTCTTCTGCTAACGTCTTTTGGTTTTGTTTCTTTTTCTTATTTTTTTGCCCTGTATATGTTATACCTAGTCCCCGAATATATGCCTTAGCAGTGTCCCATACATTTTGTAATGAGGTTTCTTCTTTTCTATTCTCTTTGGGAAAAAAGTACATTTCTTTTTCCATACTTTGTATAAATTCCTTGTCTTTTAGTATTGATTGAGGTGGAAATTCTTGAGCATGCCCGTGGTGCACAACAAGGAAACTCAGGAGGAAGAATTCCTCCAGCCCCAAAGAGTTTGAGCAGAGGAAGAGCATAACTCATTCCTGTGTTTGTTTGTTTGTTCATTCATTCATTCAATTTTTGTCCTGCAGATGAGCATAACTTATTCATCCATTCATTAGAACACTGCAGAAGGGCATCATTCGTTTGCTTGTTCGATTTTTATCCTGCAGGAGACAATCCCTCATAAATTCATTTGTTCATTCATTCATTCATTCATTCATTCATTCATTCATTTACAGTGGGGGGGGAAAAGTATTTAGTCAGCCATCAATTGTGCAAGTTCTCCCACTTAAAAAGATGAGAGAGGCCTGTAATTGACATCATAGGTAGACCTCAACTATGAGAGACAAAATGAGAAAACAAATCCAGACAATCACATTGTGTGATTTGGAAAGAATTTATTTGCAAATTATGGTGGAAAATAAGTATTTGGTCACCTACAAACAAGCAAGATTTCTGGCTCTCACAGACCTGTAACAACTTCTTTAAGAGGCTCCTCTGTCCTCCACTCATTACCTGTATTAATGGCACCTGTTTGAACTTGTTATCAGTATAAAAGACACCTGTCCATAACCTCAAACAGTCACACTCCAAACTCCACTATGGTGAAGACCAAAGAGCTGTCGAAGGACACCAGAAACAAAATTGTAGACCTGCACCAGGCTGGGAAGACTGAATCTGCAATAGGCAAGCAGCTTGGTGTGAAGAAATCAACTGTGGGAGCAATAATTAGCAAACGGAAGACATACAAGACCACTGATAATCTCCCTCGATCTGGGGCTCCATGCAAGATCTCACCCCGTGGGGTCAAAATGATCACAAGAATGGTGAGCAAAAATCCCAGAACCACACGGGGGACCTAGTGAATGACCTGCAGAGAGCTGGGACCAACGTAACAAAGGCTACCATCAGTAACACACTACGCCGCCAGGGACTCAGATCCTGCAGTGCCAGACGTGTCCCCCTGCTTGAGCCAGTACATGTCCGGGCCCGTCTGAAGTTTGCTAGAGAGCATTTGGATGATCCTGAAGAGGATTGGGAGAATGTCATATGGTCAGATGAAACCAAAGTAGAACTGTTTGGTAGAAACACAACTCGTGTTTGGAGGAGAGAGAATGCTGAGTTGCATCCAAAGAACACCATACCTACTGTGAAGCATGGGGGTGGAAACATCATGCTTTGGGGCTGTTTCTCTGCAAAGGGACCAGGACGACTGATCCGTGTACAGGAAAGAATGAATGGGGCCATGTATCGTGAGATTTTGAGTGCAAACCTCCTTCCATCAGCAAGGGCATTGAAGATGAAACGTGGCTGGGTCTTTCAGCATGACAATGATCCCAAACACACCGCCTGGGCAACGAAGGAGTGGCTTCGTAAGAAGCATTTCAAGGTCCTGGAGTGGCCTAGCCAGTCTCCAGATCTCAACCCCATAGAAAACCTTTGGAGGGAGTTGAAAGTCCGTGTTGCTCAGCGACAGCCCCAAAACATCACTGCTCTAGAGGAGATCTGCATGGAGGAATGGGCCAACATACCAGCAACAGTGTGTGCCAACCTTGTGAAGACTTACAGAAAACGTTTGACCTCTGTCATTGCCAACAAAGGATATATAACAAAGTATTGAGATGAACTTTTGATATTGACCAAATACCTATTTTCCACCATAATTTGCAAATAAATTCTTTCTAAATCAGACAATGTGATTGTCTGGATTTGTTTTCTCATTTTGTCTCTCATAGTTGAGGTCTACCTATGATGTCAATTACAGGCCTCTCTCATCTTTTTAAGTGGGAGAACTTGCACAATTGGTGGCTGACTAAATACTTTTTTCCCCACTGTACTTGATTTTTATTCTAAAGACGACCATAACTTATTAGTCTCTAATGGTCTCATTAGAGACCATTCGTTTGTTTGTTTGTTCATTCATTGGATTGTTTATCCTGCAGCAGACAATAGCTCATGTATTCATTTGTTCATTCATTCAATTTTTATTCTACAGTAGACCATAACTTAATAGTCTCATTAGAGATCGTTCGTTCATTCACTGGATTGTTTATCCTGCAGGAGACAACAATAGCTCATATATTCATTCGTTTGTTCGTTTAATTTTTAATGGTCTCAGTAGAGACCATTCATTCCTTTGTTCGTTAGATTTTTATCCTGCAGGAGACAATACGTCATATATTCATTTGTTCGTTCATTCATTCATTCGATTTTTCTACAGAAGACCATAACTTATTAATCTCTAATGGTCTCATTAGAGACCGTTCGTTCATTCATTCATTCATTCATTCATTCATTCATTCATTCATTCATTCATTCATTCTATTGTTTATCCTGCAGGAGACAATAGCTCATGTATTCATTTGTTCGTTCGTTCATTCGATTTTTATTCTATAGTAGACCACAACTTATTAGTCTCTAATAGAGACCATTCATTCATTCGTTCGTTTGTTCATTCATTCATTCATTCATTGGATTGTTTATCCTGCAGGAGACAACAATAGCTCATATATTCATTCATTTGTTCATTCATTGGTTAGATTTTTATCCTGCAGGAGACAATGCCTCATATATTTGTTTGTTTGTTTGTTTGTTCATTCATTCGTTTGATTTTTATTCTACAGAAGACCATAACTTATTAGTTTCTAATGGTCTGATTACAGACCATTCGTTCGTTAGTTTATTAGATTTTTATCCTGCAGGAGACAATACCTGATATGTTCATTCATTCATTCATTCATTCATTCATTCATTCATTCATTCATTCATTTGATTTTTATCCTGTCTAAAGGTCTCATTAGAGGCCATTCATTCATTAGTTCATTCATTCATTGTATTTCTATCCTACAGGAAAGCATAACTCATATTTTCATTCATTCATTCATTCGATTGTTATCCTGTAGGAGACATTAACTCATGTATTCATATGTTCATTCATTCATTCAATTTGTATCCTGCAGGAGAGCATAATTCATCAATTTTTTATTCCGCAGGAGAGCTCAACTCATGAATTCATTCATCTATTTCATTTTTGTCCTACAAGTGAACATAACTCATATATTCATCCATTCAGTTGTTCATTCTTTCCTTACGGTAGATTTTGATCCTGTAGGAGAATATAACCCATGTATTCATTTGTTTGTTCATTCCTTAAATTTTTATCCCGTATGAAAGCAGAATTCATATACCGTATTTTTCGGAGTATAAGACGCACCGGAGTATAAGACGCACCTTAGTTTTTGGGGAGGAAAATAGGGGAAAACAATCTGCCTACCAGGAATTCATCTGGCTAGCATCCTTAGTCTGGTCAGCTTCAGCACATTATTTTATCCCCTGGTTAGGACTTAAAAAAACCTTCTTCTGAGAGAGTAACAATGAAAGAGCATGCAAGCCAGTAAGAGCTGGGAAGATCGTTAGCACCTAGTTAGGGCTAGAAAAAAACTTATTCAGAGCAAGTAGGGCAATGAAAAACCCTGCAAAGACTTAGGGCTGGAAAAACCTTCTTCTGAGAGAATAACAATGAAAGAACCTGCAAGCCAGTAAGAGCTGGGAAGATAGTTAGCACCTGGTTAGGGCTAAAAAAAAACTTATTCAGAGCAGCTTCAGCACATTATTTTATCTCCTGGTTAGGACTTAAAAAAACCTTCTTCTGAGAGAATAACAATGAAAGAGCCTGCAAGCCGGTAAGAGCTGGGAAGATAGTAAGCACCTGGTTAGGGCTAGAAAAAAACTTTTTCGGAGCAAGTAGAGCAATGAAAAAAAATTCTGCAAAGAGTTAGGGCTGGAAAAACATTCTTTGGAGAGAGTAACAATGAAAAAGCCTGCAAGGTAAGAGCTGGGAAGATCTGTTAACACCTAGTTAGGGCTGGAAAAAAAAGCTGCATTCGAAGTATAAGACGCACCCAAATTTTCAGCCACTTTTAGGGAGGAAAAAGGTGTGTCTTATACTCCGAAACATACGGTATTCATTTGTTCATTCATTCATTAGATTTTTATTCTGCAGGAGAGCATAATTCACGTTTGTTCATTCATGCATTCATTCATCCATCCATCCATCCATCCATCAGGGAGGCATTTCTTCAGCGGGTTTTGCTCCATTTTCTCTCCACGGTCGCTCAGTGAATCGCTGCAGTTAATAAGTTAGTCCCACAGTTCTTAAGCGAATCGGGCTTCCCCATGGACTCTGCCTTGTCAGAAGGTCGCAAAAGCGGATCACCTGACCCTGGGACACTACAACCATCGTAAATACGAGTCAGTCGGAATGTTGATCGCATGACCACGGAGTTGGGTGCGATGGGCTTAAGCCTGAAAAACTGTCATAAGTCCCTTTTTTCAGGGATTTTGCATGTTTGGATGGTCGCTAAATGGATTGTCGTAAGTCGAGGACTTCCTGTACACCCCCCTCGGCTCTCAAACATTGTCACTTCGAATGATCACTCAGTGAATCATCGTAAATCAAGGACAACCTACAGTGAATACACAGGCACTTGGATGTTCTCTCCCACTGTGTTGTGATTTTAAAACTTTTCTTGGAGAATTGGTACACAATTGTCTTGCTTTCCTGAAGGTGTTTTATTTGATTGATTGATTGATTGACTGAGTGACTGATTGATTATGAAAAATTCTCTCCTTTTTTTCCAGGAACTGGATCATTTCGGTCTACCAGAGATGTTCTCCCTGAATTCATGTAGAAGAGGTAAGAGTTCGATCAAGCCAGGAGTAGAAGGGTTGGGGTGTAAAAATCCTTGCGCTTACAGAACCTTCGAATAACAGAAGGGACCTTGGAAGCCATCTAGTCCAACCCGCTGCTCGAGCAGGAGACCCTTACAGAATCAGAATGACAGAGTTGGAAGGGACCTCTGAGGTCTTCTAGTCCAACCCCCTGCTCAAGCAGGAGACCCTCTACCATTTCAGACAAATAGGCTGTCCAATCTCTTTAATAGCCTCCAATGATGGAGCACCCCTAACCTCTGGTGGCAAGTCGTTCCACTGGTTAATTGTTGTAAGTACCATATCAAGAAGTTTCTCGGACTTCTGGTTTGGCTCCGCAGGCATCGAGGACGCTCCTCGTCGGGCGCCTATTCCGAAGTCCTGTAAAAGCCGCCAGAACAGCTGTCTGGCGGCTTGAAAATCTTCTCCCTGGGATTAGGGGAGAGATGAGAGCTCGACAGGTGGGGTAGAGCCCCCCTAGTGCCCCAGGAGACAATCTGGGGCGCGAAGGGTGAGGGCTCTCAAGGTAGCCTGTCACTTGTTCCAGGACCTCGGACGCCTCCGCTTATGCAGAGCAAGATGCCGCGACCACCTCTGCTTGTAAGATGGGATTTACAATAACTTGATGCATTGCAGACAGCAGACAGAGAAAGGCAGGAGACCAGAATGGCAAGTATCCTAATTTTTAACTCCATCGCGGACTTTCACTTTGGGAAGTTACAAAGTAGCTGAGTTAACAAGCAACAAAATGGTGATTGAAGAATTTTGAGGGCGTGAAAGTTATAAAGTTTCGTTTCGTTAGCAGCCCTCTTCATGGAAACCTCTGACTTTGAAAAAAAAATTTTCTTCTCTTTGATTTTGGATTAAAATAACAATTCAAACTTTAAAACCTAAATGGCTTCAGCATTTGGAAATAATTTTTTTACTTATGGATTTGGTTTTTTCTTTGTATACTTCTGAAAACGCTGGACTTTGATGAACTCTTTTCTCTCTCTGATTTTGGATTAAAACTAAAAGTTTAATCTTAAATTTTAAATGGCTTCTAAACCTGGAAAGACTTTTTAACAAAAGACTTGAGTACCCCTCTGTTTATACTTTAAGAATGCAATCCACCTCTTACTCAACACCCCCACAGACTTTAACACCTGAAAACTTATTTGATGCTTTAAAAGTTATGAAGAATGAACTGGTTATGGAATTTAACTCAAAAATTAATGAAATTTAATAGACGTTCTTGAAGAAGGCGTGGCCAGCGCCGCGGCGGTACGGAGCTTTCCCCTCTCCTGCGGGAAAGCCCCGATTCTGCCCCGCCCGGGGACCCGGTCCGGTCAGGACCGGGTCAGAACCACCCAGAAGGGGTGGGGAAGAAGAGGAGTGTCTGTCGGCGGATTGGGGGGGCTGCAAACCCCCCAGGGAGCCGACTTTGTCTCCTCGACCGGCGGCCTATGAAGACGGCTATTCAAAATGCCGTCATTTAGCCGCGGCGGTTCACATCTGCAAGGATTGGATTCGGCGATTGGAGTCATCTGGGAAGGAAAGCTTTTTGAAAAACGTGCTGGAGAAGTTGAAGAGGACGGAGGCTGGTGAGTCACATAGCCCAAAGAAAACTTTTTTAAAAAAAGAAACGTTAAAATTTAAAGGGGAAAAAAAGAGACCGGAAAATTAGGAAGCGGCTGCTAACTATGTGGATACAATGGTGGAATAAAATCAAAGAGACTGGTAACTAAAGCCCAACTATTAAAGATTTAGAACTGTGCTTAAAGAGTGGATATAGATGGAAGAAATTTGGGGATTAAACTTGGAAGGATTAATTGGAAAAACAGAATTGATTGAAAACGGAAAATTTCAATAGGACAGAGGAAAGAAATTTGACTTGGAGAGTGCCATCTGGTGGTTGGAAATTTTTTTGCTGCGGAAATATTCTTATGATGTCTGGATAGTAGTGGCCTTGAACAAAGAACAGCTGTGAACTTTGGAAGAGCAGTTGTTTATGGTGTAAAAGAAAATATTTGGATTGAGAAGGAGAAGAACAAAAACAGGACTGAAACTTTTAGCAACAAACAAGGAACGGAAAGACTGTTTGGATTATATGGATAAGACTGAATTTGAACATAGATTGACTACAGAAAGATTTGGCTTTCCAACCATAAAATAGGTATTTACAAATTGAAAAGGCTTTTGGACTACATCTCTTCTTAGCAGCTGGATGGACTGTTATATTAACAATTTGTGATTTAGAAACAGCTGGAGTTTGTCAAACTTGTGGACTTAAGTACTGACCCTAAGGAAACAAAGTGATCAAAGACTGAACTTTTTTTAAGCTTCGCAAAGATGGAGAAAGCTGACTACGAAGAATTGGTTGAGTTTATGAAGGACCTCTTTGAAAATTTTAAAGAAACTATTTGGAGTATCTGAGACAGGGAAAGATGAAGTACAAATGGGGGAAAAACTGGATAAGAGTACAGAAGAGGAGAGGAAGAGAGAAGAAGAAGACATCATGAATGATGATGAAAATAACTTTGAAAATGCAATGCTGATTAATGATTGTGATAATGATAAATATCCCACTGAGTTTAACAGTGAAAATGGAGATAAAGATAATAGCTACAATGATACTAGAGATAATGATATTAAGAATAACTATGTCCAGAGTGAGGATAAGGATTTTGAGATACATAAAATAGAAAAAAGAATGGAGAAAAGCAGATACATACAGATAGTAAACTTAAGAGGGAAGAAAAGAGCATGGGGAAAGAGAACCTTTTGGTATAAAATTAAAAGACAGAGGGAAGAGAATTTAATTGGATGGGGGTGGATGAAATATAGAGATAAAAACAATTCAGTAGAGAAACAAAAAGGGAATGGATGAAGATATTATATTGTGGAAATGTTTCCTTTTTTCTTCTCCTATCTAGAATTAATATTTTATTAAGAGTTTGAACTTTTTTTCTTTTTTCTTTCTTTTCCTGGCCTTTTAAATATAGACCAATAAGCATCTAATGAATTAGAAGATTTGATATTTTTTAGATAAAACAAGGCAAATCAATATGGGAAGTATGAATGATAAATATGAATAATAGAACTTGAAAGACACACTTTGATTGCTCACTTTTGCTTTCTTTTTCTTGTTACATACGAATTTGTTTAAATGAAAAAATTAAAAGGGAAAAATATATTATTTTAAGAGTTAAATACTTGATTTAATAATCCAGAAATAATTTTGATGACTAGTAATTGCTAGATGGCTAAAATAAATGTTAACTAATATGGAAGGATGAATGATAAATATGAATATTAGAATTTAAAAGATATATCTTGATTGTGTACTCTTCTTTTTTTCACATATGAACTTGTTTAAATGAAAAACTTTGAAAGGGGAAAATGTATTATGTTAAGACTTGAATATTTAATTGAACAATCTAGAAAGATTTTGATGATTAGTAATTGAAAAAGTATATTATGTCAGTGTATTATTTTTATGTTTTTTTTAAAAGAAATAGGTTTAAAGGGGAAATTTAAAAATTATATATTCCAAGTGTTAACTGTTTAATTTGAGGGTAATTAACTAAAGAAGAAACTTTTTGATTAAACATAAGGAATTGGAAAGTACAAATTGGGCATTTAGTTTGCGATAAAATAGATGGTAAAAAATATATGTATAAACAATGAATAAAGAGACAAAAAAGGTGGAGGAAGCAAATGGGCCCAAAAATTCAAGAAGTAGGAGAATAACAATTAATGAGGGAATCAATGAATAGCGGAGAAATTTAGGAGTAGAATTGAAAAATAACGGGTGAATATCCCAGATGACAGAACTAGATTTTCTTTTTTTTTCTTTTTTTTTCTTTTTTTTTGTGGAGGTAAGATGAAGCTAGAAGCATATATCTAGAAACAAAGTACTATACAAATATAATAACAATAACAAAAAATTTCTTTTTCTTAAGAAGCAAATGAAGAGCTTAAATTTGAGATTGTATCATCAGTCTGTTAAATACAAGACAAAAGAGTACTCAAGGAAGGTCAAGAGGGTGTAAGAGGAAGTAGGGGAGGAAGAGAAGGAGTAGAGAGTAGAGGAGTGAAGGAGTAAGAAAGTAGGAGGAGATGATGGAGGAAGAGAGGGGGAGTGCAATGGAAAGAAAAACAGAATAGACTGATGATTGATGACATAAGCATAGGTATAAGATGTTGATTTTTTGAATGTTGGAATACAAATGTAAAATTGTGTATTTTATTGTAATAATTGAAGGTATATGCTCATTGAAATGTAAAAGTGGTGGAGGAAAAAAATAAAAAAAAAATTGAAAAAAAATTTAATGAAATTAATGAAAACATGCAGGCTGCCCTAGAGGAGATTTAATTTAATTTAATTTAATAGATTTGTATGCCGCCCAACTCCCAAGGGACTCTGGGCGGCTAACAACATATAAAAACATTGTTACATATAAAAACATATAATTAAAAAATTTAAAAAAACATCTGACATTCATAAACCAAGGGGGGAGACCCAAATATAATCTAATTGGTCTCACTTTCACCCCGCCTGCCGGAAGAGCCAAGTTTTTATTGCTTTACGGAAGGCCAGCAGGGTGGGGATAGTTCTAATCTCTGGAGGGAGTTGGTTCCAAAGGGAGGGGGCTCCCACAGAGAAGGCTCTCCCCCTCGGCCCTGCCAACCGGCATTGCTTGGTCGATGAGACCTGGAGGAGACCAACTGTGGGATCTAGCCAGTCGTAGGGAGGTATGCGGCAGGATGCGGTCCCGAAGGTACCCTGGCCTTGAGCCATGTAGGGCTTTAAAGGTCAAAACCAACACCTTAAATTGGATCCAGAGACTAATGGGCAGCCAATGCAGCTGGCGGAGAATGGGTGTTACGTAGGCACACCCACCACAGCTCACGCTGTGCTACCTATGTTATCTTTCAGCTGTGCTACCTATGTTATCTTTCAGCTGTGGCTAGGGGGACCTTTGCACAGGTTCGCCTGGTGCACCAATTGCGACCCTACTTGGAGAGGGAGGCTCTACTCACAGTCACTCACGCCCTTATCACCTCCCGGCTGGATTACTGCAACGGGCTCTACATGGGGCTACCCTTGAAGAGTATCCGGAGACTACAATTGGTGCAAAATGCAGCCGCGCGAGCTGTGGTGGGTGTGCCTAGGTAACACAGAATTTGGGAAGTTATAGGACAGATGGAGAGATGAACGAAAATTGACATTTTGCAGTAAGAAGATTCATTGACTATTGAGGAAATGACCCTGATGGTTGTGTTTTCTTTTTTTTTTGTCTTTCCTTCTTTTTATTACTATATCTTAAATCAATTAAAGATTTAGAATTATTGTGAAATTAGTAATTTGATATATTGTAATGTTAGGTTATTAATAATGTGTTTGACTCTTAGATTATGTTTAAAAATTTCTGAGTTATAAGGGGTTAAAGAAATATAGAAATACTGGAATTAACAATTTGTTAGAATATTTTAAATTTTATGTATACTGAAGAGGTATAATGTTGGAAGAAGGAAGTTTTACTTAATATTGAGGAAATGCTGTTGATGGTTGTAACTGAATGAAATGGTGAAAGAAAGATTTCTTCTTTTTTTTTCTTTTTTCTTTTTATTATTATACTTTAAAGATTATATAAATCTTATATAAAGGAAAGATATTTAGTGGAGTAAATTATCAGCCTGAGATATCGAAATGATGTTTGATTAACAATATGCTTGATTTTTAGACTATGCTTAAAAGGTTTTGAGCAACAAGGAGTTAAAGATTCAAAGAAATGTGGAAATTAAGAATTTGTTAGTATAATTTAAATTTATTTTATTGAATATTATGCCCTGTGCTTTCTCTGGGAAGTCGGGGGGGGGGAGAGGGGGGGAGGGGAGGGGGAAGGGGGGGAGAAAAAGAGAAAAATGTTTGTACTTTGTACTAATAAAACTTTTTGAATTAAAGAAAAAAGTCTTGCAGACGTTTCATAGCCCAACTATGTAACATCATCAGTGCTAGGAGAGGAGGAGGAAACCGACAGTGGGCACCTTGGTGCTCTCTGAGCTGGGTGGTTTTCTTGCAGACATCTCATGACCCATCTAGGCTACAACATCCACCTACTCTCCGCCATCCCCTGGTGATGTTCCCTAGCATTCGAGGGCACCCTGCATTGAGGAACTGCGGTTGTTGCCGCAGTGGCGAAATCCTGTTCTGTTCGCCTGGCTCCGCACGAGGGCCCTCTCCCTCTCGTCTCCTTCCTCGTGGACGCTCTGGCCCCGCTCTCGCTTCCCCCTGCCGTTCCACGCTCATCCTGGCACCGCGCGGGGTCGCTCTCTTTCATCTTCCCCACCACGGACGCTGTGGCCACGCTCTCTATCTTCCCCCTGCTTTGCCGCACGGGGGCGCTCCCTCTCCTCTCCCCCGCTGCGGATACTCCGTCCGCGCTCTCCTTGTGCTCCGCCTAGTGTACCCTCTTCTCGTCGCCGCCGCCGCCCTGGACTCTCTGGCATCGCTCTCGCTTCCCTCTGATCCGCGCTCGCCTTGGCGCCGCTTACAGATGCACCCACTCATATGTCTTGTCGCGGACGTTCTTACCGCGGTCCGCCTAGCGGACGCTCTTCCTCTTGTCTCCTCTGCCGCGGATGCTCTGGCTTCCCTCTCGCTGCCCCGACTCTCCTGAGATCCGCATGGCAATCCCTTGCCGGTTTTTGCGGGGCCTCCTGCGGGGGGGGCTTCACGGGAGCCCCCAGCTTGGTGGGCCCTTGGCGATCCCGCTGCTACACCCGCGTAGCCGGGACGGAGGAAGCGGAGGAGCCCGGCTGGGAAGGAGACATGGGCCGGGAGGGCGAGGAAGCGGCCAGCCTGCGGCTCTCCCCCACCAAGCTGCCCCGGGATAAGTGGGGAGGGGTCCCTATGGGGCAGTATCGGGGGGGAGGACCTGTATCCCAGGGTAAGTGAGGGGGTCTCATGCCCCCCTTTTGGGGCCACGATCAGGGGGATTGAGCCCCCCCTTTGGGGGCAGGATTGAGTGGGATTGAGCCCCCCCTTGGCAGGATTGAGGGGGATTGAGCCCCCAACATCCGAGACCACCCAGTACCCCTCAAGTTAGTTCACCTTCGCTTAACGTAGGACATCCTGACTGTCTGCAGCTGGTTTCAACTTCCGGACCGCCGGAAGATGTGTCGAACCAAGAAAAAAGGACACGGTACGTTCCCGATCGACAAGTTGTCGGGTCGAACTCACAACCTCCTTGTCCTGTTTTTACAACAGAAACCAGAGATTTGCTGAAGGAATTCCCGCAGCCGAAAAACCTTCTCAACAGCGTCATCGGACGCGCCCTCGGTATCTCCCATGCCAGAGACAAATTAATCTACATCCATTCCAACGGGCCGCGAAAAAAGGTATTTTTTTTAAAAAAAAGCAATTTAACTTTTTAACTCCAGGGTCCGAAGCCCTGGTTAAATTTCCTACGAGCCGAACTCAAGAATACAGGTAGTCATCAACTTACGACGGCTCGCTTAGTGACCAAAGTGAACGACAATGGCACGGGGGAAAAATTAACTGCGGGTCGTTTTTTGAGGCTTCGGCGTTCCCGCAGTCGGGATCGAAATTTCAACGTTTGGCAACTGACTCATATTTATAACCGTCTCAGCGTCCCGGGGTCAGGGGATCGAAATTCCGACATTTGTCAACCAACTCGTCTTTACGACCATCGTAGCATCCTGGGGGGGTTCCCATGATCCCCGCTTCGCGACCTTCCAATAAGCAAAGTCCACGGGGATAAAAGCCAGATTCGCTTTCACGGCCTGGTTTCAGGGAATCCTCAATGTACGACCACAATTGAGCCAGCAATTTATATTGTCGAGTAAGAAATCTGTTCGCTGAGCCTTTGACCCCATTTTGCGACTTTTCTGGCGGCATTTGTTATGTGGCAAATGGTTGTTAAGTGAATCTGGTTTCCGCTTTGATGTTGCTTGTCAGAAGGTCGCAAAGCGGGGATCACATGAATCTTGGACGCTGCAACCATCGTAAATGTGAGTCGGTTGTCAAACATCCGAATGTAAATGACGTAACGTAGATGCCGCAACAGTTGTAAGTGTGAAAAATGGTCATAAGTCCCTTTTTTCAGGGATGATGTAACTTGGAACGGTCACTAAATGAACTTGTAAGTCGAGTACTATCTGTATTGACAACTGCAGTGATTCAATTAACAACTGTGGCAAGAAAGGTCGTAAGATGGGAGCAAGACTCCCTTAACTCTCACGGCTTAACAACCGCAATGGGGAGTCATCATCACAGTCGGAAGTGGAGGATGAACAATAGTTTGCTTGACCGCTTTCTGTCATGAGTTAACGACCACAATGTGGAGGCTCCGTCACAGTCGTAAGTCGAGGATTAAAGGTAGTTTTCTTGTCAATTTTCTGTCACAATTTAATGACCACAGTGGGGCGGCTCCATTACAGTCGTAAGTTGAGGATGAATGATAGTTTGCTTCACTGCTTTCTGTCATGACTTAATGACTGTAATTGGGGGCCTCCGTCACAGTCGTAAGTGGAGGATGAACGATAGTTTGCTTGACTGCTTTCTGCCATGACTTAACGACCGCAATGCGGAGGCTCCATCACAGTCATAAGTCAAAGATGAACGATCGTTTGCTTGACCACTTTGTCACAACTTAACGACTGCAATGGGCAGTCTCCGTCACGGTCGTAATTCAAGGATGAACGATAGTTTGATGGCCACTTTCGGTCACTACTTAACGAATGTAATTGGGGGCCTCCGTCACGATCATAAGTGGAGGATGAACGATAGTTTGCTTGACTGCTTTCTGCCATGACTTAACGACCGCAATGCGGAGGCTCCATCACAGTCATAAGTCAAAGATGAACGATCGTTTGCTTGACCACTTTGTCACAACTTAACGACTGCAATGGGCAGTCTCCGTCACGGTCGTAATTCAAGGATGAACGATAGTTTGATGGCCACTTTCGGTCACTACTTAACTAATGTAATTGGGGGCCTCCGTCACGATCATAAGTGGAGGATGAACGATAGTTTGCTTGACTGCTTTCTGCCATGACTTAACGACCGCAATGCAGAGGCTCCATCACAGTCATAAGTCAAAGATGAACGATCGTTTGCTTGACCACTTTGTCACAACTTAACGACTGCAATGGGCAGTCTCCGTCACGGTCGTAATTCAAGGATGAACGATAGTTTGATGGCCACTTTCGGTCACTACTTAACGAATGTAATTGGGGGCCTCCGTCACGATCATAAGTGGAGGATGAACGATAGTTTGCTTGACTGCTTTCTGCCATGACTTAACAACCGCAATGGGGAGGCTCCATTGTGGTCGTAAGTGGAGGATGAACGATAGTTTGCTTGACCGCTTTCTGTGATGACTTAACAACCGTAATGGGGAGGTTCCATTACAGTCGTAACTCGACGATCTACAGTAGTTTGCTTGACGATTTTCTGTCACGTCTTAATGACTGTAATTGGGAGGCTCCATCACGGTCGTAAGTTGAGGACGAACAGTTCAGACCTGACTCTTCTCTCTCCCCAGAAAGTCACACTGCTCATCAAGTGGCCCAAAAATGTTGAAGTGGAAGGCTATGGGACGAAGAAGATCGATGCCGAGAGACAGGCGGCCGCCGCTGCTTGCCAGCTCTTTAAGGTGGGAATTTCCATGGCGGGTTTCGCACACACCCCTTCTTGGACGGGTCAAGATTTTTTCCTTTTAGCGGGACTCGAAGGCCACGGGGACAGCCGCATCGCTTAACAATGGAACTGGGATACCAACTGACATGGTAACGTACTTTGGTTTCCTTGCAAACGTCTCGTGACCCAACTAGGGAACATCATTAGTGTCAGAAGGAGAAAGGGGGAGGGGGAGGAGACTGTAGTTTGGTAATGAAACGCCTGCAAGGAACCCCACAGTTCTCTTCTTCCTCCTCCTCGCAATCCCTCCTCTCTTCTAATACTGATGATGTTCCCTAGTCAGGTCATGAGACGTCTGCAAGAAAACCACCAAGCTCAGAGAGCTCCAAGGACCCCCCAGTCTTCCTCCTCCTCTTCCTCCTCCTCCCCCCTTCTAGCCCTGATGATGTTCCCTAGTTGGGTCATGAGATGTCTGCAAAAAAAAAATCACCAAACTCCGCATCATCATCGTCCTCCTCTCCGCAAACCCCTCCTCCTCTAGCACTGATGATGTTCCCTAGTTGGGTCATGAAATATCTGCAAGAAAACCACCAAGCTCAAAGAGCACCAAGGACCCCACAGTCCATCCTTCCTCCTCCTCTTCCACTCCACAAACCCCCCTCCCTTCTACCCCTGATGATGTTACCTAGAGTAGTGGCCAAAATTGTGGAAACCTTTTGGGGAAAGTATTTTTGGGGTTTGATGGCTAATAACACCACTTTTTTTTAGTAGTACCATAAAATTATATATCAATGGAAAGATAATTTAATCAAGAATGTAATGAAATGAGGTTTGTTCAATTATCTGTATTCTATGAAAAGTTATAGCCAAATAACCAGAAAAAGGAAACACAACTTGCTTAGGTTGATATCAGGTACTTTTCCTTCATCTGATTGTAGCCAATGAGCATGAGTGTTTAGAGAGCCAATCAGGTGTCTTCTTGTTTTGGCAATGAGCCAATCAGATCACAGTAGGATTCGGTTATTGATGTAATGTATTGAAGCTGAGAGGAGGACATTTGTCAGTGTTATGTGATTGCTATCAAGTTGGTTGGGTTTTTTTGTGTTCTTTCATTTAGTGAGCTTGTAAAACATAATAAAATTAAAGTAATGGTGCAAAGAGTTGACTGGTCGCCCAGAAAGCGATGTAAAATAGTATTATTAAGTGAACAAGGCTACAGTTATAAAGAAATTAGTAGAAAAATTGGTGAAAACTTAACCAAAGGTGGCATTTCAAAGTTTTTGAAGCAGTATAAGGAGACTTAGTCACTACAAAACCACACTGGTAAAGGCAGGAAAAGGTGCACAACAGCAAGTGATGATAGAAGAATTAAGAGACACTGCCTACGTGACAGAAGAAAATCATCTGGGTGTATACAAGATGAAATAGCGCAATGCAATGTGAAGTTGAGTGCAAGGACTGTTTGGCGCAAACTGCAGGAATTTGGCCTAAAATCTAGAATTCCACAAAAAAAGCCACTTTTATCTCTCAAACAAAGGTTGAAAAGACTAAACTGGGCTAAAACCCATGTTACCTGGACAGAGGAACAATGGAACAGTGTTATTTGGAGTGATGAGACCAAGATCTCCCTGTTTGGTAGTGATGGCATAAAATACGTAAGGAGAAGAATCGGAGAAGATTTGCATCCTGATTGCATTACATGTACCGTGAAACACCCAGTTAGTGTTATAATCTGGGGTTGTATGACATCAAAAGGTGTGGGCAGAATTTGTGTGATTAATGGGAATATAAATGGCCAAAAATACATTAATGAAATACTTGAGCCCAAACTGAAGCCTTCCGCACATGATCTTTTCCAAGACAATGAAGCATTTACCATATTTTTCGGAGTATAAGACGCACCTTTTTACCCCCAAAAAGAGGGTGAAAACTTGGGTGCGTCTTATACACCGAATGTAGCCCCAGCCACCCCCACCCTTTGGCCTCTGTCTTCCAGCAATTTACCTGTTTGCAGCAAACAGGGAAGAGCCTGTTAAGACAAGCAAGTCCTTAGCAGCTTCCCGATGCCCAGCTGATTTGCCACGTGCTAAAATGAAACTGAAACTGCAAAGGCAAATAGCTGGGAGAGACACGCAGATTTTTATTTTCTGCTGAACTGGATGAAAGGGGGTAAGTAAATAACTATAAATGTCTGTAGAATGTTCAAATTATTAGACTTATTTTTTAAAGACTGCTTTATTATTGTTCTAGAGCCAGGGGTCTCCAACCTTGGCAATTTTAAGACTTGTGGACTTCAGCTCCCAGAATTCCACAGCCAGCTTTGTTAGCTTTGCTGGCTGTGGAATTCTGGGAGTTGAAGTCCGCAAGTCTTAAAGTTGCCAAGGTTGGAGACCCCTGTAAATCTAGACAACTTAACAAAATAAAGAAACTTTTTAAAATAAATGCTTGCTCTGAAGAGGCCCAGTGCTATTGTATCTTCTTTTAAATAATAGAGAATAATGTATACTTCCAGAAATTTTAATTAATTTTAACAGCTCTGTACAAGTATAGTCTGAAATGTAACAGTGTCCTGTTTAGTATTAGAGTTAAATCCTGACTTACCTTGGAGTAGATCTATTTAAATAATTGGGAGGAGTTAGTGTGACTACATTTAAGAAAACTTTCTGGCATAATGTACATTTCTCCAATTCTTTGCTATTTCTATGGGTCAGGCACACATGCACAGAAATACACAGCAAACAGTGTATATTATCTGTGCTGTTTGCTGTTTCATTTGAGTGATCCTTAAGATACGATGAAATCTTGGCCATTTCAGCCAGATGTGTCACTTTCAATGTCCATTCTTCAATTTTAGGTATATCTTCCTTCTTCCAGTATTGTGCCACCAGTAACCTGGCAGCAGTTATCAAGTTCAAAACCAACTTAGTCTCTATAACAGAACAGTCCATAATTATTCCCAACAAAAAAAACTGTGGTGTAAACTTAATCTTTTTCTTTAAGATATTTTGTATAATCCACCAAATTTTTATCCAAAAAGCCTTAATTTTTTTACAGGTCCACCATATATGAAAATATGTAGCATCCTCACATTCACATCTCCAACATTTAGGATGTAAATTTGGGTACATACAGGCTAGTTTTTTGGGGTCTAAATGCCATCTGTAAAACATTTTATAAAAATTTTCTCTCAAATTTTGGGCCTGTGTAAATTTAACATTTCTGACCCATATCTTTTCCCATGTATCCATCATTATAGGTTCTCCAATATTTTGAGCCCATTTTATCATACAATCCTTAACTAGTTCTGTTTCTGAATCTAATTCCAATAAGATATTATACAGTCTCTTTATATGCATTGGGCCCTTATCTTTTATTTGTACAATCAAATTATCCTCTTTTTTCAAAATACCATTTTTTTGATCATCTCTCCATCTAGCCTGTAGTTGTCTATATTGAAACCATGTTCTGGTTATTCCTTCCTCTCTTAATTTCTCAAACGGTTTTAATTGAAATGATGTTCCACCTTCATAAAGGAGTACTTTATATGTAATCTTATCTAATTTTTGTTCCAAGTTTATGTTTTCTATCGCGTGTCTGGGTACTGTCCATAAAGGTAACTTATCATTTAATTTACATTGATACTTTTTCCAGACACGCAATAAAGCATTTCTTAATATATGGCTCTTAAAGACTTTATCTACTTTTTATCATATACTAAATAAGCATGCCACCCATAATACAAACCATATCCCTCAATATTTAATACCCTCTCTTCCGTTAAATTAATCCAATCCGTAATTGCTGAGAGAACTGCTGCTTCATAATACAATTTTAAATTAGGCATTTTTAAACCACCTCTTTCACGTGTATCCTGCATAATCTTCTGGTTTACCCTTGGCTTCTTCCCTGCCCAAATAAATTTATCTTTACCCTTATATCTTATTTTTTCAATAATTTTTGATTTTTGCTTCTTTCTTAGCATATATGCCAACCATCTTCCTGGTTTATTAGCATTGCTGAAAGTATTAAACTTAGCATATTGTAAATTAGTTGCCGCCTGGTCTGCCATTAACATGTTAAATTGACCCTTTAATAAAGTAATTGTTTCTTTTATTTTCTTATCCATTGGATTAGAGATTAAAGCCCTCTCCTGTCTTTTGATCTCCTCTTCTAATTCTTTCCTTTTTTCCGCTTTTTTCCTTCTATATTTATTGTTCAAATATATCAAAATACCTCTCATGTAAGCTTTACTTGCATCCCAAACCATATCCATGGAGGTACCCTTCTGCATATTATTAACAAAAAATTATTTCATTAATTTCTTACACTCCTTCACATTATCCTCATATCTAAATAAATTATCATTTAACCTCCATGACCTCCTAGGTCCATTTCCATATTCCAATTCCATCCAGACCGGACTATGATCCGTCAGTGTTCTCGAGCATATCTTCATCTTCTTTACCCTAGAAAAAAGGTTATTAGTAATCAAAATAAAATCAATCCTTGAAAAAGACTGGTGTCTATCAGCAAAAAGGAAAATCCTTTTCTTCTGTGTTTCTTTCACGCCAAATATCCCTCAACTCCCAATCCTCCATCATCTCAAAAAAGGGTTTTGGCAATTTAGCTCTTGAAAAAATATTTTGGTTAGGACCCTTCTTATCTTTTTTGACGTCTGGTACACCGTTCCAGTCCCCTAGAAGGATGCAGGTATTGTAGTCCCATTGTATCAACTTTGTGTGTAGAAGATCATAAAATTTTCCCTGTTGTTGGTTCGGAGCGTATACACCAATCACCAATATTTTCTCTCCTTTAATTAAAAGTTCAATAGCTAGAAATCTTCCTTGATCATCTGCTTCAATTAACTTAGCAATCAAGTGTCTTTTAACATATATGACAATTCCGTTTTTTTTCTGTGGTGCTGCTGAAACAAAATGTGTTCCTAATCTTGAATTTGTCAAATGTTTTTGGTCTTGTATTCTAATATGTGTTTCTTGTAGGCAGATCACGTCATTATTAAATTGTTGAAGGTAATGAAATATTTTCCTTCTTTTCTGTGGTAAATTTAATCCATTGACATTCCAGGTTAGAAATCTACTTCCCATCTAAGGGCTTCTGAAGCTTCTGGAACATTGTCTGGGCATCTAGCTTCTTTAATTCCTTTGGTCTTGTTCCTCCCACTGCTTCTGTTTTGGTAGCTTCTTTAGCTACCAGCTGGAATTGCTGTTGAGTCATCTCCTGTATGCGCTTAGTTGTTGCTCTGGTCGCTTAGTTGTCGCTCTAGTTCTCGATCCACATACTGCTGGAGCCTAGCTTGTAGGATTTTAAGCATAACTTTACTAGCATGTGAAATGAGTGCAATGGTGCGATAGTTTGAACATTCTTTGGCATTGCCTTTCTTTGGAATTGAAATGTAAACTGACCTTTTCCAATCCTGTGGCCACTGTTGAGTTTTCCAAATTTGCTGGCAAATTGAGTGTAGCACTTTTACTGCATCGTCTTTTAAGATTTTGAATAGCTCAGCTGGAATACTGTCACCTCCACTAGCTTTGTTGTTGCTCAGATTTCCTAAGGCCCATTTGACTCCACATTCTAGGATGTCTGGCTCAAGGTCAGTGACCACCCCATCGTGGTTATCAGGGACGTTAAGCTTGTTCTTGTATAGTTCTTCTGTGTAATTTTGCCACCTCTTCTTAATCTCTTCTGCCTCTGTTAGGTCCCTGCCATTTTGGTCCTTTATCATGCCCATCTTTGCATGAAACGTTCCCTTCATATCTCCAATTTTCTTGGAGAGCTCTCTGGTCCTCCCTATTCTATTGTTTTCTTCTATTTCTTTGCACTGTTCATTTAAGAAGGCATTCTTATCTCTTCTAGCTATTCTCTGGAATTCTGCATTCAATTGGGTGTATCTTTCTCTTTCTCCCTTGCCTTTCGCGTCCCTTCTTTCCTCAGCTATTTGCAAAGCTTCCTCAGACAACCATTTTGCTTTCTTGCATTTCTTTTTCTTTGGGATGGTTTTAGTTGCTACCTCTTGTACGATGTTGCGAACCTCCATCCATAGTTCTTCAGGCACTCTGTCTATCAGATCTAATTTCTTAAATCTATTTGTCACCTCTACTGTATATTCATCAGGGATATGATTTAGTTCATACCTGAGTGTCCTAGTGCTTTTCCCTACTTTCTTCAATTTAAGCCTAAATTTTGCAACGAGAAGCTCATGATCTGAGCCATAGTCAGCTCCTGGTCTTGTTTTTATTGACTGTATAGAGCAGTGATGGCAAACATTTATTTATTTATTTATTTTAGCGTTCTTCTATGCCGCCCTACTCCCTGGGGACTCAGGGCGGCGTCCCCACACCCATAATGCAATGCCCTCCCCCTGCGCATTCGCGCACAACCCCCCCGTGCTGCTCCCCCCACGCAGGCCTCACTGAAGCCTCTGGACTTCCGGTAGGCCCGTTGTGCCGTTTTCCACCATCCACAGGCTCCGGAGGCTTTCCTGAAGCCTGGGGAGGGCGAAAACAGCCTGCCCCCCGCCCTCCAGAAGGCCAAAAATCAGCTGGCCAGCGCGCACATGCGCGCTGGAGCTGACATATGGTAACACATCACGTGCCCTCAGATATCGCTCTGCGTGCCACCTGTGGCACACGTACCATAGGTTCGCCATCAAGGGTATGTAGAGCTTCTCCATTTTTGGCTGTAGAGCACATAGTCAATCTGATTTCTGTGTTTACTGTCTGGTGATGTCCATGTGTAGAGTCGTCTCTTGGGTTGTTGGAAAAGAGTGTTTGCTATGACCATTGTATTCTCTTGACAGAATTCTATCAGCCTGTGCCCTGCTTCATTTTGTACTCCAAGGCCAAACTTGCCTGTTATTCCATTTATCTTTTGGATTCCTACTGTTGTAGAAAGAAAGGGACCAGCAAGCTCTTTCCAGGGAAGGAATAGGTTTATTGAATTGCGCAGGTTCAAAGCAAAGAAAAAGGCCTGAACCCCGAATACTAATCAGGGTCCTTCTTTTATACATTGGTTTACGTATGCATTTCCTTTGTCCATTTATGGTATACAATTAGGCAGATATATCTTAAAATATCATAAGGAACTGGGAACAGACAGTTAGGCAAATAATACATATATGCACAGATGTTTCCAGGCTCTGTGGTTTGTCCTTGACATTTTAAGGAACAACAAAAGTTCACACAAACGAATATAATACTGTAGACAAAGCAAAACTAGCTTTCTCATGGTCAGCATATCTAGAAAGGATACATATATTATTAGTGCTGACAGGACAGTTCCTTTTTTGCTTAACTAATGGCTATTAAGATGTGTCTATATGCCTTGTAACATTGTCCAGACCTGTCAGGCCTGTTTCTGAGGCCTAATGGATTGTTGCCTCTACTTTATTTCCCCCCTTTGTAACTCGACTTCATTAGCAAGAAGAGTTACATATTCTGGTTCGTGATGGGCTGCTTGGCGTAAGCTTTCATATTCCCACATAGCCATTACCTGAGCAGTTGCCTTTTGTTCGGCTAATAGAGATAAGCTATTAGTTATGGCTTTTACAAATATGGGTAGAATACAAGGAAGGATTACACATCCTGCAGCTATAAGTCCTATTAAAGCTACAATTGCTTGCAAGCCTGGGAGTTTGGGAAACCATTGACCGAATATATCTTTGAGGTTCATTCCCTTCCAGGTCTGGACTGGAACATGAGCTATTTTGACCATTTTATTAGTTATTTCTTGAATTACATGTCCACTATCATCTATTTCAACGCAACAGTTGGAGAGATTAAATTTTCCACAAACACCTCCTTCTTTAGCTAGAAGGTAATCTAAAGCTAAGCGATTTTGCATAATATATGTGCGGGATTTAACTCCTTCTACAGCTAACTTGGTTAGACCTAAAACAGTTTCATTAGTAATTATTTCGATTACAGCCTGTAATCTAATTAAACGGTTTAACATATATATTGGGGTTCTATAACCATAGGTACCGTCCTCAGCCCAAGTGGCGGGGCCATATACTTGAATAATTCTTTCAGGGGGCCACTCATCATCTTTCCAAGTGCCTATTTTCAGGCCTTCAATTACTGAAGTATCTATGGCTCGTTTAGAACGGATGTTCCCAACTTCATCATATACAGGGACCCCCAATACTTGTCGTTGACGAAGAGGCAAGAAGAAAAACCCTGGTTTGATAAGACCTAAAACACAAGATCCAAACCAATGAGATGGTAATTGGCTATATGCATATTTTCCACAAATCCAATACATACCATCTGGCGCTAACCATTTCAGGGAATAATTTTGGGGATCCAAGATGTAATGTTTTAATATTTTTACTGATTCTAGGGCTCTTGCTTCATGGGGCGCTCCCTGACCCTTACCTGACCACCATTGACCATTATTCCAGGCGGATAGGCATCTGAGAGCTCCTACCTGTTGGCATCCAGTGGTATGGTTCCGGCTGTAACATACAGACCCCACTAAATTAGAAGTCAAGGCCCAATTTCCATCTTTTCCTATTGTAGCAGTGAGGTTTCCCACTTTTTCCATCTCAAGTACTGTGGTATAGTTCAGTTCTTGAGCTTCCCAGGGCCATTTTTCTCCCATATTGGTTCCTCCACATACAAAACAGTTGCTCACGTTTAAAATGCTTGCTACACTTTCTGCTAATTCGACAAATGTGTTTACCACTTTGGAGGGTATTTCTTGGAGATTAAGTTTCTCAATTTCCTGATAATAAGACCAAAATAAACTTTTCTTTCGGCCTATTGAGGTTGTTTTTGTTGTTACTTCTAGTTCTAGCAGCGTACCGGGATCTGATCCCTTCCCGTTTATTTGAAATCCCATAATTATGGGTCCAAAAGTGCTTGTTGGAGTGAGGGATAAAATCATAGGATTACATTCGCCCTTTTTACAGTTACTGTTAGCGGTTCCTTTCTTCAAAAATATTTTTAGGGGCCCTACAGGTCCTGTCATCCATGTTGCAAACGAAACACAAGCCCAGTAGGGACAGTAATTGTAGTCAATGTTTTGGCATTCTGCACTACGAGGGCCATTTCTTGCTAAGCAGATATATTTATCATTGAACATATATGTGCGTTCCCAATCTAGACCTCCACAACCCCCTCTGGGAAAACAATTCTTGTTTATAACCGAACAGGCATCAAATTGTAAGGCAACCTGCTGGTTTAATGTTGGAGTTACTACCCTAGTAATTTCCTCTATCCTCCCACAGGCTTTGTGTCTGAGGATAACTTGATAGTCCGTTACTTTGGTAGCCTGTTTTGGATCATAACATTGGATTCCCTGGGAACCATTGCATTGTTTATATGATGTACCATTTAGTGTACAATCTATAAGATCAAAATGTTTACAGGTTGGAGGTACTGAGGTGTGATATACCAACGTGTGGGTAATCTTATCCCCTGTCATAGTAATATGAATGCAATGCTGACATTGTTTGTGTCCAACTATTTCCCCTAGAACCCTTTTTCTTCTTATCCGTTTATGTAGTGGGGATGTATAGGGGTCATCATAAGTGTTGTTTAAGTGTAAACAGGAGGAGGCATAAGGTAAACTAATAGTCTCACAACCAGTTCTGAGCCTACCTTTTCTTCTTCTTGGCTTTGGTCCTCTTATTGTTTGACCAAATTCTGGGCTTATTTCTGGGATGGAGCGGATAATACAAATCCTCTCCCAACCAGGTTTTAACTGATTTATGGCGGTAACACGGTCCCAACCCCAAAATAAAGGATTCCCACAATCTAGCATTACAGGGGGAGTCCTACCTTTATATGGGGCTTGGGCACACATGCCTTTTCGCAGTATGTATCCCACAAATTGACATACCTCAAGGTTAACTGATTGCCTTGTGAAGCAAGCTTCCTTAACGATCTTGTCAAAGGTTTGAGGGAATTGGCAGGGATGAGGCAGTATTCCTATCCAACATTCAGGCTGTAATGTGAGAGGAGGGTGGCCCTCACATTCCCTCCCACGTCCAACAGTATAAGACTGACTAATGTGGGGCTTATCACCTGGCAGACTCCACTGTCCCAAATTGCTTATGCACACACTATTACCAAGTACCCCATTACTACTTAAAAGAAGTATAAGAAATATGTTCCATCGATCTGCTTCCATCTTCATCCTTTCTTCACCCGTGCGTAAAGAGCCAGCTTCCGGGTGTGGCCCAGCAGGGGTTTGTCTTCACCACTGTGCGATGAAAACCTATTGCCGGTAAGGTTTTTACAGAGTGGCCTTGGAGTTACACAATTCCCTATTCTTTTTCCAAATATAAGCAATACACACAATGCAGCCTATTATTACTATTCCTATAGCAAAGCAGCAAAGAATAAAGTTTTTAATCATTTCCTCATTTCCTCAGCCTTAGTTTCATGGGATCATCACTTGGTTGAATGTTCCACTGATCATCTGCTGCTTTCTTGACCCGTGTCCAATGGATCCACGATTTAGATTCAGCAATCTTGATAGCTAGTGGAGATGACATGATTACAACATAGGGCCCCTTCCACCGCCCTTCTAATTGTTCCCATTTCCAATGCTTTACCCACACTCGATCTTCCGGTTGAAACCCATGACATTTAGTGACTAATCTCGGAGGGGATTGCTCAAGTACATAGTTTCTAAGCTTCTCAATTTGTTTATTCAATTCCTGCACCATTTCCATAGCCCATACTCCCCCCTTGTGGCCTAAATCAGGCCATCCTGCTAAACTTCTTCTAAGTAAAGTAGGGGGCCGACCAAACATAAGCTCATATGGTGAGAGCTTATGTTTTCTTCTTGGGGCACTTCTAATTGCATACAGCGCAAGGGGAAGAGCATCGGGCCATTTCAGGTGTGTTTCAGTACATATTTTCGTAATTCTCTCTTTTAGGGTGCGGTTCATTCGTTCACAAGGCGCCGCCGATTGGGGATGGAATGCCGAATGAAACCTCCAGTGTACCCCAATAGCTTTTGCCAATGTCTGATTTATATGATGTACAAATTCAGGACCATTATCAGATGAAATATATGTTGGACAGCCAAAATGCGGAATCAAGTCTTTCAGTAACACCCTAGCTACCTCTTGAGCCTTCTTAGTTCTGGTAGGAAAGGCTTCTGGCCAGCCTGTATATAAATCAACAATAACTAGCATTGCTTTATAAAATCCACATCTAGGCATGTCTGTAAAGTCTATCATTACAGTATCCATTGGATAATATGACACAGGTATAGTCCCAGGCGGTAACAGAGGTCCCTGCCTAGGATTTACTTTCGCACAGGTGATACATTGCGATACCACCTTAGCCACGATTCCAGCTAAACCATCAATGTAATAATCACGAGTTAATGCTGCTTCTAATGCCGACTTCCCCATGTGTGTTGCATCATGGGATGACTGGACTAATAGCCAAGTTACTGAATAAGGTACATATATTCGTCCATCAGGAAGAATGTACCACCCCTCCTTTACCATGGCTTTGAGATCGTTCACTGCCTTTGCACATTCTGTTTGTGAGTATGAGGGTTTGATATCTGGTGGAATCACTCCTAAATCCATAGCCACATGGATAGAAAGATCTGGTATTGGTTCATTCAACCTGAGAGCTGCAGCTTGTGCTTCAGCATCAGCAGCTCGATTTCCTAAAACAACTCTATCATCTCCTCGTTGGTGTCCTTTGCAATGCATAACAGCCACTTTAGCCGGCTTCTGAACTGCTTCAATTAACCTCTGAATTAAATATCCATGCTGTATATATTTCCCTGCAGAGTCTCTAAAGCGTCTTTCCCTATATACTGCACCGTGTGCATGCAATGTCAAAAAAGCATACTTGCTGTCTGTCCAAACATTCAATGTTTCTCCAGTCGCCCTCTCCAAGGCTCTAATTAACGCCCATAATTCAGCCACCTGCGCACTCTTACCACTCCCAAGGGGTCCACTTTCCACCACTTCATCATCATTAACAATTGCATAACCAGCTACTCACATCCCTTCATGGATGTAACTAGAGCCATCTGTATACCAATCATAATCTGAGTTTGTTAAGGGAATGTCTGTCAAGTCCGGTCGGGTGGAATACACACTTTAATACTTGTAAACAATTATGTTTAATGTCTACTTCCGTGGGCAAAAGAGTAGCTGGATTCAGCTTATTTGAAACTATCAACCTAACATGAGGGTTTTCTATCATCATAGCCTGATACTTCACCAGTCTTTGACTGCTTATCCACAAGTGTCCTTTTTGGTCTAAGATAGAGTGAATTGCATGAGGGGTATGTACATTAATGGGGCAAGAAAAAGTAAGTTTGTTACAATCCTGTAACAATTCGGCAATAGCAGCTAAAGCTTTTAAACAATGTGGCCAACCTTGAGCTACCCCATCCAGCTGCTTGGAGAGGTAGGCAACAGGTTGCTGCCACTTACCAAGTTGTTGTGTCAAAACACCTAAAGCCACATTCAATTTCGTGTCCACATACAAGTTAAATGGTTTTTCTAAGTTTGGCAGGGCTAACGCTGGCGCTTTTGTCAAAGCCTGTTTAATCTCTACAAACGCCCGGTTCTGCTCCTCAGCCCAGATAAAAGGGTCCGCGTTGCCCCCCTTAGTAGAAGCATACAAGGGGGCAGCCATCAGGGCGAAATTGGGAATCCAAATTCGGCAGAACCCAGCCAACCCCCAAAATCCTCTGAGCTGTCTTCTGTTTATGGGCGCTGCAATTGCCAAAACTGCCTGCTTCCGCTCTGGTCCTAATGCCCTCCGGCCATGCTCGATGTCATATCCCAAATATCGCACACGTTTTTGCACCAATTGTGCCTTCTTTTTAGAGACCCGATAACCACACTCTAATAATAACACAAATAATGCCTTCGTATTATCCCAACAAGTCTCTTCTGTTTGTCCGGTGACCAAGACATCATCCACGTATTGCAACAAAGTATCTCCTTGCTGTCTGGGTACATAATATAATAAATCTCTGCCTAGGGCTGTTCCAAATAAGGTGGGTGAATTTTTAAAGCCCTGTGGTAATCGGGTCCATGTATACTGCATTTTTGTACCCGTAATTGGATTTTCCCATTCAAAAGCGAACAAAGATTGGCTCACTGGATGTATCGGAATGGTGAAAAAGGCATCTTTTAAATCAATCACAGAGAACCATCTTGCTTGTGGGGGGATCAGACTCAGAAGTGTGTATGGATTGGGCACCGCTGGATGTATAGTCACTGTCATGCTGTTAACTATTCTGAGATCCTGAACTGGGCGATAAGAACCATCAGGCTTTTTGATTGGCAAAATAGGAGTGTTCCAAGGCGATTGTATGGGTACCAGAATCCCTGCCTTTAAATATTTTTGAATGCAATCATAAATGGCAGTTATAGCCTCTCTAGAGCAGGGGCGTTGTCTAATGTGGACTGGGATTGCTGATGGTTTAACCTCAACTATGATGGGGGCGTGGTGTGCAGCATGACCAGGGGGGTTGTCCTCAGACCACAATCCTGGCACATCAAACTCCCTCCACTTCTCATCAGGAGTCACTACCGGCCTGACTACCATTAATCTCCACAATGTGTCTGGTTTTTGTTTGACTGTGATGTATTGTTGTCCTTCATCAAAAGAAATAGTTGCTCCAAGTTTACTAAGTAAATCCCTACCCAAAAGGGGTACTGGGCATTCAGGAATGTACAAAAACTCATGTTGGATTTCTGACCCTTTGAAAGTGCAGGTTACAGGTTTAAGGACTTGTCGTCCTATGACCTGCCCAGATACCCCCTGCACTTGTATTTGGTGTGGTCCTGGGGCAGTGATAAGGTTATTGACCACAGATCTCCCTGCCCCTGTATCAACTAGAAATGAAGTATTATGACCCCCAATATTCAAAGTAACCATAGGCTCAGGGGGGGTCTGTTCCAAGCCTGGTCCCCATCAGTCCGTCCATCCAGTACCAGCCAATCCAATGCCCTCCACTTCAGGTTCTCTTTCAGAGCCGGGCATACCCCTTCCAGCCTGTGCATACTGTGGGTTCCATCCCCTAGCCAGGTGTCTGGGTGGAACCCCCCCCTTCCCACAAAGCCGTGGCCAAAAGGGGGCCGACCTCTCACAAACCTTCCCCTCATCATTCGGCGTGGGCATTCCCTCTGCCAATGACCCTCTGATCCACAATGGGCACATTGATTCGGTCCTAGGGTTCTTGTTCTTCCTTGCAATGCCACCGCCAACAACTCCGTCTTTTTATGCATACGGGCATCCCTTTCCTTTTTCTCCACCTTGTCCCTATTAACAAAAACCTTCCGAGCCACTTCCAACAATTCTGTGGTGTTCTTCCCTAATGCTCCCTCCAATCTCTGCAATTTCTTCCGAATATCGTCATAACTCTGAGCAATAAATCTCTCATTCAGCATTCTCACATTATCTGGTGCCCGCGGGTCAACTTGCGTGTACAACTCATAAGCCTCAATCAGGCGTTGAAGGAAACTCTCTGGACTCTCATCTGCCCCTTGAGTAATCAAAGACGGCTTAGACATATTTACGGGTGGGCTTCCCTGCCTTTCTAAGTGCTCCCACAGTCAAATTCTGGTATTCCCGCAACCGAGTCATCTGATCCTGGACTTTCGGATCCCATCCTGGGTCTTCCTCTGGCGCTCGTTCCGCTAATTCTTGTCTAAAATCCTGCACATTCGGAAACCTATCTCTTATACACCCCCTCACAGCTGCCTTCCATTTCTCCCTCTCTTCCGGTGTCAACAAAGCATTCAACAATTGCTGTATATCCTGCCAATTAGGATTATGAGTTTGCATGATCGTTTGAAACAAATCAGCCATCTCAGTCGGTTTAGCTGACAGAGGCCCATAATGCTGCTTCCAATTCAGCAGATCAGTGGTTGAGAAAGGGACGTACTGAAAACAAGGTCTGTATTCCAGCACTCCCTGTGGATTCAAAACCTGCTGATCCATTTGCCTCAAAGGGGCTACGAAACTTGGTCTGGCAGCAGCTGCCGCTGCTGCCCTTTCAACCGCAGCAGCTTCCGCCCTAGCAGTCGCCACCCTGGTCATTGGACCCACTGGAATATCATCTGCCTCTCTAGCTTCTTCATATTCCTCCTCACTGAAAGCGCTTTCATCTCCCAATTCCTCACTTTTTGCTTTATTTTGTTTTGCTTGTGCTTTCACCTTCTTCCGGAAAACTGGGGCAGCGCTATCCACACCTGCAGCAGCCTCCCCCATACCATCATCTGCAGCTCCTGCTCCCAATGCCCCCAGTGGGGGCGCAAGGGGGATCAAAGGCACTGGTGCATACGGCGGGGGACGCAAGGTCTCTTCTTCCTCATGTATCAACACCTTTTTCTGGCTGTCAGAGACCTTGGTCTCCGACACCTTCACGTCCTTATATCTCTTGGACACAACTTTCAACTTCTTCCCTCTTGGTCTAGCCACACACAAACGAACCATCTCAGCCTGACATTGCAACAAGTCATCTGCTTTCTCTGCTACAGCATCTCCCCACTGATCTATATATTGAAATTGATTAGGATATTTTTCCTCATTAGCTGCTATCAACGATGTGAGATCGTCAATGATCTGGTTCCTAAAAGTACCCTCAGGGGGCCAACCAACACCCATGTGTGGCCATTGTTGCTCACACAAATAGCGTAACCTGTCTTTTGTTACCTTGGGGTAGGGAACCCTATATTGATTATGGTTGAAGTAATTATCAAATCCCTTTAACATGCATTCCAGCGGGGTGCTGGAAACGCTACTACCTCCACCCATCCTAACACGTTGTCACCGGCCGCCAGCCCCGGAACTCACGGCCACTGGACAGAACCGTGGTGACTTACCCTTCCCACACAACCTAACACGGCTTCGTTAGGACACCTGTCCCGAGCCTAAGGGAGAGATCAGTTCCCTTCTTCTATCTTCAAATGAGATAGGTACACTTATTTAATCACATATACTCACCTGAGACGTCTTGTCCTGGCCAGGATTCAGTTCAGACCTCCTTTCCTTCCCTCAAGGGTTCTTGGACTTGCCGTCAGCACCATCGGCCCCTTGGAGGTGTCACTGCCGTCTCCCAGAGGTTTAAACCCCCATGGCGCCTGGAGAATGTTCAGAAGTGGCCCCTCCCAGGGTCCAAGGGGTCGGGCAGCCCTCAGCGCAACAGCGCCTCGCTTAGTGTCCCATCTGGGGTGCCAGAACTGTTGTAGAAAGAAAGGGACCAGCAAGCTCTTTCCAGGGAAGGAATAGGTTTCTTGAATTGCGCAGGTTCAAAGCAAAGAAAAAGGCCTGAACCCCGAATACTAATCAGGGTCCTTCTTTTATACATTGGTTTACGTATGCATTTCCTTTGTCCATTTATGGTATACAATTAGGCAGATATATCTTAAAATATCATAAGGAACTGGGAACAGACAGTTAGGCAAATAATACATATATGCACAGATGTTTCCAGGCTCTGTGGTTTGTCCTTGACATTTTAAGGAACAACAAAAGTTCACACAAGAATATAATACTGTAGACAAAGCAAAACTAGCTTTCTCATGGTCAGCATATCTAGAAAGGATACATATATTATTAGTGCTGACAGGACAGTTCCTTTTTTGCTTAACTAATGGCTATTAAGATACCCGTCTATATGCCTTGTAACATTGTCCAGACCTGTCAGGCCTGTTTCTGATGCCTAATGGATTGTTGCCTCTACCTTACTACTTTAGCATTCAAATCCCCCTTGATGAAAAGGACATCATTTTTTGGTGTTAATTCTATAAGGTGCTGTAGGGCTTCATAGAACCGGTCAATTTCATCCTCTTGAGCACCAGTGGTTGGGGCATAGACCTGGACTACTGTGATATTGAATGGTTTGCCTTGGATTCGAACTGAGATCATTCTGTCATTTTGGGGATTGTATCCCAGTATTGCTTTTCCTACTCTTTTATTGACTATGAAGGCTACTCCATTTCTTCTGAGGTATTCTTGCCCGCAATAGTATACCTGATGGTCATCTGAATTAAATTCACCCATTCCTGTCCACTTTAGTTCGCTGATTCCTAAGATGTCGATGTTCAGTCTTGTCATCTCTTGTTTGACCACGTCCAGCTTGCCTTGATTCATGGATCTTACATTCCAGGTTCCTATGGAGAATAGATCTTTACAGCATCGGACTTTCCTTTCACCACCAGATACATCCACAGCTGAGCATCCTTTCGGCTTTGGCCCAGTCGCTTCACTCTTTCTGGCGCTACTAGTACTAGCCCTCTGCTCTTCCCCAGTAGCATATTGGACACCTTCTGACCTGAGGGGCTCATCTTCCAGCGTCATATCTTTTTGCCTTTTGGTACTGTCCATGGGGTTTTCATGGCAAAGATACTGGAGTGGGTTGCCATTTCCTTCTCCAGTGGATCACATTTTGTCAGAACTCTCTGCTATGACCTGTCCGTCTTGGGTGGCCCTGCATGGCATAGCTCATAGCTTCATTGAGCTACGCAAGCCCCTTCGCCACGACAAGGCAGTAATCCATGAAGGGGAATTTTATGGTACTACTCCAAAAAAAAGTGGTGTTATTAGCCATCAAACCTCAAAAATACTGTACACTTTTCCCAAACGGTTTCCACAATTTTGGCCACTACTGTAGTTGGGTCACGAAGCTTGTCTCTACCTAGCTTGGCCTCCGTGGTGCCATCCAAGCTAATTTCTTTTTCTTTCTTTCTTTCTTTCTTTCTTTCTTTCTTTCTTTCTTTCTTTCTTTCTTTCTTTCTTTCTTTCTTTCTTTCTTTCTTTCTTTCTTTCTTTCTTTCTTTCTTTCTTTCTTTCTTTCTTTCTTTCTTTCTTCTTTCTTTCTTTCTCTGTTTCTTTCCTTCCTTCTTACTTACTTTCTTCCTCCTTCCTTCCTTCCTTCCTTCCTCCTTTCTTTCTTACTCCTTTCTTTCTCTCTCTCTCTCTCTCTCTCTCTCTCTCTGTTTCTTTGTTTCTTTCTTCTCTCTCTCTCTCTCCCCACCCCAGGGTTGGGGCCTGCTGGGACCCCGAAATGAGCTCTTTGATGCCGCCAAGTACCGAATTCTCGCCGAACAGCTGGGCCGCGCCGAGAAGAAGTTGTTTGCCGAAAGCCACTGGCGCTCCAAATCCGGCCCTTCCCTGGCTGACCTCTCGACCTGCTGGCGACGGATGGTGCCCGGAGACCCCGTCCACCCCCTGGAGCACAGTCCCCTCCCCAAACCCCTCCGAAATGAAAAGCTGGAGGAGGGGGAGCTGGAAGAAGGGGAACTGGAGGAGGGGGAGCTGGAGGAAGACGCAATCGACCTCCACAACGGTCTGTCCATGGCGCAGCCATGCGCTCAGACGCCGGCCACAGAGCTCAGGTACGACGTCGGTAACGTCCGTTCCGTGATTTTTGGTCTTTTGTCATCTGCCCTGCTCATTGGGCACAACTTCTGAATGGGCTCGGGTTTAGCAATAGCAATAGCACTTAGACTTATATACCGCTTCATAGTGCTTTAGAGCCCTCTCTAAGCGGTTTACAGAGTTCAGCATATTGCCCCCAACAATCTGGGTCCTCATTTTACCGACCTCAGAAGGATGGAAGGCTGAGTCAACCTTGAGCCGGTGAGATTTGAACTGCTGAACTAGCAGTAGCCTGCAGTGCTGCATTTAACCACTGCACCATCTCGGCTCTTTCTAGAATGCCCAGAAACTTCTCCTGGACATTCTAGAATGCCCAGAAACTTCTCCTGGACAATGTGATGCAACAGAGCAGGCCTTACCCTGCTTGGAGAGCATGAAGAACCTGATTGGGAGGGAACTGGATAATGGTCCATCGTCCCCCACCTTGCTCAAATGTGGGTCGCTTGGTTAGCACTGTCCATCCTCCCTCCGTTTGGTGGTTCAAGGAAGAATGGAAAAAGGGGCTTAAGAGAAAAAGGAAGCCGGGAAGTTGTGTGTTTTTTGTTGCGTGAACACGGGAGAAATGTCTTTGCTTGTGGTTGGGTCAGGGGGTGTGTGGAAACCAGGGGTGGGTTTCACTTACCTTTGCCACCGGTTCGCATCGCGACGTTTCGCACACGCGCGGTCGCTCCGCTCACTCGCGCGCATCCCCTCGCGCTATTTCACTTCCGCGGATGCTCAGAAGGTGGATTCAGCCCGAAACACAGCTGAGGAGCTCATCAGCTGTGCTTCGGGCGAAGAAATAAAGGTCAGTATTAACCCGGGGGCGGGCGGGCTTTTTTCAAAGCACAGAACACTGTGAAGCCATCCAAACACAGAAAAATCGGCCGAAAATTCAGAAAAAAAGATGGCGGCGAGCACGGACGGGCACAGACAGAACCCGATCCGTGATGCCAAAATTACGTCATCAGCGGGTCGCTAACGTTTCGGGCAATCTGGTCCGAACCGGGAGGAACCCACCCCTGGTGGAAACACTCTCATTGGCCTCCAGGCCTTAACAGCGTCCTCCCGTCGTACAGCAAATCCTCGAATTACGACCACAATGGAGCTCCAAATCCCTGTCGCTAAGTGAGAAAGTCACTGGGTGAGTTTTGCCCCCTTTTACGACTTTCCTTGCCACGGTCATTAAGTGAATCCGTGCAGTTCTTAAGTGAGTCACATGGTTAGAAGTGGTATATGGTTTCCTGCCTGAGCAGGGGGTTGGACTAGAAGACCTCCAAGGTCGCTTCCTGCTCTATTCCGATTGGTTCTCAAGTGACTCTGGCTTCCCCGTTGACTTCGCTTGTCGGAAGGTCGCAAAAGGGGATCACCTGACCCCGGGACACTGCACAACTGTCATAAATATGAGTCTGTCGCCAAGCATCGGAATTTCGATCACGTGACCCCAGGGATGCTGTCACGGGCATACGTGTGGAAAATGGTGATGTCACTTTTTCCAGTGAAAATGGTGGTGTTACTTTTTCCAATATGAAAAATGCTAATGTCACTTTTTCAGCGTGAAAAATTGTGATAAGTCACTTTTTCCAATGTGAAAAATGGTGATAAGTCACTTTCTTCAATGAAAAATGGTATGTCACATTTTCAGTGTGAAAAATTGTGATAAGTTACTTTTCTCAATGAAAAATGGTCATGTCACTTTTTTAGTGTGAAAAATGACACTTTTGAGCATGAAAAATGGTAATGTCACTTTTTCCAGTGGAAAATGGTGATGATGTCACTTTTTTCAATGAAAAATGGTGTCACCTTTTTCAGTGTGAAAAACGGTGATGTCACTTTTCAGTGTGAAAAATGATGTCACTTTTTCCAATGAAAAATGGTCATGTCACTTTTCAGTGTGAGAAATGGTGATAAGTCACTTTTTCACATTGAAAAATGGTAATAAGTCACTTTTTCCAGTGAAAAATGGTCATGTCACTTTATCCAATGTGAAAAATGGTCATGTCACTTTTTTCAGTGTGAATAATGGTCATATCCCTTTTTTCAGTATGAAAAATCTTTCAGTGTGAATAATGGTCCTAAGTCACTTTTTCCAATGTGAAAAATGGTCCTAAGTCACTTTTCCATGAAAATGAGCTCAACTCTGAGTAACTATACTAACTTCTTGTAGTTGACTTGCGAATAGGACATGAGGATTTTAATACAGATAGTCCTTGACTTACAACCGTTCATTTAGTGACCGTTCAAAGTTATGACAGTCCTGAAAAAAGTGACTTAGGACCATTTTTCGCACTTACGACCGTTACCACATCCCCATGGTCACGTGATCAAAATTCACACACTTGGCTACTGATTCATAGTTACGACGGGTGTAGGGTCCTGAGGTCCCCGTGATCACCCTTTGTGGCCTTCTGATGAGCCAAGTCAGAGAGGAACCCAGATTCACTTAACAACCGTGTTCCTAATTTAACAACTGCAGTGATTCACTTAACAACTGCGGTGTGAAAAACCGTAAAATGGGGTGAAACTCACTCAACAGATGTTTTGCTTAGCAACAGGAATATGCAGCTCAATTGTGGTCATACGTCGAGGAAGGGGCACCCGTCGTAACTTTGACTGGCCCTTAAACTGTTGGTCATTAAGCGAGGACTACTCTTATGTCCAGCTCTCAAACTCAGTTGAACCAAAGCTAGTCCTCACCTAAACAACCACCGCCGAGCTCCTCCTCTCCACGGCTCAGAGCGAAAGTCCAGTCACAAGTCCCTTTTCCCAGTCCCAGACGGTCGCTAAATGAACGATCGTAAGTCGAGGACTCCCTGCACGCTCCTGGTAATAAAACAGGTAATAAAACAGGCAACAGCAGCAAACAGACGTGCGCGTGGGGCGCAAACCGGACACACACACACACACACACACACACACACACACACACACACACACACACACACACAAATATGACATTTTCTTTCCCCGCGCAGTGACACATTCTCAGTGGAAATGACCGACGACAACACCGCCCTGCATGCCCTGACTCAGTTTCCCCTGCCAAAAAACCTCCTCGCCCAGGTCATCCAGATCGCCACCTCCTCCTCCACCATCAAGGTGAGTTGCCACCCGAACGGGGTGTGTCTGCGCATGCGTAGGTGTCTGTGTGGGCGCACGGATTTCAGCCAAACCGGAGGATACAAACCCGGGTTGTCGTCTTCACAGGAGTACATGCAGTTCCGCACCGTCGGCACCAAAACCAAGATTTGCAAACTGACGTTACACTGGCCCTGCCCGATGACCTTCGCCGCCAAGGGACGTCGCAAAGTGGAAGCGGAGAACAAGGCCGCCGCCCTGGCGTGCCAGAAGCTCAAGGTTAGTATCCCACTGGCCAGATGCAGAAAATATTATAGAATATTGCAGAATGTTACCAAATTACCAAATGTTACCGAATTCTGTTGAACAGGGGTGTCAAACTCGATTTCATTAAGGGTTTCATCAGGGTTGTGTCTGACCTCGGGGGGCCGGGGTGGGTGTGGCCAGCTCGATGTCACTCGTGTTGGGGCCTGTGGTGGCCCAAGTGCTCTGCCAGCGAAAACGGGCTCCTGAGCTCCGTTTTTGGCTGCGACGGCCTCCTGCAACCCTCTGCCAGCGAAAACTGAGCTTGGGAGGGCCGCCCGCAGCCCTCCTGAGTTCCGTTTTCGCTGGCAGAGGCACCGCGGGCCAGTTCGCTGTTTCCAGGGCGGCTCCACGGGCCAGATCTAAGCATCTCGTGGGCCGGATCCAACCCCCGGGCCTTGAGTTTGACACCCCTGCTGTAGAATATTGCAGTTACAGAATATTGCAGAGTATTATAGAATATTACAGAATTGCAGAATATTGCAGTTACAGAATATTACAGAATTACAGAAGATTACAGAATATTAATGAATATTAACGAATTACCGAATATTACAGAATTACAGAATATTCTAGAATATTACCAAATATTGCAAAATTACAGAATATTACAGGATATTACACAACTACAGAATATTACCAAATTACAGAATTTTACAGAATTTTACAGAATTTTACAGAATTACACAATGTTACAGAATTACAGAATTGCAGAATATTACCAAATGTTATAGAATTACAGAACATTATGGAATATTACAGTTACATAATATTGCAGAGTTATAGAATATTATAGAATAATACAGAACTGCAGAATATTGCAGAATTACAGAATATTACCAAATTACAGAATATTACAGAATAGTAACGAATTACTGAATATTACAGAATTACCAAATATAGAATGTTACAGAATTACAGAATATTACCAAATTTAAGAATACTACAGAATTATAGAATATTACAGAATATTAACGAATTACCAAATATTACAGAATTCTACATTATGGAACGTTACAGAATTGCAGAATATTACAGAATATTGCCAAATTACAGAATATTACAGAACATTAATGAATATTAATGAATTAGTGAATATTACAGAATTACAGAATATTATAGAAGATTGCAGAATTACAGAATATTAACGAATTACGGAATTTTACAGAATATTTGCAAATTTACTGTCAGGGTTCCAACAGATGCCCTAATTAATTCATGAGTCTCTAGCCAAGTTTCAAAAGAAAGCCAGTTATTTATTAGGAGCAATATGTTGGCACATACCCAGGCCAGGAATGCTTTACGAGTTGACATTTACAGGATATTACAGAATAATACATTAAATTACAGAATTACCGAATGTTACCCTCTCCCCCTTGATTTCTGGGGACCCCCATATCCCAGCCCTCCAGCTGCCTCACGTGCCCCTCCTTCCCTCCCTGCAGAGTCTCGGTTTAGTCGACAAGAATAACAACCCGCTGAGCCACGCCATGTACAACATGACGTCCCTACGGGAGCTGGGCAAAAACCAGAGGAAGCCTTGCCACATCAAAGTCCCCGAGGCCACGCTGCGCAAGATCGAGAACTACTTGAACCACGTAAGTCGGGCTGAGAGCCAAGGGTCCTAGCCGACGGGAATCAGATGATACAGGTAGTTGTTGATTTGCGACTGCATGGGTGCCCGACATTTCTGCCAAGGGGTACCTTTGTGAAGTGAGCGTCGTCCCGTTTTACAACAGCTTACCACCGCGATTAAGGGAACCGCTGCAGTTGTGAAGTTAGTCGCACGGTTGTTAAGTGAATCTGGCTTCCCCATTGGCAGAAGGTCGCCAAAAGGGATCACACGACCCAGGGACATTGAAACCGTCATAAATATGAGTCAGTGGCCCAGCGCCTGAATTTAGATCACATGACCACGGGGATGCCGCAGCAGTCATGTGAAAAATGTAAGTCCCTTTTTTTTTCAGTGCCGTTGTAACTTCAAACGGTCACTAAATGAATGGTTGTAAATCCGGGACCACTTGAGGTAATCCTTTGGAGCTCAGAATTTCTGTTGCTAAGTGAGACAGTTGTTAACTGAGCCTTGCCCCATTTGATGACCTTTCTTGCACAGTCGTTAAGTGAATCCTGAAAAGGGAAATCCTTGCATCTGTTAAGCGGGGATTATAGGTTGTACTCGATTTACAACCATTCATTTAGCGACCGTCAAAGTTACAACACCGCAAAATAGAACATAACTTAAAATTTCTTAAAAGTGACCACAATTTCTGTCCCTGAGCGAGATGGTTGTTAACTGAGCCTTGCCTCATTTGATGACCGTTCCTGCCACAGTCATTAAGCGAATCCTTGCAATTGTTCAGTGATTCTGGCTTCCCCATTGTCTGCGCTTGTCCGCAGGTCACAAAAGTTGATCACATGACCCCGGGACGATGCGACCATCATAAATACGAGTTGGTTGTCCAGCGTCTGAATTTTGCTGATGTGACCCTGGGGATGCCGCAACAAAAGGTTCTCAGTCACTTTTTTCAGCGCCATTGTAACTTGGAACAGTCCCTAAATGAACTGTTGTACGTCCAGGACTATGTAGATGATAGAGAGATAGAGATACATAGATATGGATGGATGGATAGAGAGAGAGATGATAGAAAGAGAGAGAGAGAGAGAGAGAAAGATATATATACATAGAGAGAGAAAGAAAAGAAAGAAAGAAAAAAGGAAAAGGAAGAAGGAAGAAGAAAGAAAGAAAAAGAAAGAAAGGGAAAGAGAGAGAAAGACAGACAGATAGATAGATGATAGATAGATAGATAGATAGATAGATAGATAGATAGATAGATAGATAGATAGATAGATAGATATGGAGAAAGAGAAAGAAAGAAAAATAGAAAGAGGGAAAGATAGACGGATAGAGAGAGACAGAAAGACAGACGGATGGATAGAGAAAGAGATAGATAGACAAAGATAGAAAAAGATAGAAAGAAATAGAAAGATAGATAGAAAGACGGACGGATGGATAGAAAGGCAGACCAGATATGGATGGATTAGATAGATGATATAGATAGATGGATGATACATTGTGTGTGTGTGTACACCAGTGGTGGGTTCCTACCGGTGCGGTCCACTCTGTCGTCCCGGTAGCGGCCCGCCGATTGCGCAATTTGTGCACGACAGCTCCGGTGCCATCTTCGCCGGTCCATCGCGCAGCGCCATCTTTTTTTCCGAATTTTTGGCCTTTTTTTGCTTCCTGCGCATGCGTGGAAGCAAATTCTCACAAGGGGACGCACGTGAGAGATTTTGGCGATTTTTTGCTTCCGCGCATGCGCGGAAGCAAAATCGCGCAAGGGGACGCGCGCGAGAAATGTGATGCGCATGCAGCGCACCGGTAGGCAGGTAAGAGGAACCCGCCCCTGGTGTACACATATGAGTCACCTTACTGTGGGGATGTAACAACGGTCGTAAGTGTGAAAAACAGTCTTAAGTCACATTTTGTAACTACGAACGGTCGCTAAATGAACAGTTGTAATTCAAGGACCACCTGTATTGCAGACGGCCCCTTCCTCTTCCAGGCCGACAGCTCTCCCGCACGGGGCAATATTGCAAAAGGATCATGAAACCCCCTCTTCCTTTTTCTTCAGTACCCCATCGACTCCCGGGACTCTCGGTCACCCCGGCTGACGGACGACGTGATGAACCTGAGCAAGGAGAGCGGCGGCGCCCTGAGTGACGCCATCACGGGCAAAACCTACATCCCGCTCTCCGAATCGGAAGAGCTCCGGCTCAGCCAGAACCTCCTGGCGCTCTGGAAACGGCGGGGAAACCTGTGGCAGGACAGCCACCCGCTGCCCGTGGACTCCCACAAGGAAGCCATCCTCTCGGCCGTCAAGAAGCAGCCGGTGGTGGTGATCGCTGGCGATACGGGCTGCGGGAAAACCACCCGTATCCCCCAGTTGCTGCTAGAACACTTCATCCTGGAAGGCCGCGGCGCCCAGTGCAACATGGTGGTCACTCAGCCCCGTCGGATCAGTGCCATTTCCGTGGCCCAGCGTGTGGCCCAAGAGCTGGGCCCCAGCCTGCGGCAGAACGTTGGATACCAGGTGCGGCTGGAGAACAAGCTGCCGTCCCGTGGGGGCGCCTTGCTCTTCTGCACCGTGGGCATCCTGCTGCGGAAACTGCAGGGCAACCCCCGGCTGGAAGGGGTCAGCCACGTGATCGTGGATGAGGTCCACGAGCGGGACGTCAACACCGACTTCCTGCTCATCCTCCTGAAGGGGATTCAGAAGCAGAACCGGCAGCTGCGCCTGGTGCTTATGAGCGCCACGGGGGACAACCAACGTTTCTCTCAGTACTTCAGGGACTGTCCCGTGGTCAAAGTGCCGGGCTTTATGTATCCGGTCAAAGAATACTACCTGGAGGACATTATGTCCATGGTTGGCCAACATCGTCACTACGAGATCAAGGTGGGCGCTGGAGCGATCGAAGGGGGGACTCAAAGAGCCATTTGGACCTGTTTCCCACAGGAAAAAAAAAACACCGGGAGCCACAAAACCTGGGTGGGCATGGCCAACTCGACGTCACTCACTCCCAGTTACATGACCCCCTAGCCACACCTACCCAGCCGGTCATTAGGGCAGAGAACCAAGAACCACAAAACCCTTCTCTCTCCCTCCCTCCCTCCCTCCCTCCCTCCCTCCCTCTCTCTCTCTCTCTCTCTCTCTCTCTCTCTCTCTCTCTCTCTCTCTCTCTCTCTCTCTCTCTCTCTCTCCCTCTCCCTCCCTCCCTCCCTCTCTCTCTCTCTCTCTCTTTCTCTCTCTCTCCCCCCTCTCTCTGTATTTATGTCTCTCTCCCCCTCTCCCTGTATCTCTATCTCCCCCTCTCCCTCTTTATCTTCTCCCTCTGTCTCTGTCTCTCTGCATCTCTCTATCTGTGTCTGTGTCTCTTCTCACTCTCTCGGAAAGCCCAGCAAGCTCTCCTTGGGGCTCTTCGCTACTCCTTTTCTTCTTTTTGGAAATCTCATGCACACCCTTCCGGCCCCGCCACAGCTGGCCAGGGATTCGCGAGAGGAGAATGAGGGGGAGGAGGAGGGAAGCCACAACCACGGCTTGGGCTTGTTCCTCAGCCAGCCCGGATTTCCAAAAAGAAGAAAAAAAGGAGTAGCGAAGAGCCCCAAGGAGAGCTCGCTGGGCTTTCCGAGAGAGTGAGAAGAGACACAGACGGAGAGAGAGAGAGAGATACAGACAGACAGACACACACACACACAGAGAGACACACAGAAAGGAGACTGGCTGACAGGTGAGCGTCTTTGGCGAGGGCCCTACGGCTTTCTCCGAACCTGATCCCTGGGGTGGGCGTGTGATGTTCGGCAGGGCCAGCCCCCTTTTCTCGCTGCCATGAGCTGCTTGAAGCCGCGGATGGGCGCTGCGGGCCCGTCCCCCTTTCCATCGTCCCTTCCTCCCGGATCCCATTCCCACCGCACCAGCCCTTGTGTTAGCGAGGCCGGTGTCGGTTGTGGCCAGGCCAGGCTAGTGTCTCAAGGCGGAGAGTAGGTTGCGCATCTCCCCAAGCGACCGAGGCATGCCCAGCACCAACAAGGGCCGGAAGAAGCTCCAGCAAGAGTGAGGTGCTGGAGAATCAGCCCCGGCTGCTTCTCCATCCCCCGCCATCGCCCTTACCTTCTCAGGCCAGGCGAGGAGTGACGGGGAGGGGAGGGGAGGGGACAGCCAGTGATGGGACAGGGAGCCTCAGCAGAGGGCCCAAAGAGCCGCAAGCGGCTCCAGAGCCACGGGTTGCCAACACGCAGGATAGAGAGAGAAATAAAAGACAGAATGGTTGGATAGATGGATAGGTAGAAAGGTAGATAATGGATCAATAGGGATAGAGAGATAGAAATAAAAGACAGGTAGATTGGATGGATAGATGGATGGTTGGATAGGTAGATAAGTAGATAATGGATAAATAGATAGGGATAGAGAGATAGAAATAAAGATGGACAGATAAATAGAGATGGATGGATGGGTAAATAATGGATAAATATGGGTAGAGACAGAAATAAAGACAGGGAGATAAGTAGAGATGGATGGGTAGATAATTGATAGATAGGGATAAAGAGATACAAATAAAGACACAGAAAGATACATACAGATGGATAGTAGTAGATACATATATACAGCTACATATGTCTTGCTTAGTGACAGAAATGTTAAACTCCGTTTTGGTCGTAAGTCAAGGACTGCCCGTCCCGTCTCTCTTTTTCACCCTCCCCCCCCACCAAGCAATCAGACGACGAATGCATCGTGGACCTTGAGCTGATCGCCGATCTCGTCCTTCAGATCGATGCCCATGGCGAACCAGGTGGGTGGCCCTCTACTCAACCATGGTGGGGTCGCCGGAGAAGTGGGTCCAAGCTGGGTTTGGGGGGGGGGAGAATTTACAGGGGTTGCTTTGCTTTGAGTTGGGGAGAACCAATGACAGTTCGTTTAGCCGGTCCTGGTTAGTGCAACTGGCGAATCCCATGGCTTTACCTTAGGGGCGGGACGTTTGGTTTTCCTGGAGGGGTTCACAAGAGAAACGGGGAGAAACCAATGGGGTGTGGACACCCAGACGTGCAATTGGAAAATAATAATAATAATAATGAAAAAGATACTTGGTTGATACCTAGGATGCTGGCAACAACGCATATCAACCATCAGGCCAGTCAATGATATTTGTGATACATTTTTAAATGTTCAGTTAACTTGAGTTTCATGTTTAATGAATAAAAGAAATAATAACAATAGTAATAATAGTAGTAGTAGTAATACTAATAATAATAATCCCAAAACAACAAGAGCACCACTTGAACACCATCGACATTGACAAATTTTCCATCAGTCAATTGCCGAAGGCACCTTTAGTGGGAACAGCTTCTATCCTGCGGCAATATCTGTAACACCGTCAAACATCCAGATTTGCCTATCCCAGGTCCTTGGTAAGGACTCAATAGGTAGACAAAAATGCCAAACCCAGTCTGAACATCTGCCTGACTCTGCGGCTAATAATAATAATAATAACAATAACAATAATAATAACAATAATAATAATAATAATAAATAATAGCAGCAATAAAGGAGAATATTTGTAGCTCGGGGTTGAGATGAGGGATCCTCGGTGCTCTCTGAGCTGGGTTATTTTCTGGCAGACGTTTCACGACCCAACTAGGTAACATCATCAGGGCCGGAAGATGAGGAGGAAGGACTGTGGGGTCCTTGGGGCTCTCTGAGCTTGGTGGCTTTCTTGCAGACGTTTCATGACCCAATTAGGGAACAACATCAGTGCTAGAAGGGGAGGGGGGTTTGAGAAGAGGAGGAAGAGGAAAAGGGAAGGGGGAGGGAGAGGGAGAAGAGGAGGAAGAAAAAGGTGGTGGGGTCCTTGGTGCTCTCTGAGCTTGGTGGTTTTCATGGAGACATTTCATGACCCAACTAGGTAATATCAGAGCTAGAAGGGAGTGGGGAGAAGGAGGAAGAGGAGTGAGGGGGAGAGGGAGAAAGAGAGGAGGAGGAGGACTGTGGGGTCCCTGGGGCTCTCTGAACTTTGTTGTTTTCTTGCAGACGTTTCATGACCCAACTACCGTAGGTAACGTCATCAGGGCTAGAAGGGAGGGGGGTTTGTGTAGAAGAGGTGGAGGAGGAGAAGGAAAAGGAGGAAGAAGAGGAGGAGGATGACTGTGGGGTAATTGATGCTCTCTGAGCTGGATGGTTTTCTTGCAGACATTTCATGACCCAACTAGATAACATCATCAGTGGTAGAAGGGGGTGTTGTAGAGAGGAGGAGGAGGAGCAGAAGGATTGTGCAGTCCTTGGGGCTCTCTGAGCTTAGAAATGTTTCATGACCAACTAGGTAACATCATCAGGGCTAGAAGGGGGTGGGGATTGTGTAGAATAGGTGGAGGAGGAGGACAATGACTGTGAGGTCCTTGGTCCTCTCTGAGCTTGGTGATTCTCTTGCACACCTTCCTCTCCTCGCAAGGAGTTCTACTGGTTACCGTATTTTTCAGACTATAAGACGCTCCAAACTATAAGATGCACATTAGCTTTAGAGGAGGAAAACAAGAAAAAAAAATCTGCGTCCGTTCGCCACCGCTGCAGTACATTCACCACCAATCGCCGCGAACGGGTGGCGGCGATAGGCGGTGGTGGTGATAGGCGGCGGCAGCGATCCCCGCCACCTAGAACAGCTGATCAGCGCTGCACCAACCCCCCCCCTGCCGCCGCAATATTCGCTCTATAAGACGCACAGACATTTTCTCCCACTTTGGGGGGGAGGGAAAGTGCATCTTATAGTCCAAAAAATATGGTAATTCTTCTCCCTCTTAGGAAATTTCCTCTTAGTTCTAGGTTGCTTCTCTCCTTGGTGAGTTTCCATCCATTGCTTCTCCTGCCTTCAGGTGCTTTGGAGAATTGGTGGACCCCCTCTTCTTTGGGGCAGCCCCTCAAATACGGGAAAACCGCTATCCTATCACCCCCTAATCCTTCTTTTCATGAAACTCGACATACCCTGTCCTCTCTTCGCAGGTGGCATCCTCTGCTTCCTTCCGGGCTGGCAGGAGATTAAAGGGGTCCAGCAACGTCTTTTGGAAATCCTGGGGTCCCACAACAGCCGCTACCTTATCTTACCAGGTGAAAAAGAGGCTAGTCCCGCCCTCTGTTGCTCCCCGGGATGGGCCCAGAGCCGAGGCCGGTGGGAACGTTTCGGCTGTATCCGGAGTGTGCTATTACTATAAAAGACACAGTTTGTCCGGGAAAACAAGAATCCAAGATGGATGGTTGTATTCATCTTCTTCCTCTCCCCCCCCCCCCACTTTTTAGTTCATTCCAATATCCCAATGATGGACCAGCAGAGCATCTTCCCCCAGCCTCCCCCCGGCGTGCGAAAAATTGTCCTGGCCACCAACATTGCCGAGACCTCCATCACCATCAATGACATAGTGCACGTGGTGGACAGCGGGACCCACAAGGAGGAGCGCTACGATCTGAAGACCAAGGTTGGCTCCATCAACTGGATGGGGGGGGGCTTCGCGTGGCTTCCCGGCACTTTCGGAGAGGGGGGTGGACTATCCTTCCCCCTTCTCTATGATTAAATCGATGGGCGCTGGGAGACACGCACGTGGGGGGAGGGTCGTCCTTGTGGGGTTCTCCGGGGTCAGGAGATGCTTTCTGACCTTCAATCTTGCTTTCTTCTAGTTGTGGTGGAGTCTCCGCCTAGGGTTAGGGTTATGCATTCAGACTAGGGTTAGGGTTAAGGTTAAGGTTAGGGTTATGCATTAGGGCTAGGGTTTTAAGGTTAGGGCTAGAGTTAATTTTAAGGTTAGGGCTAGGTCTAGGTTAGGGTTATGCATTAGAGCTCGGGTTAGGTTTAAGGTTAGGGCTAGGTTAGGGTTAGGGCAGTGCTTCTCAATTATTTTCTGTTACGCCCCCCCCCCAGGAAGAAGTAAACATTTTGCGCGCGCCCAACTCTCCGATCTGGGCCCCAATAGAATTTTAGTGTTAATATTTATTATTTTACTTCTTATAAGCTGCAAGCAAACTATTGGCTGGGGAAGGCTGCTCTACCCACTTACCTGGGAGTAAGTCACACTGAACTCAGTGGAGCCTGTTTTCAGTTAGGCAGGCATAGGCTACCGTGGTTAGGGTCCTCTTGACACGGGGCCAGGCCAGCTTAATCAAGCCAATGTTTTGGGGTCGCCGGCCTGGCCCATAAGCGCTGCCTCTGCCGGGCACTCACAGCGAATGGTGTGGAAGGAGGCTTTAGGGTGCCGTTCGAAGCTTTCGCCCAGCTGCAGAGGATGCTCCTCCTTGTCAAGCAGCAGGTTCGCCACGCCGTTCATGGCTACCGCGGTGCCCGCCAAGAACAACAACCCACACAGCCGCCTGGCCACCTTCTCTTCCGGGCTCGAAGCAGCGTGCAACTGGGAAAACACTCCCCATCCGGGGGAATCGATCGAGAGGGACTACGCATGTTCCCCGGGGTCACACGCGCCCCCCCCCCAGCATCACTCCGAGCCCCCCCAGGGGGGCGCACCCCACTATTTGAGAAGCACTGGGTTAGGGTTATGCATTAGGATTAGGGCTAGGGTTATTGCTAGGGTTAGGTTTAGGGCTAGGTTAGGGTTAGGCTTATACATTAGGGTTAGGTTTAAGGTTAGGTTTAAGGTTAGGGCTAGGGCTACATTTGGGTTATGCTTAGTGTTAGTGTTAGGTTTGGGTTAGGGATAGAGTTAGGGTTATGCATTAGGGTTAGGGTTAAGGTTAGGGCTAGGTTAGGGTTAGGGTTAGGGCTAGGTTAGGATTAGGGTTATGCATTAGGACTAGGTTTATTGCTAGGGTTAGGTTTAAGGTTAGAGTTGGGGTTAGGTTTAAGGTTTGGATTAAGTCTGAATTATGGTTAGGTTTAAGTTAGGGTTAGAATTATGCGTTAGGGTTAGGGTTCCTTCTTAAAAAAAACCAATGTTGGCGCACCCACAGCTTCTTGTGGCGAGCAGTTCCACTGGTTAATTGTCCTCACCGTCAGGAAATTTCTCCTTCATTCCTGCTAGTTTTCTCTCCGCGATTAGTTTCCCTCCGTCTTCCCCACTTCATAGGTTTCGTGTTTGGAGACCGTCTGGGTGTCGAAATCGAACGTCATCCAACGACGAGGACGGGCCGGGCGCTGCCAGTCCGGGTTCGCCTACCACCTCTTCCCTCGCACCCGCCTGGACCGCATGCCCACCTACCAAGTACCCAAAATTCTGCGCACGCCTCTCGAGAACCTGGTGGTACAAACCAAGATCCACCAGCCAGAGAAGACGGTTAGACTCAGGCCGACCCTTGTCTGTTCGTTTCCCTGTTTTCGATCGTTGTCGCAAACAAGCTGAGATCTTTGAACGTGGGAAGGGCACAGGAGGGGGTTCCTAGAGGGGTTTTTCTGATGTTTTAGACTCGCTTAAGGACAGAGGTACCCTACTAGTGTCCGACCCCCTACCCAAGCAGGAGACCCTTACAGAATTACAGAGTTCAAAGGGATCTTGGAGGTGGTCTAGTCCAAGCCCCTGCTCGAGCAGGAGAGCCTTACAGAATGATAGAATAAAAAGAGTTGGAAGGGACCTCAGAGGCCATCCAGTCCAACCCCCTGCTCAAGCAGGAGACCCCTAAAGAATAACAGAGTTGGAAGAGACCTTGGAGATCATCAGCCCCTGCTCAAGCAGGAGACCCTTACAGAATTACTGAATCACACAGTTGGAGGGGACCTCAGAGGTTATCTAGTCCAGCCCACTGCTCCAGCAGGAGACCCTTACAGAATCAGAATTGGAAGGGAGATTGGAGGTCATCTAGTCCAACCCCCTCTTCAAGCAGGACACCCTTACACAATCATGGAATAACAACCAGTTGTGGGCTCTCCCATCACTGGAGGTTTTTAAGAACAGCCTGGAACGCCACTTGTCCGGAATGCTCTACGGTCTCCTGCTTGAGCAGCGGATCAGACTAGAAGACCTCCAAGGTCCCTTCCCTCTCTGTTCTCAATTCAATTGAATTGTTTTCACTTTTCCCTTGCAGGCCGTCGACTTCCTCTCCAAAGCCCTGGACAGCCCCGACATCAAAGCCGTGGATGAAGCCGTCATCCTCCTGCAGGAAATCGGTGAGTTTCCGGGGGGGGGGGAGGACCAGCTTCAGCGATTCTCGTTTAACCTCTCGGTCTGCTCATGCTGAAATCCCTTCCCAGGAGTGCTGGATCCCCGAGAGGCACTGACCACACTGGGCAAGCGCCTGGCCCAGATCTCCACCGATCCCCGGCTGGCCAAGGCCATCGTGCTGGCTTCCATCTACCGTTGCATCCAGCCCCTCCTGCTCATCGTCTCCTGCCTGACCCGGGACCCTTTCAGCAGCAGCCTGCAGAACCGAACAGAGGTGGACAAGGTGAGGGAGCCCAGACGGGTTGCCTGGGGGGGGGGGGGGCTTTCTGCTAGAGTGAGGGGTGGGACTAGATGACCTCCAAGGTCCCTTCCAACTCTGTTATTCTATGATACTCCTACTTGAGCAAGGGGTTGGACGACATGACCTCCAAGGTCCCTTCCAACTCTGATTCAGTAAGGGTCTCTGCTTGAGCTGGGGGTTGGACTGGATGACCTTGGAGGTCCCTTCCAACTGTTCTATGATTCTGTAAGGGTCTCCTGCTTGAGCAGGGGGTTGAACTAGATGACCTTCGAGGCACCTTCCAACTCTGTTATTCTATGATTCTCCTGTTTGAGCAGGGGGTTGGACTAAAAGACCTCCAAGGTCCCTCCCAACTCTGTTATTCTGTATGAGTCTCCTCCGTGAGCAGGGGGTTAGACTAGATGACCTCTGAGGTCTCTTCTGTGATTCTGTAAAGGTCTTGTGCTTGAGCAGAGGGTTAGACTAGAGGACCTCCAAGGTCCCTTCCAGCTCTGTGATTCCTTGATTCTGTATAGGTCTCCTGCAGGAGAGGGGATCAGGCTAGATGACCTCCGAGGTCCCTTCCAACAGTAACTGTAAGGATTGCCTGCTTGAGCAAGGGGCCGGGCTGGAAGACCTCCAAGGTCCCTTCCAACTCTGTCATTCTGTAAGGGTCTCCTATTCAAGCAGGGGTTGGACTAGATGACCTTCAAGGTCCCTTCCAACTCTATGATTCTGTAAGGGTCTCCTGCTTGAGCAGGGGGTTGGACTAGAAGACATCCAAGGTCCCTTCCAACTTAATGGACCCGTAAGGGTTGCAGAAGGAGCTGGGGGTTATAACTGCAGATCTACTGTGCAGTCCAGCCAAGCTCTTAGTCACTGTTTGGAATAAGAAGGTGACTGAGGCTCTGGATAGGATTGTACCCATGCGACCTCTCCACCCATAGACCTCTCTGTGCCCCATGGTATACAGAGGAACTGAGAGGGATGAAACGCCTGAGGAGACATCCAGAGCGCCGCTGGCGGAAGACAGGGGATGAACTCGATCGAACACGGGTAAGAGCTACTATTAAGGCCTACCTCGTGGCAATTCATCCGGCGAAGTGTAAATACTTCTCCACACTAATTGTGTCTGCAGATAATCGCCCAGCGACCTTCTTTAAGGTGAGCTGTCTCCTGGGGAAGGAGGAGACTGAGGTCCACCTGAAGGGGCGCGCTGAGGAATTTGCGGATTTTCTGGAAGACAAAATCGCTCGACTTCGTTCCCAGTTAGATGTCGGCGTGGTTGCTGGTCCGGTGGAAGACCCCGAGGCAGGTTCTTGCCCTCTTATCTGGGAACAGTTTGACCCTGTTGCTCCCGAGAAAGCAGACAGGATCCTGGGGAGTATGCACGCAAGCACCTGTGTGTTAGACCCATGTCCCTCCTGGCTTGTGAAAGCTTCCTGGGAGGTGACAGGCGGGTGGACTCTGGCGGTGATTAACGCTTCCCTAGAGGAGTGGGGAGTGCCCCAGCACTTTAAGGAGGCTGTGGTCCGCCCTCTTCTTAAGAAGCCATCGCTGGACTCCACCCGGTTGGATAATTTCCGACCTGTCTCCAATCTTCCCTTTTTGGGGAAGGTGTTTGAGAAGGTGGTCGCGCGGCAGCTCCAGAGGTTTCTGGATGAAATGGTTTATCTAGACCCCCACCAGTCAGGATTCAGGCCTGGATTTGGGACAGAAACGGCATTGGTCGCGCTTTTGGATGATCTCTGGCGGGAGCGGGATGGGGCTAGTGCATCCATCCTTGCTCTACTTGACCTCTCTGCAGCTTTCGATACCATGGACCATGGTATTCTCCTGGAGCGGCTTCGGGGGATGGGAGTGGGAGACCTTGTGCTATCCTGGTTCACTTCCTTCCTCTGCGGCTGCTCTCAGTCAGTGTTGATAGGAGGGGAGAGATCCAGCCCTCGCCCACTGCTTTGCAGGGTTCCACAGGGCTCGGTACTCTCTCCGCTCCTGTTCAACATTTATATGAAGTCGCTGGGTGAGATCATCCGTCACCATGGACTGAGGTATCACCAATATGCTGATGATACCCAGCTGTATGTCTTGGCCCGTGGTGAGTTAAGTGATGCCGTGTCCTCCCTCTTGCAGTGCCTGGAGGCTGTTAGGGGCTGGATGGGGAGCAACGGGTTGAAACCAGGGGTGAAATTCAGCAGGTTCTGACAGGTTCTGGAGAACAGGTAGTGGAAATTTTGAGTAATTCGGAGAACCGGCAAATACCACCACTGGCTGGCCCCAGAGTGGGGTGGGAATGGAGATTTTGCAATATCCTTCCCCTGCCACACCCACAGAACCGGTAGGGAAAAAAATTGAATTTCACCCCGGTTGAAACTAAACCCTGGCAAGATCGAGTGGCTGTGGGTTTGGGGTTCATTGGCTCAGGGAGAATTGCCACCTTTGGTCTTGGATGGGGTGGCACTACCCCAAACAGACCCTGTGCGTAATCTGGGGGTTCTCCTGGACTCACGACTCCTGCTCAAAGAGCAGGTGGCAGTTGTGGCCAGGAGGGCTTTTGCGCAACTGCGGGTTCTGCGCCAGTTACGCCCTTTCCTGGACCAACAATCCCTACTCACAGTCACTCATGCCCTAGTCACTTCCCATCTGGACTATTGCAACACGCTCTACATGGGGCTGCCCTTGAAGAGCATTCGGAAGCTCCAGTTGGTGCAAAATGCAGCGGCCTGCATGGTTTTGTGCAGAACCCGGTGTGCACATGTATCACCTCTCCTGCGGGAGCTGTATCGGCTGGCAATTTGCTTCCGGGTGCAATTCAAGGTGCTGGTTGTCACCTTTAAAGCCCTTCATGGCTTGGGACCAGGTTATCTGAGGGACCGTCTCTTGCCGGTCACATCTACCCGACCCATCAGAGCGGGGAGGAAGGGAATGTTGCGGGTCCCATCCCTGAGGGAGATATACCTGGTGGGACCCAGAAGAAAGGCCTTCTCCAGTATGAATGATAAACATTAATATTAGAGCTTAAAAGATATATTATGACTGTATTTTTTTTAGATACGAGATTTGTTTATATGCAAATTTTAAAAGGAAAAAAATGTATTATTTTAAGAGCTGAATATTTAATTGAATAATTTAGAAAGAATTTTTATGAATAGTATATGAAAAGGTATATTATGATTGACTATTATTCTTTTATATATGAGATCTGTTTAAATGTAAAATTTAAACAATTTTTATTTCAAGACTTGAACATTTAATTGAGTGGAAATAACCTAGGAAGAATTTTGATGATTAATATAAGAAATTGGATTGTATAATTGGGCATTCATTTGATGATAGAATAGAGCAGCGGTTCTCAACCTGGGGGTCGCGACCCCTTTGGGGGTCGAACGACCGTTTCACAGGGGTCGCCTAAGTCAGGCGAACACAAGCAAAAGAAGAAGGAATTTATAGAGCTGCTCTGTAACGCATACTATAGATTAGGTAACAAATGGGGAGAAGAGGAGGTCGTGCATGTGCCCTGTCGTTCCAGTTTCACCACAACAGCCAATCAGTGGAGACTTTCAAGCAAACGGGAAGCGAAGCTTTGGAGGGGAGAAGTTGAAAACGGTAGGAAAGAGTTAATTGCCGTAGAGTCCCCGAAAGTTGTGAGCCTGCAGTGAAACAAAAGGCTGTTGGGGGAAAGAACGGCTGTTGGGGGAAAGAACACGAGCGGGTCCCGCCAGGCAGCAGCAGAAGCAGCCGGTGCTAGGCTCAAGTTGGCGCGGACCGCGGCGGGGCAGCGTCCGGACCGCCCCTCGCCTTAACCCGGCTCCTCTGATGTGACCATGGCGATGCCAGCGCCGCTCATCCCCGCCGCCCCCGGCAGCCGCCCCCTCCCCGCCGCCCGCCCCCACTACCGTCCCCGGCCTCTTCCGCCCGGAGCCCAGCGTGGCTGTTGGTACTGCAGCGGCAGCAGCGACTTCAGGAGCTGCGGAAAGCAGTTCAGGTCCGGGTCCTGCTCCCGTTCCATGTCCCTCCGCCTCCTTTTCAATTCTGATCTCCTCTTTCTCTTCTCCGCTCTTGAAAGGGCCCAAAAGGTGGGCGGCGGGGTGTGGAGGGGGCGTGTGTGTGTGGTCGAGGCGAGGCGAGATTTGTGAGGCAACTAGAAAGTGGAAGGGGTGGGGCGGGGGGGAGGGCTTGGAAATGTGCGTCGTATGAATGGAGGGAGGAGATGGGGGAGAAGCCGCGGCAGAAGGAAGGAAGGAAGAAGGATGGAAAGAGAAGGAAGGAAGGATGGGAAGGGAAGGATGGGTGGGTGGAAAGGGAAGGATGGATGGATGGATGGATGGAAAGGAAAGGAAAGAAGGAAGGAAAGAGAAGGAAGGATGGGAAGGGAAGGATGGGTGGGTGGGTGGAAAGGGATGGATGGATGGAAAGGAAGGAAGGAAGGAAGGATGTGTGGGTGGATAGGGAAGGATGGATGGATGGATGGAAAGGAAAGAAGGAAGGAAGAAAGGGTGGGGAGGGAAGGGAAGGGTGGGTGGGTTGGTGGAAAGGGAATGAAGGGAAGGGAAGGGTGGGTGAGTGGGTGGAAAGAGAAGGAAGGAAGGATGGGAAGGATGGGTGGGTGGAAAGGAAAGGAAGGGTGGGTGGGTGGGTGGGTGGAAAGGGAAGGAAGGAAGGATGGGAAGGGTAGGTGGGTGGGTGGAAAGGAAAGAGGGGAGGAAGGAAAGAGAAGGAAGGAAGGGTGGGAAGGGAAGGAAGGATGGGTGGAAAGGGAAGGGAAGGATGGATGGGAAGGAAGGAAGGAAATTTCATTTATTTGTAATTAGAAATAAATATTTTACAATATATAATTACATATTGTTTTGTGATTAATCACTATGCTTTATGTTCAATTTGTAACAATGAAAATACATCCTGCATATTAGATATTTACATTACGATTCATAACTAGCAAAATTACAGTTATGAAGTAGCAACGAAAATAATTTTATGGTTGGGGGTCACCACAACATTAGGAACTGTATTAAGGGGTCGCGGCATTAGAAAGTTTGAGAACCACTGGAATAGAGGATAAAAAAATATAAACGATGAATAAAGAGACAAAAAAAAGTGGAGGAAGCAATATGGCTTAAAATTAAGAAATAGGAGAAATAGTAACTATTTTGGAAATTAAATTAATAGCGGTTAATTCGGAAGGAGAGTTTAAAAAAAATTAATTGGTGAATATTCCAGATGACAAAATTAGACTTTTTTTTTCTTTTTTTCTTTTCTTTTTGGAGTAAGATGGTGTTAGTAGCATATACCTAGAATAAAGTATTATATATAAAGAAATGATATAATAACAATAATTTTTTAAAAAAATTCTCTTAGAAGAGACACTATGAGTTTAAATTTGAGATTTTATCATCTGTCAAACATAAGAGGACTTAGTATAAAAGAGTACTCGGGAGGGCAAAGAGGGTGTAAAAGGAAGTAGAAGGGGAGGAAGAGAAGGAGTAGAGAGAGGTAGAGGAGGAGTGAAGGAGTAAGAAAGTAGGAGGAGACGATGGAGGTAGAGAGAGGGGAGTGCAATGGAAAAAAGCAGAACAGACTGACGATTGACAATGTAAGCGTTGTATAAGATATTGACTTTTGAATGATGGATTATAATGTAAAACTGTATTTTATTGTAACATTTTAAGGTATATGTGTATTGAATTGTATAAGTGGTGGAGGATAAAATAAAAAATTTGGGGGGGGGGGCCGAGAAGGGCCTTCTCCATGGTGGCTCCCTCTATCTGGAACATCATTCCCCCAGAGATTAGAACGGCCCCCACTCTAATACTCTTCCGGAAGGCGCTGAAGACCTGGTTCTGCCAGTGGGCCTGGGGAACCCAGAGCGGGATGGAGCCCATTAAATGGCTCATGTGATCTGCTGTTGCCGGGGCGGGGGGTGGGGGGTGATTTTATTATGATTTTATTATATTAATTTATTTGATTCTTTTTATTAATTTTATTGTTTTAAATATGGTTTTATATTCTGTAAGACACCTTGAGTCACCATGGGCGAATAGGTGGCAATATAAATTAAATAAATAAATAAATAAATAAGCTCTAAGGTTCTGTAAGGATCTCCTGCTTGAGCAGGGGGTTGGACTAGATGACTGCCAAGGTCCCTTCCAACTCTGATTCTGTAAGGGTTTCCTGCTTGAGCAGGGGGTTGGACTAGATTATATCTTTCTCCATCTTGGGGTGGAACCAGCCTTCAGAGATGGTTGTCCTGGACCAATCGTCTCGAGGGTCAAGTCCATTAATTTGCATTCAGCAAGGATCCGCCTCTTCCTTCCCAGATCTGACTCAACCCTTCGAGAGGGAAGGTGTGGTAGGACTCCCCTCCTGAACGCTTCTTTCTATCCTTTACTATTCCTTTTAAAAAAAAAGAGGAGCTTAAATTTAGAAGAAGATCAACAATATAGTCCTTCTCAGGGCTCCAGCGGGACTTCGGCATCGGACGGAGCCAGAAAGGCAGGCAAGTTCGGCGTCCTTTCGGGCAGCCACATTCCCCCACCCCCGCCCTCACCATTAAGCTAATAGTGGGAGGGAGATTAGCAGTGGGAGGTCCTTTGTTCCAGGGGAACCCTTGAAATCAGCAGGAGAGCCGGAAAAGAAAGCCTTAAAAGGCAGCAGCTGGAACGCTACTCCCTCAGCTCAGAAAGATTTCAAAAAGCCTGCCGCTTTTCCCTCCGCCGCGCTACAGCTGCCGCTCCTCCCTCCGCCGCGCTACAGCTGAGCTCCTCGCCCGGGCGCTGCTCGAACATGGTTCGGCCGCCTGTGATCGCGCTCCTTAGGGCCAGCAGGATACAGGAATCCCCACTAGCTCTCCGATTGAGGCCAGCCCCCAGGGCACCGCTCAAATTATTCGCGGCGTCTGATCTCCCTCTCTCACTGCCACCAACAATCAAGGGAGTGAGAGAAGAAGAAAGGGGGGGGAAGAGCCAAGCACCTCCCCAGGATTCTCTGACTAAGGGAATCCAGGAGATCTGAGTGTCGGCCATTACGCCTGGTCCCTGACCGCGTGGCCACCCAGGGGGCGGCCATTCCAAACAAAGAGGGGGCAGTGACCGGAAATTCCGAACAGACTCATTCCAGCCACTAGGGGCATGGACTCTGAACATTCCACGAATTCCAGAGCAGGAAAGAAGTATAGAAAATAATCACCAGAGAGGGAGCTATCTTCCTCTCCAGAGAGGTCACCCACCCACCCCCGATCTCTAAGAAGCAGAAAAGGAATTTTCAAAGCAATGGAGCAATCTGAGAAGCGAAGGGACAGAGTCCTTCAGAGGATTTGTGATAAAGCACAAAAGGCGGCAGAGGCGGGAAAAACTTATAGGGAGACATCAGAGCATCAGGACGATGAGATGGCAGGGGACACCTTAGCACTGGATGTTACTAACATTGTCAGACCTGAAGAGAACCTATGGGGTGGTTCTGACACTCAGGAAAGCTTAGAAGTCCATCGGGTGCTCTCTGATCAACCTGGTCGGGACTCATCAGGCCCAACTCAAAATTCCACATCATCAGAAAACCCTCAGTCATCCTTTAATAGCAATAGCAATAGCACTTAGACTTATATACCGCTTCATAGTGCTTTACAGCCCTCTCTAAGCGGTTTACAGAGTTCAGCATATTGCCCCCAACAATCTGGGTCCTCATTTTACCCACCTCGGAAGGATGGAAGGCTGAGTCAACCTTGAGCCGGTGAGATTTGAACTGCTGAACTAGCAGTAGCCTGCAGTGCTGCATTTAACCACTGCACCAACTCGGCTCTTGACCCGGCTGACCTCAAGGATTGGATGGAGTCTGCTCTTGAAAGGGCTATCTCCACCAGCCTAAGGTCCCTCACGCAGGAGGGCCCCTCAACCTCACATGCCTTAATCAGAACGTCCAAACACAAGGGGAAAGGGAAGGCCCCAACCAAAAGCAAAGTATTTATAAGACACAGTAGTTCTGAGGATTCTTCAGAGGAGTCAAACCCTGAAGATTCCAGTGAAGAGGAAGAGGATTTGCAGCCCCATTCCTCCCCCGCAGGGAGGCGGGACCGACTAGGTGGTTCCGCCCCAGGCGCCTAATGGAGCCGGAAGGATTCCAGAGGGAACTTGGGGAAATACCTGAAACCCTGGTACACAATTCGGCTGATTCCCTGGTGGCTGCTTGGAACACCGCAGCATCAGGGGCTTTAGACCGAATTGCGCCTAAGCGACCTCTCCGTGGCAGTGGATCCCGGAAAGCTCCCTGGTTTACCGAGGAGCTCCGGGAGATGAAACGCCAGAAGAGACGTCTGAAGCGCCGCTGGAGGGCCAGAAAGACCGAGTCTGACCGAACACTATTAAGAATTTACATCAGATCTTATTTAGTGGCGATAAGGGTGGCAAAACGATCCCATTTTTCCGCTCTTATTGCGTCCGCAGATTCTTGCCCAGCCGCCTTGTTTAGGGTAACTCGCTCCCTCCTTGCTAAAGGGGGGAGCGAGGAGCACTTGCAAGGCAGAGCTGAGGAATTCGCAGAGTTTCTGTCGGATAAAGTCGCTCAGATCCGGTCGAACCTGGACTCTGGCTGGGCAGAGTCCATTGAGTTGACAGGGGCAAGTCTTAGTCCACCGTTATGGGAAGAGTTTGGGCCTGTTTCTCCCGAGGATGTGGACAGAGCTGTGGGGGCGATGGGTACCTCCACCTGTTTATTGGACCCGTGCCCCTCCTGGTTGGTCTCGGCCAGCAGGGAGGTGGCACGTGGCTGGATCCAGGCGGTGGTCACCGCTTCTTTGAGGGAGGGATCCGTACCGCAGTCGTTAAAAGCTGCGGTGGTGAGACCCCTCCTGAAGAAGCCTTCCCTGGATCCAGCCGATTTGAAGAACTATCGTCCGGTCTCCAACTTACCCTTTTTGGGGAAAGTTGTGGAGAAGGTGGTGGTTACTCAGCTTCTGCAGCTTCTGGATGAAACAGATCATCTAGATCCTTATCAGTCGGGTTTCAGGCGCGGCTACAGTACAGAAACTGCCTTGGTCGCCCTGATGGATGATCTCTGGCGGGCCCGGGATGGGGGAATTTCCTCCATCCTGGTGCTACTTGACCTCTCAGCGGCTTTCGATACCATCGACCATGGTATCCTTCTGCATCATTTCGGTGAGTTGGGGGTGGGAGGCACCGTTTTGCGGTGGTTCTCCTCTTATCTCGCCGATAGGATGCAGTCGGTGTTAGCAGGAGGGCAGAGATCGTCCCCTAGGCCCCTATCATGTGGGGTGCCTCGGGTCGGTTCTCTCGCCCATCCTGTTTAATATTTACATGAAACCGCTGGGGGAGATCATTCGCAGACATGGGGTGTGTTTCCACCAGTACGCTGATGACACCCAGCTGTACATCACCACCCCGTCTGACTTCAGTGAGGCAGTTGATGTAATGTGCCGGTGCCTGGACGACGTTAGGATCTGGATGGGGAGGAACAGACTCAGACTTAATCCCGACAAGACTGAGTGGCTTTGGATACTGCTTCCTAAGGACTATGACAACAGTCCCTCCTTGGCGTTCGAGGGAGCGAAACTGACCCCCTCGGATCAGGTCCGCAACTTGGGGATCCTCCTAGATCCGCAGCTAAAATTGGATCACCATCTTTCTGCTGTGGCTAGGGGGGCCTTTGCACAGGTTCGCCTGGTGCACCAGTTGCGGCCATACTTGGAGAAGGAGGCTCTACTCACGGTCACTCATGCCCTTGTCACCTCGCGCTTGGACTACTGCAACGCGCTCTACATGGGGCTACCCTTGAAGAGTATCCGGAGACTTCAGCTGGTGCAAAATGCGGCTGCGCGTGCTGTGGTGGGTGTGCCAAGGTACACCCACGTGACACCTATACTCCGCCAGCTGCATTGGTTGCCCATCGGTCTCCGGGTCCAATTCAAGGTGTTGATCACCATCTTTAAAGCCCTTCATGGCTTAGGACCAGGTTATCTCCGGGACCGCATTCTGCCTCATACTTCCCTTCGACCGGTTAGGGCCCACAGAGTTGGCCTCCTCCAGGTCCCGTCGGCCAAGCAATGCCGCCTGGCGGGCCCTAGGGGGAGAGCCTTCTCTGTGGCAGGCCCCGTGCTCTGGAACCAACTTCCCCCAGAGACCCGAACTATCCCCACTCTGCTGGCCTTCCGAAAAGCTGTCAAGACATGGCTTTTCCTGCAGGCTGGGGGCAGAGCTTAATCCACTCGAGCTCACCCCCAAGTATGTATGGTTGTTGAATGAGTATTGGATGTTTTTAAATATTGTGTTTTTAATTTTTATATCTGTTTTTTAATGTGATTTTATAAATTGGTGTCTTGTATTTTTTTCTGTTGTACGCCGCCCTGAGTCCTTCGGGAGTTGGGCGGCATATAAGAACACCATAATAAATAAATAATAAATAAATAAATTGAAGGAAGGGGATTCCAAATTGAAATTATCAGATGATGAATGCACAAATAACGAACAACCGGCCTCGTCCGGACTTTTTTCTCCCTCATTGTTCAAGTCATTGCTATTCAAGGCTCGTGCGGCGGCAGGGATTAAGATTCCCACACCTTCTTCAAGCGCAGCAGTGGAGGACGAGGAGGATCCTCTTTTCTCAGAGGTAAAGCAGGAAGTCGACATCATACCTGTTCCCAAGTTATTTGCCAAAACCTTTAAGACCCAGAAAGGTTCCCCTATTTCTGGTCCGGCTTCGTCCTCCCTAGTCAAAAAGTATTTCAATGTAGCTTCTAACTTGTCTGATTTACTCCCTCTACCAAAAGTAGACGCACCGATCAGAGGACTTCATTCCTCTTCCACGATTCCAGGAGAAACAGAGGAGCTCCTCAAACCAGATGATAAACAGATAGAACAGGCCTTGGTCAAGGACTACCTCTCTTCTGCGTGGGCAATCAAGGCGGCTTGCACCACCTCGTTCTTTGCGCGCACGGCTCTCATCTGGCTTAGACAGATACAGGCACACCTTCCTCCCTCCAACGTAAGAGCGCAGCAGGACCTGAACAAGGTTTTGGCTGCGGTCCAGTTCATAGCGGACTCCTCCTTACAAACTTCACGGTTTGCGGGAAGGCCGCTGACCGCTTCAGTGGTGGCTAGGCGCATGAACTGGCTTCGACAGTGGCAGGCAGACTCACGCCACAAGTGGCGCCTGGCAACGAGAGCCATCGGAGAAGGCGACCTCTTCGGCGAAGCACTGGAGCCCCTGCTGGTGGAAACCAGCGATAAGCGAAAGATTCTTCCAACTGTTTCCAGGAAGGGGTTTCACAAGTCTACTCCTTACAGCAGGCAGCCCTTTCGGACGACTGACCAGGCCTCTTCCTTCTCCCGGCCCTCAGGTCAGTATTACTCCCACCAGAGAAACTCAGACAGAGGAGGCAGGGGGAAACCATTCCGCAAGCCAGCTCGAGGGGGCCCTTCCAACAGGCCACCTCGCAGGGGGAAGTGGTGATTCAGATCACATCCCAATAGGGGGCAGGTTGGCAAAATTTTGGCCAGCCTGGGAAAATTCCACAGGGGACGCCTGGGTGCACAGAACGGTGCGCAACGGCCTCACTCTGGAATTTTTCTTTATTCCTTCAAACTTCTTCATTAGATGCACAGTCTCAAGCATTCCCTCCAAACGTAAGCTCATGGAGGAAGCAATCAAACATTTGGCAGACATTAGGGCCATTGAGCAAGTTCCCCGGGACCAGCAGGGAAAAGGTTTCTACTCTATCCTCTTCATAGTTCCCAAGTCATCAGGGGGATGGAGAGCAATTCTGGACCTTAAGAGGTTGAATCGCCACCTAGTATATAGGAAATTCAAGATGCACTCCCTTTCATCCATCCTTGCATTCATTTGCAAAGGAGACTATATGGCTTCCTTGGATTTAACTGAGGCCTATCTGCATGTGCCCATAGCTAGATCTCATAGACGGTTCCTCCGTTTCTGTTATGGACAGGATCACTACCAATATAGGGCCCTCCCCTTTGGACTATCTTCAGCCCCAAGGACGTTCACCAAGATCCTCGCCTCCCTAGCGGCTCACCTAAGGTCAGTCCCGATCCACTTGCATTGTTACTTGGACGATATTCTGGTTCACGCTAGTTCCAAGAAGTTGGCAGAGCAGCACCTACTTATCACCATGGGCTGTCTCCAACGCCATGGTTTTTCTATTAACATGGAAAAGAGCCACCTTAGCCCATCCACGTCCATTCAGCATTTAGGTTCAGTCATAGATTCCATTGGTGGCACCGTCTGCCTATCATCCAACAGGCAGACTAGCATTAGTCAGTCAGTAATTAAGATCCTAGGGGAGGAGGGACTTCCTGTTGGCTCCGATGCATCGAGGACGCTCCTCGTCGAGCGCCTAATCCCAGGCTCCGTAAAGCCGCCAGAACAGCTGTCTGGCGGCTTGAAAATCTTCTCCCCGGGCGTAGGGGAGAGATGAGAGCCGACAGGCGAGGGTAGAGCCCCCCTAGTGCCCCAGAAGAAAATCTGGGGCGCGAAGGGTGAGGGCTCCCCAGGTAGCCTGTCATCTGCTCCGGGACCCGGGACGCCTCCGCTTTTGCGGAGCAAGATGCAGCGACCAATTCTGACTTCAATATGGGATTTTAAACAATTTGACTACAGCAGACAGAAAAAACCAGGAGACTTGGATGGCAAGTACCTTAACTTAACTCCAATGTTGACTCTTTATTTCGGAAATGATTAATTGAGTTAAGAGTAACAAAATGGCGATTGAAGCTTCAAAGGGCGTGAAAGTGAAAGCTAAAAGGAAAGTTTCGTTTCGCTAGCAGCCCTCTGTTTGAAAATGCCTGACTTTGATGAACTTTCTCTTCTCTTTTTGATTTTGGACTAAAACAAAAAGTTTAATTTTAAATTTTAAATGGCTTTAAAACCTGGAAAGACTGCTTTTAACAAAGGATTTGAGTACCCTCCTGTTTACACTTCAAGAATGCAACCCACTGTCTATTCAACACCCCTACAGACTTTAACACCTGAAAAGTTATTTGAAGCTTTAAAAGTTATGAAGAATGAACTTGTTATGGAATTTAATTTAAAAATTAATGAAAAAATACAGGCTGTTTCAGAGAAGATTGCTATTCGACACCAGCAATTAAGGGAAGATATGTTATTTGCATTTAAAGGACTGGTAGGAAATATGGAAATTTTGGAGGAGGAGGTGGAAGAAATCAAACAGTCTGTGATAACTTTGGGTGAAGGTATAGGAAAGACTCAAAATAATATTGAAAATTATGAAGCTGAGGTGTTAATGATTCAATATAAAAATATGGAGTTTGCTTTAAGAGAGGTGTAAAAGAGAAAAAACAAGAAGATCTAAAAGACAGGATGTTGGAGGCATTTGTGCACATGTTAGGAGTGACAAAAGAGGAATTGGATATGCAAATTGATAAGATATATCGTGTTAATTCCTGGGTTGCTAAACAGAAACATCTGCCAAGAGATATTGTAATATATTTTACCACAAGGACATTACGTAATGAAATTCTACAGGTGACTTTCAAGAACAAGCTTCACGGAACTTCCGGTTTGGCTCCGCAGGCATCGAGGACGCTCCTCGTTGAGTGCCTATTCCGAGGTCCTGTAAAGCCGCCAGAACAGCTGTCTGGTGGCTTGAAAATCTTCTCCCCGGGATTAGGGGAGAGATGAGAGCCGACAGGTGAGGGTAGAGCCCCCCTAGTGCCCCAGGAGACAATCTGGGGCGCGAAGGGTGAGGGCTCCCCAGGCAGCCTGTCACTTGCTCCAGGACTTCGGACGCCTCCACTTATGCGGAGCAAGATTCCGCGACCAGCTCTGCTTTCAAGATGGGATTTATAATACTTTGATTCACTGCAGACAGCAGACAGAGAAAAGCAGGAGATTCAAACGGCAAGTACCTTAACTTTAACTCCAGTGCTGACTTTCACTTCGGAAGTTACAAATTAACTGAGCTAACAAGCAACAAAATGTCGATTGAAGATTCAAAGGGTGTGAAAAGTGAAAGCTAGAAAGTTTCGTTTCGTTAGCAGCCCTTTCTATGAAAACGCCTGACTCTGAGGAATTCTTTTTTTCTTTCTCTTTGACTTTGGAACAAAAAAACAAATCTAACTTTAAAACCTAAATGGCTTTAAAACCTGGAAAGACTGTTTTTAATAAAGGATTTGGCCTTTTGTTTGAAAATGTTTGAAAATGCCTGACTTTGATGAACTCTCTCTTCTCTCTCTGATTTTGGATTAAAACAAAAAGTTTAACTTTAAATCTTAAATGGCTTCTAAACCTGGAAGGACTGTTTTTGGCAAGGGACTTGGGTGCCCTCCTGTTTATACTTCAGGAATGCAACCCACTCCTTATTCAACACCCCCACAGACTTTAACACTGGAAAAGCTATCTGAAGCTTTAAAAGTTATGAAGAATGAACTTGTTATGGAATTTAACTTAAAAATTAATGAAATTAATGAAAAAATACAGGCTGTTTTAGAGGAGATGGTTACTCGACACCAGCAATTAAGGAATGATATGATATTTGCATTCAAAGGACTGGTAGGAAATATGGAAATTTTGGAGGAGGACGTGGAAGAGATTAAACAGTCTGTGATAACTTTGGGTGAAGATATAGATAAGACCCAGAATAATATTGAAAATTTTGAAGCTGAGGTGTTAATGATTCAATATAGAAGTATGGAGTTTGCTTTAAGACTAAGAGGTGTAAAAGAGAAAAAACAAGATCTAAAGGAAAGGATGGTGGAGGCATTTGTGCATACGTTAGGAATGACAAAAGAGGAACTGGGCATGCAAATTGATGAAATATATCGTGCCAATTCTGGGACTGCCAAACAGAAACATCTGCCAAGAGATATTGTAATATATTTTACTACAAGGGCATTACGTAATGAAATTTTACAGGCGACTTTTAAGAACAAGTTTCAGGTAGATGGACAGGAAGTAATGATATTGATCCTCCCAAAATGTTGAGAGCCAGAAAGGATTATTCCTTTCTGGTGGAAGAGTTGAAAAAACAGCAAATACAGTATAGATGGGAGGCTCCAATTGGGATAGCAGTGAGACATCTGGAAAAGAGATATCGGCTCAATACGATATTGAAAGCAACTGATCTTTATGTAAAAGTTTTAAAGGCCGATATATCCAAAATTCCAGAGGCAAGAAGAATGAAAGAAGCAATGGAAGATGAGAGAGGAGAGTTGTCGACAGTTGTTCAACTGGGAGGAGCTTTGATGAGTCAAGGTGATTCACAGAACCAGAGAGATGTTCATAATGTGGAAGTAGAGACAGAAGATCAGAGTCAGACTGGAGCAGCGGCTACATGTATTGAAGTATCAAGACAACAACAACTCAAGCTGACAATTCCAAAAATTACCAAGCCACAAAGATCTAAAGTTCGAGTGAGAAGAAGGAATGATTAGAACTTGGTCCTAGCATGGGAAGTTATAGACCAGATGGAGAGAAGAATAAAAATTGGTACTTTGCAGTAAGAAGATTTACTCATTACTGAGGAAATGACGCTGATGGTTGTGTCCTCTCTTTGCTTTCTTATTCTCTTCTTTTTTTTCTTTTTATTTACTATATTTTAAAGATTATATAAATGAAAGACATATAGAGGATTGGTTAAAAATTTTTTTTTTCTTTTTGACTACTTTTAAAAGGTTTTGACTTATAGGGATCTAAAGATTTAGAATAATTGTGAAATTAATAGTTTGATATATTGGAATGTTAGGTTATTAATAATTTGTTTGATTTTTAGATTATGTTTAAAAGGTCTTGAGTAATAAGGGGTTAAAGAATTAGAAAAATACTGGCATTAATAATTTGTTAGTCTATTTTAATTTTTTATGTTTATCGAGTATAGCGTCGGAAGAAGGAAGATCTATTCTGTATTGAGGAAATGACGTTGCTGGTAGTGTATCTGATTGAAATGGTGAAAGAAAGATTTCTTCTCTTTTCTTTTTATTATTATATCTTAAAGACTATAAATGAAAGATACATAGTGGAGTAAATTGACAGTCTGATATATGGAAATGTTAATTGATTAATACTTTGCCTGATTTTTTTAGACTATGCTTAAAAGGTTCTGAGCAACAAGGAGTTAAAAGACTTAGAGAAATTTTTTTGAAATTAATAATTTGTTAGTATACTTTAATCTTATTTTTATTGAATATTATACCCTGTGTTTTTTCTGGGAAGTCGGGGTGGGGGGGTGGAGGATGGGGGGAAGGGGAGGGGGGAGGGGGGGAGAAAAAGAGAAAAATGTTTGTACTTTGTACTAATAAAACTTTTTGAAATTTAAAAAAAAGAACAAGCTTCAGGTAGATGGACAGGAGGTAATGACATTGAAAGAAATTCCTCCTAAAATGTTGAGAGCCAGAAAGGATTATGCCTTTCTGGTGGATGAATTGAAAAAACAGCAAATACATTACAGATGGGAGGCTCCAACTGGGATAGCGGTGATACATCTGGGAAAGAGAGATCGGCTTAATACGATATTGAAAGCAAGTGATTTTTATGTAAAAGTGTTAAAGGCCGACATATCCAAAATACCAGAAGGAAGAAGAATGAAGGAAGCAATGGAAGATGAGAGAGGAGAATCGTCGACAGTTGTCCAAATGGGAGGAGTTTAGATGAGTCAAGGTGATTTACAGAACCAGAGTGATGTTCATAATGTGGAAGAAGAGACAAAGGATCAGAGTCAGACCAGAGCAGCGGTTATATGTATCAAAGTATCAAGACAACAACAACCTAAGCTGACAACTCAAAAAATTACCAAACCACAAGTGGGTGCAAGAGTCAGATCTAAAGCTCGAATGAGAAGAAGGAATGATTAGAACTTGGTTTCAGTATGGGTAGTCACAGGCCAGATGGAGAGAAGATCAAAAATTGGTATTTTGCAGTAAGATGTTAATTTGACAATACAAATAAAAGGAAGATTCATTTAAATGATGCTGATGGTTCTGCACCTGGCCGAGATGGCGAAAGAAAGATTTCTTTTTCTTTTTTTTCTTTTTTCTTTCTCTTCTTTTTATTATTATATTTTAAAGATTATATAAATGAAAGATACATAGAGGAATGGACTAAAAAAATTTTTTTGACTACTTTTAAAAGGTTCTGAGTTATATGGAATTAAAGATTTACAATAATTGTGAAATTAATAAGTTGATATATTGGAATGTCAGTTTATTAATAATATGCCTGATTTTTAGATTATGCTTAAAAGGTTTTGTGTAATAAGGGGTTAAAGAATTAGAGAAATTTTGAAATTAATAATTTGTTAGTTTATTTTAATTTTATGTTTATTGAGGAGGTATAGCGTCGGAAGAAGGAAGATCCATTTATTATTGAGGAAATGACACTGATGGTTGTGTATCTGGTTGAAATGGCGAAAGAAAGATCTCTTTTTCTTCTTTTTATTACTATATTTTAAAGACTATATAAATGAAAGATACATAGTGGAATGGAATAAAGAAAGAAAGGGGAAGGAAAAAAGAGGGAAAAAGATTTTTTTCTCTTTTTTTAACTTTTTAAAAGGTTGTAAACTATATGGAATTAAAGATTTAGAATAATTGTGAAATTAATAATTTGATATATTGGAATGTTAGTTTATTAATAATATGCCTGATTTTTAGACTATGCTTAAAAGGTTTTGAGTAACAAGGAGTTAAAGATCTAGAGAAATTTTGAAATTAATAATTTGTTAGTATATTTTAATTTTATCTTTATTGAATATTATACCCTGCGCTTTTTTCTGCAGAAGTCGGGGGGGTGAGAGGGGGAGGATGGGGGGAGGGGGTTGGGGGGGAGAAAAATGTTTGTACTTTGTACTAATAAAACTTTTTGAATAAAAAAAAAGATCCTAGGGGAGGAGAGGTCAACCTTAGCAGACCTCTCCTCTCTCTTAGGGGAGATGGTGTCGTGCATCAACATTACTCCTTGGGCGCAACTCCATGCCAGGGATCTTCAATGGTTCCTTTTGCCTTTTCAGAGGGTGAAGCAAGCCTCGTCAACAGCCACGGTCATCCTTCCTCGGCACGTTCGGGAATCCCTTTCCTGGTGGAATTCCTCAGCAATTTCCAGAGGCAGCTCATTCGGAATTCCAAGCAGAACAGTGGTGACTACAGATGCAAGCCTCAAGGGTTGGGGAGCTCACTCCCTGACACAGATAGCGCAAGGACAGTGGTCTCCTCAAGAGGCGGCCCACTCCATAAATTGGCTAGAGCTGAGAGCGGCACATCTGGCGCTGCGCAAGTTCCATCATCTAGTAAAGGGGTCCCACGTCTTGCTCCTAACGGACAATATTTCTACAAAGGCACACATCAACCGGCAAGGGGGGACCCGTTCGCGGTCACTCCAAGCGGAGGCCATGGAACTGGGCCTGTGGGCAGAGGAGAATCTCTTATCCTTGACAGCAGATCACATTTCGGGGATCCACAACACTCAGGCAGATTGGCTGAGCAGAACACAGGTGGATCAGACGGAATGGAGACTTTGTCCAGAACTCTTCCGTCAAATCACACAGAGATTGGGAACTCCGGTGGTGGACCTGTTCGCGAATCCAGAGAACAGTCATCTACCAAGATTCTTCTCCCGCTTCCCATCCAAGGGAGCGGAACAGGTAAATGCACTATGAAGCCCATGGCCGCAGGGCCTGCTATACGCATTCCCACCTGTCCCAATAATACCGGAACTCATCCAAAAGATTTTATCAGAGCAGGCAGAGATCATCCTGGTGGCCCCTCATTGGCCACGGAGAGCCTGGTTTACAGACTTACAGGCTCTATCGATGTCACAACCTTGGCGGTTACCCCCGTTGGAGGACATGCTCTCTCAAGGGGAATTACGACACCCGGACCCGGCGTGGCTACAACTAACCGCTTGGAAATTGAACGGAATGAGCTAACACGCCAGGACTACGACCAGGATGTTATCCTCATTATGCAAGCATCTCGCCGTCCATCAACAAACCGAATTTACTCGGCAACATGGAAAATGTTCTGTAAGTGGTGCGAAACGAAAGGCCTTTCCCCAGTATGTATTCCCCTTCCAAAGGTCCTTAAATTCCTGAAGCACGGGCTGGACAAGGGACTAGCCCCAAACACTCTTCGAAGACAGGTAGCAGCCCTCGCTTCAGTTCTATCATGCGAGCACTACGAATCTATTTCTAGGCTCCCCGCAATACGCCGTTTCCTAAAGGGGGCCACCAACCTATGCCCCCCCCCCATCGTACATCGGTTTCCAACTTGGAACCTCCCACGGGTCCTGGCGACACTGATGGAAGCACCCTTTGAACTGCTCCGGACGGTGACCCTCAAGTTCCTATCCATGAAGGTAGCCTTCTTAGTAGCCATTACTTCGGCACGTCGTATTTCAGAAATATCAGCCCTCTCAACGAGGCAGGACTTGTGCATCTTCCATCCAGACAGGGTAGTTCTCAGGCTAGATCCCACATTCCTTCCAAAGGTAAATTCACTGTTCCACCGCACACAGGAACTTATCTTGCCTTCATTCTGTGCTCGCCCATCTCATCCATTGGAGCGTCGCTGGCACAAGCTGGACGTCAGGAGGGCTCTAAAGATTTACCTTGATCGAACCAAAGAACACAGAAGAACGGAGGCCCTATTCCTGGGGTTCCACCCTCGTTCTTTGGGGCAGAAGGCATCCTCAACAACCATAGGTAGATGGATCAGGAAGGTCATAGCTAAGGCCTACGAGTTGGCTAATATACCTCCTCCTCGGGGCATCACAGCGCACTCCACAAGAAGTGCCTCTACTACAGCAGCTTGGTCAACACAAGCATCTCTGGAAGAGGTCTGCAGAGCCGCCACTTGGGCTCATCCCTCACAGTTCATTAGGCACTACAAAGTTGATTCTTACGCGTCCTCTGATGCTGCCTTTGGCAGAAGAGTTCTACAACAAGTGGTAGACACTCACTAGGGTGCATTGGTCACCTTACCTTCTTTTTCCCCTCCCTGGGACCTCTGCTTTGGTATGTCCCTCTCTGAAGGCTGGTTCCACCCCAAGATGGAGAATGGGCGTTGGGATCATACCTGATACGCCTTTTCTCATCTGGTGGAACCAGCCTTCAGTTCCCACCCTTATGCTATTCTTATTCTGATTAATAGTTTTTGTATATTCATATAACCTTAGTGTTTCTTATATTCCATATTAATACTTACTCTATAGTCTCTGATTTACCTAAAACCTCAGGGGAGTCCACTCAGTGAGTATAAAAATAATGAGTTACCACACCTGAGTCTAATCAGCGGATTCGTCAGATCTGGGAAGGAAGAGACGGATCCTTGCTGAATGCAAATTAATGGACTCGACCCTCGAGACGATTGGTCCAGGACAACCCTCTCTGAAGGCTGGTTCCACCAGATGAGAAAAGGCATATCAGGTATGATCCCAACGCCTATTTACAATAGACGGACGGGGTCTTGGAGCCATTATATGTAGATGGGATTCACTGGCTCCCATTAATTACTATTCTAAGTCGCTTTTATTCTTTTACTTTATATCAATTGACCCTGGAAGCTTTTATAGTGGGGAGTGGCTGATTAGTATATATGTGTACATAATTGTTGTGGATGGTGAAATGATTGGGTTGTTGGAGAGTAAGGTGTATGGGTGGGTGTGATATGGAGTGAGTTGGTCCCGGGAAAACGCCCCTTACCTGCTGAGTGTGAAAAAGCAGAAGCAGGTGGGGACCAGATCCTGGTACCGACATACTATGTATGAACAAGTGGGCCAGTCGGAAAGAATGGGAGCTGGCAGAGGGGGGGAGTGGATCTCTGGAGAGAGGGAGAGCTGGAATATATCGATCATTATGGGGAGGGGGAGATATGGCGGGAGCCGAGGGGTGGGCCGCACTCGGAGAACTAGGACTCGCTACTTGCAAGCAATTCCATGTTCTAACCCCTCGGAGTCAATTCGAAGGCCTGGGTACCAGGGTTGTCAGGGCCCTGGGCTCAAGCTGCTGCTGCTGAATACCAGGTCAATTGTCAACAAGGCTCCCCTCGTTCGAGATCTCATCCTAGAAGAGGGAGCCAACCTGGCATGTATAACTGAGACCTGGCTGGGCCCTGAGGAAGGTGTTCCCCTCTTGGAGATGTGCCCAGACGGGTTTCAGGTGCAGCATCAGCCACGACCCCAGGGAAGGGGTGGCGGAGTGGTAGTTATCATCTGGAAGGGTCTGTCACCTCGTAGGATCCCTGCTCCGGAGATTGTTGAGTGTGAGGCTCTCCTTGTGAAGTTGGACCTAGGGGTTCAGGTGGGCCTATTGCTCACGTACCTGCCTCCCAGCTGCGTGTCAATGGCCCTGCCCGCTCTGCTCAAGGCAGTAGCCGGCCTGGCAGTGGAGTTCCCCAGACTCATGGTGCTGGGGGACTTTAATCTGCCATCGCTGGGCGATTCCTCTGATGCGGAGCGGGAGTTCATGGCTTCCATGACAACCATGGACCTGTCCCAGGTAATTCAAGGTCTGACTCACAGGGGGGGTCACACGCTCGACTTAGTAGTTCTCTCTGGGCAGTGGATTAATGATCTGGAATTAAGGGGTTTAGTCATCTCTCCCTTGTCATGGTCAGATCATTCTCTATTAAGGTTGGACTTTTCCACGCCACTCCCTCACCGCAGGGAGGCAGAACCGACTAGGTGGTTCCGCCCCAGGCGCCTAATGGACCCGGAAAGGTTTCAGAAGGAGCTTGGGGATTTACCTGAATCCCTGGTACACAATTCCTCCGAAGCCATAGTAGCCGCCTGGTATAGGGCGGCATCTGGCGAGCCCGGGATGGGGGGAATTCCTCCATCCTGGTGCTACTTGACCTCTCAGCGGCTTTCGATACCATCGACCATGGTATCCTTCTGCATCGTCTCGGCGAGTTGGGAGTGGGAGGCACCGTTTCACGGTGGTTCTCCTCTTATCTCGCCGATAGGATGCAGTCGGTGTTAACAGGAGGGCAGAGATCGTCCCCTAGGCCCCTGTCATGCGGGGTGCCTCAGGGTTCGGTCCTCTCGCCCATCCTGTTTAACATTTACATGAAACCGCTGGGGGAGATCATCCGCAGACACGGGGTGTGTTTCCACCAGTACGCTGACGACACCCAGCTGTACATCACCACCCCGTCTCAATTCAGTGAGGCAGTTGATGTAATGTGCCGGTGCCTGGACGACGTTAGGACCTGGATGGGGAGGAACAGACTCGGACTCAACCCCGACAAGACTGAGTGGCTTTGGATATTGGATCTCTTTTATTGACACACGTATGATAATCAGAAGGCAGTACATACAGTTACATGTGATTACTAAATAGCCATACAATGAATTTCATGCTGCGTTATAGCCAAGCCGCCCCACCTCCTACATCCTGTGCATGTTGCTGTAGCCATTATGACCTACTTTGTTTCTCATGTTGTTTACCAGCTAGCAAGCTCCTAGCATGAGCTTTTGCGGTTAACCACGTCCTCTTACAAGCTCCGTGTGCATGTTCCAAGCCGTTTGGCTCTGCATACACACCTGTCTCTAAGAGGGGTGAAAGGGGGGTGATATATGCAACATCTCCCCTGTTTTTCTTTAATTATGCTGAATCTTCTTCATCGGTGGTCATTGAAAATGGGTCTTTGTCTGAAAGTGGAATTTCAGTATATTTCGTGAGATGGATGGCTTTGGTTTGCGCCATTCCTTCCACAGTAGATTGAATGAGATTTCGGAGGAGGGGAATTATGCAAGGTAATAAAAGCAATCCTAACAGTACCAATCCTAGCATAAATGCTGCTTGCTTCCAATTTCTGAAAATGCCTCCCAAAAAACCATTATCGTCCAAGACACCTGTCCATGTTTGAACAGGGACGTGGACAAGTTTTCGAAGGTCAGCAGTAAGATCAGCAACCACTTTCCCTGTTTCATCAATCTCTAGGCAACAGTTGGTTAGGTTAAATTTTCCACATACTCCCCCTTCCTTTGCAAGCAAGTAATCAAGTGCTAATCGATTTTGATACACAGCTGTGCGCAATTTATCCTGGGCTTTTGCCAACACATTTAATGCAGCCGAAATACGTTGGCTGCCTAATTCTAACACTGCTTGTAAGCGAATAATACGATTAAGCATGTAAATGGGTGTGCGATATCCCCAAGAACCATCCTCTGCCCAAGTGACAGGATCATAATAAGCAATGATTCGTTCTGGTGGCCATTCATCATCCTTCCATCTGCCCACCTGAATGCCTGCATAGCCATCTGAACTTATTGCTTCCCTCTTTTTTCTCGTCCAGGTATCATATACCTGGACCCTAAGAGTTTGCTCGACTCTTAAAGGGAGAAGAAAGAAGGAAGGTTTGATCCATCCCAAGACACATGCCCCCCCCCCCCAGTTGGGGGGAAGGTACTCATAAGCAAATGAACCACAAACCCAATACATTCCTACTGGTGCTATCCACTTGTGCGTTGTTTTGGATATGTAGGAAAAGAAAGTGGCATTCAGTGAAATGGGTTGAGAGGCGTTGGCTGGGGAAATCCAAGTGTCATTGGCCCATTGCCCTCGGCAGAGTAGCACGCCGACAGGGTGAGATCCATTCCTGAAAAAACAATTAGTACCTATGACGTTGGTTGTCAATGTCCAAGTGGCCGGAGATGGCGATGACCGGAGAGTGAAGTTGGACAATTTGGTTTGATTATTTATGTAATCTGGATCGGCCTCATGCACTTCCCAAGGCCATTGTTCTCCCATGTTGGTACCTCCACATACAAAACAATTCATTACTCCAAGCGTGGTGGCTACCTGGGTGGCAAATTCCATGAACAGATTACGGGCCTTGTCAGAAATGAGGGGAGAGGCCTTTTCTTCTAACTGGGCAAGGGTGTCATATACGGACCATTGAATTCTTCGTGTCTCCACAATGTTCTGAACTTTGACTGTGATGTAACCTTTAGGGTCGGCCCCATTTCCATCAATCCCTATACCATAGCAGTCTATGCTGGGATGAGTGTGTTCTAGTTCTATAGTAACAACATTGCTATTTGGGGTCCACTTGAAAGATTTAACCAGGCGGTACCTGTGATCAAGACGATTATAGCAGCCCCCATAACCTCCTCCTGTGTGCTCGCAAACACTTCCGAATTGGTTGTGTGCCCTAGGTGCCCAAATAATACAAGGTTGCAGGAATGGGCGTCCTACTTCATAGGGCTGGCGGCGATTACAAAGGTATTTGTGATCGTTCTTGTATGAATTCCTCCATGATTGAGAGCCACAGGAGCGGAAGGCGATTAAGTCCATGGCTGCACAAACATCAAAGGTGAGCACCCAGGGCTGTGATTTGGTACGTACTATGTGAGTCATATACTTTAAAAGTGCTGCCCTTGGATCGCCGGTCACTATTCCCAACCCCGCCCAAAGGGTGATATTGTATCGGGTGGGGATGGTGGGACTATGGCAGGTAGTTGAAATGCCCTGGGTGCAAGTTGTGTATTGGGTCCCATTATGGATGCAGGTGGCTTGACCCTTGCAAGTGACCGGGGGGATATTGGCGAAAAGCAAAGTACTGATGATGGTAGTCCCTTGTTGCACCTGGGTTATGCATCCTGAGCAGTCCTTTACCGTCCCTTCAGAAGCAGCCCGTTTGCGCCTATGCAAAGGGGCTTGGCGTCCTTCTGGACTGGTAAAGGTGGGCAAGGTGGCATGAGGGACCTGGGGAGGGTGATTGTATTCTGCAAATCCCACCCACATTGCCAAAAACATGCATGTTAAAAGCAAAAACAATATAACAAGGTGATACAGAAGATGTTTGCAAGACATAGGTACCATAAACATTTTTGAAAAAGAAAAGAGCTGGTTAGGATGAGCGCAGCGAATAAAAGGACATCGAGATGGTGGCTCATAGAGAGGTGGGATGTCATCATCTTCCTCGAGGTGCCCCCGACCGTTTTCCTGGTAGGGCGGGGGAAGCTCGAGCGGTGGGTGGTTGAAGAGGGGGGGCTGCCCCGAGCTGGGCCCCGGGTTGGGATGGTTGGCAACCTCCATGTCCTGGTTCTCCTGAGGCATCTTCTCCCGACACCTTTGGCAAGGGCGCTGTTTTAGGAAGAAAAGGTCTTACTTGTCGTCCCGGGACCCAAAGAACGCGATCAGGGAGCTCGATGGCAGCGTAACCTCTTCCCCACGTGATGAGGCCGGCCGGGCCCTTCCAAGTGGGATCTGGAAGTTCTCGATAGTAAACGGGTGGTCGTGCCGGTGGTCCGACAGAGGTGGAAAAATGCCGTTCCGCTGCAGATGATGGTGGAGTTCCAGTTAAGTTTAAGAAGTTTATAGTATATAAAGCTCTGTTAAGGATGTCTTGCTGCGATGGGAGGCCAGGGCGATGTTTTTCCCGCTCAAATCGTTTAAGCGTTTGTTTTAGGGTCTGGTTTGCACGTTCAACGATCGCCTGCCCCTGGCTGTTGTGAGGGATGCCAAACTTGTGTACTATTCTTCATTTTTTACAAAACGTTGCAAAAACAGCGCTGGTGTAGGCAGGGCCATTGTCGGTTTTTATTTGTTGGGGGCATCCCATCGTAGCAAATGTGCGGAGACAGTGATTGATAACGTGCTTGGTGGCTTCTCCTCTTTGCGGGGAGGCCATGATAAAATTTGAAAAAGTATCAATGGTAACATGCAAATATTTCCATGGGGCAAAAGGAGGATATTGGGTGACATCCATTTGCCACAAGGTGCATGCATTCAAACCTCTGGGATTTACTCCCATAGGGAGGGAATTAGACTGCAAACTGCAGGTGGGACATTGCTGAACAATGGCAGAAGCTTCAGTAGCAGAGAGGGAAAATTGTCTCATAAGAGCCCTTTTATTCTGGTGAAAATAGTCATGGCTTTCCCAGGGAGTAAGTGGGGCAGAAAAGAAAAGAGAACGTGCGGCCTGATCGGCACGATCATTGCCCTCCGTTAACATCCCTGGGAATGGCTGGTGACTTTGAATATGGGCCACAAAAAATGGGTGTGTCCTATCATGAACATAACGCTGTAATGAAGAAAAAAGAGCCATGAGAGAAGGATCCAAGGAGGGGGAAAGGTAGGCCTGGAAAATATGGGAAATAACATTAGCGACATACAAAGAGTCCACAATAAGGTTAAAAGGTTCATTGGGGAAAAGAGAAAAAGCCAGCAGAGAAGCGGCTAATTCCGCCCTCTGGGCTGAGGAGTGGCCTTGCGTTGTGTGGG